>CM038794.1:97354413-97464550 GCA_021764765.1 Vicia sativa | reverse complement strand
TCTCAGAATGTAGATTCGCAGTAATGTCACATCAATGTCATAACATCTATTATGACATCGATCGTTGTTTGCATTTCCAAGACAACTTTAGCTTCAGCCTGAGTGCATTTTTAACATCCTTAAGGTGTGGATTTATCTTCATCTTCCGAATGTCTGCGACATCCATCATGACATTGCTAAATCCTAGTTTTACCAAAAATAATGCCAACTTAAAACACTAATAAGATCAAAATGGCTCAAGACATGGAGAAGACTATCATATATAGTGGGGCACTTTTCTGCCATAAGGTTATGCTATTCTGGATCAAGAACGCAGCGCCACTTACCAAATAATATGGTGACATTATTCCATGACATGATTCATCACGAGATGAGGTCTACGCCGACTACATGATAGTCGGTCACGATCGAAGGAGAACATCTTGACCACTTGCGTAAACTATTTGATAGATCAAGAAGCATGATCGAGACTTAATCTTAACAAGTGCACTTTTTGATTCATATCCGAAAACTCCTAGGGTTTGTTGTCATGGTAAAGGTATTGAAGTTGATCCCGCCAAGGTTAAAGCTTTCAAGAGATGCCACTCACCGAATGAAGTCGAGGTTTCTTTATTCAACTACATTTTATTCATTGCATTAACTAATCGCTACTTGTGAGCCAATCTTCAAGTTACTTAAGAAAGATCAAGTGGTAGAATGGAACGACGATTTCCTATCGCTTTTGACAAAACAAGGAGTAATCCTCCTATCCCCGCCTACGAAGGAAGACCTCTATCATGTAATTACAAAGTTGTTAGAACCACAATGTGTGGTCAGCAACATGACGAATCGGGTCGAAAAGAGCATGCAATATACTACCTTAGCAAAAGTTTACTGATCGTGAAACAAGATACTCTACACCGAGAAAACTTGGTAACGCTGGTTTAGCTGTCACGACTAAGAAGATATGTTGACTCACACTACCTTGTCGATTTCAAGATGGATTCGATAAAATACATATTCGAGAAACCAATTTCTCCGAAGAATAAGTAAGATGGCAGATGATCCTGACCGAATACTACATCCAAAGACACTTTCAAAAGCGATCAAAGGGTAGAGTCGATCATTTGGCCTAATGTCAGAATGACTCATCACCTATGCGCCGAATTTCCGATGAAGATGTTTTACTAGTCACAGATGATGGAAGAACTGTGCCCGGATGAAGGACCTGAACAAGGATCCCGGCGGGATCATGGTCTTCGATGGAGCCTCAAACGCACTTCTGGCAATGGCATTACGCCCACGTTAGATCCCCCAGCGACATACGCCTTTCACCGCTGTGATTATGTTTCGTACCACTCAACAATATGGCCGAATACGGCTGCATCATGGGTATCAAAGTCATGCATTGACTTAAGAACCAAATTCTGTGTTGACAGAGACTCACCTTAGTGATCACGATTAAAGGCGTAGGGATATGAAGCATCCGAATCTCATTCCATATCAAGAGCATGTTCTCGATCCCTTACTCAAGAGATCACTTTCAACCACATTCCACGAGAAGAGAATCAGCTTGGGACGATTAGCTATTAGGTCATCTATGTCTTCAAAGTCGATAGACAACGAGGCTCCCCATCATCATTGAGAAGTTCGACGAACCAATAGTACATGAGCTTTGATACCAAGAGAAACTTGGTACTACGACGAAAAGGTATCTTGAGACTCGAAATATTTCTGTAGGCATCTGCCAATGATAAGAAGTTCGGAGAAGATTTGGTATCCAAATTTTCAGCAACGTATATCTTATAAGCAAGCGCAATCACCATTTGTGCCATTTCTTACCGTGGTAGACCGTAAAACAGCAATACGTATCATGCGGAAGAGTTACACGGCTTATTTGGTACTTCATTCCATGGGACATATACGATGGCTAAGAAGATTTCAGAGAACGGTTACTAGCTGGTCCACCATGGAAGTTGATTGTCACCGCCACGCTTCAACCTTGTCACAAATGCCGACGATTGCATAAAGTACACGTATTCTCCGCATCAATGTTTTAATACTTCCCCTGCCTTTGCAATGTGGGCATTGATATGATCGGAAATCAAGCCCACCGCTTTCCAACGAGCATCGTTTCATCCTAGGTAATTGATTATTTTACCATGGGTATGTACTTCTCAGACTGTTACCAAGAATGTTGTGGCTCGATTCATCAAACATAACCTTATCTCGCTTGTATGGTACCTTTAAAGGATTATCATTTGATAATGGTCAATCTCAACAATAAGATAGATCACCACCGCGTTATTAGCTTCAGATCAAGCATCACAACTCTTTCCTTATCGGCCAGCACAGTGAAGCCGCCAACAAGAACATGCTAAGATTATACGTAAGATGACAAGTGACTTACAAAGATTGGCACGAGATGTTACCATTTTCTCTTCATGGTTATCACACCATAAGATTTAACATCAACAGGGCAACCCCTTCTCTCTCAGATATGGTATGGAAGCTGTCCACCAATCGGTTCATACTTCAATTAGAGTCCTCCGTGATTTGGTGAGTTGAAGGCGACTTATCGTCTGCATCATTTGACTCATTAACCTCGATCGATGAGAACGACGCGCCCATCCGCTATGGACAAATCCTATCGGGCGAATGATCGTATTTAATAAGAAGGTCAAGCAATTTAGCCCACAAGCCTGATCTAGTAGTCGTCGCATCATTCTTCCACAAGGTGATCCTATGGCAAATGACTCTACCTACTTAGGACCGTTTGTAGTCAAGATAGTATTTTGGTGACGGTGCTATGATACTGTGCACCATGGATGTGTACTTCCACACCCTGTGAACAAACATAGTCAAATACTACGATAAAGAGGACCCGCTTAGGTCGACCGACCTAGTAAAAATAGTATCTCAATAACCAAAAGGGTTCGGCAAAAGTTAAGGATATATACAAAAAATGTACACCCGCAAGTTGAAACCTAAAAGAAGGCTTGGGAAAAAGGTATCCCGGTAACTAAAACCCAAAAGTGTCTTAGGCAAAAAGCTGTAGATTTAAGCGTATTTACTATGTCTCATCCAAGATTACCTATCTACTTCCATCACTATTGTCATACCCCAAAATTTGCCCTCCATCTACTCAAGAGATTTCATACATCCATACTAAGGATTCCTCAAGAGTCGATCGACAAACTCTCTCCTAGACAATCAACCCAAACTAGGTTTGGTATCTCTCAAGTCAAGATGGATTTCCAACACTCCAATGGCCTTCATGCCTCCTCATATGCTTCAAAGATTCTCCATGTCAAGTTTCAAGCCTCACAAGTCAAGTTTCGCATAATTGCTCGATGGTTGAAAATCAGTGTATTGGACAAAAGTCAACTGTGGTCAACATACAGTCAAACTTCATTTTTGGTCAACATCCTCATTTTGAAGTTACATTCATCATTTGATCAAGGGTTGATCATGATTCATCAAGAAAACTCAAGATTTGCTCAAAAGTCAAACTTTCTAAATTAGGGTTTCTAGATGAAAAGTCAATCAACTTTGACTGATCATAACTTTCTCATACTTTCTAAATTTTTCCACCACCTCTTGTTTTGAAGGAAATTCAATTTCTACAACTTCATGTCTCACAAGAATGTCCAAAAATGCTTCATTTGAGAGGTATAGCTCAAAACATTACAGGTCATTTTCAAAGTCAACAAAAGTCAACTTTTGTTTTGAAGATATATTGAGCATGGTAATCCAATTGAGATGAGACCAAAGACATTGGTTAGAGGACTCTTAGAGCTTTCCAAAAGTCCAAGAACACTCAAAATGTGGAAAATTGAGCAAGTTACACCATTCAAGTTGGGCAATTTTGAAGAATGCAAAAGAGAGATACTTCAAAAATCAAATTTTTGCAAATGGGCCTTTTTTCTTCATCCTAACTTTTCCTCATGCAATTAGGAATGTCCAAGCCCAATGCCACGAATTTTGATTTATTTTTCTATTTAATTTGTAATTTATTCATTTAAATACAAATTAAATTTAAAATAAATTATAAAATCAAAATTAATTGAAGATTGATTTTATTATTTTCTTTGTGATCCAATCAATCCATAAATGCAGCAAATTTAAATTATTCAAATTTGGCAAGATTGGATTGAAATTGATCAAAATTTGAAAATTTGATTTCATGAGAAAATCAATTTGATTTGCATTGAATGTTGATCAATTCTTTCCAAATTCAACCCAAATCCATCCAAAGATATATACATGATGCATACCCTATCAAGAGAGAACGAAAAATTGCTCCAAGAACCCTAACCTAAAGTCAAAATTTCGTGCACTTCAAGCTACTGGCAGCCATCGTTCCAGCCTACTTTCAATTGCTTTTGAGGATTCCATTGCATTCCTTGCTGTTCTGAGTCGATCCACTTTACATCATTCAAACCATCAAGAATCATCAAAATATTATCTGCTTGCTCAATTTTTTCAAAATTCGATTTCATTATTCATGCATTATTAACCTGTTTTGATTGTTTGTTTGTGTTTAAATCGTTTGTGTTGATCTGGGGTTTAATTGTGTTTCCATGGCTCAAATCGTGATATGCCATAGTTAGGTTTCTGGAATTTATTAGGGCTTTGTTTAAATGGAAAATTGACCATTAACCTATACCATCGTGTTCGGAATGATCCTGTGAATCGAACCATGCCTTTAGAATTCATTTATATTATGTGTATGGATTTTGATTTTGTTGGGGACTTAGTTGAACAATGGCCGACGCTATTTAAATATTTGAATTGGGAAGATGAAAGTCACACATGGACGAGGGAAACTGTGAAGTAAATACTTGTCTTCATTCTACTTCATTCGTTTTCAAACATAGAACGCGCTGGCTCAGATGGTAAAGGCAAGGGGACCTTGTTGTTTGAAAGGTCTCGATTCGAATTCTGGCAAGACCAATGTTTTCTTTACAAAACTCATATTTTTTTTCATATTTTCTAATTTTCTAATATTTTTTTTATTATTTTAATTAATTTCATATTTTATTTCATTAAAAATTATCAAAATAATTTTCTTTTGCATTATTTTCTAAAAATCTTTATTTAATTTAATAAATTAAAAATACATATTTTGCATGCATATTTATTTTATTTATAATTTTGCATTTAAATCATTTAAATTGCATTTTAATTATTAAATCTTTTCCAAAAAATCCTAAAAATTATTTTAATATATTTATATTTCCAGATATATTAATTTTTCTCATTAAAATTTGCATTTTTCTAACATTTTTCTCTTATTCGATTCATATTGCATTTCCATTTTCATTTTCACAAAGGTTCGATTCGGATGCTTTTTTCTTTTTATCGCTTTATTTTTCCAATAATGTAATTGCTCATGGGTTGTAATAGTTTAATTAGGTTTTATTTTCCTAAGTTTAAATTATGTATCTACCTAAAGCCTGTAATAAATAAGTAGGATATTTATTACTTTCCGCACTTATATTCCCACATTCTGCATTTTACTTTCCGCACTCCTTTATCAATTGCTAGTAATTAGGCGTGTAAGGCAAGATAAAATTGAATATAGCCCACTATTAATTCTGTGATAAAATACCTGAATTCACATTAATTTCTATCACACACGCACTTTTTGTGGTACTCTTCTTATGCTTTTTCATTCAAATGGCTATGTCCCTCGAATGTAGAGGTATTTAGCACCGTTGTTTTCCAAACAAATCATCATAGTCCTTTTTCATATAAAGATTATAGACCAATTATGTCGCCCAATACATGATCTTGACCTCGATTGTCGCCATTAAAATGATGATAGTCCTTCGAATGCAAGTAGGATACTTCGAATCGAAGTAATTGCTAGAAATACACCAAAAGAGAATGCTTTAGGGATTTAGATAACTTTATTGCTTTTTGTTTGACTTGTATGTTTTATTTTGGGTTGTTTGGGTATTATATTGTCAGATCCTACAACGATCCGGTTTTAGGTAAGAGTATTAGATCATCGCGTAATTTCGTTAGACGTATAAATTATTGACAATATGATACAAGAAGCGTGACACTTTGGTTGTCCTGACTTTTCATTCCAAGTTGAAGAAAGTATTTGGCTTCGTGGTGTCACTGCTTAACTAAACTTTTAGAACCTTAATTGACCCATCTTGGCCATTAGTAGTGACGGTTGGTGTAGACCGAGGTTGGTTGATACTCGATGCACGCCTATTGAGATTAGACTTTTGGACATTTTCGACGACCACTTGGCCGTCAGATGAAATAAGCGCTACGAGAAAGATCGTGATATGAGATTCCTAGAACTGTTACATTATTATAGGACAGATGAACCAACTCAAACTTTGGTGGGTAATCACCTATACCTCATGCAAGCCTTAAACCTGGCTCATTGTGTGAATTGTTGTGTAAGCTAACATATCATGACATCATTCGCATTGCATATCATTTCTAACTATTTCAAGGACCTAGGATTTATCTTTGCTTTTGTGGATGGTTTTAGAAAGACTATCCGAATCAATCATGGTATCCTTCTCAACTCAAAGAATTGGTTTTAAATTCCACCATGCTTGGCCATCAAAAGACATGGTTATCTCTTGATTTGGTTATCTCGCTTTTGAAGAAGATATGATGCATGTCCTATTCCATTTCTTTGATCCAAACACCATTGCTTTACATTTATTATCAGTTGGTTCCTACCTAGAAGAGTTCTCTAAGCTACTTGGGATACCTATTCTTAAATGCCATTCACGGTTTAGAAAAGGTTCCTAATACGAAGACATCGTGATCACTTTACATCTTAAGCGTCAGACATTGAAGCCAATTGGGAAACTAGAAGTGAGTTAAGGGTTTACTTTCCAAGTTCTTAATTAAGAAAGCCCGAGAATTCCTCAAAGTTATGAGTTTCATGCATTTGAAAACATTGTGGCCTTGCTAATTTATGGTTTGGTTCTATTTCCTAACTCGATCAATTCATAGATGTCAACATCAAGTTGTTCTTACCCGCAATCCAGGCCTATTACTTGGAGACATCCTACATTCTTCCACACTGCATACTACTAAGCGACAAGGAACTCTCATGTGTTGTACCGTTACTTTCAAGGTGGTTTATTTCGCACCTTCCTCCATCGCTTTGAAGAATGAACAAAGGTTGAGATGGTCTCAAAGATGATGTCACTCTCATTCGGATATCCGTTGGAATCTTTTCTCTCAAAAGGACTTCACATTCATTGAGCGTTGTGGAGAATTCTAATGTACCACTACTTGGTATAAGGGAGGTATTACTTACAACCCTTCTCTAGCTCTACGCCAGTTTGGTTTTGCTCAAGAGATGGTCACATGATATGCTTCTCCAAGATTGTGTTCGATTACGATCTCCTGAATTACCGAAGGGTGTTTGGGGCATGGTAAAGAAGACCGATACCAAGACTTTGGGGCACCAAACTCCATTCCTTGGGAACCTTACCTCAAATGGAGTAGCTCGAGCTCAAAACCTCATGATGCCATTCACTGCTTACCCGTAATTATGGAACCTGTTGCTATAGGTGACGACCTATGTTGTTCCATCCCGACATGCCTACCGATTTTGAAGACTTGAAGAGATCCTGGATTCATTAAAGAAGAAAGGATACCTTTGAAGCTCAATGTTATGCAAGTGAGAAGAAAGTTCTAGAGTTGACCAAGCTACTTCACGAGGAGCGAAACATCAACGCTACATCGGCACCAAGAGGAAGCGCCCATGGGAGACTTAGAGCTTTAGGATGTTTATGTTCTTTTATTGTTTTGAACTATCTCTTTGTACTTAAAAAGAAAAGAATAATGAGAAGTAATAAATGTTTGTTCATTGCTTGTTTAACAAATTTAAATCTTAGGTCCTTGAAAACATTGCATTGCATTCGCATAAACATTGCATATCATAGCATAACATTGCATCAGTGTACATTGGAGATTGGTTTTCTCATTTGTCGCTATTTATTTTAGCGAAATGGCTCTTGAATGACTGTCAAAGATCCTGTGCCGTAATGCTCATTTCAAAGAGATGTTCACCAACTTGGTCCAAGGCCAAGAAGATTTGAAGAAGCTCATCAACAAGAAGAAGAAGGTTGTTGGTCTCCTCAACATGGGTAGACGCTTCAAAGGGGTCCAAAGTGGTCATCAAGGAAGTGTCCATACCGAGGAGTACCAAGGGTGATGAAGGTGAGCAATAGGAGCCAAAGAAAGGAGGAGAGATCGACGATTATAGCCAACACTCGATGAAGATGACAAGTACAAACAACTGAAGACCGTTCAATGTGTGGAAAACTCGAAATGTCCGGGCTGAATTTTGATGATCCGAGTCTTGTTCTCGTGTTGTGATTCCTCCCAAGTTCAAAGTTCCTACTTTTGCCAAGTATGATGGCATGTCTTGTCCTAAGTCATTTGAAGTCCTATGTCCAAGATCAATCCCCACACCGATGACAGAAAGTTGTGGATGCACTATTTTCAAGAGAGTTTGTCCGAACTCAGCTTGGAATGGTACTATCACTAGAGAATGACCGATCCGTACTTGGAGTGATTTGGCTGATGCTTTCATATATAGTACAATGTTGAATTGACACCCACCGCATGCAACACAAAGCATGTCTATGGGTCGTGACGAGAAGTTCAAGGAGTATGCTCGTAAATGGAGAGATCTAGCAGTGCAGAGTTCAACCACCCTTGTCCAATAGGGAGTTGGTTGATATGTCATGGGAACACCGACAGGCCCATTCTTCAATCATCCGATTGGAAATTCTTCATCCGATTCACCGAAATGATATTGACAGCGGAAGTATTGAAGTCGGTATCAAGAGTGGAAGATTCATGTAGAGTCATCTTCAAATGTCACAAGAGATCTTTTGGTGGTAAGAAAGAAGCCAATGTCAGTATGGTCGAAAAGCCGAGCCAAGACCGACCGGCTCAACTGTGGGGGGCATTGTGATCTCCAATCCTACATCAAGACAACCAATGAGACAACAACGCAGAATGTAACGCGCCACGAAGATGGCCACGAAGATCAACATGCCATTGTCGCAAGCCTTGCAACACATGTTGAAAGCAGAGTGATAACCTTGAGGGATCCTCCTCGTAATGTCAACACTTCCTCTCCGGTATAATCCTAATGCTAAGTGTGCTACCATTCCAATAGCCTGCGGCACGACACCGACAATGGGCTCAAGAACAAAATTCAAGATACGATCAAGCTTAAGCAGATCGAGTTGATCCTCCTGAGACTCCGAATGTGATCAACGCCCTATGCCTAACCATGACAAGAGTTCCAATGTCACAGGACGATACTTATGTTTTCAACATAGATGACTGACCATTCCTCGATGATCTTAAGAAGAATTTGTTGCAAGTTTGTCAATCCGGATGCCCGTAGAATTATCGTTGGTGCCCATCCGCACTGATGGTTGTGCTTGGTCGAGAAGACGTGTTCATGCATGATGGATAACCGTGAGATACTATTTCAAACCACCGTGCGTAAGTCGTGAAGAAATGTCTAAGTCAAGATCGACAATGCAAATGAAGTCGCATCTATCTGTGGGATACCTTAAACCAAGTGGAAAATATGATTACATGGTGAAGTACACTGCCCTCGATAGCTACAAGATTCCTATTGAAGATGTTAATGCGACCGGATGGGGTGACGATTTCGTAAGACTATGTCGATGTTAACACAATAAGGATTTCCTCTGTTGATCCTGCGGCTCAGAGTGGCACCTCTCAAGATTACTTCTCCAAGACCGCCCATATTCCTCGACAAGGCTATCCTTGGAACTATGGAGCTCGATGTTTACTATCATGGCGCCAAGCAAGACCCTCTCGACTATCAAGATCTTATCAAGTTTTACCCCGATATTGACAACATCACCGGATCAAAGGTGACTGAACCGAAGGGTATTCTCTCGCAGATCTCCTCCGAAGACATCATGACTCAAATGCATTCCAAATTTACTCAATCAATATCCCCACTGAGGGAAAGAATCTGGCTCATCCCCGCTCAACTGTATACAAGGAAGTTATCAAGATACCTCCAAACAAATGGAGGAAATTCAAGATCATCAAGAAGAGTGATTACAATGTTTGGAATTAGACAGCATCTGCCAAGATTCCATGCTTGCTCGCTTTCAGGTTCGAGGCTCATGCTTGGTGAAGTTTCAAGAATGCTCATATACCGCAAGACACTACCATCGATCAATTCAAGTTTGTATTATAATGGCTGCCAACAACGGCCTAGGCTTCTCGATGTCGATTGACTCACGAAAGAACACAACAAAGCCTTGCACATCTCTGTTGAATGCAAGGTACTACCTCTTTCATGTTTTGTTGATACCGGTTCATTTAAATATTCTATCAAGACCGCTTTTGATCATTGATGTCGAAGGGTCGGTTCTAGACCCAGGACATAATCGTGAGAGTTTTGATGGTTCAAGCGAACAAGATTGAGAGCTACTCGTCATAAAGTCGGTTCCCTATTTTGATTCTACTTTCTTTGTCATGGACATCCGTCCAGCTTTTACTCTTGCCTACTTGGACTTCTTGATACATGGGGCAAAGGCCGCATCTACCTTACATCGAAATCAAGTACCCGTGAGGGAAGGTTCATATGTGGTAGAAGAGAATATGATCACCATCTATACCATTCCGATACCTCGAGGTGGAGGTGAATTTTCGAGACTCAAGCTTTTGAAACAATCCGCAGTCATGCCTGTGATTCTCCACCAATCCCAAGTTGCTAAAGTTCCGCTTAGGATGGCCTCATTGAAAGATGCTCAAGTCATTGCATGAAAGAGCATATTTGGGTCACTCCCGATCTTCCTTCAAATCTAATAAGACGGTTTAGGCTTCACCATCAGGGTCAAGATGATACGCCGCGAACGTGCGCCAACTTCCCTTCCGTGATCCCGTGGTGGAATCCATGCTATAAGACGACGACAACGACTTCGATATCGCAAGTGGATCTTCCCAACTCCGATCATGGGCTCAAGAATTGAAGACTAAAGACGCCATACCAATCTCCTTTAGCCAGAGTAATTGCTTTTGTTTTGCTTTTGCTTTCAGATTTATTTATGTTTTGAACAATAAACTTTGAAAGCCTGTGCTCGCCAAGGCCATGGCTCGCTTCATAGGGTTATTATCCTGTCATGTATTTTCATTCAATAAATTCTGGACTTGTTGTATTCAATTGTTTGTTTTCTTTTACTTTATCACCCCTTCAAAAAGCTATGTGCTTTTACACACCCACGTGATACACCGTAGTCATCTCCGAATCTCAAGCATATTTATGTTATTGCTAAATACGACTTCGATAATCCGATCTACCGTCAAGACGAAAGTGAGGAAGATTGTAGTGGAGAACTTGCCGATCGCTACAAAGAAGAAGAGCGAAAGTTACACCCACACGAAGAGCAAGTCGAGGTTGTGGAATTGGGTACCGATTTAAGACGAAAGAGATCAAGATAGAGCGGGTCTTGAGAAAGTGTTAAAGAAAGGTTGATTCAGATGCTACGTAGACTACATTGAGGTTTTTGCTTGGTCATGCAAGACATGCTGTGGTCGACATCGATATAGTGGTACACATCCGAAAAGAAGGTTTTCTCCCAAGAAAATGAAAGTCCGTCGACGCGCCCGAGATGTCGAAGATCAAAGTGAAGTTATGAAAACAACGCCGGTTTCTAGTCACATTTCCTATCCCCTGGTTGCTAATGTGGTACCCGACTTAAGAAGGATGGTAAGGTACTAATGTGTGGATTACGAGATCCGAACAAAGCGAGTCCGAAAGACGATTTTCCACTTCCTCATATTGATGTTCGTAGACAACACCGCCAAAGATAAGGTTTTCCTTCATGGATGGTTTCTCCTATAATTAGATCAAAATGGCTCTCAAGACATGGAGAAGACTACTTTTGTTACACAACGGGCACTTTCTCGCTATAAGGTTATGCTGCTCGGACCGAAGAACGCAGCGCCTACTTATCGTCATATGGTGGCATTGTTTCATGACATGATTCAACACGAGATAGAGGTCTACGCCGACGACATGATAGCTCGATCACAAATCAAGAAGAACATCTTGATCACTTTGCGTAAACTGCTTGATGATCAAGAAGCATGATCGAGACTTAATCCCAACAAGTGCACTTTGAGTCGATCCGAAACCTCCTGGTTTGTCGCGGAAAAGGTATCGAGGTTGATCCCGCCAAGGTTAAAGCTATTCAAGAGATGCCAGCCCCCGCACCGAGAAGGAAGTCGAGGTTTCTCGATTCAACTACATTGCCGATTCATTGCACACCTAATCGCTACTTGAGCCAATCTTCAAGTTACTTAAGAAAGATCAAGTAGTGGAATGGAACGACGATTGCTAGATCGCTTTTGACAAAATCAAGGAGTACCCTGTAATCCTCCTATCCCGATGCCTCATCAAGGAAGACCTCTTATCATGTACTCGATGTTGTTAGAGAACTCAATGGGTGTGTGTCAGCAACATGACGAGTCCTGGTCGAAAAGCATGCAATATACTACCTTAGCAAAAAGTTTACCGATCGTGAAACAAGATACTCACAAATGAGAAAACTTGCAACGCTTTGGCTTTTGTCACGACTAAGACAAGATATGTTGACTCACACTACCTTGTTGATTTCAAGATGGATCCGATAAAATACATATTGAGAAACCAAATTTCCCTAAGAATTGCAAGATGGCAAATGATCTGACCGAATATGACATCCAAGACACTTCTCGTAAAGCGATCAAAGGAAGTGTAGTACGATCATTTGGCTCATCGTCAGATGACTATCACCATGCAGCTCGAATTTCCGCACGAAGATGTTTTACTAGTTACAGATTCACAAGAACCAGTCCGACGAAGGACCCGAACCAGATCCCGGCGGACTATGGTCTTGATGGAGCCTCAAACGCACTTGGCAATGGCATTGGCGCCCATTACATCCCCTACAAAGTGACATACGCCTTTCACCGCCAGATTTGGTTTCAGCTTGCACTAACAACATGGTCGAATACGGCTGCATTATGGGTATCAAAGTCGCTATTTATTTAAGAATCAAGTCTTACAAGTGTATGGAGACTCAGCTTTAGTGATCAGATAAGGGCGATGGATACAAGCATCCGAATCTCATTCCATATCGAGCATGTTCGAGTTCGATTCCTACTTAAGAGATCACTTTCAATCATATTCCACGAGAAGAGAATCACTGCGATTTATCGCTACTATGTCATCTATGTTCAAGGTTAGATGGGACAACGAGGCTCCCTAGATCATCATTGAAGTTTGACTAACCTGTCAGATATGAGCTTGATACGTAAGAGAAACCTTGGCACTACGACGTGAAGAGGTATCTTGAGACTCGTGAATATCTCCAGGGCATCGCAATGATAAGAAGTTCATGAGAAGATTCTGCCCAAATTCTTTCTCAAGAACGGCATTTTATAAGTTTAACCACGATTTGTGTTTATCTAACACAGACCGTGAAAAACAAATAATGATCATGGAAGAATTACACAAGGCGATTTGGTACCCAATTCTAATGGACATACAATGGCTAAGATGATTTTGAGAACAGTTACTATCGGTCTACCATGAAGCCGATTGTCACCGCTTATGCTCGATCTTGTCACAAGTGATTTATGCCGACAAAGTACACGCATCTCCAAAGACTGAATGTTCTAATCTTGGCCTTTGCAATGCGGGCATTGACATGATTGAGAAATCAGCCTCACGCCCAATGGACATCGCTTCATCCTTGTGGCAATTGACATTTTTACCAAGTGGGGTATGTTTCATATGCATCTGCTACTAAGAATGTTGGCTCGATTCATCAAACATAATCTTATCCGCCGATATGGTCTCCGAAGGATTATCACAGATAACGGTTCCAATCTCAACAATAAGACGATCACCGAACTCGACGCAATTCAAGATCAAGCATCACAATTTCTCCATATCGGCCTAAGATGAACGACGCAGGAAGCCGCCAATAAGAACATTAAGAAGATTATAAGATGACAAGGACTTACAAGGATTGGCATGAGATGTTACCATTTGCTCTTCATGGTTATCGCACTTCAAAGACGAACATCAACAGGGCAACCCCTTCTCTCTTGTCTACGGATGGAAGCCGCCTTACCCATCGAGGTTCGATACCCTCAACCGAGTCCTCCAAGAGGTAGAGTTAGCGACGATCGATTCCGATCGCACTTCGACCGATTAATTTGATCGATGAGAACGACTCCCATCCGCCATGGACAGATTTACGTGGCGAATGATCGAGCATTTAATAAGAAGGTCAAGCACCGAGTCTACCAAGTCGTGATCTAGTAGTCAAGCGCATCATTCTTCCACAAGGTGATCCTACGAAAATGGATTCCCACCTATGAGGGACCGTTGTAGTCAAGATGATTTCCTACGGAGCTTATGATACTTAGCACCATGGATGGTGAAGACTTCCCACACCGTGAACGCAGATATAGTCAAAAATACTATGCATAAAAGAGACCCGCTAGGTCGATCGCCTAGGCAAAAATAGGAGATCTCACGAACCAAAAGGTTCAAAAATAAAGGATACATACAAAACATGTACACCCGGCAAGTCGAAACTCCGAAAAGGCAAAAGGGTATCCCAGAGACTAAACCCAAAGGGCGTCTAGGCAAAAGTTAGATTTAAGCGACGACTATGTCTCTTCCGTATCGCTTCCAAACTACTATCAAGATTCAAGATTCAAATGGGAGATCAGTCTACTTTCTAACGATGTAAGGGATGAGATAGTTTAAATATATGAGTACTAGCATAGTGGAACTTAACGAGATTGTTTCAGATAGCTTTTTACCTTTCCTTGTACAAACTACTTGGCCATACGCCACCTTTCAAATAAACGCAAACTTCTCTCTTTACAATTTATGTCGTTGTCGCTTGTAATAAGTCCAACGTGTGCTTTGAATGACTATAATGATTTGACAATAAGAATCTAATCGCAAACATACGGAAAAGCTTAACATACAAAAATACTTACTATGCTCCAGGAATCGAGAGATGACGAAAAGTCACCAATGCATTTCTCGCAGAGCATGATCCCCACAAAGGTGTCACCACAACATGCCTTCCCAACGAATATACGTTAGTCCTAGCAAAGGATTCCACCCAACCGAGCAACGCTACATCGCCTTCAAGAATACTTCATCCTCAAATGATATTTCTCAATCCTCCCTCCCAGCAGTATTCCGACTCAAAACTTGGTCGATAGTATCGGAGGAAACATACACCTTTATTCCCGCCAGAGATTACAACGGACTCAGACTCTTCTAGCCCGGCCTCAAAGAACCATCAAATGCTCTCCAAAGAAGATCTACACCCGTAATCCCAAGAGAGCTGCCTCCCAAATCTCCTCAAGCAGATCTACATACAAGGTCCCCAATGATCGCCTCCCGCACTCTCCTCGCAGGTCTATGAGGTTCCAACAACGAGCTTCAAATCTCTACCTTCCTCGACAATATCTAAGCCCGAGACTGGTCAGATAGGCATCGAGGAATCCAGGTATCTTCTTCTCCTTCAAAATGGGTTCTCACCCACTAATTCCCCCTAAGTCGAAATCTTCAAACAGTATCCAGATTCTTCAAGATGGATATGTTTTGAAATATCACAACATCTATCATCCATACATTTCTCATGAAGTCATAATTATGCATATATCATTCATATACACGTCATGCATCATACTTTTGCATAAAACTAACCAATTTCTATCAAAGTTTCTCTTGTTTTCCAAACAGGAAAGTCGCTTCGACGCAAACAGTCCAAGATTGCCTCGAATCGACGGAAAACTATCTGAAAGACCGCCTGGTCAGTTCTCCGACGATCGTCCAGGATTAAGCCCTAATCGACGGAAAACTATCCGAAGACCACCGTTATCCTCCATACTGTGCAATGGATCAACACCATGCACAACAGGAAGCTATCCACATTCTTGCCAAACTACAGCCTCCTCGTAGTAGTCAAGATTTAAGATTTATTCTGATTCCTTATTATCAAAGAATTGTGGTCTAGCGCATTTATCTGGGCTTGCCTCGATGGCATCTTAAGCCCATCTCCGACTACTTGTCAACATTTCTTCACTTTCGAATCGCCGTATATATGGTTAAAAATCAATACAAACCAATAACTTCATTCAAAGTGAACACGAAGTCTAACGTACGACTCCCTCCAGATGGCATCTTAAGCCCATCTCCATGCTCCTTCCAGAAACGATTACAGAGCCTAGCGAATGGCTCACTCCCCAGCATCGATCTTTCCAGATGGCATCTTAAGCCCATCCCCGTCAATTCCCTTATCGACATTCTCGAGTCTAGCGTACGACTCATCCCCCAGCGAAGCCTCCAACTTCTCCAAATGGCATCTGTAAGACCATTCCCGCATCATCCACCAACAAATGAGTGAAAATTTTCAGTGTGGCTTGTTCAATCATCTTCACCTGTGTCGCGAAGACAAGTATGTCAATCTAACCCTCCAAAGACAAGAAGATCGAATTGGGCAAATTGTAATACGATGAATCGACTTTGTAGGATTTTTGTATCCAAATGTGCGGATAGCAAGAGTCGCCACCGACTTTTATTTTTATCCAATTAAGGAAGGTAAAAGTAAGTAAAAGACCTTCGTTAGATTTCTAGTTCGGGAGAATGGTTATGAAAAGGAAGGTATTAGCACCTTTCCATCCGTAGTTATCTACGGGCTCTTAGTTGCTCTAGATCACTTTTTAAAATTGTCTGTGTTTGACAAAATGTTTTGAAAAAGGCATTTCGCTTTGACTTTGTAATGACTCATGTAGGAGTGTATACAAAGTGTTCGGAAATGTTTGTTTTGAAAAGAATTTGAACTTTGAAAAAGTGTGTGTGAAAAGCATTTGATTTAGAGCAAGCAACTAAGAGACTTATTTACCCACCGAATTGGTCGTTTGTTGTACTTACATTCCTTTAGAATAGCGCTAGCCATACCATTAGTTAGTAGGTAGCTCCATTCGCTGGATGTAAGCGGACATTCGGGACATCGGATGGTCATAAGGCAACTTGAGGAAGTATCCTAGCACATTTGAAGGACTATCATCATTTTCGAGGCGACAATCGAGGGTCAAGATCATGTATTCGGAGGCGACATCGTGGGTCTTATGATCTTTGTATCAAGGGACTATGATGATTTGTTTGAAGGCGATGCTAGAATACCTCTACGCTCGAGGGACATGACCATTTTGAAATCGAAAGGCATCGAGAGAATTACCCTAAGGGTGTGTGAGAGAAGTGTGTCAAATTCAGATATTTTATCTTGAAGATTAGTGTGAGCTATGTCCAATTATTATCTTGCCATACACGCCTAATTACTAGCAATTGATAAGGTGCGGAAAGTAAAATGCGGAATGTAAAGTGCGGAAAGGTAAACCTACGCTTATTACATGGCTTTGGGGCGATACATAATTTAAACTTATGGAAAATAAAAGCCTAATTAACTATTACAACCCATGAGCAATTACATTATTGGAAAAATAGAATGATAAGAGAAAAGAAAACGTCGAATCGAGCAACCCGTGAAAGAATAAGAAAATCGGAAATATGATAAATCAAATAAGAGAAGATGTTAGAAAAATGCAAATTTTAATATGAGAAAATTAATATATGCTGGAAATAAGATAAATATATTAAAATAATTTTTGGGATTTTTGAAAAGATTTAATAATTAAAATGCAATTTATAATGATTTAAATGCTAAAATAAAATAAAATAAATATGCATGCAAAAATTATATTTTTAATTTATTAAATTAAATAAACATTTTTATGAAAATAATGTAAAAAGAAAATATTTTTGGTAATTTTTAATGCGTAATAAAAATCATGAAAACAATTAAAATTGAATGCAAAATATTGAAAATAATGAAAATAGGAAAATAGTTTTGTAAAGTGAAAAAGGGATTGTCAACCAGAATCGAATCTGGGACATCCTTTCAAACCTTGAAAACCACATGCTTGACCAACGGAGGCACGCTTCTATCGCTTTGAAACGAGTTAGTGGATTATACGCGCGCTTCCCATTGTCTCCTCCTTCGCGCCTGCACTTCATCTTCTCCAATTTGAATTTTAAAAAGTGCGGCCATGGTTCGACGCTATGTTCCCTGCAAAATGAAATCAAGCACATAATATAAATACATTCTAAAGCCATGGTTCGATTGAAACATCATTCAATGCAATGGTACGGTCTGAGGTCCAATTTTTCCGCTTAAAGGAAACCTAAATCGTGTTCAGAACCCTAGCTATGGCAATACGAGTTCTAAGCCATGGAAATACAATTAACCTGCCCAGATCGCTTGCAAACTTCTCACTAATCACGAAACAACAATAAAACATGTTAAAATGCATGATAATTGAAATAATTTTGAAATTTTCGAACAAACCGATTGATTCTTTGATTCTTGATGGTTTTAAGCAATGTGAGGTCCGATCGATCTGAGATGTCAAGGAATGTGTTGGACACCTCAAAACGATTGAAAACGGTAGGTTCCATTGCTTGTACCACGGTTTTTGAGCTTTGGAATAGGGTTTGTAGAGCAATTTTTCCTCTTTTCTTGATAGGTATGCATCATGTATTTATATCGGATGGATTTGGGATCAATTTGGAAAGAATCAATCAATATTCAATGGAAATCAAATTTGATATTTCCATGAAAATCAAATCTTCAAAGCTTGATCAATTTCAATCTAATCTTGCCTTTCTTGCTCCAATTTCGAATTTGCCGGCATTTGTGAGTTAATTGACCTTAGGAAAGAATAAAATCAATCTTTGCATTAATTTCAATTTTATAATTTATTTTAAGATTTAATTTGCATTTAAATGAATAAATTACAAATTAAATAGAAAAATAAATCAAAAATTCGTGGCTTTGGGCTTGACACTCTAATTGCTTGAGGAACAAGTTAGGATGAAGAAAAAGTAGGCCCATTTGCAAAAGATTTGATTTTTGAAGTATCTCTTGTGCATTCTTCCAAAATCGCCCAACTTGTGGATGGTGTAACTTGCTCAATTTTCCACATTTTTGAGTGTTATTGGACTTTTGGAAAGCTCTAAGAGTCCTCTAACCAATGTCTTTGGTCTCATCTCATTTGGAGTTACCATGCTCAATATATCTTCAAAACAAAAGTTGACTTTTGTTGACTTTGAAAATGACCTGAATGTTTTGAAATATACCTCTCAAATGAAGCATTTTTGGACATTCTTGTGAGACATGAAGTTGTAGAGAATTGAATTTCCTTCAAAACAAGAGGTGGTGGAAAATTTTGAGAAAGTATGAGAAAGTTATGATCACCAAAGTTCATTGACTTTTCACCTGAAACCCTAATTTAGAAAGTTTGACTTTGAAAATCTTGAGTTTTCTTGATGAATCATGATCAACCCTTGATCAAATGATGAATGTAACTTCAAAATGAGGATGTTGACCAAAAATCGAAGTTTTGACTGTATGTTGACCATAGTTGACTTTTGTCCAATACACCGATTTTCAACCATTCGAGCAATCATTCGAGGAAACTTGACTGGAAGCTTGAAACTTGACATGGAGAATCTTTGAAGCATATGAGGAGGCATGAAGGCCATTGGAGATGTTGGAACCTCATCTTGACTTGAGAGATACCAAACCCTAGTTTGGGTTGATTGTCTAGAGAGAGTTTGTCCGATCAACTCTCGAGGAATCCTTGAGTATGGATGTATGAAATCTCTTGAGTAGATGGAGGGCAAATTTTGGGGTATGACACTGCCCCTGCTCAATCTTCTTGTACTGGAAGGTTAGATTGACATGCTTGTCTTCGCGACCGAAGGTAGAAGATGATTGAACACCGAGTACACCCGAAAATTTGCACTCACTGCTGGTGGATGATGCGGAATGGGCTTACAGATGCCATTTGGAGAAGTTGAGACTCACGGGGAACGAGTCGACGCTAGACTCGAGGTTGTTAATAGGAGAGCTGACGAGATGGGCTTAAGATGCCATCCGAAAGGTCGATGCTGGGGGTGAGTCGATGTTAGACTCGTGTTCACTTTGAATGAAGTTATTGGTCCAGATTGATTTTTAACCATATATGCAGATTCGAAAGTGAAGAAATGTTGACAAGTTAGTCGGAGATGGGCTTAAGATGCCATCCAAGGCAACCGAGTCGACGCTAGACTCAGTATTGTAATAATAAGGAGTCGAATAAATTCGACATTCGAGGGAGATTGTAATTGGCAAAATGTGGATAGCTTCGTGCATCGGTGTTGATCCATTGCCTCGTTATCGGAGGATAACCGAGGTGGTCTTTCGGATAGTTTTCCGCCGGTTCGGGCTTAATCTCGACCTCGTCGGAGGCGGTCTTTCGATAGTTTTCCCTGGCTCGGGCTTAATCTCGACCTGCTTATGGCGGTCTTTCGATAGTTTTCCTCGGCTCGGGCTTAACTCGACTGCTTACGTCAAGGATCATCTGCTTTGGAGAAAACAAGAGAAACTTTGATAGAATATTCGTTAGTTTTATGCAAAGTATGATGCATGATGGTATATGAATGACATATGCATGAATTATGACTTTATGAGAGATGTATGGATGATAGATGTTGTGATATTTCAAAACATATCCATCTTGAAGAAGATGCGGATATTCTGCTTGAAGATTTCGACTTCGCTTGGGGAATTGTAGGTGAGAACCCCGCCAAGGAGAAGAAAGATATCCCGGATTCCTCCGATGCACTATCCGACCAAGTCCTCGACCTAGACATTGTTGAGGAAAGTAGATTTGAGAAGCTCGTTGTTGAGATCTCATAGACCTACCGAGGAGAGTCCGAGACAATCTGTGGGGACCTTGTATGTAGATCTTGCCGAGGAAATTTAAGAGGTGCTCATCGGGGATTCCGAGTGTAGATCTCACCGAGAGCATTTGATAGTTGTCGGAGACCAAGAAGAGTCTGAGTCCGTTGTAATCTCTCCGGGAATAAAAGGTGTATGTTTCTCCAATGCACTATCCGACCAAGTCTTGTGTCCGATACCGCTGGGAGGGGAGGATTGAGAAATATCCGCCGGGATGAAGTGTTACGCTTGAGACCGATGTAACGTTGCTTGGTTGAGTGGAATCACCGTCATGGATTAACATATACTCCGCTGGGAAGGTGCGTTGTGAGTGACACCTTTATGCTCTGGGAACTATTTGTGACTTTCGCCATCCTAATTCCGAACCCGTAGTAAGTACTTTGAATGTTCACTTTTCGTATGTTTGTGATTAGATTCTTATTGTCAAATGCGATAGTCATTCAAAGCAAACGTTGACTTATTGCAAATAACAACAATGTAAATTATAAAGAGAAAGAATTTTGAGTTTATTTGAAAGGTGGATGGCCAAATAGTTTGTACACAAGAAAGGTAAAAGCTATGCGAAACAATATCGTTAAGTTCCAACTATGCTAGTACTCATATATTTCAACTATCTCATCTCCTTGTTGTCGCAGAAAGTGAGTAGACCGATCTTCGCCATTTGAACCTTGAATGCTAATAGTAGTCCGGAAGTGTGATCCGAAGAGACATAGTCGACGCTTAAATCCCTAACTTTTGCCTAGACCGCCTTTTCGTGTTTTCACCACCGATACCTTTTTGCCCAAGCCTTTTCGTGTTTTCGACTGCCGGTGTACATGTTTTGTATATATCCTTAATTTTGCCCGAACCTTTTGGTTCGCCAGATGCCCTTATTTTTGCTTAGGTTCGCCGACCTAGCGGGTCTATTTTATGCGTAGTATTTTGACTATGTCTGCTCATTGTGGTGGAAGTCTTCACCATCCATGGTGCTAAGTATCATAGCTCACGAAAATACTGTCTTGACTACAAACGGTCCCTCAGTGGGAGTCCATTTGCCCTGGATCACCTGTGGAAGAATGATGCGCTTGACTACTAGATCACCGACTTGGTAGACTTTGCTTGACCTTCTTGTTAAATGCCTGATCATTCGCTTCGATAACTGTCCGGCGATGGATGCGAGTCGCTTTCATCAATCAAATTAATCTGGTCAAGGCGTAGTCGAACCCAATCGCCTTCGCCTAACTCGCCTTGGAGGACTCGCGAGGGTATCCGAACCTCGATGGGTAAGACGGCCCATACCATACGAGAGAAGGGGTTTCCTGATGTTCGTATGAAAAGCGATAACCATGAAGAGCAAATGGTAACATCTCATGCCAATCTTTGTAAGTCACCGCCATCTTCAGATGATCTTCTTAATGTTCTTGTTGGCGCTTCCATCGCGCCATTCATCTTAGGCCGATAAGGAGAAGAGTTGTGATGCTTGATCTTGAATCTGCGTGCGAGTTCAAAGATCATCTTATTGTTGAGATTGGAACCGTTATCCGTGATAATCCTTTCGTGAATGCCTTACCGGATGATAAGATTATGTTTGATAAATCGAGCCACAACATTCTTGGTAATGTATGCATACGAGGTCGCTTCTACCCACTTGGTAAAGTAATCGATTGCTACAAGGATGAAACGATGTCCATTGGAAGTCTGGGCTTAATTTCTCCAATCATGTCAATGCCCCACATTGCAAAAGGCCAAGGAGAAGTTAAAACATTCGTAGATATCGAGGTACGTACTTTATCGGATAAATTTGGCATTTGTGACAAGATCGAACGAAGGGTGACAATCGCTTCCATGGTGGACCAATAGTAACCTGCTCTCAAAATCTTCTTAGCCATGGTGTGTCCAATCGAGTGGGTACCAAATTCGCTGTAACTCTTCCATGACTCGCATTGCGTTTTCTCGTCTACAATGTAGTAAGCACAAGTCGTGGTTTGCTTGTATAAGATGCCGTCGAGAAAGAATTTGAAGCAAATCTTCTCATGAACTTTATCATTAATGATGCTCGCGGATATTCCCGAGTCTCAAGATATCTCTTCACGCCATAGTACCAAGGTTTCTCTTCGCCAAGTTTATAACAATACGGTTCGTCAACTTCTCAATGATGATCCGGGAGCCTCGTTGTCCCATCTAACCTTGAACATAGACGATAGTAGCCAATGCGTCCGCCAACCGATTCTCTTCTCGTGGAATATGATTGAAAGTGATCTTCAAGTAGGAATCAAACTAACATGCTCGATATGGAATGAGATTCGGATGCTTCGATCCCACTCGCCTTAATCTGATCGATCACTAAAGCCGAGTCTCCATACACTTGTAAGAACTTGATTCTAAGTCAATAGCAGCTTTGATACCCATGATGCACGCTTCATATTCGCCATGTTGTTAGTAATCAAACATAATCTGTGAAAGGAGTATGTCCGTCAGTAGGTGATGTAATGATGGCGCCAATGCCATTGCCAAGTGCGTTTGAGGCTCCATCAAAGACCATGGTCCATCGATCCTTGTTCAGTCCTTCGTCTGGCCGGTTCTTCGTAATCAGAATTAGTAAAACATCTTCATCGAAATTAACCGCATAGATCGATAGTCATCTACGGCTTGATGAGCCAAATGATCGGCCATTACACTTCCTTTGATTTTCGAAGTGTACGATGTCATATTCGTCAAGATCATTTTCCATCTTGCTATTCTTCCGAGAGAGCGGTTTCTCAAAGATGTATTTTATCGGATCCATCTTGGAAATCAACAAGGTAGTGAGTCAACATATATCGTCTTAGTCGAGCCAAGCCAAAGCGCTTGCAAGTTTTCTCGAGCCGAGTATCTTGTTTCACATCGGTAAACTTTTGCTAAGGTAGTATATTGCATGCTCTTTTCGACTGCACTCGCCATGTTGCCCCAACACACACCCCATTGAATTCTCTAACACCGCAAGTACATGATAAGAGGTCTTCCTTCGGCAGTGGCATCGTATAGAGGACTGTAGGTACCCTTGATTTTGTCAAAAGCGATCCGCAATCGTGCTCCATTCCACTACTTGATCTTTCTTAAGTAACTTGAAGATTGGCTCACAAGTAGCGCTAGTGTGCAATGAATGAAATGTAATTCAATCGCCCAAGAAACCTCTCGACTTCCTTCTCAAGTGGAGTGGCATCTCTTGAATAGCTTTAACCTTGCGGATCAACTTCAATACCTCTTCCATCGACTACAAACCCTAGGAGTTTTCCTGATCCGACTCAAAGGTGCACTTGTTGGGATTAAGTCTCACAGACTTCAATCATCAAATAGTTTCGCAAATGATCAAGATGTTCTTCTTGGATCGAGCTATCATGTCGCCGACGAGACCTCTATCTCGTGATGAATCATGTCATGAAATAATGTCACCATAGCATGAAGTGGCACCGCGATTCTTCATCCGAACGCATAACCTTGTAGCGAAAGTGCCACTCTGTAACAAAAGTAGTTCTCCATGTCTTCGGAGCCATTTTGATCCGATTGTAACCGAGAAACCATCCATGAAGGAGAAAACCTTATGCCGAGCGTTGTCAACCGTAACATCAATATGAGGAAGTGGAAATCGCTTTGACTTGCTTTGTTCAGTCTCGTAATCCACACACATTCGTATTTACCATCCTTCTTAGGTACGGGTACCACATTAGCAACCCATCGGGATAGAAGTAACGCTAAGAAACCTATGTTGAATCGCTTCATAACTTCGCTTTGATTTTCTCGACATCTCGTGACGATGCGACGAACCTTCTTTCACCGAGAAAACCTTCTTTTGTCGGCAATCGGTGTACCACAATATCAATGTCCAAACCAGCATGTCTTCGTATGACCAAGCAAAACCTCAATATAGTCTCGTAGCATCCGAACCAACCTTTCTTTGACATCGTTTCAAGACCCGCTCCTATCTTGATTTCTTTTCTTTTCGCAAGACTCAAATTCACAACCTCAACTTGTCTTCGTGGCAGTATAACTCGCCTTCTTGTCAGCCCCGCAAGTTCTCCGGCACTTCACAATCTTCCTCACTTTCGGCTTGGTAGATCGGATTATCAAGTCATATTTAGCACTAGCATAGTTATTAACGAGATTCGAGTGATTCTCAGTATCACGTGGGTGTGTAAGAAACACATAACTTTTGAAGGGGTGAGTAAAGAAAGAAAACAAACAATTGAATGCAAAAGTCCAACGAATTTATTGAATGAAAATACGCAAACAACAGATAATAACCTCGTGAACGAGCCATGATGCCCGGCAAGGCACTAGGCTTTCAAAGTTTATTGTTCAAACATAAAGAAATACGAAAAGCAAAACAAAACAAAAGCAATTACTCCCGGCTAAAGGAGATTGGTATGACGCCTTCGCCTTCCAATTGTCGAGCCCATGATCTGAGTTGGGAAGATCCACTTGCCGATGTCAAGTCGTTGTCTTCCTTCTATAGCATGGATTCCACTGGCTGATGCGGGAAGTTGGCGGCACGTCGCGTATCATCTTCCGACTTGATGGTGAAGCCTAAACCACCTTGTCAAATTTGAAAGGAAGATCGTGAGTCGACCCCAAATAGTACTCTTCCTTCTTCAACAGCAGCTGAGCATCTTTCAATGAGGCCATCCTAGGCGGAACTTTAGCATCTTCAGAGGACTGAGAGTCAACGGCACGACTGGTATTGTTTCAAAAGCTTGACAAGGAGTCTCAAGAATTCACCCTCCATCTCGAGATAGCGGAATGACTGTAGATGACCGACCATATACTCTTCTTCACACATACTGTGACAACCTTCCTTTCACCGTACTTCAGTCGATGCAAGGTAGAGGTATACCCTATGTATCCAGGGCCCAAGTAGGCAAGAGTGGACGGATGTCCATGACAAAGAAAGTGGAATCAAAAGTCGGGAACCGACTTTAACAGCAGAGTGAGCTCCAAGTATCGGCGCTTAGAACCATCAAAAGCTCTCACGATAATGTCACCGGGTCTCGTAACCAACCCTTCGACATCAAGTCGATCAAAAGCGCTTCGTAGGATATTCAGAGCGTAACCGATCAACCAAAATATGAGATAGATAACGCCTTGCATTCAACGGAGATGCAAGGCCTTGTGTTTCTTTCCTAAAGAGTTAAATCAAGATCGAGAAGTTTAGGCCGTTGTTGCACCAAAGCTAGCAATACAAACTTCGAACCGGTCGGTGGTAGTGTTCATGCACGTGAGCATTCTTCGTAAACTTCACCAAGGCATTAGCATGAGCCTCGGAGCACAAGAGCAAAGCGAGCATGGAAATTTTGACGAGTCCGTCCTAACTGCTCCAACATTGTAATCACTCTTCTTGATAATCTTCGAATTTCTCCATTTCTTGTTTGAGGTGTCTTCAGAACTTCCTTTGGTACTTCCGGCCGAAAGGTGATGAGTCATCGGGTTCTTTTCTAGCCGGGATATTGGTTGAGTAGACGGAATGCGAGCCGGAGTCGCAGTGTCTTTGGAGGAGAGATCTCGAGAGAATACCTTCCGTTCGGTCACCATCGATCCTGATGTTGTCAATGTCGAATGGTAACTTCAATGGTCGATCTTCAATGGTCGAGGGTCTTGCTTGACACCATGATAGTAAACATCACCCATAATTCCAAGGGATAGCTTTGTCGAGGAATATGGAACCGCCTTGGAGAAGTGATAATGATAGGTGCCACCTAGGCATGGATCGCAGAGGAAATTCTTATCGTGTTAACATCAGATAGTCTTCGGGAAATCGTCACCCCATCCGGTCGCTTTAACATCTTCAATAGGAATCTTGTAACTATCGTGAAAAATGTACTCACCATGTAATCATATTTTCCACTTGGCTGCCCCAAGGTGTCCCACACGATGGTACAGCTTTGTTCGCATTATCAATCTTCAACTTAGACATTTCTTCACACAACGTGTGGTTTCGTAAATAGTATCTCACTGTTATCCATCATGCACCAAACGCCTTCTCAACCAAGCACAACCATCAGCGCAGATGGGCACCAACGACAACTTTGGGCATCCTGGATTGACACCGCTTGCAACAAATTTTTCTTAAATATCAAAGGAATGGTCAAGTCATCTATGTTGAAAACATAAGTATCGTCACCAACAAAGATTGGAACTCTTGTCATGGTTAGCATAGGCGATTGATCACATTCGAGTCTCAACAGAGGATCAAATTCAACCGCTTAGCTTCAATCATATCTTGAATCTTGTTCTTCGAGCCCAACAATTGTCGTGTCGTGCTCGGCTATTGGAATGGTAAGCACACTTAGCATTAGGATTGTATTCTGAGAGGAAGTGTTGACATTCGAGGAGGATCCTCAAGGTAATCAACCGCTTTCAACATGTGTTGCAAGGCTCATGACAATGGCATGTTGATCTTCGTGAACCGCTTCGGGCGCTGCTCGCTACGCGCTGTCTCACCGAGGTTGGCCGATGTAGGATCGAGATCACAACCGCCTCACGATTGAGCCGGTCGGTCTTGGCTCGGCTTTTCCGACCATACACAAGATTAGCTTCTTCTTAGCACCAAAAGATCTCTTCGCAGATTTGAAGATGACTCTACATGGATCTTCCCACTCTTGATACTACTTCAATATGCTCGTCAATATCACTCGGTGAATCCGGATGAAGAATTTCCAATCGATGATTGAAGAACGGGCCTGCTGTTGTTCCCATGAACATATCAACCAACTCCCTATTGGACAAGGGTGGTTGAACTCACCGCTAGATCTCTCCACTTCGAGCATACTCTTTGAACTTCTCATCACGACCCATAGACATGCTTTGTAGTTGCATGCGAGTGGGTGTCAATTCAAGATTGTACTCATGTTGTTCAGAGAAAGCATCACCAAATCACTCCAAGTACGGATACGGTCATTCTCTAGCTGATAGTACCATTCCAACCGGGTTCCGGACAAACTCTCTTGAAAATAGTGCATCCACAACTTTCTCACATCGCAAGGGATTGATCTGACATAGGACTTCAAATGCCTTAGGGCAAGACATCCCATCATACTTGGCAAAAGTAGGAACTTTGAACTTGGGAGGAATCACAACACTGTGAACAAGACTCGATCATCAAAGTTCAGCCTGACATTTTCAAGTTTTCCACAAGATCGAGACGATCTTCAAGTTGCTTGTACTTGTCATCTTCCTCGTAGTATCGCCATAATCGAATGATCCTCCTCCTTTCTTTGGCTCACGCCGCTCACCTTCATCACCCTTGGTACCCCAGATGGACACTTCCTTCAGAGAGCTCAATACGGATGACCACTTTAGGACCTCCTTTGAAACGTCTACCCATGTTGAGGAGACCAACAACCTTCTTCTTCTTGTTGATGAGCTTCTTCAGATCTTCTTGGCCTTGGACCAAGTTGGTGAACATCTCTAAACCGAGCATTCTGAGTCGGAGATCTTTGACACTTGTTCAAGAGCCATTTCGCTAAAATAAATAGCGAGCAAATGAGAAAACCAATCTCCAATGTACCTGTGATGCAATGTTATGCTATGCTATGCGATGTTTATGCGAATGCAATGCAATGTTTTCAAGGACCTAAGAGATTTAAATTTGTTAAACAAGCATGAACAAACATTTATTAGTTCTTCTCATTATTCTTTTTCTTTTTAAGTACAAGAGATAGTTCAAAACAATAAAAGAAAACATAAACATCCTAAAGCTCTAAGTCTCCCATGGGCGCTTCTTGGTGCCGATGTAAGCGTTGATGTTTCGCCTCGTGAAGTAGCTTTGTCAACTCTAGAACTTTCTTCTCGCTTATAACATCGAGCTTCAAAGGTATCCTTTCTTCTTTAAGTGAATCCGGATCTCTTCAAGTCTTCAAAATCGAGGCATGTCGTGATGGAGAACAAGATAGGTACGCCACCTATAGCAACAGTTCCATAATTACGGTAAAACAGCGTGAATGGCATCATGAGGTTTTGAGCTCGAGCTCTCACCCATTTGAGGTAAGGTTCCCAAGGAATGGAGTTCGGTGCCCCAAAGTCTTGGTATCGCCTTCTTTACCATGCCCCAAGCATGTATGAACCTTCGCTTAACTCGAGATCGTGGTTGTAGTCGAACACAATATCTTGGAGAAGCATATCATGCGGACCATCTCTTCGGGCAAAACCAAACTGATGTAGAGCTAAGGAAGGGTTGTAAGTAATACCTCCCCTTATACCAAGTAGTGGTACATTAGGGAATTCTCCACAACGCTCGATGAAGGTGAAGTCCTTTTGAGAGAAAAGATTCCAACGGATGTCGGAGAGAGTGACATCAACCTTTGAGACCATCTCAACCTTTGTTCATTCTTCAAAACTGATGGAGGAAGGTGTGAAATAAACCACCTTGAAAGTAACGGGACACAACACATGAGAGCTCCTTGTCTCTTAGTAGTACGAGTGTGGAGAGAATGTAGGATGTCTCCAAGTAAAGTAGGCACCGGATTGCGGTAAGGAACAACTTGATGGCATTGACATCTATGAATTGATCCGAGTTAGGAATAGAACCAAACCATAAATTAGCAAGGCCACAATATTTTCAAATGCATGGAAACTCATAACTTTGAGGAATTCTCGCTTTCTTGATTAGAACTTGGAAAGTAAACCCTTAACTCCACTTTGTTTCCCAATTGGCTTCAATGTCCGAGCGCTTAAGATGTAAGGTCGATGCGATGTCTTCGAACTTAGGAACCTTTTCCAAACCGGTGAATGGCATTTGGTCAAGAATAGGTACCCAAGTAGCTTAGAGAACTCTTCTAAGGTAGGAACCAACCGATAACTGAAATGTAAAGCAATGGTGTTTCGGATCAAAGAACCGAATAGGACATGCATCATATCTTCTTCAAACCGAGATAACCAAGTCAAGTAGATAACCATGTCTTTGATGAACCGAGCATGGTCGGGATTTCAAACCAATTCTTTGAGTTGAGAAGGATACCCATGAAGTTGATTCGGATAGTCTTTCTAGAAGCCATGATTCCCTACAAAAGAGCAAAGATAAATCCCTAGGTCCTTGAAATAGTTAGAAATGATATGCAATGCAAATGATGTCATGATGTCATGTTTAGCACACACAATGAGCCTAGGTTTAAGGCTTGCATGAGGTATAGGTGATTACCCTACCAAAAGTTTGAGTTGGTTCATCCTGTCCTATAATAGTAACCGTTCTAGGAATCTCATATCACGATCTTTCTCGAGGCGCTTATTTCAATACGACGCCAAGTGGTCGATCGAAAATGTCCCAAAAGTCTAATCTCAATGAGCGTAGCATCGAGTATCAACCAACCCGGTCTACACCAAAGCCGCCATCTCACTACCTTCTAATGGCCAAGATGGGTCAATTAAGGTTCTAAAAGTTTAGTTAGCGCTGATGACACCACGCAGAAGCCAAATACTATCTTCAACTTGGGAATGAAGAGTATCGGACAACCAAAGTGTCACGCTAACGTAGCCATCATGTTGACCGCAGTAGTTATACGCCTAACGGTCGCAATGATCTAATGCCACTTACCTAAAAGGAAACCCGGATCCGGTGTAGGATCCCCAACAATATAATACCCGAGCAACCCTTAAAGATAAAGCATACAAGTCAAACAAAAGCGATAAAAGTTATCTAGAAATCCCTGGTTCTCTCTTTGGGTGAATCCTCAAGAGTCGCCAGCTCAATACGGTGAACTCGACTTTGTAGGATTTTGTATCCAAATGTGCGGATAGCAAGAGTCGCCACCGACTTTTATTTTTATCCAATTAAGGAAGGTAAAAGTAACAAAAAGACCTTCGTTAGATTCTCGAGTTCGGGAGAATGGTTATGAAAAGGAAGGTATTAGCACCCTTTCCATCCGTAGTTATCTACGGCTCTTAGTTGCTCTAGATCACTTTTAAAATTGCTTTTGTGTTTGACAAAATGTTTTGAAAAAGGCATTTCGCTTTGACTTTGTAATGACTCATGTAGGAGTGTATACAAAGTGTTCGAAATGTTTGTTTTGAAAAGAATTTGAACTTTGAAAAGTGTGTGGTGTGAAAAGCATTTGATTTAGAGCAAGCAACTAAGAGACTTATTTACCCACTCGTAATTGGTCGTTTTGTTGTACTTCTACATTCCTTTAGAATAGCGCTAGCCATACCATTAGTTAGTAGGTAGCTCCATTCGTTGGATGTAAGCGGACATTCGAAGGGACATCGGATGGTCATAGGCAACTTGAGGAAGCATCCCGCACATTTAAGGGACTATCATCATTTTCGAGGCGACAATCGAGGGTCAAGATCATGTATTCGGAGGCGACATCGTGGGTCTTATGATCTTTGTATCAAGGGACTATGATGATTTGTTTGAAGGCGACGTGCTAGAATACCTCTACGCTCGAGGACATGACCATTTTGAAATCGAAGGCATCGAGAGAATTACCCTAAGGGTATGTGAGAGAAGTGTGTCAAATTCAGATATTTTATCTTGAAGATTAGTGTGAGCTATGTCCAATTATCTTGCCATACACGCCTAATTACTAGCAATTGATATAAAGTAAAATGCGGAATGTAAAGGAAGGTAAACCTACGCTATTACATGGCTTTTAGTACATAATTTAAACTTATGGAAAATAAAAGCCTAATTAACTATTACAACCCATGAGCAATTACATTATTGGAAAAATAGAATGATAAGAGAAAAGAAAACGTCCGAATCGGAGCAACCTGTGAAAGAATAAGAAAATCGGGAAATATGATAAAATCGAAATAAGAGAAGATGTTAGAAAAAATGCAAATTTTAATATGAGAAAATTAATATATGCTGGAAATAAGATAAATATATTAAAATAATTTTTTGGGATTTTTTGGAAAAGATTTAATAATTAAAATGCAATTTATAATGATTTAAATGCTAAAATAAAAATAAAATAAATATGCATGCAAAAATTATATTTTTTAATTTATTAAATTAAATAAACATTTTTATGAAAATAATGTAAAAAGAAAATATTTTTTTGGTAATTTTTAAATGCAGAATAAAAATCATGAAAACAATTAAAATTGAATGCAAAAATATTGAAAATAATGAAAATAGGAAAATAGAGTTTTGTAAAAGTGAAAAAAGGGATTGTCTGAACCAGGAATCGAACTGGGGACATCCCTTTCAAACCTTGAAAACCACATGCTTGACCAACGGAGCTGGCACGTTCTACTGTTTGGAAACGGAGTTAGTGGATTATACGCGTCGCCTTCCCATTGTCTCCTCCTTCGCGCCAGACTTCATCTTCTCCAATTTGAATTTTTAAAAAGTCGGCGTCGGCCATGGTTCGACGCTATGTTCCCGAAAATCGAAAATCAAGCACGATAATATAAATACATTCTAAAGCCATGGTTCGATTGGAAACATCATTCAATGCAATGGTACTGGTCTTGAGGTCCAATTTTTCCGCTTAAAGGAAACCCTAAATCGTGTTCAGAACCCTAGCTATGGCAATGAGTTCTAAGCCATGGAAATACAATTAACTCCGATCGCAAACTCCTCACTAATCACGAAACAACAATAAAACATGTTAAAATGCATGATAATTGAAATACGATTTTGAAATTTTCTTGAACAAACCGATTTCGATTCTTTGATTCTTGATGGTTTTAAGCAATGTGAGGGTCTCGATCGATCTGAGATGTCAAGCAATGTGTTGGACACCTCAAAACGATTGAAAACGGCCGGAAGTAGGGTTCCACTTGCTTGTGCACCACGTTTTTTGAGCTTTGGAATAGGGTTTGTAGAGCAATTTTTCCTCTTTCTTGATAGGTATGCATCATGTATTTATATCGATGGATTTGGGATTGAATTTGGAAAGAATCAATCAATATTCAATGGAAATCAAATTTGATATTTCCATGAAAATCAAATCTTCAAAGCTTGACCAATTTCAATCTAATCTTGCCTTTCTTGCTCCAATTTTGAATTTGCTGGCATTTGTGAGTTAATTGGACCTTAAGGAAAGAATAAAATCAATCTTTGCCATTAATTTCAATTTTATAATTTATTTTAAGATTTAATTTGCATTTAAATGAATAAATTACAAATTAAATAGAAAAATAAATCAAAAATTCGTGGCTTTGGGCTTGGACACTCCTAATTGCTTGAGGAACAAGTTAGGATGAAGAAAAAGTAGGCCCATTTGCAAAAGATTTGATTTTTTGAAGTATCTCTCTTTGTGCATTCTTCCAAAATTGCCCAACTTGTGGATGGTGTAACTTGCTCAATTTTCCACATTTTTGAGTGTTATTGGACTTTTTGGAAAGCTCTAAGAGTCCTCTAACCAATGTCTTTGGTCTCATCTCATTTGGAGTTACCATGCTCAATATATCTTCAAAACAAAAAGTTGACTTTTTGTTGACTTTGAAAAGGACCTGTAATGTTTTGATCCATACCTCTCAAATGAAGCATTTTTAGAACATTCTTGTGAGACATGAAGTTGTAGAGAATTGAATTTTCTTCAAAACAAGAGGTGGTGGAAAAATTTCTGAGAAAGTATGAAGATGTTATGACCAGTCAAAGTTTGGTTGACTTTTCACCTAGAAACCCTAATTTAGCAAGTTTGATTTTTGAGCAAATCTTGAGTTTTCTTGGTGAATCATGATCAACCCTTGTTCAAATGATGAATGTAACTTCAAAATGAGGATGTTGACCAAAAATTATGAAGTTTGACTGTATGTTGACCACAGTTGACTTTTTGTCCAATACAACTGATTTTCAACCATCTGAGCAATTGTCTGAGGAAACTTGACTTGTGAAGCTTGAAACTTGACATGGAGAATCTTTGAAGCATATGAGGAGGCATGAAGTCCATTGGAAATGTTGGAACCTCATCTTGACTTGAGAGATACCAAACCCTAGTTTGGGTTGATTGTCTAGGAGAGAGTTTGTCTGATCGACTCTTGAGGAATCCTTGAGTATGGATGTATGAAATCTCTTTGAGTAGATGGAGGGCAAATTTTGGGGTATGAAATCTCTTTGAGTAGATGGAGGGCAAATTTTGAGTAGATGGAAAGGGGTGCTAATACCTTCCCTTTTCATAACCATTCTCCCGAACTCAGAATCTAACGAAGGTCTTTTTCTGTTACTTTTACCTTCCCTTAATTGGATAAAAATAAAAGTCGGTGGCGACTCTTGCTATCCGCACATTTGGATACAAAAATCCTACAAAGTCAGTTCACCTTATCACAACTATTAGCATTCAAGATTCAAATGGCGAGGATCGATTCACTCACTTTCTACTGACAGCAAGGGGATGAGATAGTTGAAATATATGAGTACTAGCATAGTTGGAACTTAACGAGATTGTTTCCGCGTAGCTTTTTACCTTTCTTGTGTACAGACTACTTGGCCATACGCCACCTTCCAAATAAATACAAAATTCTTTCTCTTTATAATATTCACTGTTGTTGTTTGCATAAAGTCCAACGTTTGCTTTGAATGATTATATGCATCTAACAATAAGAATCTATTTACAAACATGCAAAAAGAACATACGAAAGTAATTACTACAGGCTTCAGGAATTGAGATGACGACGAAAGTCACCAATGCATTTCCCCCACAGAGCGTGATCCCCACAGAAATGTCACTCACCACAAAATCTTCCCCAACAAAGAAGAGGAGGATCCCCAGGCAGTGATTCCACTCAACTTAATCAGGTCACATCCACGGCCTAGGTATTTATCCCCGGCGGATGTCTCTCAATAGTTCCCCTTTTCTCCAGCAGCAGTGTCCAAACCCAGAACTTGGTCAGATAGTGCATCGGAGGAAGCTTACATCTTTCTTTCCCCAGCCAGAGATTCCAACGGGTTCCAGACTCTTCCAACCCGTTCTCCCGACAACTACCATTTACTCTCCAGTAGGATTTACGCGCAAAATCCCCGATAGAGTACCTCCCAGACTCTCCCCAGCCGGGTTGTCAACAATATCTAGCCTCAAGACTTGGTCAGATAGTGCACCGGAGGAATCAAAGTTTTCTTTCTTCTCAGGATCTTCATCCTCAAACAGAAGTCAGAAATCTCCAAACAGAACATTCGCATCTTCTTCAAGATGGATATGTTTTGAAATACCACAACATCTATCGTTCATACATTATTCATAAAAGTCATAATTTGTGCATATGTCATTCATACACATTTGTCATGCATCATACTTTGCATAAGACTAATCAATATTCTATCAAAGTTTCTCTTATTTTCTCCAAAACAGGTGAAAATCACTTCTGACATAAACTGGTCCAGGATTAAGACCCGAATCAAGACGGGAAAACTATCTGAACGACCGCCCTCGTTGTCCTCCGACAACGGATCCAGGATTAATACCCAAAGCCAGACGGGAAACCTTGTCCGAACGATCATAAGTTATCCTCCGATAACAGGCAGTGGATCAACACCCGATGCACAACAGGGAAGATATCCACGTTTTGCCAACTACTACCTCCCTCAGGGTAGTCAACACGAAGAACTATTCTGACTCATTCTTATTATCAACAACAACTACAGAGTCTGGCGTACGACTCAGTTGCCGTGGATGGCATCTTAAGCCCATCTCCGACTACTTGTCAACATTTCTCCACTTTCAGAATGCTGCATATTTGGTTAAAAACCAATACAAACCAATAACTTCATTCAAAGATGAGCACGAAGTCTAACGTACGACTCCCTCCGGATGGCATCTTAAGCCCATCTCCATGCTCCTTCCAGAAACGTCTACAGAGCCTAGCGTATGGCTCACCCCCCAACATCGATCTTTCCAGATGGCATCTTAAGCCCATCTCCGGCAGTTCTCCTACTCAGACAACATTCTCGAGTCTAGCATACGACTCATTCCCCAGCGAAGTCTCTACCTTCCCCAAATGGCATCCGCCCATTCCGCATCAATGAGTGCAAATTTTGTGAACTCGAGTGTTCAATCATCTTCTACCACCAGTCACGAAGGCGTAGCGCCAATCTAACCCTTCCAAGACAAGAAGATTGAACAGGGTGCATACCCCAAAATTTTCCCTCCATCTTCTCAAGGTATTTCATACCTCCATACTCAAGGATTCCTCAAGGGTTGATCGACAAACCTCTCCTAGACAATCAACCCAAACTAGGGTTTGGTGATTCTCAGATCAAAGTGGATTTCCAACATCTCCAATGTTCATCATGCCTCCTCATATGCTTCAAATGTTCTCCATGTCAAGTTTCAAGCTTCACAAGTCAAGTTTCCTCAGACAATTGCTCAGATGGTTGAAAATCAGTTGTATTGGACAAAAAGTCAACTGTGGTCAACATACAGTCAAACTTCATAATTTTTGGTCAACATCCTCATTTTGAAGTTACATTCATCATTTGAACAAGGGTTGATCATGATTCACCAAGAAAACTCAAGATTTGCTCAAAAATCAAACTTGCTAAATTAGGGTTTCTAGGTGAAAAGTCAACCAAACTTTGACTGGTCATAACATCTTCATACTTTCTCAGAAATTTTTCCACCACCTCTTGTTTTGAAGAAAATTCAATTCTCTACAACTTCATGTCTCACAAGAATGTTCTAAAAATGCTTCATTTGAGAGGTATGGATCAAAACATTACAGGTCCTTTTCAAAGTCAACAAAAAGTCAACTTTTTGTTTTGAAGATATATTGAGCATGGTTATAGGACTCTTAGAGCTTTCCAAAAAGTCCAAGAACACTCAAAAATGTGGAAAATTGAGCAAGATACACCATTCACAAGTTGGGCAATTTTGAAGAAGTGCACAAAGAGAAATACTTCTAAAAATCAAAAATTTTGCAAATGGGCTTACTTTCTCTTCATCCAAACTTGTTCCTTATGCAATTAGGAATATCCAAGCCCAATGCCACGAATTTTTATTTTATTTTTCTATTTAATTTGGAATTTATTCATTTAAATACAAATTAAATTAAAAAATAAAGTATAAAATCAAAATTAAATGCAAATTTGATTTTTCTCTATTCCTTGAGATCCAAGTAACTCAATAAAGCCAGCAAATTTCGAAATTTGGTTGGATATGGCAAGATTGGATTGAAAATTGATCAAAAGATGAAAATTTGATTTGGTACAAAATCAAATATGTTTTGCATTGATTAGTGATTGATTCTTTCTCAAATCAACTCTGAATCCATCTATTATATATGTACATCACATGCCACACGAATTAGAGTAGAAAAACTGGCTGGAGAAACCCTATTGAAGCTCAAGAAATCCGTGCAACACAAGCAACTAGCAGCCTTGGATTTAGGTCGTTTCAATTGATTCCAAGTACTCAAACACGTTCCTTGATACCTCTTGAATCGATCCAGACCCTCACTTTGCTCAAAATCATCCAGAATCAAAGAATCCGAATTCGGTTTGTTCAAGAAAATTTCAAAATCGATTTCTCATATTCATGCATTATTAACATGTTTTATTGTTGTTTTTGTGATTAGTGATAAGTTTGCAAGCGATCTGGGCAGGTTAATTGTGTTTCTATGGCCTGGAACTCGATATGCCATGATTAGGGTTCTTGACCACGATTTAGGGTTTTCCTTAAACGGAAAAATTGGACCTCGAGACCATTACCAATGCATTCGGAATGATGTCCTGAGTCGAACCATGGTCTTAGAATTCATTTATATTACTTGTGTATGATTTTCGATTTTGCCAGGGTTGTAGCGTCGAACAAAGGCCGACGCTGAATTTTCAAAAATTCAAAACGAAAGAGATGAAGTTTGGCGCGGAGACGAGGCAATGGGGAGGAGTGCTTGTAATCCATTCGCCCGATTCGACACGCGCAGCTCGATGGCAAAGGCATGGGGTATGAGAGCAAGGTCTCAGTTCGATCCTTGGCCATGGCAAGAGTATTTTTACATAGTTTCCATACTTTTCATATTTTTATTTTCTTATTTATTTAATATATTCCATGCATTTTTAATTCTTTTCATAATTTTTTATTCATGCATTAAAAATTGTCAAAAATATTTTTCCTTTTGCATTTATTTTCAAAAATGTTTATTTAATTTATAAAATTAAAAAATATTATTTTGCATGCATATTTAATTTTATTCATAATTTACCATTTAAATCACTTTTAATTAGTTTTTAATTATTAAATTGCATCCAAAAAATCCCAAAAAATTATTTTAGCATATTAATGTTATTTCCAGCATGAAATATTTTTCTCATTCAAAAACTTGCACTTTTGCTAACATTTTCCTCTTATTCGATTTCATCGTATTTTCCGATCTTCTCATCTTTTCACAGGTTATTCCATTTCAGACGATTTCTTTTACTGTTTTCTTTTTTCAATAATGTAACTGCTTATGGGATGTAATAGTTTTAATTAGGGCTTTTTATTTTCCGCACGGTTAAATGATGTATCTGCCCCAAAGCCATGTAATAGCGTATGATTTATCTTTCCGCACTTTACATTCCCGCATTTTAATTTCCGCACCCTATAAACTGTTAGTAATTAGGCGTGTATGGCAAGATAAAAACCAACATAGCTCACTATAATTTTCAAAGATAATATATTTGAATTCAACACACTCTTTCACACATGCACCCCTTAGGGTAATTCTTCTCTCTCGTTGCCTTTCGAATTCAAATGGTCATGTCTCTCGAACGTAGAGGTATTCTAGCACCGTTGCCTTCAAACAAATCATCATAGTCCCTTCAATACAAAGATCATAAGACCCACGATGTCGCCTACGAATACATGATCTTGACCCTCGATTGCCGCCTTCTAAAAATGATGATAGTCCCTTCAAATGTGCTAGGATACTTCCTACAAGTTGCTTTCTATGACCATCCGATGTCCCTTCGAATGTCCCACTTACATCCAACGAATGGAGTTACCTACCAACTAATGGTATGGATAGCGCTATTTTAAAGGAACGTAAAACAACACGAAAACGACCAAATTCTGAGTAGGTAATAAGACTTTTAGTTGCTTGCTCTATCAAAATACTTTTCACACCTCACACTTTGGTCAAAGTTCAAACTCTTTTCAAAACGAAACATTTCCAAACACTTTGTATACATTCCTACATGAATCATTACAAAGTCAAAGCGAAATGCCTTTTTCAAAACATTTTTGTCAAACACACAGAAAGCACAATTTTAAAATGATCTAAGAGCAACTAAGAGCCCGTAGATAACTACGGATGGAAAGGGGTGCTAATACCTTCCCTTTTCATAACCTTCTCCCTTACTCAGAATCTAACGAAGGTCTTTTTCTGTACTTTTTACCTTCCTTTAATTGGATAAAAGAAAAGTCGGTGGCGACTCTTGCTATCCGCACATTTGCGATACAAAAACCTATAAAGTCAGTTCACCGTATTACAACCGCGTGCGTTTTCTCTTTTAAATAATTTTCAAGTTAGTTTTTTTCATATATATTATTTTGATTCCATTTTATAACACCAAACACATGCAACACAAATGGCAGAAGGCGCGCTGGTGACCAAGTGGTCCTGGGTTCGATCCCCAGGGGCTACCTCTATTTTTTGCAAATTTTTTCCACTAACCTCTATTATGCAATACGCTACCAGATTTGGCATTTAATGTCGGTATTGTTAGTAGATTAATGGAGAGACAAAAGGTGTCTCATTAGGCAGCGGTCTAGAGGACCCTTCGTTACATCAAAGGTACTCTTGGCTGCAGAATTCTCTTTCATGCGGCTAATGTGGGCAGCATGTGTGAGTTACTCGGTTATACGGATTCCAATTAGTGCGGAGATAAAGATGATCGAAAGTGTACGGCCAGATATATCTTTATGTTTAGAGGAGCTCCTATATCATGGTGCTCTAAAAAGGAACTCGTGGTGGAAATCTCTTCTTGTGAGGCCGAGTATATCGCAGCGTCGATGCGTGCATGTCAAGCCGTGTGGCTAATGAATCTACTTAAGGAGTTGGAAAACATTGAGATAAAAGTTGTCACACTCTTTGTTGACAACCTCTTGGCTATCAACCTTGCAAGGAATCCTATAGCACATGGGAGGAGCAAACACATAGAGATGAGGTTTCATTACTTGAGGGAGCTGGTGTGTGAAGGACAACTGAAGCTAGCTCATTGTCAAAGCGAAGAACAACTTGAGGATTTGTTGACGAAGGCGGTAACAAACGAAGTGTTCAAGAGCCTTGTGAAGAAATTTAGCTTGAGGAATGTGGAGCACTTGACTTAAGGTGGTGTGTTGAATGTAGTGTAAGTCAAGTGTAGATTGAAGAGTTCAGAAGCTGTTTTAGAAACAACTTATTCAGAAAAGTTGTTCTGCTACAAAAGCAGAATTTCTGGTTTTCGAAGAGGAAATCGGTTTCCACCACGAAATTTTGTTTGTCTGCGCTGTTGTCGGTGACAGTTTTCTATTATGTTTTGCTGTGTTGTTTTTTGGTGTGTTATGTGTAGACACTATAAATATTCTCCCTCTCATGTAATGTTTAGAGTGAATGCCATTTGTGAAATAATACAAGATATTTTCTCCACAATTACTCTCTCTCTCTCAATTCTCTATTTTCTTTCTAAATTTCATCTTCTCCAATTACATCTTTTCACCATTTATTCACCTCATCCCAATTGTGTATGTTCCAACAATTACAACAAACAAGATTTTATAACTATCAAGGTTGTTTCAATTTTTTTAAACCTTTCAAAATATAACTACACAACAAAATTTTAAATTGATGGAACGGTTGCATGAGTTGGGTAAAATATAACTAATAGAATTGGTTTTCCTTTTAAATGTCTAATTTATTTTCTATTTTCCTCTTCAAAACTATTCAATGACTACAAATGAAAAAACTAAACAGTATTGTTGATTTGTTTCCATCAAATGCATGTAGAAAGTGGAGAAAGAACAGAAGCAAATGAGAAAGAATAAAAAGGTTTCTGTTGGCTTTTCTTAAATAAAATATTTTCAATCCGCCATTACAGGCAATTATTTTTTTCAATTAATTTTTTAATCAAATTTCGTAAAAGAATACTTATTTATCTTTTTTTTACATTCAGTACTTTAAATTTTATTTTATAAATATGAACATGTATTAGAACTAAATATTAAATATGACATCTCAAGAACAAACATGATAAGTTTTATGCATTTCCTTTATAGAGGAGATAATTATTTTATCAACTTTGAATAAGGTCTACTAGATTCTTCTAATGAGTAGGGAATCAAAAGTTTTATGGCTTTCAGCTAAATTCCATGCATAAAGCTAAACTGTTATTTTTTTCAGATATTGAAATGTTAACTTGCGATTACAAATTTTTAATAATAACATAATATCATATTATGGAATATGAAGTTATTGTTTAAAATTTTGATTACTAACATAAATATAGTATTACTGATTAAAATATTAAATACTAACCGGAACATAAAATTTTAAAAAAATATTAAATAAAGTATACAAAAAGTAAAACTGGCTTGCCTTCAATGTTCATATCAACAAGAAATATAAAAATAAAAATAATTATAACATAAACAAACTTAAAAACACTCATTTATTCCTTTTAGCGTATAACAAAGACGATTATCTTATGTAGTTGTAGTTTTTTTAGAAATTATGAATTTATAAAAACAATTCTCTTAACAATAATTATTATCAAATATCCTTTATAAACATCACCGTATAGTGTTTGTCCCCTAATTTTAACAAATAAACATGTAATAAAATATCGAACTAGTTCATAATCTATAGTGATATGAATGTTTAGAATAAAAAATATGAATAATATTTTTTACAAATATATATATGAGTTAGTGATGAAGTGTATCGTTTGACTTCTCATAAGATATAGCCACTACATATGTTGGTTTTAAATTGATCAACAAAACCATAAAGTATCGTGAAGAGTTTTTATTAGTAATACTGTATGATTAAATTAACGGAAATGCATGTTGCAACGACTAAAATTACATGTGAAGTTATTCCACTAGTTAATCCTTTGAGTTGTTTTTCTAAATTATAACATAAACATTTTATTTATATATTTAGTTGGATAAAATGTATATTTTTGCATGACACATGGATTTAATTATAGAATAGAATAGTATTCGAGGGCGAGAGAAATTTGACAAAAGGGGAAATAGTAGTTTAAAAATTTCTCTTTCAAAAGTTTAGTGAAATTTGATATTTTATGTTTAAAATTTTAAATTATTTATAATAATATTTAAAAATCTTTAATTAAACTGATTTGATGAGAACAAAGATACAAAACCAGAGGCTATTACAAGTATGTAGATGAAATAATAAAACTCAAACAAGTATTTGGGCTAGATAAATATGGAAAATGCATGAAGAATAAGAAAAAATAGCAAAAGGTTTATGCTAGTCTTTAAAAAAAATTAATTTGAGACTTTAGTTCATACACTTAAACATTATTATTATTATACACTCTCAATTATTATTTACCTACTAATTACTTCTGCATTATAAATTCCTACAAATCTTAATTCATATTAAACTAATCTTATGAAATGAAGAGGTAGTTGGAAACGGAAATAAGACATTTGCATTTCCTCTTCTATTCCTACATTTAAAGTTTATTATTCCTCTCTATTATAACATTTCCAATACACGAGTCATTCAACATATGCTCTCTATATTTCATATTTTCTACGTCTATTCATACTAATAGTCTTTCTTCACCTTTTATTCTATGCTTTGGCCATTTACCGATTCATATAACATCTATACTATTTTCCACTATTTTCAACATTCGATATCAACCTTCTAATACATAGGTATGTTCTTATTTGTTATACATCTAAACCCTAATCTTGTTTCAAATTCAACATTTAATTCTGAGAAATTGTTTTGTTATTAGGCGGATGCTTTTAAGAAGCCCGTGGGTCCTTGTATTGTAAGTCCAAGAGGAGGCTATCCGAGGGACATCGAGGATCCTTGTATAGTGAGCTTAAGAGGAGGCTATCCGAGGGACATCGAGGGTCCTTGTATTGGGAGCCCAAGAGAAGGCTATAGGGTATGGCTGGCTTAGTTTTAAGAGTGATTTCACCGGGAAAACATACTCTTAGGATTATATCCTAGCGAAGGTGATTCTTTGTATTGGAAGCCCAATAGGAGGTTGTTAGAGATTTCCATATCTCTATCTTGTATGAGGCCCAAGAGAAGGCTAAAATCAACAAGGGAGTTCTTTTGTACAAAGCCCAAGGGGAGGCTAACTCAACGAGGGAGTTCTTTTGTACGAAGCCCAAGATGAGGCTAACTCAACGAGGGAGTTATTTTGTATGAAGGCAAAGAGGAGGCTACGGGAAACCTAGTTGTTATACTAGTTGTAATGACATAAATAAACATGAACAAGTATATATATGACAAAGTGTGTGTGTGTGTGTGTATTCATAGGAGTTTATGAAGAAAATATATAAACAAGTGTATAAAACAACCAAATAAAGCTAGTGAACTTTAATATATACAAAGGAGTGTGTGAATGCAACATATAAACAAGTGTTTTAAAACAAGCGGATAAGCTAGTAAACTTTAATATATACAAGGTAGTGGGACTTACACCTTAAGGGAGGCCCACTGGTTTAAGAGCAGTTTTACCGGGAATAATGCTCCTCTTAATACTAGTGGAATTGCTGTATAAACAAGCGGATAAAAACATACGAACGAAGTTTGTTATACTTGAATATTTGCAACAAAGTTGAATATGTACAAGAAATTGAATATGTACACAAAATGGGTGGATATGTACAAGGAAACTAAATATGTACATAGGAGGGTTGGGACTTACACCGTAAGGGAGGTCCATGATCAATTTGATTTTGAGTGCGAAAGATTTTCGGGGAAAAAACCTAGTTCGGTTTGTATTTACAAAGATTAATCGAATCGATCATGGAAAAGAGGTATGTAAGTTTAAAATGTTTTTGAAAGTTTTGAAATTATTTTGAAAAGTGAAAGATATTCACTAAAGGTTTTGAAAAAGATTAGGTTTGAAAAATCGGAAAGAAAACATTTTTTTGAAAAGTATTTAAAATACTTAAAAACGTCTATTTTAAACCTAATAAAAATATATCTAAAGAAAATATTTTTGGATTTTTTTGACATAATCATAAAATAGGTATATTAAATGACAAGTGTGCAAAAAGATCATCTAAAATTAAAAAGTTTTGATCGATTTTTGAAAAAATGTTGAAGTTCGATAAAAAAATGAAGAAAACCAGTGATAAAAATTTGTTTTTTTGTCTTGGAGAGGTTTGAACTGATGACCTTGGCTTGAATGTTTTCAAAAGGTTAACCACTGGGCCACACGCGTGGCTTGTAAGAACAAGGTGTGGATTTTATTATATTTGAAATATTTTTGTGAAAATGGTTTGAAAAATGAGTTGAAAAATGAAGGTTTTGAAAACGGAAAAAAAAAAAAAGGTCTGGGTGGGGTTCGAACTCCAGACCTTGGACAAGGAATGACATGAAAGGCGTGCGCTCTACCACTGGGGTGGCTATACATCCGTTAATTAAAACACAAGCATAAATATATATTATAAAACGCGTTTTTGAAAATGGACAAGTGGCACCATCAACTTCGTCTTCTTCCTCAAGACAACCTCCATGGTTAATTCGAATTTCTTTTATTCTTGACCAAATTGAAAAATGTAAAAAGCTAGATTTCTTAGAATTTCATCACAATTTCAACCATGTAACTTATTAAAGCTGACTCTAGAAGATCAAAGAGAATTTTCAGAAAGTACCAAATGAACCTTAACTGAAAAATTCAACTAATCTATGGGCACGATTGATTTTAAGTGAACTTGAGGATTCAAATAGCTTGAGCAATATGATATCTACATTTCTAACTATTAAAATGATGTTAAAGAGGCTTGAATAAGAGAATCAGAATTCGAAATACTTACCTCTTGAAGCAAATTTGCAGAACTCGTATGATTTCTTCCTGATGCAAATTTGTGATATTGCGAGTTTCCTTGATCCTTCCTGAGTGTGTTCCAACTCCTAGCTTGCTCTAAAAGTTGATGAATCCTCCTGCCCGACTCAAGTTGCAGGTTTCTGATTTATTGATGGAGGATGGTGATGGAGTTGTTATATAAGTGTATGGATGATTTGGATCACTTTTATATGATGTATGGAAGGTGTTTGAATGATTAAAATTAGATTTTGATTTTACAAGTTAAGGCTCAAAACTTACACAAATGGAGTTTTCTTGAGCAAAATGACTCTTGGATATTTTTGTGATGGTTTAAAATGATGAAAAATGTTTAAATAATGTTTAGAAGATGTTTGGATGACACCTTTGGTTAGAACTTTCAAGATTTGGAAGTTGAAATTCTAACCTCTTTGGAAACTTAGAAACTTGCAAATGAAGAAAGAAGTGAGAAAGCAAGTTTATGAATGCTTTGGGGTGATTTTGAAGTGAGGAATGACCTCTATTTGTAGGCCAATATGTTTGATGATCAATGGAAGGATAGGATAGATAAGTTTGCAACTTGAAGCTTAAGGAATAAGAAAGGAATATTCACATTAAATGCACATAGAATCTTTCTTAACCATGGTTAAAAGAACTCAAGTGATTCTATCCTCTTCCAATCATTGGCATCATATTTTTTTGAATCAAAACATATCTCTTATGGTGACAAGGATTCTAGAAGGAAGAAATTACAAATGGACTTGAAAATTTTGAAGAAATGGCTTGAAAATTTTGGTTATGGACCTCTAAATTTCAATTTCAAATCCCTAGCTACACAAAATGTTTTTGCAAGTTCTTAGATATCTTGTGTAACACCCCAATATTACCCAAGGTTTAATATACAAAATCAGAGTAAATAAAAATTTCGTAAATTCAATACTGAGGCATCACACCTTCAAAAACAACTCACTTTAAACAGTTTGCTTTAAAGTATAAATCTCGGATACATAGCATCGTCGGAAAACATAAATTGATTCATAAAAATCAAAACATCTTCTTTATTAAACTTCCTTAATAAATCATATTTTCATAAGGTATGATTCTTATTTACAAAAGGAAAAATAGCTAAAGAACAACAACCAGACAACATAATTATTCCCCCCGAGTGCTACGTATCAGAGCGACAACGACTCGACTAAATAGCAGCTATAAACTTCGTCTTCATAACCTGCACGATACCAATATAAAGGTAACGCCGAAACAAGTAAAGGGTGAGATACTCCAAAACATATAATTAAAGGCATGATAAATATATAAATAGTTTTGGAATTATAAAAGATATAGGTTAGTAAGTGCATTCCAACACCTATCTAAATCTCACTTACTTTGATCGCCATTCTAATGTGTATAATCTACACTTTATCTCCATAACCTTATTGACATAAACCGTCACATCACATGAACGTTCCTCACCACGAAATCGTCACAAGTTAATTCTTCACTAATAAATACGGAAATCATAAACAACACATCAAACAACAACATCAAACAATGCTAATACATAAGCAACATAAATAAAATCATCACAAATTGTCTAAAGCCCATCGTCGCTTTTTGGCATAAAATCCCATCGTCGCAAACATCATCACATCATATTTGCATTAAGCATTTCATCTAAATTAAATCGTCACAAAACTCATCATTTATATTCATCGCCTAGTTATCATGAAATTATCAAGTGATATGCATTTCATGTTTATCATAAGGATCATCACCAAAAAAAACATCATATATCATCGCAATCCAACATCGTCAATTCAATTAAAACCCAATGCCAAACAACTCAAACATAAACATAACTGATTCCATGAGACACGACTATGTTATGCATGTGGTACCCGTCGCTTTGTCCATAATTAGGAACACTTGGCATAAAAGCCTCGTCGCTTGGCATAAAAGCCCTCGTCTCTAATGCAATGTATGTGACTCGACAACAAAACAATCACAACACAAAACATCATCATCGCTTACCAAAATTGGCATAAAGCCCACATCGCCATAATTTATCCAAATCAAGATAAATATATCATCGCATCATACTTGCATTATGCAAAACATCATCAATATAATCATCACATCATTATGTAAAAGGACTTATATCATCGCATCGCATCTTATCAAGTATTCATTAAAAAATACATCGCCGCAAACATTATGTTTAATCACACCACATTATAGTCAATTACTTCACCAAATTCCAAAAATGGAAAAATAGTCAAAACGTCAATAATCGTCGCAAAAGTTATTCTTAAAAACTGGCATTAATCAAAATCATCAACATCGAAGTCGGATTGTCCATACGTGTCTTAAATCTACTAAAACGCAATCCGATTCAATTTAACCGTAAATTGGCCTATTTCGAGTCAACTCGTAAAAAATCGTAATTTCTAAAAACTAACCTCACCACTACGTTCTACACGTCGAACTTAGCTAGCACGTCAATTTTCGTTGAATTCGGAGCAACATGCTCCGTCGTCGAATTTACCGAAATCGAAAAATTGGAACATAATCGAGACCTAAATTTAATCGGCTAAATTGTGTCCTAGTTATATTTTATTAATACTAACTAGTGGTATATGGAATTGGAGAAATTAAGAGAAACAGAAACAAGGGAGAAAATTATGCAGAAGACACATTCTGCAGAAAATAGAAAACAGAAAACTCTGCCAGGAGAAAACAGAAAAACGCAATTTTCATTGCGCCTTCCTCAGGGGAAAGGGACGAACGTCCCAAGGCATGTTAGGGGCTGAGGCGGACGCCATGGGAGATGGGACCACTGCCCCTCAAGGTGAGGTGGGCGCCTCCTAGCTTCATTTCCCTACTTCCATTCTTCTTCCCTGTTTGTTCTACATCAGACTGTTTTGTTTCTTTTCTGGTTTTTTTCACAGTTATCTTGTTTTCATTATACAACATCCATTTTTAATACTCCTAGCAATGGAAGACACCCATAATCTCTACTCCTAATCAAACCTTTCAAAACTATTTCAACAAGCAACCAACCAAAACTCTATAATCAACTATCAATTTTTCCCCAAACCAAGCCTTGCTCTTCTTCTTGCTCTCCTCTTCTTCCTCTACCAAAGCCCTAACTTTCTCCAAGTTTCTATATTTAGTGATTTGGTGTTATGTTAGGAAAAGATGAAGAAAATGTTTTTATAAGAATGTTGTCTTACTAACCAAGGCTGAGAAGCCCAATTCTCCCAAATTGCTCTCACACCCCTACTATTCCTAAAACATTAATATCATCTAATTATATCATTAACTCAATTTATTAATAGAATTCCGGGGAATTAAATATCGAGTCCGAATAATATTTTATCGAACTGAACGGAATAAAAACCGGACCGAACGAAACGTCGCCAATATATTATCATATATATAGATTAATATATTTATTCTCGTCGCAAAATAAACATCGATCGGTAACTCGAAAATATTAATATAATATAATATTAATTAAAAACAGGGCGTTACAACTCTCCCCCACTTATAAACTTTTCGTCCTCGAAATTTCGACCAAAACGAACAAGTCGGGACATGCCTACGCATTCGTCCACTCAATCCTCGCGTCAATTAAACAACATACAAAAGACACCAAAAATTAGGGTATCTCTCTAACCACAACGTCCAGTCAAGAACAACCATGCCGAGATGCAAAGCCCATACAATGTACTCGACATCCAACTAACACCCAACAAATAAACAAGTCGCCGACACACCAGTTCACTCCAGAACCAAACAAACAAGATCAATACTATCCTAACGCCTCAACCATAGAATTAGTCGCACACTCAAACCGACACCTCGAAAACGAGTCATCAAAGATAGGAACATAAGTCCTACGACATAACACCGACTCCATCGCTAAAACGAAAACAACAAAATGGTTATACAAACCAAAACTGAAACAATCAGAATAGGATAGTACCACGCGTGCTACGCAAACACGAAAAAGATGCCTTCATTCACACATAAGTACGAACTCAAGAATTACACTTGCAGTCTTCGCTTTCATTCTAGAAAATCGCAAGGTCACATCATCCTTGTAGATTACCAATGTACCACCCTTGAACAATATCAAGTTACTCAAATAAAACCGAACTGCGATACACCACTCATTCTAGGGCTTATACTGACGACTTGCGACTATAACTCACTAGCCCAAATCCAACAATCTCGCATACTCGCTAAAAACTCAATGCTCGATATCTAAACCATGTTGCGTCACCCTTACGCATAAGATGCCAATCGTAAAACAACTTGGTTAATCCTCAAATTCACAATTACTCAGAATGGATACGTTCAAAGCAATACACCCATCAGGACATCTCGTAACATCAGTCTCATCAACTCGAAAAAAAATCACCTTTTCATTCTTGATTGATCAACGTCCATTGATCCTCTAAAATACACGACATAGTTTGACCTTTTCAAATATTGTCCAAATATTCACTTGTGAAACTTCGACGTATACACTTGACTTTAATGAAGTCTTCCCTTATACCAATTCAATTCCCAAAATTTGTATTTAGTAATCGCCATCGTCGCACCGTCGCAACAATCAATACACAGGCTTTTTATTCGAAACACCTTCATAACTTTCAATCTTCCAAAGTGGTAATTCAACCAAAACACTCTCTCAAGAACTCTACCCATCAACATCGTCTCATACTGCTGTAATTACAACACAGGTTGGACTTAGAACCATAACATAAATTTCTATGGAACCCAACAAGAACACCGTCGTGACCGACTTTAGTCCCAAATAGAATACTTTCTTTTATAACACATCAATCATCTTAAGGTACCCGTGGCTACCAAACCATCACAAAATTCCTTACCGTCAAGACTTATCTTAGTCGTAATCTAATAATCCACCGCGACCATTAGTATTCGACGAAATCCATATGTTAGTAGTGAACAAATCCTTAATAACCTTCTGAGCTTAATCTCAACTAGTGTCCCAAAACAAACATGCAACATTCTTCAAAATAATAAAATCCCAAATCAGATATTCTTGGGTTAACCGCGATATCAACATACTAAACTCAACAACAGACGAAGTCTCTATATAGATCACACTCAAACTTGGATTGTCTTCAACAATTCCAATCTCCTCATTGTTAACATCTGCACCTTTAAGATTTCAAATGAGCACAACCCCAACAAACTCTAACTCACGTGTCTGACAATTTTCCTTATGAAAATCCAATCGTTCCAAGGTAGCAATACACTTTTTCCACTCTATGTCGAAATACATCTTAAGTCCAAAATGGAATGTCACAATATGCCGCACAAGGTTCTTCAGCACAAAACAAGATCAAAATTGAAGCATTCTTTAAACTTTTCACCGGCTCAAACATTGCGAAGTCCAAATAGCGACTCAACCATCTCGAGTCAAAATACCCAGGGTCAATACCAACTCGTAAAAAAAAAGATCTTCCATCAAACTCACAAAGCTAACAATCCAAAATAAAGGAACTTATATACTCTGAAATAACCCCTTGAAGTATTCTACAAGATGCAAAATAAAACTCCACGGAACTGTCCAAAATATCACCGTCTAAGTCGCTTACGTAAGGCACTCGCATCCCACAGTTGAAAACACTATCTTTAGAATACTCGACATGCACTAGTCTAACTTCACTACTGATAATGCAACGCTCGGATGCTGCCACAATTCCTTAACTTGATGTGAACCAAATAATATCCATGAACACGAAATAACTCTTACAGCTACTCATGAGAGTACTGTCTGAACATTCCAAAATCACACCTGACGCATCAGTCACACTAATGACATCAACAAACACTCGCCAGGACTATACACTATCTTGAAAAGCATTGTCTAAACATCTTCAGCTCTCACACTAGCCCGTAGACAGCCAGACTTCACATCGATCTCATTAAACACATAAACTCCAAATGACTGGTTCATCCAAATATCAATCCTCAGATGTAGACACTTGCCCTCAATATCCACTTCGTTCCTTGCCTGCAAACGACACACCAACTCGGGCAACCTTTTGTTCTTCTCGAACAACACAACGGTAGCACTCCACGGTGACCCGCTCGAATAAACAACTCTGCTCAAACCAATCCTCAAGTTGACTTTTCAACTCTAATCTGGAAGCGAACATCTCTTAAGGATACTTCGAATCACAACTCGTTCCAGGAACTAAATCCATCAAAACTTCACTTCGCACTAACTGCAGAAATTCACCCACAACTCAAGTAACCACGCACCACTTTGTGCTAACTCAACTGCTTCATACACAATTAAGCTGGCAAGACAAGTCCATCCCAACCAACACAAATCCCGACTACTATCAACAAGAGATTAAGGGCGATCAGTTCCTCAATTTGTCAATAGACAGTCGACAATCATGATGGTGACATAAACCATCTTTACCAAACTACAACAGCGTCTTCAAACATACACTTCAAGTTACCAAAGCGTGACCATGCTTAAGCCTCCAACTTTAACTCACAAGCGCCACCAAGAAGTAAAACTTCTCCCCCACTTGTTTCAAACTCATCTCTGCAGACAACCAATTAGAAACAAGCAAGTACCGACAATTCTTCACACACATATCGCATACAACAGGGTTTAAACACATTAATAACCTGGCCGACAGACCGACCTGCTCTGATACCACTAATGTAACACCCTAATATTACCCAAGGTTTAATATACAAAATCAGAGTAAATAAAAAATTCGTAAATTCAATACTAAGGCATCACACCTTCAAAAACAACTCACTTTAAACAGTTTGCTTTAAAGTATAAATCTCGGATACATAGCATCGTCGGAAAACATAAATTGATTCATAAAAATCAAAACATCTTCTTTATTAAACTTCCTTAATAAATCATATTTTCATAAGGTATGATTCTTATTTACAAAAGGAAAAATAGCTAAAGAACAACAACCAGACAACATAATTATTCCCCCGAGTGCTACGTATCAGAGCGACACCGAGTCGACTAAATAGCAGCTATAAACTCCGTCTGCATAACCTACACGTTACCAATATAAAGGTAACGGCGAAACAAGTAAAGGGTGAGATACTCCAAAACATATAATTAAAGTCATGATAAATATATAAATAGTTTTGGAATCATAAAAGAAATAGGTTAGTAAGTGCATTCCAACACCTATCTAAATCTCACTTACTTTGATCGCCATTCTAATGTGTATAATCTACACTTTATCTCCATAACCTTATTGACATAAACAGTCACATCACATGAACGTTCCTCACCACGAAAACGTCACAAGTTAATTCTTCACTAATAAATACGGCAATCATAAACAACACATCAAACAACAACATCAAACAATGCTAATACAAAAGCAACATAAATAAAATCATCACAAATTGGCTAAAGCCCATAATCGCTTTTTGGCATAAAAGCCCATCGTCGCAAACACCATCACATCATATTTGCATTAAGCATTTCATCTAAATTAAATCGTCACAAAACTCATCATTTATATTCATCGCCTAGTTATCATGAAATTATCAAATTATATTCATTTCATGTTTATCATAAGGATCATCCCCAAACAAAACATCATATATCATTGCAATCCAACATCGTCAATTCAATTAAAACCCAACGACAAACAACTCCAACATAAACATAACCGACTCCATGAGACACGACTATGTTATGCATGTGGTACCCGTTGCTTTGTCCATAATTAGGAACACTTGGCATAAAAGCCTCGTCGCTTGGCATAAAAGCCTCGTCGCTTGGCGTAAAAGCCCTCGTCGCCAATGCAATGTATGTGACTCGACAACAAAACAATCACAACACAAAACATCATCATCGCTAACCAAAATTGCATAAAGCCCACATCGCCATAATTTATCCAAATCAAGATAAATATATCATCGCATCATACTTGCATTATGCAAAACATCATCAATATAATCATCACATCATTATGTAAAAGGACTTATATCATCGCATCGCATATTATCAAGTATTCATTAATAAATACATCACCGCAAACATTATATTTAATCACACCACATTATTGTCAATTAATTCACCAAATTCCAAAAACGGAAAAATAGTCAAAACGTCAATAATCGTCGCGAAAGTTATTCTTAAAAACCGGCATTAATCAAAATCATCAACATCGAAGTCGAATTGTCCATACGTGTCTTAAATCTACTACAATGCAATCCGATTCAATTTAACCGTAAATTGGCCTATTTCGGGTTAACTCGTAAAAACTCGTAATTTCTAAAAACTAACCTCACCACTACGTTCTGCACGTCGAACTTAGCTAGCACGTCAATTTTCGTTGATTTCTGAGCAACTTGCTTCGTCGTCGAATTTATCGAAATCGAAAAATCAGAACATAATCGGGTCCTAAATTTAATCGGCTAACGTGTGTCCTAGTTATATTTTATTAATACTAACTAGTGGTATATGGAATTGGAGAAACTAAGAGAAACAGAAACTAGGGAGAAAATTATGCAGAAGACACATTTTGCAGAAAACAGAAAACAGAAAACTTTGCCTACAGAAAACAGAAAAACGCAATTTTCATTGCGCCTTCCTCAAGGGAACGGGACGAACGTCCCAAGGCATGTTAGGGGATGAGGCGGATTCCATGGGAGCTGGGACGGCCACCCCTCAAGGTGAGGTGGGCGCCTCCTAGCTTCATCTCCCTACTTCCATTCTTCTTCCCTGTTTGTTCTACATCAGACTGCTTTGTTTCTTTTCTGGTTTTTTTTCACAGTTATCTTGTTTTCATTCTACAACATGCATTTTTAATACTCCTAGCAATGGAAGACACCCATAATCTCTACTCCTAATCCAACCTTTCAAAACTATTTCATCAAGCAACCAACCAAAACTCTATAATCAACTATTAATTTTTCCCCAAATCCTAAATATAACTATCAAACCCTAACCATATGTGATAGAGAAATCAAACCCCTTACCTAGCAAGCTTTGATTGTTCTTTATGATTCCTCAAACCAAGCCTTCCTCTTCTTCCTCTACCAAAGCCCTAACTTTCTCCAAGTTTCTATATTTAGTGATTTGGTGTTATGTTAGGAAAAGATGAAGAAAATGTTTTTATAAGAATGTTGTCTTACTAACCAAGGGTGAGAAGCCCAATTCTCCCAAATTTCTCCCACACCCCTACTATTCTTAAAACATTAATATCATCTAATTATATCATTAACTCAATTTATTAATATAATTCTGGGGAATTAAATATCAGGTCCGAATAATATTTTATCGAACTGAACGGAATAAAAACGGACGAGCAAGCGTCGCCAAATATATTATCATATATATAGATTAATATATTTATTCTCGTCGCAAAATAAACATCGATCGGTAACTCGAAAATATTAATATAATATAATATTAATTAAAAACAGGGCGTTACAACTCTCCCCAACTTATAAACTTTTCGTCCTCGAAATTTCGGCCAAAACGAACAAGTCGGGACATGCCTACGCATTCGTCCACTCAATCCTCGCGTCAATTAAACAACATACAAAAGACACCAAAAATTAGGGTATCTCTCTAACCACAACGTCCAGTCAAGAACAACCATGCCGAGATGCAAAGCCCATACAATGTACTCGACAACCAACTAACACCCAACAACTAAACAAGTCGCCGAGACACCGGTTCACTCGAGAACCAAACAAACAAGATCAATACTATCCTAACGCCTCAACCATAGAATTAGTCGCACACTCGAACCGACACCTCGGAAACGAGTCATCAAAGATAGGAACATAAGTCCTACGACACAACACCGACTCCATCGCTAAAACGAAAACAACAAAATGGTTATACAAACCAAAACTGAAACAATCAGAATAGGATAGTACCACGCGTGCTACGCAAATACGAAAAAGATGCCTTCATTCACACATAAGTACGAACTCAAGAATTACACTTTTAGTCTTCGCTTTCATTCTAGAAAATCGCAAGGTCACATCATCCTTGTAGATTACCAACGTACCACCCTTGAACAATAACAAGTTACTCAAACAAAACCAAATTGTGATACACCACTCATTCTAGGGCTTATACTAACAACTTGCGACTATAACTCACTAGCCCAAATCCAACAATCTCGCATACTCGCTAAAAACTCAATGCTCGATATCTAACCCATGCTGCTTCACCTTTACGCATAAGATGCCAACCGTAAAACAACTTGGTTAATCCTCAAATTTACAATTACTTAGAATGGATACGTTCAAAGCATACACCCATCAGGATATCTCGTAACATCAGTCTCATCAACTCGAAAAAAATCACCCTTTCATTCTTGATTGATAAACGTCCATTGATCCTCTAAAATACACGATATAGTTTGGCCTTTTCAAATATTGTCCAAATATTCACTTGTGAAACTTCGACGTATACACTTGACTTTAATGAAGTCTTCCCTTATACCAATTCAATTCCCAAAATTTGTATTAAGTAATCGCCATCGTCGCACCGTCGCAACAATCAATACACAGGCTTTTTATTCGAAACACCTTCATAACTTTCAATCTTCCAAAGTGGTAATTCAACCAAAACACTCTCTCAAGAACTCTACCCATCAACGTCGTCTCATACTGCTGTAATTACAACACAGGTTGGACTTAGAACCATAACATAAATTTCTATGGAACCCAACAAGAACACCGTCTTGACCGACTTTAGTCCCAAATAGAATACTTCCTTTTATAACACATCAATCATCTTAAGGTACCCGTGGCTACCAAACCATCACAAAATTCCTTACCGTCAAGACTTATCTTAGTCGTAATCTAATAATCCACCGCGACCATTAGTATTCGACGAAATCCATATGTTAGTAGTGAACAAATCCTTAATAACCTTCTGAGCTTAATCTCAACTAGTGTCCCAAAACAAACATGCAACATTCTTCAAAATAATAAAATCCCAAATCAGATATTCTTGGGTTAACCGCGATATCAACATACTAAACTCAACAACAGACGAAGTCTCTTTATAGATCACACTCAAACTTGAATTGTCTTCAACAAGTCCAATCTCCTCATTGTTAACATCTGCACCTTTAAGATTTCAAATGAGCACAACCCCAACAAACTCTAACTCACGTGTCTGACAATTTTCCTTATGAAAATCCAATCGTTCCAAGGTAGCAATACACTTTTTCCAACTCTATGTCGAAATACATCTTAAGTCCAAAATGGAATGTCACAATACGCCGCACAAGGTTCTTCAGCACAAAACAAGATCAAAATCGAAGCATTCTTTAAACTTTTCACCGGCTCAAACAATTCGCTTCTCATTGTGAAGTCCAAATAGCGACTCAACCATCTCGAGTCAAAATACCCACGGTCAATACCAACTCGTAAAAAAAAAGATCTTCCATCAAACTCACAAAGCTAACAATCCAAAATAAAGGAACTTATATACTCTGAAATAACCCCTTGAAGTATTCTACAAGATGCAAAATAAAACTCCACGGAACTGTCCAAAATATCACCGTCTAAGTCGCTTACGTAAGGCACTCGCATCCCACAGTTGAAAACACTATCTTTAGAATACTCGACATGCACTAGTCTAACTTCACTACTGATAATGCAACGCTCGGATGCTGCCACAATTCCTTAACTTGATGTGAACCAAATAATATCCATGAACACGAAATAACTCTTATAGCTACTCATGAGAGTACTGTCTGAACATTCTAAAATCACACCTGACGCATCAGTCACACTAATGACATCAACAAACACTCACCAGGACTATACACTATCTTGAAAAGCATTGTCTAAACATCTTCAGCTCTCACACTAGCCCGTAGACAGCCAGACTTCACATCGATCTCATTAAACACATAAACTCCAAATGACTGGTTCATCCAAATATCAATCCTCAGATGTAGACACTTGCCCTCAATATCCACTTCGTTCCTTGCCTGCAAACGACACACCAACTCGGGCAACCTTTTGTTCTTCTCGAACAACACAACGGTAGCACTCCACGGTGACCCGCTCGAATAAACAACTCTGCTCAAACCAATCCTCAAGTTGACTTTTCAACTCTAATCCGGAAGCGAACATATCTTAAGGATACTTCGAATCACAACTAGTTCCAGGAACTAAATCCATCAAAACTTCACTTCGCACTACTGCGGAAATTCACCCACAACTCAAGTAACCACGCACCACTTTGTGCTAACTCAACTGCTTCATACACAATTAAGCTGGCAAGACAAGTCCATCCCAACCAACACAAATCCCGACTACTATCAACAAGAGATTAAGGGCGATCAGTTCCTCAATTTGTCAATAGACAGTCGACAATCATGATGGTGACATAAACCATCTTTACCAAACTACAACAGCGTCTTCAAACATACACTTCAAGTTACCAAAGCGTGACCATGCTTAAGCCTCCAACTTTAACTCACAAGCGCCACCAAGAAGTAAAACTTCTCCCCCACTTGTTTCAAACTCATCTCTGCAGACAACCAATTAGAAACAAGCAAGTACCGATAGTGCTTCACACACATATCGCATACAACAGGGTTTAAACACATTAATAACCTGGCCGACAGACCAACCTGCTCTGATACCACTAATGTAACACCCCAATATTACCCAAGGTTTAATATACAAAATCAGAGTAAATAAAAATTTCGTAAATTCAATACTAAGGCATCACACCTTTAAAAACAACTCACTTTAAACAGTTTGCTTTAAAGTATAAATCTCGGATACATAGCATCGTCGGAAAACATAAATTGATTCATAAAAATCAAAACATCCTCTTTATTAAACTTCTTTAATTAATCATATTTTCATAAGGTATGATTCTTATTTACAAAAGGAAAAATAGATAAAGAACAACAACCAGACAACATAATTATTCCCCCGAGTTCTACGTATCAGAGCGACACCGAGTCGATTAAATAGCAGCTATAAACTCCGTCTGCATAACCTGCACGTTACCAATATAAAGGTAACGGCGAAACAAGTAAAGGGTAAGATACTCCAAAACATATAATTAAAGGCATGATAAATATATAAATAGTTTTGGAATTATTAAAAAAATAGGTTAGTAAGTGCATTCCAACACCTATCTAAATCTCACTTACTTTGATCGCCATTCTAATGTGTATAATCTACACTTTATCTCCATAACCTTATTGACATAAACCGTCACATCACATGAACGTTCCTCACCACGAAATCGTCACAAGTTAATTCTTCACTAATAAATACGGCAATCATAAACAACACATCAAACAACAACATCAAACAATGCTAATACATAAGCAACATAAATAAAATCATCACAAATTGGCTAAAGTCCATCGTCGCTTTTTGGCATAAAAGCCCATCGTCGCAAACATCATCACATCATATTTGCATTAAGCATTTCATCTAAATTAAATCGTCACAAAACTCATCATTTATATTCATCGCCTAGTTATCATGAAATTATCAAGTTATATTCATTTCATGTTTATCATAAGGATCATCACCAAACAAAACATCATATATCATCGCAATCCAACATCGTCAATTCAATTAAAACCCAACGACAAACAACTCCAACATAAACATAACCGACTCCATGAGACACGACTATGTTATGCATGTGGTACCCGTCGCTTTGTCCATAATTAGGAACACTTGGTATAAAAGCCTCGTCGCTTGGCATAAAAGCCCTCGTCGCCAATGCATTGTATGTGACTCGACAACAAAACAATCACAACACAAAACATCATCATCGCTCACCAAAATTGGCATAAAGCCCACATCGCCATAATTTATCCAAATCAAGATAAATATATCATCGCATCATACTTGCATTATGCAAAACATCATCAATATAATCATCACATCATTATGTAAAAGGACTTATATCATCGCATCGCATATTATCAAGTATTCATTAATAAATACATCACCGCAAACATTATGTTTAATCACACCACATTATTGTCAATTAATTCACCAAATTCCAAAAACGGAAAAATAGTCAAAATGTCAATAATCGTCGTGAAAGTTATTCTTAAAAACCGGCATTAATCAAAATCATCAACATCGAAGTCGGATTGTCCATACGTGTCTTAAATCTACTACAATGGAATCTTATTCAATTTAACCGTAAATTGGCCTATTTCGGGTCAACTCGTAAAAACTCGTAATTTCTAAAAACTATCCTCACCACTACGTTCTACACGTCAAACTTAGCTAGCACGTCAATTTTCGTTGAATTCTGAGCAACTTGCTCCGTCGTCGAATTTACCGAAATCGAAAAATCGGAACATAATCGGGTCCTAAATTTAATCGGCTAACTTGTGTCCTAGTTATATTTTATTAATACTAACTAGTGGTATATGGAATTGGAGAAACTAAGAGAAACAGAAACTAGGGAGAAAATTATGTAGAAGACACGTGCGAAAGAAACTACGCCTACGAAAAGAAAAACACAATTTTCATTGCGCCTTCCTCAGGGGAACGGGATGAACGTCCCAAGGCATGTTAGGGGATGAGGCGGACGCCATGGGAGCTGGGACGGCCGCCCCTCAAGGTGAGGTGGGCGCCTCCTAGCTTCATCTCCCTACTTCCATTCTTCTTCCATGTTTGTTCTACATCAGACTGTTTTGTTTCTTTTCTGGTTTTTTTTAACAGTTATCTTGGTTTCATTCTACAACATCCATTTTTAATACTCCTAGCAATGGAAGACACCCATAATCTCTACTCCTAATCCAACCTTTCAAAACTATTTCAACAATCAACCAACCAAACCTCTATAATCAACTATCAATTTTTCCCCAAATCCTAAATATAACTATCAAACCCTAACCATATGTGATAGAGAAATCAAACCCCTTACCTAGCAAGCTTTGATTGTTCTTGATGATTCCTTAAACCAAGCCTTGCTCTTCTTCTTGCTCTCCTCTTATTCCTCTACCAAAGCCCTAACTTTCTCCAAGTTTCTATGTTTAGTGATTTGGTGTTATGTTAGGAAAAGATGAAGAAAATGTTTTTATAAGAATGTTTCTCACTAACCAAGGGTGAGAAGCCCAATTCTCCCAAATTGCTCCCACACCCCTACTATTCTTAAAACATTAATATCATCTAATTATATCATTAACTCTATTTATTAATATAATTCCGGGGAATTAAATATCTTGTCCGAAAAATATTTTATCGAACCGAACGGAATAAAAACCGGACCGAACGAAACATCGCCAAATATATTATCATATATATCGATTAATATATTTATTCTCGTCGCAAAATAAATATCGATCGGTAACTCAAAAATATTAAATATAATATAATATTAATTAAAAACAGGGCATTACATTTTGGAAAGCTTGGAACAAGATCTACAACTTTATGTTGAAATTTTTTCTTGAATCAAAATGGATCTAGGTGAAAAATGGCCGTGAAAATGATGAAAAAAGTGATAAAATCACTTAAATTTTTTTCTAAGTGTTAGAAAAATTTCAAGTTTTGACTTTTTGTTGACTTTTTCACACATTTTGATTTTTTATGATCATGATGGAATATTTGAAATACTTTTATGATTGGAAAAATTTGAATTTCAAAAAGTTGACAAAAAGTCAAAGTTTGACTGGTCTGAGCAATTGACTTTTTGTCAGATGATTCAGAATTTCTCTGATGATCAATCATGGCTTTTGAAATGTTTTAAACCAATAAATTAGGTCAAGATATTTCCTTGGTGATTTTGAAATCATGCTCCAAGAAATTAGGTCATTCTTTGATCAGAGAGTCAATGATACACCATCATTGATTCAAAAACCTAATTTGGCTCAAGGAGCACACACACGATCTAACTTGTTCTGAAATTGTTAGTGATGCAATGATGCATATGTGATGATATGAAATGGTATCTTAGGTAAAAATTTGGGGTATGACAACTTCCCTTAAAATTCAAAGTTCCTACTTTTGATAATTATAACGGAGCTACTTGTCCAAAAACTCATATCACAGCTTACTTCCGCAAGATGGCAGTATAAACTGAAGATGAAAGACTCCTTATGCACTTCTTTCAAGAGAGTTTAACTGGAGCTTCTTTAGAGTGGTATATGCACCTTGAAAGAAATCATGTCAGAACATGGCGTGATCTGGTTGATGCCTTTATCCAGCAATATCAATTCAATATTGTTATGGCTCCGAATCGTACCCAATTGTTGAACTTATCTCAAAAGTCTGGTGAGACCTTCAAAGAGTATGCTCAGAAATGGCGTGAGCTTGCTTCTAGAGTTCAACCACCCATGATGGAGTGAGAAATGATAAACATGTTTACCAGCACCCTTTTAGGACACTACTATGTCGCTTGTAGCACCTCTACCAACTTTACTGAAATGGTTCGATATGGCGAGAGGATTGAAAGTGGTTTGAAATCGGGCAAGATCGAGTACACTGAGGGTGGAAGTTCTTTCGGTACCAAGAAGGCATTCAGTGGTCATCCTAGGAGGGAAAAAGGAGAAACTAGTGATGTTTATGGAAACAGGGGCAAGGCCCAACTCAATGTTGTAACTATTTCTGCTTCTTAACCGCAGGCTCAATAAGCGCCCCACGAGCAATATCAAGGACAACAAAACAACCGCACACCAAGAAGATTTGATGTGGTTCCAATGACTTATGCTGAAATGTTGACGCGATTGATTGATTTGAAACTAGTGCTCCCAAGGGTTCCGTTACCTCCATCTCCTCCTGATAGATGTCCAAGAAACTTTGATGCTAATGCCATTTGTGAATTCCATTTTGGTACCGTTGGACATAGTATAGAAAACTGCTATGCTTTCAATTGTAAAGTGCAGGACTTGATCGATTCTAAATTCATTCAGTTTGATTCCCAACAGCAGCAACAACCTAGGCCTAATGTGATTTAAAACTCGATGTTGTAGCATGTCTGTGGGGTAGTCCAAGCTATCATAGAGGATGGTGAGGTCCTAAAATTGATTATGGATGTGAATTTGGTGAAGACACCATTGCCTTTTGTTAAGAAGTATATGATCAAGATAGGCGTCTTTACGAGCTGTGAATTTGATTGTGTTGAATGCGAAAATTGTTCAAATGGATGCGAAGGTTTGAAGAATAGTATTCAAAGTCTGATCATCAGTGGTGAATTACAGTCTGATAAGATTGAAAAAGGTAAGAAAGGCGTAACACGAGATGTGTCTATGATTTTTATTCCCTATACTCCTGATGTGATATCTACACCTGCAAAGCCTATTTCGTTATTGATCACGAAACCTGGTCCTATCCCGTATGTGAGTGAGAAAGATATGCCATGACACTATGGATCAGATGTCTATTTTCACAGAGTCAGAAAGCAAGATGGTCCCTCTTGTGCTAAGAATGATGATGAATATGATGTTGTTAACACTGATAGTTTTGCCGGTAGCAGCGGTGTAACCAAAAGTGGTCGGATTTTTGCTTCTCCAATTGCATCTACAAATGCAGATGCTTTAGCGAAAGCTAAAGGCAAGCAGCCAGCAAAAGAACCTGGGTTGCAGGTTTCCAATCCTGACTTGGAAAAAGATGTTGAAGAGATTATCAAGTATATTCGCAAAAGTGACTTGTGTGTGATTGACCAACTTACTCAAACCCCTGATAAGATCTCAATCCTCTCATTGCTACGAGATTTTGAAGAACACAATAATGCCTTGATGAAGTTGTTGAGTACCGCCTATGTCCTGCAAGAGATATTTGTTGGTCAGTTTGAAAATGTTTGTGCTAGCATATCCTCCAGTAATGGCCTTGGTTTCACAGACTTTGATCTCCCACCAGAGGGCAGGAACCATAAAAAGGCGTTACATATTTCTATGGAGTGCATGGGCACTACACTCTCGCATGTTTTGGTTGACACTAGTTCTTCACTAAATGTGATTCCAAAGTCAGCATTGATGAAAATTGTTTATTGTGGTCTCGAAGTACGACCTAGTGATTTGATTGTGAAAGCTTTTGACGGGTCGAGATGTTCTGTCTTTGGAGAATTGGACCTTCCAATCAAGATTGGTCCCCAGATGTTTACTACTACTTTCTTCGTCATGGACATTCAACTTGCTTGCTACCTTCTTGGCCGTTCATGGATACATAAAGCTGGAGCTATTACATCCACTCTCCAGGAGAAGCTAAAGTACCCTGTCAATGGGGTGACCATTAAATTTTGTGCTGAAGAGGAGTACGTCGTGAGTCACCTCACCTTGTTCCAATATGTCGAAGTTGATGGCGAAGTGCATGAAACCCCTTTTCAAGGATTTGAAACTGTTCATATACTGAAGACTCCTCAGCAGGAGGAGAACAAAAGAGACAGACCCGAACCCTCAATGGCTTCCTTAAAGGATGTGAAGGCTGTAGTTAAAGGTGGATGCCTTGAAGGATGGGGCAGTGTAGTGGAGATGACGCCTAAGTACAACAAGTTCGGGCTGGGCTTCAACCCTGTTTTGCATCGCCAAATCCTCAAGGCGCCTAATCTGGCCACGCGTATCAAATTCTCAAGCGCCGGCATCAGTTCTGGACAAATAAATGTTGTTGATGATTCTGATATTGAGTTTGACATTGATAAGTGGATCCTCCATAGTGTCCCTGGCATGGAATTTAATAGTTGGACTGCTGAAGACTGTGTCCTAGTCATAATTGTCAAAGAGTAATTTTCTTTTGTTTTCTCTTATCATGCAATAATTCTTGTGCTCTGCCCAAGGCAAAGTGAATCATATGTAGGGCCACCTTGTTTGCATATGCAATGTTTTTATCATTAAATAAAGAATGATTTTTCATTCAAATATTTTTCTCTCTGTTTATCTATTTTACATCACAATTTTAAAACGCAAAATGGAAATGCTTTATTTTTCTTTTTTTCATCCAAAAAACTAAAATAAGCATAAAATCAATCATGCAGATATAATCCCACAATCTTAATGGATCCCTTTGATAACGACTCTAATATCACTTCTTATAACTTTTATAATCCGATCAACCAAGCCGAAGAAGAAGGTGAGGAAGATTGTGAACTCCTCGAAGAGTTAGCGAGATTGTTGAAACAGGAAGAAAGGGTTATCCAACCGCATCAGGAAGAGATTGAGAAAGTTAATATTGGCACTGAAGATGTGGTTAGAGAGGTTAAAGTTTGGGATGCTCTGGAAGTGAAGCAAAGACTGATTGAATTACTTTGAGAGTATTCAGATATTTTCGCCTGGTCTTATGAAGACATACTCCGGTTGGATACCAAAATTGTTGTGCACAAGTTACCCTTGAAAGAAGACTGTCCTCCTGTTAAACAAAAGCTTCGAAGAACTCATCTTGAGATGTCTAAGAAGATCAAAGAGGAAGTTCGGAAACAACGTGATGCGGGATTCTTGAATGTTATTTCTTATCCCCCATGGGTTTCCAACATCGTGCCTGTTCCCAAAAAGGATGGAAAAGTGAGAATGTGTGTGGTTTATCGAGATCTAAACAGAGCCAGTTCGAAGGATGACTTTCCGCTTTCCCATATTGATATATAGTTGGATAATACAGCTCATGCAAAAGTGTTTCGTTTATGGATGGTTTCTCCGGGTACAATCAGATTAAGATGGCATCGGAAGACATGGCTAAAACAACTTTTATTACCCTGTGGGGTACGTTCTTCTATAAGGTAATTCCTTTTGGATTGAAGAAAGCTGAGGTAACTTATCAGCGAGAAATGGTGACTCTTTTTCACGACATGATTCACAAAGAGATTGAAGTGTATGTCGACGACATGATTTCAAAATCTTAAGACAAAGAAAAGCACCTGGTGTAGTTACAATAGTTGTTTGATAGGCTACGAAAATTCAGGGTGAGTCTGAATCCAAATAAGTGTACTTTGGGAGTATGATCTAGAAAACTCCTGGGCTTTGTTGAAAGCAAAAGAGGCATCGAGGTTGATCCTACTAAAGTAATAGCAATTCAAGAAATGCATGAACAAAGAACTGAAAAGGAGGTTCGTGACTTTCTAGGGAGGTTAAACTACATCTCTAGATTCATCTCTCACATGATTGCCATGTGTGAACCAATATTCAAACTATTGCGAAAAGATCAAGTGGTTAGGTGGAATGACGATTGTCAAGTCGCATTCTATAAGATAAAGGAGTATCTTCATGAACCTCTGATCCTCATGCCTTCTATGGAGGATAGGCAATTGATTATGTACTTAACAGTGCTTGGAAGTTATATGGGGTGTGTATTGGGACAGCATGACGAGTATGGTCGAAAAGAGAATGCAATATACTACCTTAACAAAAATTTTACCGACTGTGAGAAAAACTACTCATTGCTCGAGAAAACTTGTTGTGCTTTGGCTGCTCGCCGACTACGACAGTATATGTTGACTCATACTACCTTGTTGATATGCAAGATGGATCCGATCAAGTACATCTTTGAAAATCCATCTTTGACAGGACGCATTTCTAGATGGAAAATGATTTTGACAGAGTATGACATCCAGTATACTACTAAAAAAGATATCAAGAGTAGTGTACTGGCGGACTATTTTGCCCATCATCCTGTGGATGATTATCTGCCTATGAGAATTGAATTTCCAGACGAGGACATCATGTACACCATGGATTGCAACATTCTTGCCCAGATGAAGGACCTGAACCAGGAACAAAATTGTCATTGGTGTTCGACAGGGCCACTGATGTGTTGGGCAATGGTGTCGGTGCAGTAATCACGTCCCCGAGTGGTTTTTATATCCCGTTTACAGCCAGAATCTTCTTAGATTAAACCAATAACATGGTTGAATACGAGGGTTGTATATTTGGTATCGAGACGACAATTAACTTGAGAATTAAGCATTTGAAAGTGTATGGAGACTCTGCACTTGTGATAAGCCAGATCAATGGCAATTGGGACACTCACCACCTAAATTTGATTCCTTACCGAGAGCATGTGATGAAACTAAATCCTTACTTCGAGGAGATCACTTTTGATCACATCTCACGAGAAGAGAACAACCTGGATGATGCTTTAGCTACCCTGACATCAATGTTTAAAGTCAAGTGGGCTAACGAAGCTCCCTTGAAGCGGAAAAAGACGATGACCCATGGTTCCATGACATTAAGCGATACTTTGAAACTCAAGAGTATCCCAAGGAATCTTTTGTGACAGATAAGAAGTTCTTGAGAAGATTCTTAGCAAAGTTCTTTCTTAGTAACAGTGTGCTATACCGTAGACATCATGACGGGCTATTGCTCAGATGTGTTGACAAAGATGAAGCCGCAAAGATCATCGAGGAGATGCATGATGGCTCATTTGGAACTCATTCTAGTGGGCATACTGTGGCTAAAAAGATCTTGCGAGTTGGGTATTACTGATCTATCATGGAGGTCGATTACTTTAATCATTCCCGAATCTGTTATAAGTTCCAAGTATATGCTGACAAGGTGCATATGCCGCCATTACCTTTGAATATTTTGACTTCTTCTCGGCCATTTTCTATGTGGGGTATTGACATGATTGGAATGATTTAGCCAACCGCGTCCAACGGACACCGATTTATTCTGGTTGTCATACACTACTTCACCAAATGGGTTGAAGTTGCATTCTATGCAAACGTCACCAAGCAGGTGGTCGCGAGATTTATCAAGCACAATATCATCTGCCGTTATGGGATTCCCTGTAAGATCATCACTAATAATGGTTTGAATCTTAACAACAAGATGATGTAGGATCTTGGTGATTCCTTCAAGATTAAACATCATAATTTGTCTCCATATCGCCCAAAGATGAATGGTGTTGTCGAAGCGGCAAATAAAAACATAAAGAAGATTGTGCAGAAGATGGTAGTGAGTTATCGATATTGGCACGAGATGTTGCCTTTTGCTTTGCATGGTTATCGGACTACCGCACGCACTTCGACTGAAGCAGCCCTGTTTTCTCTAGTTTATGGTATGGAGGCAGTACTGCCCATTGAAGTTGAGATCCCTTCATTGAGAATCATGAAAGAGGCAGAGCTTGATGAAGACGAATGGGTGCAGAATCAACTGGACCAGTTGTGCCTCATTGACGAGAAAATATTAGCGGTTGTTTGTCATGGGTAGGTTTATCAGTAGTGGATGAAAAAAACGCATGACAAGAGGGTGAGACCTCAAAATTACATGCTTGATGACCTTTTGTTGAAGAGGATAATTCTTCCTCAAGGTGATCCTCTGGGTAAGCGGACGCCGTATTATGAAGGATCATTTGTTGTAAAGAAAGTTTTCTCTGGTGGCGCCATGATGCTTACTACAATGGACGAAGAATATTTCCCACTACCCATAAACGCGGATGTAGTCAAGAAATATTATGCATAGACTTGTTTAGGTCGAGAAAGGAAATAAGAGCAAGCTACATCACATGTCGGATCAGCGGTGCATCTTATGTCTACATCTCGGCTACTCCAAAAGGCGGCGATCAATCCAATCATCTTTTTTGGGAAAAGCGAAGTGATGAGATAGTCAGAGTCATAAAGGTGATAACAGGGTTGAAACCCGAAGAGGATCCATTGTCGCATTGCTATGTGTTTAAGTTTTCCTCTTATTTTACTTTTTGCAATTGCCTCATTTCGGGAATTGCTTCCTATTCTACTTGCCTATTTACAGGCCCGTTTCTAATCAATAAAATGAGTTTTGCTTGTCAATTAATTTCTTGCATTTACTAGTTTGATTGCAAAAAGTGTTGAGAATTTTGTGACAAAATTTTGCATATAGAAACATTGTTGGTTTTACCATGATGAGAAACTTATGAATTTACTTTGAAACTTGCGTGACCCGGTGTTAAGGACCAAATTGTAGAGATTTTGTACATGATTTTGTGGTCCTTAACAATGCCTTTTAATTAATTAGTAGTATTTAGTATGGTATTTTGGTATAATTATGTTTCTATTTAGTTTTTGTTTATAATATATTATTTAACTTAGTTTACATTTGAATTGTAGGTTTTTAATATTGATTCCCTCAAGCTTGGATTCAAGGATACTTAAAGAGCTCTTGGGATGATTCTTTTTGAAGGAATTTTTGGAAGAAGAAGCATGCTTCAGGTCGCGCTCAGCGCGGTTGCAGCATGAGTGCACTTAGCACGGGTAACCGGGCTTAGCGCGGTCTGCGAAAATCAGAAAAAGGACAGACCCATGCTTTCATCTTTTTAGCCACCAACTCCCTGTTTTCCAGCTGGCTTTTGGGTGTTAGAAAAGTGAACATCACTTATTCATCATAGTTCATCATTGTTGTAAATTTAGGGCATAGAATTAGAAAAGAAAAACATAGTTCTTCTTGATTTCTTCCATGTTCATCATCTTCTCCAACAATCTTGTGAGCAAAGCAATCATGAAAATGAGTGGCTAAGTTCTTTTTGTGTCAAGATTAGAGGTAGTTGATCTAACTAGTATGTATTTCTTTTAATCCATTTGTGTATGAACATGGTTGATGATTAATATATGTTGAATATCTTTGTTCTTCTATCTTTTTATGCTTTGAATCTTGTTTGAAAAAGGATGCTTCAAAGTAGACCTAGGATATTCATCCACTAATGAACAAATGCTATGAATAGATTTGTTAGTTAGTGTGTACAAGTATTGAGCTTCATGTTTATCATGTCAATAGTTGTGGTGAGAAATTATTCAAGGATTAACATGATAAAACTCACAATCTTGGTGAGAAATCAATAAGATTGAGAGGATATGTATTTATAGCAATCATCAAACTAGTTCATCACTTGGTTAATAGAATACATATGAAATTAGGTTAATGAAACTAATCTTGACATGCTTCCATCATTTAAAAACAAACTCCAACTCTCTTGAATCCAAACCATAACTCTCTTTTGAAAAGGATTTTAAAGTTGTTTACTTGAAGTTCATGATAATAGTAGTTTAGAAAACAAACCCTTTGGTTACTTAATCTTAAAATATGCTTTACTATTGAAAGACTACGATACAACACCAATCCCTGTGGATACGATAATTAAAAATACTTGTTTACGGACTACTCCTAAAACACCCGGGTGGCAGGAAAAGTTGTCATACCACACCTAGGGCATCCCACTAACAGTGTGCTGCATAAATTTTTGTTCGTTTGCAGATATTTGGTGTACCGATGCAAAAGTCAATAGCATCTCTCCCCAACGAGCGTGAATGGATGTTCCCCAAGTAAATATACTTTTTGAAAAGGAATAGACACAATGGTTATCATCAGCATGGTATCCTTGATGAATTTCCCCAGCAGGTGTTATCATTGTCAAAGAATCATCGTAGAGCATTGTACAAATCCCCAATGCAAGTTGTTGGTGCCTATTTCAGTTGAAATTCCCTAGTGAATGTTTGGTGGAGTTTCAGATGGCTCTAATAGAATGTTTTCAAACCATTGGTAGAGGATGTTTATCCCCAGTGAGTTTTTACTTCAGGATATCCCCAGTGTATGAGTAGCGGTTTATTCTATTTATTCCTCAGTTGATGTCGGAGTGAATCACTCTTGCTATCCCCAGTGAGGTTGTATTTCATCTAATTCTCCCCAATCGAAACATGTAAATGGAATTCCCCATGGAGTTGTTAGTGTATGAGTACCAGTTTATTCTATTTATTCCTCAGTTGAAGTCGGAGTGAATCACTCTTGCTATCCCAAGTGAGGTTGTATTTCATCTTATTCTCCCCAATCGAAGCATGTAAATGGAATTCCCCATGGAGTTGTTAGGCGACAAAGTCTGCGTTGTACGCCCAGCAGAATGAGATGTGAGCATTTGTTTCCATTCCCCAGTTAAAGACATGTTGACATGTTGTGTAATGGTGGAAGCTCTTCTTCAGGTGTTCATAATCATTCCCCAGTGGATCGTTGTTCAGCAGATGACTCCCTATGAAATCATTTCCTAGCGTGGTCATTTGACAATGGTGGTTTTTCTCCGGAAATCATATCCCTAGGAAATCCGTTACCAAAGTTCCCCAATGATCGTCCAATCAGTGATGGTATTCTCGCCTCAACAGCGCTCTCATGTATTCTTCCCTAGAGGAAATTCCTAATATGAGCCCGGCCGTTCTGTAACTTATGATCACCGGTTACACATTTTTATCTTTCGAAAACATGCATCATCGCATCAAATTACTTCATAGAAAATTCATACATTGCATGAAATTATAAGCCAGGAACATAATCTTTGTCCCTAGTGACGCTCTTGCAGCTCTCTGAAAACCCCAGCAAGGATGAATTCTTTAATATGTTTATATCCCTTTGAAATCCATTACGTTTCCAGTTATTCCCTAGCGCAATATGTTCATTCTTTTCCTTGATCTATTGCACTACTAGTCTATCCCTAGTACAACACCTTTCGGTCAGGTTATCCCTGTACCTCTTTCACAAGCAAGCCCGACACTTGGTTTCCCCCTCAGGATATAACATTTATTTTGAGAAAATTTCCTTTTGCACAAGAGTTAAGTCACTACCAATTCTTGAACAGGTTTGAATATCACGCTCCTTCCTATACACCATAGTGTAGGCTATCCTTGCATTGTTTGGAGTCTGTCAACCATTCTAGTCTTTATTATTTTGCACTACCAGTCCTTCCCCTTGTACAACACCCTTAGGATAGGTCCTTCCCCCTGTGGCTTTTGAGAACAAGTTTCACCCTTGTTTCTCTCCTCAGAGTACAGCGTTCTGAGTTTGTAAAGTCTAATCGGTGTTTCCTAGTCTTTACTACGCTTACTCGCTCAGTCGTTCTCTAGTGTAAAATGGTTAGTCTAGTCAGCGTATCTAGTCTTTACTCCATGTGACATGTTCAGTCGTTCCCTAGCATAACGCGGTCGAATTAGGTCGAGGCCAATTCTTTTGGGTCAAGTTTACACTTATGCCTATATTCACAGAATTCAAGTTTATTCTATGATTTATTTTGTTGTGATATAGTCGTTCCCCGACACAACATATTCCCTTGTCCAGTGGGGCTCATTGGAATTAAAAATTCTCTCGCGTCTTTTGGTTTGACATCCAAAGTTCTCATTTATCTGTTGGCACAACTTTTGAGATTCAGAGCATAAATTTTTTAGTCCATTTTGGTTTTCAATCACCTCATACCTTGTCGCTTGGAAGGCAGACACCAACCTCGCTCCCAAGATAGAGGATGATTGAATTGGGGCAGTTGTTGTACCCCAAAATTCACCCTCTTCATTTTGAAGTTTCTGGCTTATAATCGCATGATCATAAACATTCATGCATGTATATGTATATCATTCATCACAAGGTTATCAGGTTCAAGGTATCCCAAATTGTGGAAGAAACTGTGCGTTTCGACTATCTCAGATCATTTCGAGCCAAAAAATCGATATCTCTCGGCTCGTACGGCTATTGCAAGATTTTATGGTTAGAAATCTATCTTGGTTTGATCCCATGAGCATAGGGATCATATATATTTATTCTCCAGTTTATCTGTTCATGCCAGAGGTCGTTTCATCATGAAAAAGAATTAATTTGGTCATTTCTCAATAAAGTGAATTTTGGGTTTTTAGTGTGTTTCAGGCGCTCCGGAAGGCGTATCTCTCAGATCGTTGGGTATTTTCTGATGATTTTTGACAGACAAGTCCCTCTCATTATTATCTACAACTTTTGTTTGAAAGGCGGAAGCAAATTATGTGAATAAGGTCCCCAAAGGAATTGATTTCTCAAGCGGATTAAACTAAACATGAGGAACATCAGGACATCCAAAGTGTCACACTAACCGTAGCCATCATTTTAACTGTTTCAGTCTACGTGGATAGTCGCGATGATCTATTGCTACTTATCTAAGGAAACCTATATTTGGGTGTAGGATCCCCACAAATATAATACCCAAGCAACCCTTAAAAGTAAAACATACAAGGCAAACAGAAAGCGATAAAAAGTTATCTAAAGCCCTAAGGTAACCTCTCTTTAGGTGTTTTCCCTAGCAAAGTTTCCAGTTCTGTAACACGGTGGGAGAACTGACTTGTTTGTTTTGCGTTTTATCACAATGTTGTGGTTAGCAAAATTTGCCACCGACTTTTCGTTTATCCAATAAAGGAAAGTCGAAAAGAATAGGAAAAATCTTTTGTTAGATTTTGAGTAAGGGAGGTAATTATGAAAAGGGAAGGTGTTAGATCCCTTTCCATCCGTAGTTATCTACAGGCTTTGAATTGCTTAGCTCACTTTTTGAAAAATTGCTTTTTGTGTTTGTGATTTGAAAATTATTTGAAAAGTATTTCGCTTTGACTTCGTAATGATTCTCGTTGGAATGTATACAAAGTGTATGAAAATATTTGTTTGGAAAATGTTTAACTTTGTAATGATTCTCATTGGAATGTATACAAAGTGTTTGTTTGAAAGTATTTTTGAAAAGAAGTGTGAGGTGTGAAAAGCATTTTTGATTTGGATTGAGCAAGCAATTTAGAGTCTTATTACCTACTTAAATGTTCATTTCTTGATATTTTCCTTCTCCATTAGGATAAGGTTATCCATACCATTAGTTGGTAGGTAACTTTATTTGTTGGATGTGAAGGGACAATCGTAGAGTCATCATATGGTCATTGAAGGCGACATTGTAAGGATATGTTTAGCAATTTGTAGGGCCGATCATCACTTATTCGTAGGCAACAACCAAGGGACGAGATCATATATTCGTAGTCAACATCGAGGGTCATCGAGGGACTATGATATTTATATCGAAGGGACTATGATGATGTTATTCGTAAGCATATTTCCTAATGGTACCCCTACGTTCGAGGACGTGACCATTGATTATCTGTAGGCAACAAAAGAGGATACCTTAGAGGGTGTGAGTGGGTGCAGAGAGTGTGTTCAATTCAGATACTTATCTTGAAATTAGGGTTATTCTAAGATTGATTTTAATCTTGCCATACAAATCCTAGTTAGCATATATCTAAGCAGTTTAGTATTCGTAGGAAAGTAAAGTGCGGGAAGTAAATTTCCTACGCTATTACATGACTTTGGGGAAGTTATACAATATGCGATGCGGAAAGTAAAGGCAGAAAGATAAATCTACGCTATTACAAAAATATTCTTGTGACCTTGAAGCAACTCGATTTCTAAAAATCATTTAATTTTCAAAACAATGAAATCTCCACCTAATTTTATTTGTTCTAAAAGAAGAACGGGAAAATATAGATAAAACCCACGAAAATCGAATAAGACTGTCTACGAAATTAAGAGATGCAGGTTTGGGAGGTGATTATGCAAGGGGAAGGTATTAGCACCCCTTACATCCATCGTACTCGATGGTACCCATTTAGTTCAAAGTGTGTTTGTGTGTTAATGTGTAAAAAAAATTTACGATCTTCTAAGGTTTGAAAGGAGAAAGAAAGAGAGAAGAAATGTTTTTATTATTTTTGCTCGCCTTTGGTCGTAAGACTTAGTGCCTACGTACTCCCTCGTGCAATGGGAATGTTAGAGCGCCGTAGTTCGGCTAGAAAATGATTGTTTGTTGATTGATTTTAAATGAAAAGACAAGTCGTTATTTTTAATGGAGAGGACTCGTCTAACGTCCACATGGTGTGATAACGAATAAAGGACTATGCACCGACATGAGGAAGGGTTTGAGAACACCTCTAGTACTCAAGTGGAGAAGTCGAAAACCTTGGGAATAGAGGAAGAAGCATCTCAATTATAAATGAATCATGTCTAATCTTGAAAAGGGTTTAAAGGTAGAAGGTGCTTGAACACACAAAAGATATTGAATGTGTTAAAATTGATTTTATGTTGGGGATGACAAGTATCAAAACATTAGGCTATCATCTAATGATTCAAATACTAGAAATTGGCGAGTGAGCTCAACCAATCATCTCTCATCCCAAAAAAGGTATTATTAAATTGGTGTTTTGAGTGAAATAAAATATTTAAATTATTGGGCTATCATCCAACAATCTAAAGACTTTAAATTCGATTAAATCGTCGGGATATCGTCCAACAATTTAAACGAATGTCACTTTATTATTTTAATGCGGATAGAAGTATTTAGTCTATTAGGCTATCATCCAACAACCTAAAGACTTCCAATTCAATTAAATCGTCGGGCTATCATCCAACAATTTAAAGGAATACCGCTCAAGTATTTTGACATGGATAGAAGTTTTATTTTATTGGGCTATCATCCAACAATCTAAAGACTTCAAATTTGTTTAAAACATTAGGCTACCATCTAATGCTTTAAACAAATTTCATCCAAGTTTATTATGAAAAACATTTTGAAAACAACTCGACGTTGGATCGAGGTTTGAGAAGAAGACTCGACGTTGGATCGAGTTTTATTGAAAGTGTTTTAAATTCTTGGTGAATGGAGAAAGAATTAGGTTATGATCAATCAAGCCAAAAGACTTGATAAATCTCGAGAGAATAGCCAATCCTATTCCCTACTATTGAACCCTTATGGAGATGAGAGGAGTATCGAAATAATTGTAAATAACAAATAAAATCGACAAATCCCATACAAGGTGGCCAACTTAAGTATAAAACAATTAAATTACATGTGTACTAGCAAAGTGGGCTAGTCTACTATAACGACTAATTGGAATAATTAATCGAAATAGGCTCACTATAAGAAGGCCCAGGATCAAGCGTACATGTGTGGTCATCGCGGCGCTTCGTAGCTTTGTCGACTTACGGGTTTAAAATGATTCACAATTATTAGTTTGAAAATGATATTTTTTGGTTTTGTGTAAGTGATAGTTAAATTAAATAATAAAGTAAAGACAATTAAATATTTATTACAAGAATTGTTTTTGGGAGAGGGATACATCGATTATAAATGAGGATTAAACGGTAAAATAAAATAGAAAGCGGTAAATTGTTTACAACGCAACAAGGGGATTGGGATACAATTTTTCGAATGGGGATAAAGGTAAATTAAAGAGAAACTGTAAATTAACTGTATCTTAACGGAAAATTAACAAAAGTTAAATGTGGAAAAACTTAAATGCAGATTATTGTATTTTATTAGATTAATTAACTTTAGAATAAATTTATGAAATTAAATCTAAGAAATGCAACCACTATATTACAGTATAATTCGAATTTATTTACCGAGGAATAGATAAAGCATAAAAATAATATGTGTATAGTATATTTATAATACTAAGTATAAGAAATAAAAATAATATGTATAATTAAATTTACAGTATAAAAATAAAATACTAAGTATATTGTATGTACATTACTAAATATTAAACTTTAAATAAAAATAGTAATATGAATAAGCAAGTATATGATGTGCTAATTGAACATGAATGCTTGAACAATCCATGATATCTTCACAAGTAGAAAAAATGTTAGTAGCATAGGTGGGATGAAAATCGAAATGAAATAAAATGGACTATATACATGAATGGATGAATTTACAAATAAGAAACGAGAAAATAGGTTAGTATTTAATGTACATGTTAAAATTCAGCACTACATACATTGTTCCAAGCACGTTTAAATTCAAAAAAAAGTATGATTATTGATTCATAAACGAAACAAAAAGCGAGAAGTCATATTGTAACGTGAGAAAGCGAATTCGAAACAGGTTCTAAATCCCTACATCAACATCCCGGGCAGCAACTATATAATCTATTACCACATAATAAAAATTGACACAAACATGAACAAAACTTAAGGGAACAACACCATGTCAACCAAATCTACTCTCAAAGCAAATGAAAACATCAAAATTATATATTCATTTATCAAAAGCAGATAGGAACAACCAAACAAGTTAAACACTCATCCTTCATCACAAGAGTTCAACACAAATTCATCATATCAACAAAATGTGGTTTCTTTTTTCAAATTAACATAACAATCTCATTATCTACCATCTTCACCCATCAAAACAATAACAAAGCCATGACTTCACAATTTTTCTATCATTTAAAAGCAAAACAAAGTCAATTTCAAACTTATTTGCTAAGATGTTGCTAATGTTAGTACAATTTTTGAACAAACCAAAACAAAATTGAGTTGCTATTAAATCCAAAACGTCAATCCCATTATCAACAGAGCAACAAAAAAATGCATCCAAAACTAACATCCAAATTAAGTTGAATTAAATTGTATCCTCTCTAAAATCAGATCAAATGCACCCAGAATGATACACAAAATCAACAACTATACAATATCAAACCCTTAGAGATTAACACCAGAATTTGTTCAGCATTAACACATAAGAACAACCTCGCAGTATAAGAAATCTAACTCAATCAATCAGCAAAAACTAACACATACTTCTTCTCAGCAGTTATCGCAGAATTTCTCGACATCATAACCGTTTAAACTCAAACATTCAAAATCAGTGTTACAAACATAGATGTGTTTACGCAGATAATATAAAAACAATTAGCGTAATGAACTTACCAATTGAGAAGCAATAGCCACGTGTTGTTCTAGGATAAGAATCGCGTCGGATTTCTAGGAAACTGACAAGGATGGTGTTGTATGTTGCGAGGACGGAGCGAGAATCGAAGATATTGTATGAAAACTGAAGAACACGATGTTGTTGTTGTAGAAGAAGGTTGAAAGGTGGATTGAAACGTTGCTAACGGTGGTTGTGGCGAGACAGAGAGAGTTCCGGATACAGAAGACGGTGGAGAGGCGATTTTGGTTGAGAAGAAGCTGAGAGGATACGGTTGTAGGGAGTGACGAGACAGTGGTTGTAATGTTGCAAGGAAGAAGAGGAAAACGGATGGGGGTTTTGAAGGCTGGCAATGAGAGGAGATGGTTTGGAGTGGAGTTTCGGCGAGAGTGAAGAGTGATACGGCACGGAGGTTTGCCGGAGAAATAGAAGGGGTAGAATGAAGGAACGATGGAGGAGAAGATGAGTTTTGAGAGGGTTAGCAGGGTAATAGGCGATGAATGTTGTTGCTGTTGTGAGACAGAATGAAAGGGGTGGTTAAACGGAGATAAACAGGGGTATGGCAAGCTGGTTGAAGGTTAAGTTTCTGATTGGGACGGAAGTAGGTATGGTGTGAGGGTTCTGTGGATGGTTTACGGTGGAGAACGGTTAAAGGGAGTTTCGGTGATGAAGAATGGAGGTGAGTTTAGTTGCAGAAGGTTGTGTGAAGGAGATGATTGGAAGAAGTGTAGCGTGACGGAGTGAGAGAACTAAGAGGAACAATTTATTTTATGCGCACCTCCGTGTTGTCTCCTCTGTTACTGTTTTCGTTTCGCCTCCAATTCATTATAAATTAACATGTATATATACACAAATAAATAGGGTTTTCCAAATTTTTACAAATGCCAAAAATATCCTTTTAATAAGATGGGCCACAAAGATAAAAAAATAAGCAACCCAAAAACATTTTTGTTTTGATTTTTGAAGATAAAAATTTGACACCTAAAATTGTAAAAATTGGTTAAAGTTCGGACAATAAATTATCCGAAAAAATAAAATGATTACATTAAAATAAACTACGGGTATCAAAGATTGAAGAAAAATTATCAAGATAATTAAAATCGAAATAAAATAATAATACAGAATACCCGATTGTAAAATACTCACAGTTAAAAACGAGTCTTTAAACTGTATCGAAAAATTAGGGAAATCACATTTTTATGATTTACGCGATACGTAAATTTATAAAGCAGTGAGTAAAAGATGAAAACTTGAAATATTTTCCCCTGATTTTCGCATAGTGTCGATTCGCTTTTAACGGTCTGTTTATAAAACCGAAATATCGATATCATCGACAAATGAATAATTTAAAATGATGCAATAAACAGGAAGAAAGATAAAATGAATGAAGTAGAATAACGGGTATTTTATAACTAAAAAATGATGCGAATATCGATATAGACTGACTTTTGATCAGTTTAAATACGACGAAATGATGCATATGCAATGAGTGAATGACTGTTTTTTTTTAAAAATATAAATACGATGCAAGTAAAAAAAATAGCAGGGTAAAATTTGGGGTGAAACAGTTGCCCCTATTTTAGTATCTTCAACCAGATGATATGAAGATGATCAGGCTTCATATAATCGCAGTAGGAGATAGTTAAATATCAAAAACCCAAATTTTTGGCCTGAGATGCACTGGGTATGCTGTGAATAAAATATAACGAGAAAGCGTTGAATGCAATGTTGTTTTTTATATATATATATTTTAATGAATGATGTATGATACGAGACAAACACTGCAGGGGAAACATCAAAGATATTCTGAAAAATCATTGAATAAACTTCGGAAAAAAGATTCTAGCATATTCAGAAATGCATTGAATATACGGGAACAAAGCATCAGAGACATTCAGAAAAATCATTGAACGGACTATGGAACACGTCATCAAAGACATTCAGAAAAATCATTGAATGAACTTGGGGAAAAAAATTCGGGTATATTCAGAAATGCATTGAATATACGAGAAACAAAACATTAGAGACATTCATAAAAATCATTGAACGGACTCTGGAACACATCATCAAAGACATTCGGAAAAAAAATTGAATGAACTTTGGAAAAACGATTCCGGTATATTCAGAAAAATCATTGAATATACGAGAAACAAAACATCAGAGACATTCAGAAAAATCATTGAACGGACTCTGGAACACATCATCAAAGACATCCAGAAAAATCATTGAATGAACTTAGGAAAAAAGAATCGAGCATATTCAAAAAAATCATTGAATATACGAGAAACAAAACAACAAAGACATTCAGAAGGACATTGAACGGACTCTGGAACACATCATCAAAGACATTCAGAAAAATCATTGAATGAACTTGGAAAAAAAGATTCGAGCATATTCAGAAATGCATTGAATATACGGGAAACAAAGCATTAGAGACATTAAGAAAAATCATTGAACGGACTCTGGAACACGTCATCAAAGACATTCAGAAAAATCATTGAACGAACTTCGAGAAAAAAATTCGGGTATATTCAGAAATGCATTGAATATACGAGAAACAAAACATCAGAGACATTCAGAAAAATCATTGAACGGACTCTAGAACACATCATCAAAGACATTCAAAAAAATCATTGAATGAACTTTGGAAAAAAGATTCCGCATATTCAGAAAAATCATTGAATGAACTTTGGAAAAAGATTCCGGCATATTCAGTAAAATTATTGAATATAAGAGAAACAAAAATCAGAGGCATTCAGAAAAATCATTGAACGGACTCTGGAACACATCATCAAAGATATTCAGAAAAATCATTGAATGAACTTCGGAAAAAAGAATCGAGCATATTCAGAAAAATCATTGAATATACGAGAAACAAAACATCAGAGACATTCAGAAGGACATTGAACCGACTCTGGAACACATCATCAAAGACATTCAGAAAAATTATTGAATGAACTTCGGATAAAAGATTCGGGCATATTCAGAAAAATCATTGAATATACGAGAAACAAGACATCAGAGACATTCAGATAAATCATTGAACGAACTCTGGAACACATCATCGAAGACATTCAGAAAAATCATTGAATGAACTTCGGAAAAAAAGATTCGAGTATATTCAGAAATGCATTGAATATACGGGAAACAAGACATCTATTTTGGTAGGTACCAAGTAAGTTGGACTTTGACCGCAAGGTAAGTTATTGACTGCAACAAGACCTCGGGAAATGCAAATGAGGATAAAACGCTCTTGCTATGCATGATATATGAATTTTGTGATGCATGATATATGAATTATCTATGCATGTAGTGTGTAATGCAGACGTTTATGACAACTAAGATTGACTCTTTTGAAGAAGGATGGGAACTTTGATTCCTCAACACGGAGAATAATGCCAACTCTGCTTGGAGAGAAGATGTCTTGAGAAATACTCCTAACACACTTGTGAACTGCATCGAAATGATGATCCTTGGAGGAAGGATTGAAGCGCTGCTCGGGGATTGCCCCACATTAGCTGATTGTTGAGGATAAACCGATAACGGCTTCAGTTCTTGAAAATAACTGAGGGAAAGGAGTGCCTCGGTATAAGTCTTGAAAAAGATCTTCTGATTAAAACAATTATGATAATGACTTGCACTGAGCAACTAAACTTGAACTGATTCACAACAGAATCCGAAAAATACTTGCCCCTAATTAGGAACACTGACCAAGTTTCCTAACAGTTTGGACTTACTTGATGAGGAAAGCTTGTTTGCAAGAAAAAATTGTTTATTCAAATATGGTAGATTTAATGCAAAGTTCATGCACAAGTTTTGAAATCAAAATCATTTTATGATGATGTAATTTTTTTTATAGAAAATGGATCACTGGTTAAAACACAGTGGTTTAAAAATTTAAAAGTGAAAGAGAAAACAACAGTATGGATATACCAAGACAATTGATTTGCAAAAAGACCTTAGGAGTCATATTACGCAACCTCGCTGTAGTATGCTTTCAAAAGAAACCTGGCTTCAATTAGGTCTTTTGAGGGTTGTAATATGGTCTGGTTCACGGTTTAAGAAACAAAGGATAAAGGCTCAAAATTTATTTGTACCCAACCCAATCTTTGTGATGTTCTTCAGCCCTACGCTCAATTAAATTAGATTGTGCATTTAGTTTCCAAGAGATTTTGGATTGTACACTGATAGTGATGATGGCTCAGAAGTTAACAGATATTGTTGAGATTGCAGTCACTTCTTTTTTTGCAACATTTTGCTGTTTGAGGACTTTGGTCAACTCTTGTTTGAATTTGTCATCCCTAACTTTTGCGTGAACCGTTTCATTTAAGATTACGGTCAGCAGGATGCCCCAATTTTTTTTGCCTAAGTTGTCTTTTTAATTTTAACTTAGTGGCTTTTTCTTTTTGATATATTTTTTGGAAAGACAGTGACTACTTGACTTTCATGATTACGGGGAACCATCATCATCACTTTTTGACTTGGATGACATGTTCGACACTTCTTTGATGTGTGTGAAAGAAACTTGATTGAATACAACCTTTGTTGAAAGGGGTCTTGAATAAATGCACATCCGAATTAACTGAGAACTACCTGCCCCAGGTTAAAATTGCGGTTTTTTTGTATCGAAAGAAACTTCAACTTCTAGGCTCGAAGGGGTTGACAAGGGATTAACTTTCTTATTTCTCCAGTGTTTAGAAATTGAAACAATGCATGTATATCATCAGCAACGTTTTATTCGAAAGCATACCAACATCAATTATGGGTATCTTGCTTTTATCATCCTCCCTCCAATCTTTGCAAAAACAAAAGTTCGGTAAAGAAAATTAAACAGGGAAAATATATATTTGAAAGCGATAAATGTAGATGATTTAAATCAAACCAGTGCAATGCTCATTTCATTAAAATTAACATGAAATTACAAACAAAATTTGAAAGCAACAATTTAACATAAACAAAAGGAAAATGCAAATTGGAAAAGAAACAATGGCCTAGTGACTAATCAGTTACAAGGATGAGCTATCCTGTCTGAAACACTGGCATTAGGAAGCGACTTGAAATATTCTGACCCGTCTTCAGCCACTTTTTCCTGGCAACGGATTGTTGATAACATTTGGCGGAGGATCTCCGAAATTTATCTCCTGTCTTATGACTAGCTCTTGAACTCTAGCCTTCAGTGCATAACAACGTTCTAAATCGTGACCAGCAGCTCCCTAATGGAACTCACAATGAAGATCAGACCTGAATCCGGTTGGGAGAGGATCTGGAGGAGTCAGAGGCCTAGTGGTGATTAGACCTAGTTCAACCAAATGAGGATACAATGCAGTGTAAGTCATTGGAATAGGGTCAAACTAAGGCCTATTACTTGCATTGCGGTTTTGATTTTGTTCAACAGCTTGACGCTAAGGAATTTGAATTGGTTGAGCCTTGACCGCAGGAGTGACAACATCTACTTTTGGTTGGTCATAGTATTGAGGCCTATGGCGAGGTCTTCTTCTTTCAATTGAGACAACATTAGATTTGACTTCTTTCTTCTTTTGGAAGTTTTTGAAGTATTTCTTGGCACCACTAGAGGATTCACCAGCAACAGACACTTTTTGAAACACAGGTTGAGGAAGATCTTTCGGGGACGGACTATACATCGGTACATGAATAATCACTGAATGATGTGGTTCTCGTGATGGAGTGGCAAAGGAAAAGCCTAGAGGAGTATCCACTCGCATTGTAGTAATCGGTGGAAAGATGCCTTCTCTTTTCATCAAGACTTGCAGGATTTCCATGACTTGGCTCATCTGACCTTTCAGCTGGATGATTTCATCTCTTAATATCTCTTGGTCTCATTGAAGTTCTTCCATAGTTTTTTGAACCATGCTTCAAGTCCAAGGTATTGAGGAATCAGTTTGACGGCAGACAACCAACAGAAGATGGAGACAGACGAAATGAGTGCTTGACAACTTGAATGTATGCATGAAATATGCAGATGCATGCATTGAAATGTAATGTCGCATATACAAATGAAATGCAACATAATGATAGTAATAGGTTCACAGAGATGTGAAACAGGGATGATACGGGTAATCAGAACAACTTAATTAATTCCCCATGGGACGGTTTGATGTTTTTGCTAAGTGTTCCTCGGAGTCTCAGATCCCCTTTTAACAAACACCATCATCATGCGAGGCCTACATGGTAATAGTATTTGGAAAAGTATACCCCAAGAAACGGATCTTAACGGGATACTCAAACACTTTTGAGCGGTCAGTCCAGGTTTGGACATCATAAACAAACTTAGAGTTATAGGTCATTTGTCTAGAAATTGATGTCCTACACTATCATGCAGGGCAACAACCTCCTTAAAACGACTAACACATCAGAACAGCCTCGCAGTATAAGAAATCTAACTCAATCAATCAGCAAAAACTAACACATACTTCTTCTCAGCAGTTATCGCCGAATTTCTCAACATCATAACCGTTTAAACTCAAACATTCAAAAGCAGTGTAACAAAAATAAATGTGTTTACGCAGATAATATCAGAACAATTAGCGTAATGAACTTACCAATTGAGAAGCAATAGCCACGTGTTGTTCTAGCATAAGAATCGCGTCGGGTTTCTAGGAAACAGACAAGGATGGTGTTGTATGTTGCGAGGACAGAGTGAGAATCAAAGTTATTGGAGCTGAGTTGTATGAAAACTGAAGAACACGATGTTTGTGACACCCCAAATAATTCAATTATTAAATAATTAGAATTTTAATTATTAATTTAATTAAAAGTTTAATTATTAGTATTTTTGGATTATTGGATTTAATTAATTAATTAAAAGAATGGAAGAGTTGGTGGTGTGAGGAGTAACGTGGGGGTGTGAGGAGTAAAATACTCTACTCATACTAATTATTATTTTATTTTTATTTATTGGAATAATAAAAGGAATAATAATAAGAAAAGAAGGGAAAGGGAAAAAGAAAAGGAATTGAGCTTTTCACTCTACATACATGGGAGAAGAGAAGACAAAGAGGAAAAATCCAAACGCCAGGAATTCGAAGAATCATCGCGAGGTAAGGGGTGATTTCATTCAATTATAATGCCTTATGGGTTTTGGGATGCAATTGGATGATTAGTATGTTAGGAATCTTGAAAATTGGATAATTTAGGTTTTATAGGATTATCCCTAAATGTGTAGAATTATTGGAATTGGAAACCGTAGTGATGTTATGGAATGTTTGGGAATAAATGAATTGAGCCATGTAGTATAATACCGGTGTTTGTTGGATGAAAATTAGTGTTTTTGATGTTTGGATCCGTATAGGAATGCTATGGAATAAGTTGGAAACATTCTGCTGTCAAAACTAGTGTTTTCTGCCACTGTGGGTCGTGGGAACCGGTTCCCATGTGGGAGAACCTGGGTCCCCAGTGTATTGGTAAGTAAAAATGACATTTTTGAACGCAGGAACCGGTTTCCCATTTGTTCTTCATTTGGAGGACCCCGTTCCCACTGTTTCTTTTTGAAAAATATTAAACTTTAAAAATTCATAACTTTCAAACCGTAAGTCCGTTTTAGTCGTCGTTTTGGACGTTGTTTCTTAAATTAAATACTCTATTTTATAAAATGAAGAAAATTATGACTAATGGATTTTATTTTGAAAAGAGCCATTTTTCCGATTTTTGAACTATGGTAGTTTTAGGAATGGTGGATGAATTGGTTTAGATTGTTCTGACAGGTTGAACGAAGATTCATGCTTATGTGTTGTTTTCCTTGTTGTTTATTTATGATTGTATTGATATCATGTGTTGTTGTCGATGTTGTATATTCATGATGGTTGTTGATCTCAAATGTTGTTGTTGTATATATTGGTGATAGTCTTACTAATTGAAGGGTAAGCGTTTGGCATATTTATGCTTTGTGATAATTTATTTCATGATTATGTTGTTATCATGTGATATGTTGGTGTTGGCTAAGTGTGGAATATGCTGAGTGATCATATTCTATTGATTGAATGTTGCATGCTTTTATTGTGCATGCATAAGCATTCTGGTGATGGTTCATTCCCATTGTGTGGAATTGGACTTGCAGAGCCAATAACCGTACCCAATGGATAGTGGTGGTGAGGCTAGATTCTTGACCCAGTGATGTATGGGCGAATCATTGATTGACGCTGTTTTCCGAGGTGTAAACGGAACAGGGTGTGAACTTGGTTCATGTTTGGTACCACATGCATGGAGTCTGCATTGCATATGAAATTGTAACATGTTAGGATGATTTCCAGTGTTATAATTTCATTGATTGTTATATTTGCATAATGATCTGTGTGAAATTCATTTGTGAACTGAAATATGATTATGTTAATGATAGTGAACTAATATATTGAATTGTTCTGTTGTATTTAAAAACGTATAATGCATTATATATTGAAAAGAGATCTCACCCTTACTTTAATAATTTCAGATTAAAGTTAGCAGCTCAGGACTCGGTGAGGATGGCTTATAGAGTTGTGTCTTATTTTTCTCCGCATGTCAGTGTCATGCTCTGGTAGTTGTAACACTGGGGGAAACTTCTGGATGAGACTTTTGTTTTATACTCCATTGGTTTTGATTTATGTTGGGAATACTTATTAATTAAAGTTATTCTGGTTTTTGTGATATTTTTCTGCTGTGTAGAACATGATGTTAACTTGAATAGTTTATTATAATAATTCCTTCATTAAGGCATGATTACTGTTCGATTTGAGGTTTTATATTTATTATGAATTGTGACATCACTGTTTTTCATGTTACTCTGATTTAATTAATATATTCGCGGGTTATTTAGAAGGGGTGTTACAATGTTCTTGTTGTAGAAGAAGGTTGAAAGGTGGATTGAAAGGTTGTTGACGGTGGTTATGGCGAGACAGGGAGAGTTCCGGATATAGAAGACGGTGGAGAGGCGATTTTGGTTGAGAAGAAGCTGAGAGGATACGGTTGTAGGGAGTGACGAGACGGTGGCTGTAATGTTGCGAGGAAGAAGACGAAAACGGAAGGGGGTTTTGAAGGCTGGCAGTGAGAGGAGATGGTTCGGAGTGGATTTTCGGCCAGAGTGAAGAGTGATATGGCAGGGAGGTTTGCCGGAGAAATAGAAGGTTGGGGTGTGGCAGAATGAAGGAACGATGGAGGAGAAGATGAGTTTTGAGAGGGTTAGCAGGGTAGTAGGCGATGGATGTTGTTGCTATTGTGAGATAGAATGAAAAGGGGTGGTTGAACGGAGATAAACAAGGGTATGGCATGTTGGTTGAAGGTTAAGTTTCTGATTGGGACGAAAGTAGGTGTGGTGTGAGGGTTCTGTGGATGGTTTAAGGTGGAGAACTGTTGAAGGGAGTTTTGGTGATGAAAAATGGAGGTGAGTTTAGTTGCAGAAGGTTGTGTGAAGGAGATGAATGGAAGAAGGGTAGCGTGACAGAGTGAGAGAACGAATAGGAACAATTTATTTTATGCGCGCCTCCGTGTTGTCTCCTCTGTTACTGTTTTCGTTTAGCCTCCAATTCATTATAAATTAACATGTACATATACACAAATAAACAGGGTTTTCCAAATTTTTACAAATGCCAAAAATACCCTTTTAATAAAATGGGCCACAAAGCCCAAAAGATAAACAAATAAGCAACCCAAAAACATTTTTGTTTTGATTTTTGAAGATAAAAATTGGACACCTAAAATTGTAAAAAATGGTGAAAGTTTGGACAATAAATTATCCGGAAAAATAAAATGATTACATTAAAGTAAACTACGGGTATCAAAGATTGAAGAAAAATTATCAAGATAATTAAAATCGAAATAAAATAATAATACATAATACCCGATTGTAAAATACTCACAGTTAAAAACGAGTCTTTAAACTGTATCGAAAAATTAGGGAAATCACATTTTTATGATTTACGCGATACGTAAATTTATAAAGCAGTGAGTAAAAGATGAAAACTTGAAATATTTTCCCCGCTGATTTTCGCATAGTGTCGATTCGCTTTTAACGGTCTGTTTATAAAACCGAAATATCGATATCATCGACATATGAATAATTTAAAATGATGCAATAAACAGGCAGAAAGATTAAAATGAATGAAGTGGAATAACAGGTATTTTATAACTAAAAAATGATGCGAATATCGATTTAGACTGACTTTTGATCAGTTTAAATACGACGAAATGATGCATATGCAATGAGTGAATGACTATTTTTTTTTAAAAATATAAATACGATGCAAGTTAAAAAAATAGCAGGGTAAAATTTGGGGTGCAACAGACCTATATCGATTTCTAATATTTAAATGCGAAATAAAGTAAATTGATAGAAAGAAAAAAGTCTAATAATAAGGAAGAACATCTAAACTCTAATTGTAAAAGAAAAGTATTTTTTGATATTTTTTGAAATCGATTTTTGTGAAAAAAAACCTAATTCTAAGTTAATTAACAATTAATTGTGAAAAATAATTTAAATTGTGAGAAAAATAAATTATTTTTATGTCAAAAATTAATTAAAAGTTTCATTAACCTAATTTTGAAAATAAAATATTTTTTTGTGATTTTTATGTGTGAAAATTAATTTTAGAAAAGAAATTAAGTTAGTTAGAAAAATAAAAGAAATAGAATGTTTTTTAAGAGGATTAGTGTTAAAAAAATAAGGAAGTTCTTGGAAAGGCTTGAACCCAGGACCTTGAAGTCATTGGCACAAAACTAGACCATTGCACAATCTGCATGTGTTGTCAATAACACACCTTAAATTGTATGTATCTGAAAACGTGTGGAAATCAGAAACTATTGAAAAAAATTGCAAAAGGCAGGGATCGAACCCACGCCTTGAGAGAGTAAGAGGACTAGCGTGCACATGGTTAACCACTGGAGTGGTGATACATCCATGAATTATGTTACATGGATAAATATATATTTGATTGCTCCGTGAAATCAAACAAAAGTCAAAAACACACATAAGTGGACCCCAGAGTTTCAAACAATCCAATCAGAATATGCCACACAAGCTCTCGCTGGAGTCAATGAAGTCAGAGACACCAAAGATGAATTCCAGTTATCTTCTCTGATCGGACAAATGTCGAACCTGCAAGAGTCAATCAAAACAAAAGCAAAAACAACTCAGACCCACTAATTAAGGTGTTGCGAATCTAATGGTATGGTTAGTTTGTCCTGAAACGGCCTGTATCAATGGGTTTGAAGGTCACCAACAGTTATGCCCTAAAAATGGTGAAACTCGAATCTGGAAGCAAACCTTGCAAACGATGGTTCTAAACAATTATAAACATTAGTATGAACATGAATATATGAAGTGAAACAGTTTAAATAGCATGAATTGTAAGTTTGATTTTCCTGAGTTGTACCAAACCGGTGCAACTTGGTTAGCACGTTTTGGGCATGATTTGGCTTGTGTAAGGACTTGATCAACTCCTGGAAGGCTCAGGAGGATGAATGCATGATTGGTTTGGCTTGAGGATTGTTGGAAATTGAAATCCGAATTTTCCTCAAAGTTGAAAAAATTGAGATTTTTGGCTAAGGTTCTTAGGGCATGCAATCCATGTCTTTGATGTCTGAACATGTTGAGTATTTATAGAGGAATTAAATAATTTCAAAAAACTTGATGAAATATATTATTGATGGAGAAAATATTTGATTGAAAATCAATTTTAATCATTCCAAAATTGTGAAAGTTATGCTTGGTCAAAGTTCTATAGACTTTTTGTCAAGAAACCCTTATTTAGAAACTTTGACTTTTGATCAAATCTTGAGTTTTCTTGATGAATCATTATCAACCCTTGATCAAATGATGAATGTGACTTCAAAATATTGATGTTGACCAAAAATGATGAAGTTTGACTGTATGTTGACCACAGTTGGCTTTTTGTCCAATACAACTAATTTTCAACCATCTGAGCCATTGATTGAGCAAACTTTAGCTGTGAGGCATGAAAATTGACATGGTGATCGCTTGAGACATATGAGGAGGTATGATGATAATTTGAGGCAATGGAACTCATCTTTGACTAGAGAGAATCAAAATCCTAATTGTGGGTTGATTGCTTAGGAAATGGTTCATCTGGTCAACCCTTGAGGAAATAGGAGGTCAAATTTTGGGGTATAACAGAAGTTTACCAATTACTGGGGAAAAATGTGACACGACCTGGCCTGACTGAGGTAAAGCACATCACAGATGACTCCACTGGAGAAGGAATTGGTTCCATGAGAAGGAATTGACAGTCAAGGAAGTAGAAATTTGTTTAAAAAAATTGGGGTTAAACCACATAGATTATTCATTTCTTCGGGATATCACGACTTGGTTATTGTTGGTTAATAACACAATTGGAAAACACTTAATATGCATGTTTGAATTTTCCATAGCATAATGCTCACAATCAATGCAGTGCTACGCATTAGGGGTGGATGAAATATAATGAATGCATGCTTAAACAACTACATAAGAAGCAATAGTAGCGATGATCGACCGCTGAGAAGCCATGAACATCCAAAGAAGGTTAATCTGTTCGAATCGATTCTGGACCTATTCGTCTTCGTCCAACTCTGCCTCCTTGATTACTCTGAGTGAGGGTATCTAAACCTCGATAGGTAGAACTTCTTCTATACCATGTACGAGAGAGAAAGGGTTGCCCCTATAAATGTTCGTACTAAAGTGAGATAACCGTGGAGAGCAAATGGCAACATCTCATGCCAATCTTTATAAGTCACTGTCATCTTCTATATAATCTTCTTGAGATTCTTGTTGGCGGATTCCACTATGCCATTCATTTTTTGTTGGTATGGAGAAGAATTATGATGCTTAATCTTGAACTGCGTGCAGAGTTTGGTGATCATCATGTTGTTGAGATTAGTACCATTGTCTGTGATAATCCTTTCGGGGAAGCCGTATCAGCAGATGAGATTATGTTTGATGAATCGAGTCATGACATTCTTGGTAATAGATGCGTACGAGGCTGCTTCTACCCACTTGGTAAAGTAATCAATAGCGACGAGGATGAACCGGTGTCTATTAGAAGTGGTAGGTTTTATTTCTCCAATCATGGAAATTCCCCACATCGCGAAAGGCCATAGGGCGGTCAGAACATTCAATGGAACTGGAGGTATGTGTACTTTGTCTGCGTATATCTGGAATTTGTGAAAAAATCAAGCATAGCCATAACAATCAGCTTCCATAGTGGACCAATAGTAACCTACTCTTAGAATCTTCTTAGCCATTGTATGTCCACTAGAGTGATTACCGAATACGCCTTCATGTAACGCTTCCATAATTCATTCATCAGTTTTCTGATCTACACATCAGAGTAAGGCCAAGTCGTGGTTGCGTTTGTGTTAGACGTCGTTACTGAGAAAGAACTTGGCGGATAATCTTCTTAGGAATTTCTTATCGTTGACAAATTCCCCTTCCGTGTATTCTTGAGCCTCGAGGTACCTCTTCACTTCGTAGAACCAAGGTTTCGCTTCTACTCTTTCAGTGTGAAGTTCACAATAGTATGCTGGTTTGCCTAGTCTTTCAATAGTGATTTGAGGAGCTTTGTTGTCCCATCTGACTTTAAACATAGATGACATGGTAGCTAGCGCGTCTACCAACTGATTCTCTTCTCGTGGTATATGCTCAAAAGTGATTTCTTTGAAGTAGGGGATCAAATTCAACACATGTTCTCGATACAAAACGAGATTTGGATGTTTCGTGCCCCATTCGCCTTTGACTGACGAACCATTAAAGCTGAGTTTCCATATACTTGCAAGAACTTGATCCTCAAGTCAATAGCAACTTTGATACCCATGATGCATGCTTCGTATTCAGCCATATTGTTGGTGTAGTCGAAACATAGTCTAGCAGTGAAAGGTGTATGGCTGCCTTTATGAGATGTAATTATAGATCCAATACCATTGCCAAGTGCGTTAGAAGCTCAATTGAAGACCATAGTCCATCGGGATCATAGTTCGGGTCCTTCGTCTGGTCCAGGATCTTCGTAATCAGTGACTAACATAATATCCTCGTCTGTGAACTCAAAATCTATAGAGTGGCAATCATCAATGGCTTGATGAGCCAAATGATCACCTACTACACTTCCTTTGATTTCCTTCTGAGTAGTATATTGGACATCGTATTCGGTCAAGGTCATTTGCCATCTTGCTATTCTCCCAAGGAGAGAAGGTTTCTCGAATATGTATTTTATCGGATCCATTTTAGAGATCAACAAGGTTGTGTGAGTCAACATATATTGTCTTAGTCGGCGAGAAGCCCAAGCCAAAGCGCTGAAAGTTTTCTCAAGTTATGAGTATCTTGTTTCACAGTCGGTAAACTTTTTGCTAAGGTAGTATATTGCACACTCTTTTTGACCAGACTTGTCATGTTTCCCCAACACACACCCTATTGAGTTCTCTGATATTGTTACTTACATGATAAGAAGTCTTCCTTCAACTGGTGGCATCAGGATATGAGGTGCTTGTAGGTACTCCTTGATTTTGTCAAAAGCGGTTTGGAAATCGTCGTTCCATTTTACTACTTGATCTTTTTTCAATAACTTAAAGATTGGCTCACAAGTAGCAGTTATATGTGCAATTAATCTGGCAATGTAGTTTAGTCGTCCCAAGAAACCTCTGACTACCTTCTAAGTATAGGGAACTGGCATTTCATGAATAGCTTTAACCCTGGTGGGATCAACTTCAATACCTTTATCACTGACAATGAAACCCAAGAGTTTTATGGATCTGACTCCAAAGGTGCATTTGCTCGGAACAAAGTCTCAGCACATATTTCTTTAGTCTATCAAATAGCTTACGCAAATGATCAAGATGTTCTTCTTTAGTTTGTGATCGAGCTATCATGTCATCGACGTAGACCTCTATCTCGTGATGGATCATGTCATGGAATAAAGCCATCCTAGCGCATTGATATGTGGCGCCAACATTTTTCAACCCAAACGACATGACCTTGTAACAGAAAGTGCCCCACTGTGTAATGAAAGTAGTCTTTTCCATGTCTTCGGGAGCCATCTTAATCTAATTATAGCCGGAGAAACCATCCATGAAAGACAAAACTTTATGTTGAGAGGTGTTGTTAACTAGAATATCAATATGTGGAAGTGGAAAATCGTATTTCGGGCTTGCCTTATTCAGATCTCAATAGTCTAGACACATGCGCACCTTACCATCCTTCTTAGGTATGGGTACCACGTTCACAACCCATTGTGGATAAGAAGTAACGACTAAGAAACCGACATTTAACTACTTCATAACTTCGACTTTAATTTTCTCAGAGATCTCAGGATGCATACGACGAACCTTCTACTTTACAGGGACAAAACCTTCTTTCATTGGTAGTCGGTGTACCACAATGTAAATATCTAGACCTAGCATTTCTTCGTAGGACCAAGCAAAAATCTCGATGTAATCCCGCAACATCTGGATCAATCTTTCCTTAAGACTATTCTCAAGACCCGCTCCTATCTTGATTTCTTTTTTATCTTTGTCGGTACCTAGATTCACAACTTCGACAGGTTCTTCGTGTGATGTATAGCCCTTTCCTCTTGCTGTAGTAGTCTGGCAAGTTCTCCTGGAACTTCACAATCTTCCTCACCTTCGTCTTCGGCTTGGTAGATTGGATTATCAGTCATATTTAGCAATAACAGAGTCGTTATCAACGTGATCCGGAGGGAACGTGGATCTGTAGTTTATTACATGGGTGTGTGTAAGAACGCATAGCTTTTGAAAGGGTGATAAAAAGAAAGACATGGAGCACAATATTTGAATGCAAAATTCCAACGATTTATTTAATGAATATATGCAAATGACAGATAATAACCCTCACAAATGAGTGTGGTGCCTAGGGCAAGGTACTAGGCTTAGAGTTTTATTGTTCGAAACGTAAAAGAAAAAATCGTAAAATAGAAAAACATTTACTCCTGTCTAAAGGAGATTGACATAACATCCTTAGCCGTCCAATTGTTGAGTCCATCGCCAAGAGTTGGGAAGATCCAATTATTGATGTCGAAGTCACCATCATCATCTTCTATGGCATGAACTCCATCTTTGTTGATGTGGAATAGAGATTTGCCAGTACGTTCATGGCGTATCATCTTCTGACCTTTGGAGGTGAAGCCCAAACCAGTCTTGTCAGATTTGAATGGAAAATCGGGTAGCTGACCCCAAACGGTACAACCTCCTTCTTCAACTACAACTCTGGCACCTTTTAGTGAGGCCATCTTCGGTAGAACTCTAGTAACTTTAGGAGTGACATGAGAGTCAACAGGCATGACTCATGGAACTACTTCGAAAGCTTGACAGGGAGTTTCGACAAACTCACCTTCCATTTCGATGTACCATAATGACTGCAGATGGCTTACCATGTATTCTTCTTCTCGCATACTGTAACAATCTTCCCCTTCACCGGGTACTTCAACTTCTGATGTAGATTAGAGGTAATAGAGGTTGCCCCATGTATCCAAGGGCGTCCAAGTAGGCAAGAATATAATTGACGAATTTCCATTACAAAGAAGGTTGAGTAAAAAGTCTGGGAACCCACTTTGATTGGCAGGGTGAGCTTTCCAAGTACTATTCTTTTTGAACCATCAAAACATCTTACGATTATGTCACTTGGTTTCATGACCACTTCTTCAACATTAAGTCGGTCAAGAGCGCTCTTCGGTAGGACATTCAGAGAAGAACTAGTATCCAATAATACATGAGACAATGTAGTGCTCTTGCATTCCATAGAGACGTGCAAGGCTTTGTTGTGCTTTCTTTCGACAGGAGTCAGATCAGCATCAGAAAAGCCCAAACATTATCTATGGTCAGGCTTGCAATATTACTTTCGAATAGGTCGGTAGAAGTGTCATGCGTTATATGAGCATTCTTCAGAAATTTCACCAAGGCTTTAGCATGAGGCTCAAAGCACAACAATAGAGCTAGCATGGAAATCTTGGATGGAGTCTGTCCTAACTGCTCCACAACATTGTAGTCTCTCTTTCTAATGATCTTCAGTATTTACTCCATTTCTAGCTTGGAGGTATCTTCAGCAACTCCCTTGGGTACTTCCGTCTGAGCAGGTTGAGTCACTTTGTTTTTCCCTCGAGCTTCGGGAGTTGGTTCAATAGCAAGAATGCTATATTATGCATTAGTATCCTTCGAAGGAGAGATATCTGGAGAAAACACTCTTCCGGTTTGGGTTACTTTGCTTGACCTGGTGATATTGTCAATGTCAGGATTTGTAGCTTCAATTGTATTGCCTTCAATGGTTAATGGCTCTTGCTTGGCGCCATTCCAATGTATAGCTTTGTTAGAGGAATATGGAATTGATCTAGGTGAGTTAATAATGAGAGGTATCCCAGACTTCTGGTACGGCTTCGCTTATGTCTTCAATCTTCAGACTTTTAGAAACATCTTCACACAGACTCTCTACAGATAGGTCTTTTAGGAGTAGCACTTCTCGGTAGTCCATCATGCGTTGAACATGTCTCTTCAACCAAGCACATCCATCTTAATCAAATACACACCAACGGCATTCGTCAGTATATCTTGGAAATAAACTGGCTTACAATAAATCTTTCTTGACAATCATTAGGGGAATGACAACTCATTCACATCAAAAACAAAGGAGTCATTGTCAGTGGCGTTAAAACTTTTACCATGGTCAGGAACTAGTGCGTTGATCACATTCAGAGTTTCAATAGGAGGGTCGAATTCAATTTCCTGAGCTTCAATCATGTCTTGAATCTTGTTCTTCAGGGCCCAAGAATTGTTGGTGTCGTGCCCCGGGCTGTTGGAGTGGTATGCACACCTTGCATTAGGATTGTACTTCGGAGATGAGGTGTTGACGTGATGAGGAGTATCCCTCAAAGTAATCAGCCCTGCTTTCAACATGTGTTGTAATGCTTGGGATAATGTCATGTTGGTCTTTGTAAACTGTCTTCTTGGCGCGTTCTTCCCACGCGCGTTGTCTTGTCGAGGTTGCACTAGCGTGGGATTGGAGATCAGGACTGCCCCCATAGATTTACTGTGATCAGTTTTGTCACGACTCTTCTAACCATACACAACATTGGCTTCTTTCTTCCCACCAAAATATCTCTTCATAGTGTTTGAGGAGGTTTCGACTTGAATCTTTTCGCTCCTGATTCCAACTTCAATACGTTCTTCTGTCAGTATCAGCTCGATGATTCCGGCTGAAGAGTTTCCAATCAGATGATTGAAGAATGGGTCTGTCAATGTTCCCATGAACATATCAACCAATTCCCTATTAGACAAGGGTGGTTGAACTCTGCCTGCTACATCTCTCTATTTCTGGGGTTACTCTTTGAACTTCTCGTCCTGGCCCATATCCATACTCTGTAGTTGCATACGGGTGGGCACCAATTCAACATTGTACTGGTATTGTTTATAGAAAGCATCTTCCAAATCATTCCAGTTATGAATGTGGCTATTATCTAGCTGATAATACCACTTCAGGTGTGTTTCAGACAAACTCTCATGAAAGAAATGTATCCACAACTTCCTGTCTTCAGTATGAGGATGGATCTTCTGAACATAGGATTTCAGATGCAGCTTCAGGAAAGAAATGTCATCATACTTAGAAAAGGTAGGGACCTGGAACTTGCGGGGAATCACTACTCTGGGAACCAGACTCAGTTCATCAAAGTTCAACCCTGTCATTTTCAAATTCTCCATAGCATTTAGGCGGTCTTTAAGTGGCTTATAATTTTTGTTGTCAGGATGCTGCTCGCTCATATTGTCTTCCTCTTCGTTTTCAGACTTATGATGGCTTCCTTCATTGTTTTTGACGCTTCCTTCTGTTTTTCCGCTCTTTTCTAGGAACTCAAGCTGTCTGACTACCTTGACTAGACCTATGTACCTTTTCCCCATGTTGAGGATGCAAATAGTCTTCTTCTTTTTGATACTAAGCTTCTTCATATCTTTCTGACCTTGGGCCAAATTGGTGAACATCTCTTGGAATTGAGCATTCAAAGACCTGGAGATCTTTGACAGTTTGTTCGAGATCCATTTCTGCTGAAATAAATAGCGAGAGAATAAGAGAACTGGTGTTCAGAGTACCTGTTATGAAATGTTATGCTTATGATATTCAATGTTATGCAATGCAATGTTTTCAAGGACCTTAGGAATTTTAATTTGGTAAACAAAGAACGAACAAACTTTTTATTAGTTGACTTAGCAAGTACAAATGAAAGTTCAAGTACAAAAATGAAATTCCTAGTGCTTAGGCCTCCTAAGGACGCTTCCTCTTTGTGTTGAAGTAGGTGTTGATGTCTTGCTCCTTGTGAAGAAGCTTTGTCAACTCCAATAATATTTTTCGCTTGCATAGCACTGGGCTTCAAATGTATCCCTTTCTTCTTTGAGTTGAATCCAGGATCCTTTTAATTCTTCAAAATCGGTAGGCATGTCTGGATGAAGAATGGTATAGGGTTCGTCACCTACAACAACAGGTTCCATAATTATTGGCAAGATAGCAATATACGGCATCATGATGTTTTGAGTGCGAGCTCGCACCCATTTGAGGTAAGGCTCCCAAGGGATGGAATTTTTATGCCCCAACGTTTTGGTATCCGTTTTCTTCACCATGCCCCAAGTATGCACAAATCTTCGGTGATAACCATGGAAATCATTGTCGTTGTCAAATACAATGTCTTGAATAAGTATATCATGAAGATCGTCTCTTAGAACATAACCAAACTATCGTAACGCTAGAGAAGGACTGTAAGTGATACCTCCCCTTATGCCAAGGAGTGGTACATTAGGAATTCTCCACAACGTTCAATGAATGTGAAGTCCTTTTGCAAGTAGAGACACCAACGGATATCTGAATAAGAGAGTGACATCAACCTTCGAGACCATTTCACCCTTTGTTCGTTCTTCGTTACTGATTGAGGAAGGTGTGAAATAAACCACCTAGATAATAAAGGTATGCAACACATGAGAGTTCCTTGTCTTTTCGTAGTACGAGTGTGGAGAGAATGCAGAATATCTCAGAGCAAGGTAGGCATAAGATTATGAGTGAGGAATATCTTGACTGGGTTTAAGTCTATGAATTGATCTGGATTAGGAAATAACACCAAATCATAGATTAGCAAATCCAAAACATCTTCGAAAGCATGGAAACTCATAGCCTTTAGGAATTCTCGAGTTTTCTTTATCAGAAACTTAGCAAGCAAACCCTTAACTTCATTTCTTGTCTCCCAATTGTCTTCAATGTCTGATCGCTGTAGATGTAACAATGATGCAATGTCTGTAAACCTCGGAACATTTTCTGAACTGGTGAATGGTATTTGATCAAGAATGGGTATCCCGAGTAGCTTAGAGAACTCTTCCAATGTAGGTACCAATTGATAGTTTGGGAAAGTAAAATAGTGATGCTTTGGATCAAAGAATTAGAATACAATGCTCATCATATCTTCTTAAAAACCTAAGGTAGCCAGGTCGAGTACATAACCATGTATTTTGATGAACTGAGAGTGATCGGGAATTTCTGAGACTAACTCCTTAAGTTGAGAAGGCATACTCACAAAGTTGATTCGGATAGTCTGCCTAGAAGCCATAACCCTAAAACATAGAGAAAAGATAAATCCCTAGGTCCTTGAAATGGTTAGAAATGATATGATGTTATGATGTTATGATGTCATGATGTCATGTTTAAATAGCAAGCACAAATAATTCACACAATAGCCCTAGGTTTAAGGCTTGCATGAGGTATAGGAGTCTACCCTACTGGAGTTTAAGTTGGTTCAACCTGTCCTACTTTAAAAATATAATACCCAAGCATCCTTTAAAAATAAAGCAGACAAAGCAAACAGAAATAAGTAAAGTGATCGTATAGCCCTACGGTAGCCTCTCTTTAGGTAGTGTCCCCGGTAGAGTCGCCAGTTCTGTAACATGGTGGGAGAACTGACTTGTTTGTTTTGCTTTTTATCGTAAATGTGCAGATAGCAAGAGTCACCACAGAATTTTCTTTTATCCAATAAAGGGAAGGTGTGAAAAGAATAGGAAAATACCTTCGTTAAATTCTGAGTACGGTAGGAAATTATGAAAAGGGAAGGTATTAGCACCCTTTTAATCCATAGTTATCTACACCTCTTAGTTGCTTAGCTCACTTTTGGAAATTTGCTTTTTGTGTTTGTGTAGTTTGAAAAGTATTTTGAAAGACATTTCTCTTTGACTTTGTAATGATTCTCGTTGGAATATCAACGAAGTGTTCGGAAATGTTTGTTTGGAAAATGTTTAACTCTGTAATGATTCTCACTGGAATGTATACAAAGTGTTTTTGATTTTTTTTTTTGAAAAGTGTGAGGTATGAAAAGCATTTTGATTGGAGAAAGCAAAATAGTCTTATTACCTACTCAGAATAGTCGTTTCCATGTTTTTTCCTTCTCCTTTAGAATAAGGCTATCCATACAATTAGTTGGTAGGTAACTTTATTCGTTTGGATTTGAAAGGACAATCGAAGGGTCATCGTATGGTCATTGAAGGAAAAATTTAAGGATACCTTAGAAATTTCGTAGTGACGATCATCATCTTTTGTAGGCAACAATCGAGGGACGAAATCATATATTCATAGGCAACATCTAGGGTCATCGAGGGACTATGATCTTTGTATCGAGGGGACTATAATGATGTTATTCGTAAGCATCTTTTCTAATGGTACCCCTACGTTCAAGGGACATGACCATTGTTTTCGAAAGGCAACAAGAGAGGATACCATAAGGGGGTGCAAGTGTGCAAAATGTGTATTGATTTCAGATATAATTAATCCTAAATTAGGGTGTTCTAAGGGTTGATTTTATCTTGTCATGCAAACCCTACTAACTATACAGTTAATATGTACAGAAAAAATAAAGTGCAGAAAGTAAAGTCCTACGCTATTACATGGCTTTGGGGAAGATACATAATATAGGTGCGGAAAGTTAAGTGTGTAATGTACAAATCTACGCCATTACAGAATAAACCTTACGACCTATACATCGTTTTCTAGAATTGTAAACGCGAAATAGTAACCAAATAATTAGAATAATAAGAAAAATGTTAACGAAAATGTTTTGGAAATTAGCAAAACTGTTTTTAGGGTCAGTAATCCTAATTTAAATAAGAAAATATTTTTGTATTTTTAGAGATTGATTTTAATGTAAAAATCCTAAATCTATGTTTATTAGCATTTAATTAAGAAAAAAAATTGAAATATGAAGAAAAAGAAAATGCTTTTGTGTCAAAAATTAAATAAAGGTTTTAGAAACCTAAATCTAAAATTAAAACATTTTTTGGAATTTTAGAAAATTGTTTGATTAATTTTTTAAAGAAATTAAACTACATGGAAAATAAAAGAAATTGGATAAAGTATGAAAGAAACAAGTAGTAAAAAAATATATTGGCCTTGCTCAGGTTTGAACTCGTGACCTTGTGGTCATGAGTTTAAAACTTTACCACTAGACCACACGGCATGTGAGGTCCATAACACGCCTTCACTTGCATATTTGTGTAACCTGTAAATATTAGAAAAAATATGAAAAAGTTGCAAAAGGCAGGGATTGAACCCATGCCTTGAGAGACAAAGGGACATAGCGCGCGTGTTGAACCACTGGGGTGGTGAAACATATGTGTATTTAGATGCAATGATAAATATATATGCAATATCAATTTCAGAAAACTCAAATTAACACAAAAAGCGCGCGGTGGGACCCCTGGATTTTGAATGGACCAACCAGATTGTGCCACTCCAAGCCTAGTCGGTCAACCAAAGTCAGAAGTGCCGGAGACTAACTCCAGCCACCTTCTCCGGTTGATGCAAACATCAAACATGCAAAAATCAATGAAAAAATAAAAGCAAATAGCCCATATCACATATTTAGGACCCTACGAATCTATTGGTGGTGTTGGTTTGGCTTAAATCGACCTGTAATTTGGGTTTCGATGAAGCAAAAGCCTCGTGCCCTAACAATGGCATAGCTTGATTCCTGCGTTAAAACTCATGCACGATGGTTATAAACAATCACAAACATCAATATGAACATGAATATGTAAATCGAATCATTTTAAACAACGTGAATTGAAAGTTTGAGTTTCATGAATTATACCATATCGGTGCAACATCGTTGGCACGATCTGGGCACGATATGGCTTGTGTAAAACCTGGTATTGACTCCTAGAAAGCTCAACAGGATGAATGAGTGCTTGGAACCGTATGAGGATGCCTGGAAAGTGAGGCTCAAGTTTTCCCTAAACTTCCAAAATTTTGGAAATTTTGTAGGGTTCTTGAGGCCAAAAAATCGTGTGTTTGGCTTTTGATCCTGTATTATATATAGTGAAAGTGAAACTAGGTCAAGCCTTGAGTGGAAATATATTGCCTTGAATGCAAAGATATTTGATTGAAAATTTTATCAAATCTTTCAAAAATTGGCCCAATCTTGTCTTAATGCTCTTGTGCACTAATTTACCAGCATGCTTGGACTTCCTTGGACCTCAAGATACTTGGAAAATAAGCCCAACACGGCATAACTTCATTCCTTGCATTTTATTTTATTTAAATTGAATTTAAATGATTTAATTCAAAAATAAATTAAATAAATGAGAGGAGGGCGTGTAATTAAATTTGTAGGTCATGGATAATATCAAGAATAAGTTTGGATCATAAAAACTTAGGCCCGTTTAGAAAAAATTTGAGTTTGCTAAGTATTTCTCTTCATGCACTTCTTCAAAAATGTCAAAATTGCACAACTTGTATCTTGCTCAATTTTTTACATTTTAAGTATTCTTGGACTTTTTAGAAAGCTCAAGATGTCCTCTAAACACTAATTTTGGTTTCATTTTCATTGAAGTTTCCATGTTCGTGTACACTTCTTTGCAAAAATATGACTTTTTGTTGACTTTTAGAAGGACCTATAATGTCTTGATCCATAACTCTCAAATGAAGCATTTTTGGCCAAATCTCTTGAGACATGATGTTGTAGAGAATTGAAATCTCTTTCAAATGATCGTTGGTGGAAAAATTTCTGATAAAGTATGCGAAAGTTATGCCTGGTCAAAGTTTTGTTGACTTTTTTATCCAAAAACCCTAATTTGGAAACTTTGACTTTTGATCAAATCTTGAGTTTTCTTGATGAATCATGACCAAACCTTGATCAAATGATGAATGTGACTTCAAAATCTTGACGTTGACCAAAAATGATGAAGTTTGATTGTATGTTGACCACAGTTGACTTTTTGTCCAATATAATAGATTTTCAACCATCTGAGCAATTGATTGAGCAAACTTGAGCTGTGAGGCTTGAAACTTGACATGGTGATACCTTGAGACATATGAGGATGTATGATGACCACTTGAGGCATTAGAACTTTATTTTTTCTTGAGAGAAGGAAAACCCTAGTTGTGGGTTGATTGCTTTAGAGAGGGTTTGTTTGGTCAACCCTTGAGGTATTCTTGAGTATAGAGATGTGGAGTGTCTTGAGAAATAGGAGGGAAATATTTGGGGTATAACATATATACACATATATTATTCTGATATTTATTTTGAAAAATAAACATGCTATGATGCAAGTCAATTAACCATGGGTTTAAAATTTCACCATAACAACGGGTAGCATGTGTACAACCTGCTGAATAACATCTGCATAATCTATGAATAATCAGAATATCACAGGATCAAAGGTTCGACATCAATTCAAAATACCATAAAGAAACCAAGTCTGAATATCATAGGATTAAAGGTCCGTCGTCATTTCAAATTACCAAAAAAAACAAGTCTGAATATCATAGGATCAAAGGTCCGATTTCATTTCAGAATATCATAGAAAATACCAGAAAACCAAATATCATGGAACTAAGTATCAAGGAACCACCCGGTCACAATAACAGAATGTCACAGACGAAACAAAATAATCACCGCTAGAATAAATTGTCATTGTCTGAATAATTGGTCATCTGAACATGGTCACCCTCTGAATAGAGTTTCCAACAAAATATAGTCCATCTAAACATAGTCACCATCACTATCAAGTCACCAATAGTACCTGTAAAAAATATATTCCCTCTCCACTCACAGGTGAAACTATGGCTTGGTAAAGGTAAAGGTAACTCCATGATCAGGTTCGCCCAGGAATTCTATCATCGTAACACCTACGTGAAGACGATAACACCCTATTATGAACCTCCCCTGAAGTATGGACCACATGACCGCACCACTGTACATCTGTATCCGTCAACTTCCACTCTACTCCTATGTGTTCCTTTATGTCGTTCGTAGCCTGGGTATGGGGCCTTTTACCTCATGTAACTCCCACCCAATCCAGAAACAGATCCGGTACAACAGATACAATATATAGAAGCAATAAAATGTCACATAGGATGCAATGCAAAGCATACAAATAATGATACGATAAATCTGGTAAATAAATAAACACTCAATAGACAATCAAATAAAAAGCTAGGATCGACTTCGGGATGGACCAGCAAGAGGTTAATTTGTCCCCAATGAATTTGCCAACTGAAGGAACTGGACAAACTCATTAGATAAAATATCAATGAAGTCACCATTGAATGTTTTTATCTCACCTGAGAAGAAAGGTAAACATCGAGTAAACTTGAAAGGAAGAAATCACGGTCTTACAACTAAGAGATCGGGTAAGGGAGTCGGTTACCCGAGAGGAAGGTTGTAACATGGTGGGAGAACTGACATGTTTGTTTTGAGTTTTATCGCAAATGTTGCGGATAGCAAGAGTCACCACCGACTTTTCTTTTATCTAATGAAGGAAAGGTGAAAAGAATAGTAAAGACCTTTGATAGATTTTGAGTACAGGAGATAATTATGAAAAGGGACGGTATTAGCTTCCTTTCCATCTGTAGTTATCTACGGGCTCTTAATTGGTTTAGCTCACTTTTTGAAAACTCACTTTTTGTGTGTGTGATTTGAAATGTATTTTGAAAGATATTTTGCTTTGACTTCATAATGATTCTTGTATCAGTCCTCAAGAATGTGTACGAAGTGTTTGAAAATATTTTCTTTAAAAATGTAACTTTATAATGATTCTTGTATGAATGTATATAAAGTGTTTGTTTGGAAGTATTTTTTAAAAGAGTGTGAGGTGTAAAAAGTATTTGTTTTGATTGATCAAGGAATTTAGAGTCTTTATTACCTACTCATGAAGGTTCGTCCTTGTTATTTTCCTTCTTCTTTAGGACAACACTATCCATACCATTAGTTTGTAGGTAACTCTATATCTATTGGATGTGAAGGGACAGACGGAGGGTCATCATATGGTCATTGAAGGCAACATTGTAGGGATACCTTAGCATTTTCGTAGGGACGATAATCACTTATTCGTAGGCAACAACCAAGGGAAGATATCATATATTTATAGGCAACATCGAGGGTCATGATATTTGCGATGATTTTTGAATCAAGGGACTTTTCCTAATGGTACCCCTACGTTCGATGGACATGACTATTGTATTCGTAAGGCAATAAGAGAGGATACCCTATGGGGTGCAAGTGTGTTAAATTCAGATATTTTATCTTTGAATTAGGGTGATCTAATTTTGATTTTATGTCTTTTCATGCAATCCTATTAGCCATACATCTAATCAGTTTATATAGTTATAGAGTGCGGAAAGTGAATGCTGAAAAGTAAAGGTCCTAAGCTATTACATGGCTTTGGAGAAGTCACATAATAGGAGGTGTGGAAAAGTAAATGTGCGAGAAAAGTAAATCTACGCTATTACAAAAATATCCTTGCGACCTATACATCGATTTCTAGAATTTAAAATGCGAAATAAGTAAATAGATAATGACAAAAAATGTTTCAAGTGTTAGGAAAATGTTAGAAACCTAATTACTATAAGAAAATATTTTTTGAGTTTTTTAGAAATCGGTTTTAGTGAATAAAAACCCTAATTCTATGTTAATTAGTATTAAATTAAGAAAAAATATTTAAATGTGAATAAGAGAAAAATGTTTTTTGTGTCAAAAATTAAATAAATGTTTTATTGACCTAATTCAAAAATCAAAACAGTTTTTAGGGTTTTTAAAGATAGTTAAAATAATTTTTGAAAAAGAATTAAAATAAGAAAAGAAATACGGAAAAAGGTTAGACAAATTGAAGGAAAAAAGGTGTTAAAAAATAGGGATTGTCCTGCTGAGGGTTGAACTCGTGACCCTTACAGCACTACACCACTTGCCAATGGTGTTAGAATCCCGCCTCTGAGTATATTTATGAGTTTCTGAAATTCTAGTGAGGGCAGACTCAGGATGCCGTGACATCTGTGGGCATACCAAGCCAGGAATGAAGTCACACTATCTGCAGTATTAATTCGGAGGGAAATCTTCCCTGTTTACACTACTCACTTAATAAGACTACCCAGTTTTCCTTCTACCTAAGATACCTCACTTAGATATGAGAACCTCCGCTCACTTCCAATCACCACAATAATGTCTAGCAATTACATCCCAACAACTGCATCAACGACTTGGCTTGTGAAGATAATAGTGAACTTTAATATTGAAATTTAGTCCACACTAGGCCATTATTTTTCATACAGATACTCAGCTCCTGACAGAGTATATGAATTTTTAATTTAGGATGCACATCTAATAAGTACTTAGTCTCCAGTCAAAGTACCTACCAGTTAGTCAGTTATACTTAACTACTCACACTAGATCATCCTGACTAATAACATCTTCACACTTATATTTACTTCCTGGCAACAATACAACTTTCAATAAATAAAGACTTTAAGATGATGTTTTGACATCTGATACAACATCATCCATTTTGGTTCTGGGGGTAACATCCATAATACCTTATTCATAACACTCGGGGAAGAACACAAGAATCACTGCAAGTGTCAGCTTTACATCCAAACAATTTACATATCACGGAAAAATATGATCCATATCTTAATAAGCTTATACTTTAATAAGTTTTTCTTCAGACTCTCATTCTGATTTTGATAAGATGGATGCCATAGTCTATACCTACAAAGGAGATTCCCTCAACTAGGTTTCTAGAACAGACTTAATCATGGCATAACACAAAAGTATGCAGATTCTTTAAGATAATATGTCTTCCTTGATTCATCTTTGAAGGCTAGGAAAAACACTTAGAAAGGGGGGGGGGGTTGAATAAGTTTTTCTTCTTTTTAATTCTTTTACCCAAACAACAATACTAAAATACTCAAGGATTTTTATCTTGGTTCGTTTGAAACTCAAACTACTCTAGTCCACCCGTCAAGGCGATTTCGTTTCTCTCAACGAGGACTTAATCCACCATAATTAACCGATTACACTACACAACCAACTGTTGTGACCAACTTCCTCTAAGACTCACTAGTCCTACCTCTCTCGTGAATTTTGACCCAACTGGTCTCTCAAGGAACAACTTTGCACAAGCCAACTGCAAGTGACTAACACCTCTAAGACTCAACTAGTCCTAGCCCTCTCGAGAATACTGACCCAACTGGTCTATTAAGGAACAACTTTGCACAAGACAACTGCAAGTAACTAACACCTCTAAGACTCAACTAGTCTTAGACCTCTCGAGAATACTGACCCAACTGGTCTCTAAAGGAACAACTATCAAATGAATGATTTCTGACTGACTGTGTACAATATTGCTTCTAACAAGCTTTTCTTCACAAAGTGAAGTTTACACAAAATATGAAGCTCAAAGTTTTAGTAAACTAAATACAAGAAAAACTTTTTATTTTTGCAGCGTAAGTTTACTCAAGATGATTTGTTGTAAGTTGTTATTTTTCTCCTTTGAATTTGAATGCCTTATATAGTGCTTCCTGAAAGTTTACGTTACCATGTAACATGTCTTGAATACTGGGAAGAGTAATTAAGGTAGCATAATCTTCACGTGATTTTCCTTAACCAATGACTCTTGAAAACTATGCCACTCAAGTACTTAGCGGTTTTTAGGTTAGTAGGAAAACGTTGCTCTTGCTGAATTTGTCTTAGAAGATGACGAACATATATTCTGTAAGCCTTGTTAAAACATCTTCTAGTCAGAACATTCTTTTGGTGCTTCCAGTCAAAAAATTTCTATAATTCACTGTGGTTGAGACACAGTATTCAGCTCCAAACAAAATCTGTTCCATAGTCATGAGCAAGTCTCCACGTATTTGGTTCCTTTGATCAAAAGAATGTACCAGATATAAGCTCATATTGATTTCACATAAGGGGACTGAAGAAAGTACCTTTATGAGTCTTCTTACTTGCATTGAGCTTTAGTTTTATACTCCCATATGCTTAGGTCAGAAATAAACTGACATCTGGAGTATAACAATTTAGTTGATTGTGTCCTAATCAACTTATAAGAAGATGTCTCCTCTTCCAGATTAGGAGCAGGTTCCAAACATATATACTCACACTACATTTGTTTAGCACCCAGAACATCTGTTCTTCAACATGTAGCTGCATAGCAGTAATAATGTCCTAACATCCTATAAAACATTTGTTCCATCTCCTTGGAACACATCATCCTGATAATCTTCAAGGTCTTCAAACAACTTCTGATGTATATAGAATCATTGATCAATAGATACTCTTCAACTCTATTATTACATGCCTTTATGAGTAGACTTGAGAGATATCTCAAGTGTCTTTGACACTTTTAATAACGTTGTGAAAATCTGCCAAATATTCTATTGATAAAAAGAACCCTAGGATCCATCTTTCACTATAGGGGTTGCATCAGAGGCTATCGTATGAAATAGCCATACTTAAATTGTAAGCGTCACATAAAAGGATTGAAGATAAATTAACCCTATAATAAGCTTGCCTCTTCACCAAGCAACAGAGTAGACCCAACCAATATCTTGACCAATATGGAAACACATAAGCCCAGAAGTTACCTTATCAACAACTTCACTCCCGCATGAAGGTTTTGATAATCTTCTACCTTGTATACAACGAGAAAGTATCCCCGATGGAACTCATCCAGAAATAGACTGGATGCTTGCTCTAATACCAATTGAAATTCCGGTGAGGGCAGACTCAGGATGTCGTGACATCTGATCTGACATTATAAAAAACAAACAAGGTAGAACATATAATTAACAATGCAGAAAACAAAATAACACACAGAATTAGTCACCCAGATCGGTTTTAATCATCCAACATCTGGGGGCATACCAAGCTAGGAATGAAGTCCACTATCAGTAGTATTAATTAGAAGGGAAACCTTCCCTGTTTACACCCCTCACTTAATCAGACTACCCAGTTTCCCTTCTACCTAAGATACCTCACTTAGATATGAGAACCTCCGCTCACTTCCAATCACCTCGTTGATGTCTAGCAATTATAGCCAACTGCATCAACGACTTGGCTCTAACATAATTAGCTTAGAGATACCTCACTCAAAACACAACCAAAACAGTTTGAAGATACCACGCTTCAAACAAAATACAAAGCAGTCACACATGTGACAAAAATGAAACTTGGAATTGCTTCTCAGCTTCTTACAAGGACACAACTATATGACCAGGACTCTTGTAGAAATTTGGCAGCCACCTCATTATCTTCTCCCCAACTAGTAGAGTTTTTGCCTTTCTAATCAACCATGTAACCTAATTACATGTTCAATTAATTCTCATTACCAATTGAGCTACGTATCACAATCGATAGTGGGAATGGATTGATCATGTACTTGAACCCTGTGGTACATGGTTTGATTCTGAAAAAACTCTACTAGAAAGAGTAAATGATAACGAATGTGAAAATTCAGCTTGAGGTAAACAATCCTCTTGCCTACATGGCGGTACAAATCGTGACATCCCATAATTCGGGTGGCTCACTTACATGATAACCCTAAAGATTACATCTTTCTAAAACTGGCTAGCTTACTAAAACTAGGTTACAACTGCTTATTTATAGCCTATTACCCAGCTGGATTTGGGCCTTCAAAATAACAACGTATGTTGTAACAAACTTTAGCAGTAACAAACTTTTTGCAGAGATAAACAAGTAGATAACTTACCTTTAATCAAGGTCCTTGATCTTTCTCCTTAGCTATTGGACCTTCACATATTCCTTCAAAGTCACGCTACATAAGATGCATAATATTCCCAGAATATTATGCTCTAATTAAAACAGAACTGTGACAAACTTAACAGTTTATGTAGTGTGATGTCCTGATGCTGATGTCTCGACATCTCATATGACATGTTGTTCTAGATGTTGAAACATTTAAACACAACATGTTTCTCCATTAAATAGAACTTCAACCCTCTTTCTCCTTACAAGTTATAAATCCTATTTAGCCTATTGCTGCTAAATTAGTTTTACCGAACATAAAGCCAATCCTAAAAATAGAGAATCAACAGTTTCCTTGCAAAAATCAGAAAAATTATGAAAAATTGCAAAAGGCAAGGATCGAACCCGTGCTTTGAGAGACAAATAGGACTAGCGCGCGCATGGTTAACCACTGGGGTGGTGATACATCCATTAATTTGGATACAAGGATAAATATATTGGTTTTACATTCGAATATCAAACAACAAAGCCAAATGCATGTTGGGGCCAGGAATTTAAATCATCCAATCGCACCGCGGCCACATGCCTCGCCTATCAATAAAAAGTCGGGGACGCCTGAGCCATGCTCACGTCGTCTTCTCAACCACTAGAGAATCAAAACAAAATCAAATGAATAAAAACAAGAATAGGACCCTATACCCCTAAATTGAACCTCAGAAATTCAATGGTGGTGTTTGTTTGTCCTGAACCAGCCTATATATATATAGTTTCGAAGCTCCTCAGTTCGTATGCCCTAACAATGCTGAAACATGATTCTGGCCTCAAAGCTTGCAAACGATAGTTCTAAACAATCACAAACATCCGTATGAACATGAATATATTAATAGAAGAAATTTAAATGGCATGAACCAAGAGTTTAAGTTTCGAAACCTTTTCCAAACCGGTGCAACTTGGTTAGCATGTTTTGTGATGCTTTAGAATGAGGTAAGAGCTTTGATCGATTGCAGGCAACTTCAGGATGATGAATGGATGCTTGGTTTTGCTTGAGAATGGTTGGAAATTTGACTTTGATTTTGCCCTAGTTTCTTGAATTTTTTGAAGAATTCTCTAGGGCTTTTAGAGGCAGCCACTTGTGTCTTTCTCATCTGGCCTTGTAGAATGTATAATGAGGAGCAAATTAGGTTAACAAATGAATTGGAATATATTGAATTGATTGTAAGAATATTTGATTGAAAATCAAATGCCAATCTTCCAATTTTGATCAAATTCCATGTAAATCTTTCCTTGTGTATTTCCCCTTGTTATGACTTACTTGACCTCGAACATCGAACAACAAGCCCACCGCACTGCATCTTGTTTTGGCATTTTATTTTAATTAAAATTGAATTTAAATGAATTAATTCAAAATAAATAAAATAAATGATGGAAGGGCGTATAATGGGACTTAAGAGTCATGCCAACATTAGAAACAAGTTTAGACCATGAAAACATTGGAAATTCAAGATTGATCAATGTTTTCTTCACTAACTTTAAAATTTCCAATTTTGCTCAAACCATAACTTTCTCTATTTTCATCATTTAAGAAGGTTCTTGGACTTTTTAGTAAGCTTAAGATGTCCTCTAAGTGCTCCTTTTGGTTTCATCTTCATTGAAGCTTTCATGCTTATCTACACTTCTGTTGAAAAAGATGACTTTTTGTTGACTTTTAGAAGGACCTATAATGTCTTGACCCATATCTTTCAAATGAAGCATTTTTGGGCAGAGCTTGTGAGAGACAAAGTTGTATAGAATTTAATTCCCTTTAAAATGAGCATTGGTGGAAAAATTTATGATGAATTATGTGAAAGTTATGCTTGGTCAAAGTTCTATTGACTTTCCCTTAAAGAAATCCTAATTTAGAAACTTTTGACTTTTGATCATTCCTTGATTTTCTTGATGAATCATGATAAACCCTTGATAAAATGATGAATGTGACTTCATAATCTTGATGTTGACCAAAAATGATGAGGTTTGACTATATGTTGACCATAGTTGACTTCTTGTCCAATACAATTGATTTTCAACCATTTGAGCAAGTGGTAAGAGCAAACTTAGGTTATGAGGCTTGAAACTTGACATGGTGACATTTTGATGCATATGAGGAGTCATGATAATTAGTTGAGCCATTAGAACTCAACCTTGACATGAGAGACGCAAAACCCTAGTTATGGGTTGATAGCTTAGGAGAAGATTTGTCTGATCAACCCATGAGGAATTCTTGAGTATGGAGATATGTCTTGACATCAAAAATATGAGGGAAAATTTTGAGGTATAACAGTTTCCCATGTTCAATATTCTTGTACATGAAGGGATACATTTTTATGCTTGCCTTTCGTGACCTGAAGTTATAAGACGATTGAAAACTTCAAGTAACACGAAATTTGCACTTTCGGGTATATAGAATGGAACTGTCGACTGACGATGTATTGGAATGGGCTTATGGATACCATTTGCAGAAGTTGATTATGAGGAATTTTCGCTTACTTGAGGATTTAACCTGAAGAATGAGGTTAGTTTTATGCACATTATGATGCATGCGAGTATGTAATGATGCTCTAGAATAAACGAAATTATGTATGCACATGTTATGATTTTTTAATGAATGATGTATGAATATAGATGATGTGTATTTCAAAACCTATCCATCTTGAAGAAACATGGAAGAGTTAACAGGGATCTTGCCTTCTCTTGGGGATGGAGAAATCGGGTTGTTGGAGACCTAGGTGGGGGATGAGAGATGTGGATTCTTCGATGCAATATCGGCCAAGCTTGGTTACGGATATTAATTGAAGTGATAATCCTTATTTGATTTCTAAGTTAGGGGAAAATAGATAGTAAGTTGGTGTATTGGTATAAGTGTTAGCGTCTTAGAGTGGGCACATATAACTCGG
>CM038794.1:97213416-97354313 GCA_021764765.1 Vicia sativa | reverse complement strand
GACATAAACCATCTTACCAAACTACAACAAATGTCAAACTTACACTTAAGTTACCAAAAGACCATGCTGAGGCTCCAACTTTAACTCAAGTTACCACCAAGAAGTAAACTTTCCCCACTTGTTTCAAACTCATCTCGCAGACAAACCAATTGGAAACAAGGCACCGATAGTGCTTCACACACATATCGATACAACAGGTTTAAACATTAATAACTCGGCCGACAATCCACCGCTCCGATACACCACTAATGTAACACCTAATATTACCCAAGTTTAATATACAAAATCGTAGTAAATAAAAATTCAGAATTCAATACTAAGGCATCACACCTTCAAAAACAACTCACTTTAAATGTTTGTTTTAAAGTATAAACTTGACATAGCATCGCTTAAAACATAAATTGATTCATAAAAATCAAAACATCTTCTTTATTAAACTTTAATTAATAATATTTTCATAAGGTATGATTCTTATTTACAAAAGGAAAAATAGCTAAAGAACAACAAACTGCATTAAATATAATTATTCCCCCGAAAAGTTACGACGTAGTTTATAATCGAGTCGACTAAATAGCATTTTATAAACTCCCGCGATAACCCCGCAGACGTTACCAATATAAAGGTACCCTAAAAACAAGTAAAGGCGAGATACTCCAAAACATATAATTAAAGGCATGATAAATATATAAATAGTTTTGGAATTATAAAGAAATAGGTTAGTAGGGTCCAATACCTATCTAAATCTCACTTACTTTGATCGCCATTCTAATGTGTATAATCTACACTTTATCTCCATAACCTATTGACATAAACCACATCACAATGAACGCTCCTCACCACGAAATCGTCACATGTTAATACTCACTAATAAATACGGCAATCATAAACAACACATCAAACAACAACATCAAACAATGCTAATACATAAGCAACATAAATAAAATCATCACAAATCGCTAAAGCCCATCGTCGCTTTTTATAAAGCCCATCGTCGTAAACACCATTACATCATATTTCACTAAGCATTTCATCTAAATTAAATCGCCACAAAACTCATCATTTATATTCATCGCCTAGTTATCATGAAATTACAAGTTATATTCTATTTCATGTTTATCATAAAGGATCATCACCAAACAAAACATCATATATCATCGCAATCCAACATCGCCAATTCAATTAAAACCCAACGACAAACAACTCCAACATAAACATAACCGACCCATGAGACACCACTATGTTATGCATGTGTACCCGCCTCTTTGTCCATAATTAGGAACACTTGGTATAAAAGCCTCTACGCTTGGTATAAAGCCCCTGTCAGCCAATGCATTGTAATGTGACTCGACAACAAACAATCACAACACAAAACATCATCATCGCCACCAAAATTGGCATAAAGCCTACATCGCATAATTTATCCAAATCAAGATAATATATCATCGCATCATACTTGCATTATGCAAAACATCATCAATATAATCATCACATCATTATGTAAACGATTTATATCATCGCATCGCATATTATCAAGTATTCATTAATAAATACATCACCACAAACATTATGTTTAATCACACACATTATTGTCAATTAATTCACCAAATTCTAAAACGGAAAAATAGTCAAAATGTCAATAATCGTCATGAAAGTTATTCTCTTAAACCGACATTAATCAAAAATCATCAACATCAAGTCTGGATTGTCCATACGTGTCTAAATCTACTACAATGCAATCTTATTCAATTTAACCAGAATTGGCTCTATTTCGGTCAACTCAAAAACTCATAATTTCTAAAACTATCTCACCACTACGCTCTATACGCCGAACTTAGCTAGTCGCTAATTTTCGTTGAATTCCGAGCAACTTGTCTGGCCGCCGAATATACCGGAATCAAAATCGGAACATAATCGGTCCTAAATTTAATCGGCTAACTTGTGTCCTACTTATATTTTATTAATACTAACTAGTGGTATATGGAATTGAGAAACTAAGAGAAATGTAAACTAGGGAGAAAATTATGTAGAAGACACATTCTCAAAAATGTAAAACGTAAAACTCTCTTACAGAAATGTAAAACGCAATTTTCATTGCGCCTTCCTCAGGGAACGGACGAACGTCCCAAGGCATGTGGGGGATGAGGCGGACGCCATGGAGCTGGACGGTCACCAAGGTGAGGGCGCCCTCAGCTTCATCTCCCTACTTCCATTCTTCTTCCATGTTTGTTCTACATCGTAATCGCTTTTGTTTTTCTCGGTTTTTTTCAGCTATCTTGTTTTCATTCTACAACATCCATTTTAATACCTCTAGCAATGGAAGACACCCATAATCTCTACTCCTAATCCAACCTTTCAAAACTATTTCAACAATCAACCAACCAAAACCTATAATCAACTATCAATTTTTCCCCAAATCCTAAATATAACTATCAAACCCTAACCATAGTGATAGAGAAATCAAACCCCTTACCTAGCGCTTTGATTGTTCATGATGATTCCTCAAACCAAGCCTGCTCTTCTTCTTGCTCTCCTTTCTTCCTCAAAGCCCTAACTTTCCAAGTTTCTATGTTTAGTGATTTGGTGTTATGTTAGGAAAGATGAAGAAATGTTTTTATAAGAATGTTGTCTTACTAACCAAGGGTGAGAAGCCCAATTCCCAAATTGCTCCCCACACTCTACTATTCTTAAAACATTAATATCATCTAATTATATCATTAACTCTATTTATTAATATAATTCCGGGAATTAAATATCGGGTCCGAAAAATATTTTATCGAACCGAACGGAATAAAACCGGACCGAATCTAAACATCGCTAAATATATTATCATATATATCGATTAATATATTTATTTCGCCGCAAATAAATATCGATCGTAATTCAAAAATATTAAATATAATATAATATTAATTAAAATGTATGCTACATTTTGGAAAGCTTGGAAGATCTACAACTTTATGTTGAAATTTTTCTTGAATCAAAATGGATCTAGTGGAAAATGGCCGTGAAATGATGAAAAAGTGATAAAATCACTTAAAAATTTTTGTAAGTGTTAGAAAACAAGTTTTGACTTTTGTTGACTTTTTCACACATTTTGATTTTTATGATCATGATGGAATATTTGAAATACTTTATGATTGGAAAATTGAATTTCAAAAGTTGACAAAAGTCAAAGTTTGATCCGAGTAATCGACTTTTGTCGATGATCGTAATTTCTCCGAGGATCAATCATGGCTTTTGAAATGTTTTAAACCAATAAATTAGGTCAAGATATTTCCTTGGTGATTTTGAAATCATGCTCCAAGAAATTAGGTCTTTTGATCGTAGAGTCAATGATACACCATCATTGATTCAAAATCCTAATTTGGCTCAAGGAGCACACACACGATCTAACTTGTTCAAATTGTTAGTGATGCAATGATGACATATGTGATGATATGAATGGTATCTTAGGTAAAATTTGGGTATGACAACTTCCTCAAAATTCAAAGTTCCTACTTTGATAATTATAACGAGCTACTTGTCCAAAACTCATATCAAATTTTACTTCCACAAGATGGCAGATATATTCAAGATGAAAGACTCCTTATGCACTTCTTTCAAGAGAGTTTAACTGGAGCTTTTAGAGTGGTATATGCACTTGAAAGAAATCATGTCGAACATGGCGGATTGACCGTTGATGCCTTTATCCAACAATATCAATTCAATATTGATATGGTTCAATCGCACTCCAATTGTTGAACTTATCTCAAAAGTCTCGTGAGACCTTCAAAGAGTATTCTCGTAAATGGCGTGAGCTTGTTTCAGAGTTCAACCACCCATGATGGAGTGAGAAATGATAAACATGTTTACCAAAGACCCTTTAGGACACTACTATGTCGCCAGCACCTCTACCAACTTTACCGAAATGGTTCATATGGCTAGAGGATCGAAAGTGGTTTGAATCGGAAAGATCGAGTACAATGAGGGTGGGAAGTTCTTTCGCACCAAGAAGGCATTCAAAGGGTCATCCTAGAGGGAAAAGGAGAAACTAATGATGTTTATGGAAACAAGGGCAAGGCCCAAGTCATCGTTGTAACTATTTCGCTTTCAACCGCAGGCTCAAGCCCCGTGAGCAATATCAAGGACAAAACAACCGCACACCAAGAAGATTTGATGATTCCAATGACTTATTGGAAATGTTTACGATCGATTGATTTGAAACTAGTGCTTCCAAGGGTTCGCTACCTCCATCTCTCCCGATGACGCCCGGAACCATGATGCTAATGCCATTTCAGGAATTCCATTTTGCACCGCTGGACATAGTATAGAGAAGCGCTATGCTTTCAATTGTAAAGTGCGTGACTTGATCGATTCTAAAGTCATTCGCTTTGATTCCCAACAAAGAAGAACAACCTAGGCCTAATGTGACGAAACTCCGTTGTAGCGTCCATGGGTAGTCCAAGCTATCATAGAGGATGGTGAGGTCCTAAAATTGATTATGGATGAATTTGTGAAGACACCATTTTGTTAAGAAGTATATGATCAAGATAGCGCCTTTACGAAATGGAATCTGATCAGGTTGAATAAAATTGTTCAAATGGATGCTGGTTTGAAGAATAGTATTCAAAGTCCGATCATCACAGAATTACACCGATAAGATTGAAAAGGTAAGAAAGGCGAACACCAGATGTGTCTATGATTTTTTATTCCCACTGATGTGATATCTACACCAAAGCCTATTTCATTGATCACGTAAACCGGTCCTATCCTCAGTATGTGAGTGAGAAAGATATGCCATGACACTATGGCTCGATGTCTATTTTCACACAACCAAAAGGAAGATGGTCCCTCTTGTGCTAAGAATGATGATGAATATGATGTTGTTAACACCGATAGTTTTGCCAGAAGTACGTGAGTAAATCAAAAGTGGTCGATTTTTGTTTTCCAATTGCATCTACAAATGCGTATGCTTTAACGAAGAAGGCAAGCAGCCCAAAGAAAAGAACCTGCTGCGTGTTTCAATCCCGACTTGGAAAAAGATGTTGAAGAGATTATCAAGTATATTCTAAAAGTGACTATGTGTGATTGACCAACTTACTCAAACCCCTCGATAAGATCTCAATCCTCTCATTGCTACGAGATTTTGAAGAACACAATGCCTTGATGAAGTTGTTGAGTACCGCCTATGTCCCGTAAGAGATATTTGTTGGTCATTTTGAAAATGTTTGAAGTAGCATCGAGTATCAACCAACCTCGTCCCGACTCAAAGCCGCCATCTCACTACCTTCTAATGGCCAAGATGGGTCAATTAAGGTTCTAAAGTTTTAGCACTTGATGACACCAATGTAAGCCAAATACTATCCTCAACTTGGGAATGAAGAGTATCAGATATCCAAAGTGTCACTAACGTAGCCACATGTTGACCGCTTTGATATACGCCCAACTATCATGAATTTATTGCTACTTACCTAAAAGGAAACCCGAACCGTGTGATCCCCAACAATATAATACCCAAGCAACCCTAAAGATAAAGCAAGCAAGTCAAACAGAAGCAATAAAGGTGATTTAGAAACCCCTAAGGTATTTCTCTTTAGGTGTCTCCCACAGTAGTCGCCAGCCTGCGGATACGGTGAACCTGACTTTGTAGGATTTTGTATCGCAAATGTGCGGATAGCAAGAGTCGCCACGATTTTTATTTTTATCCAATTAAGGGAAGGTAAAAGTACGAAAAGACCTTCGTTAGACTCGGTATGAGAATGGTTAGAAGGAAGGTATCGCACCCTTTCCATCCGTAGTTATCTACGGGCTCTTAGTTGCTCTAGATCACTTTAAAATTTGCTTTCGTGTGTTTGACAAAAATGTTTTGAAAAGGCATTTCTTGACTTTGTAATGATTCATGAGAATGCATACAAATTGTTCGAAATGTGTCGCTTAAAAAGAGTTTGAACTTTGACAAAAGTGAGGTGTGAAAAGCATTTGTAGAGCGAGCAACTAAAAGTCTTATTACCCACTCGTAATTGGTCGCCAGGTTTCTACGCCTTTAGAATAGCTAAGGTACCATTAGTTGGTAGGTAACCCATTCTGGATGTAAGCGGACATTCGAGGGACATCGATGGTCATAGAAAGCAACTGTAGGAAGTATCCTAGCACATTCGGGACTATCATCATTTTCGTAGGCGACAATCGAGGGTCAAGATCATGTATTCAGAGGCGACATCGGGTCTATGATCTTTGTATCAGGGACTATGATGATTTGTTTGGAAGGCAACGTGCTAGAATACCTCCACGCTCGAGGGATACTGACCATTTTGAATTGTATAAAGGAGAGAGAATTACCTAAGGTGCATGTGTGAAAGAGTGTCAATTCGATATTTTATCTTGAAAATTAGTGTGAGCTATGTCCAATTATTATCTTTCCACACGCTAATTACTAGCAATTTATAGGGTGTAAATTAAAATGCGGAATGTAAAGATGCGGAAAGGTAAATCCTATACTATTAAGGCTTTGGGGATACATAATTTAAAATGCGAAAAATAAAGACCTAAATTAAACTATTACATCCCATATACAGTTACATTATTGGAAAAATAAATGATAAAGAAAAATAATTGTCCAACTCTGATCAACCTGCAAGAGAATGAGAAATCTAAAATGCGATATGAATCGAACAAGAGAAAAATTAGAAAAATGCAAATTTTAAAATAAGAAAAATACGCCATGCTGGAAATATAAATATGTTAAAATAAAATTTTGGGATTTTAGATGCAATTTGATAATTAAAAATGAATTAAAAGTGATTTAAATGCAAAATTATGAATAAAATAAATATGCACGCAAAATTATATTTTTAATTTATTAAATTAAATAAAGATTTTATGAAAATAATGTAAAAGAAAAATAATTTTGATGATTTTTTAATGCATAAATAAAATATGAAAAGAAATTAAACATGAAAATATTAAATAAAATAGAAAAAAAGAAAAGGTTTGCAAACTCAGGAAAAATCAAATGTCATGGCTGGATCGAATCGAGACGCTCTCACAAGCCCACGCCTTTGCCATCCGATTCGAATGCACGCGTGTCAACGAACGGAACGAACTGATTACAAGCACGCCATGCCCCTCAAGCTGCTCCGCTACCAAACTTCGCCTTCCCGCTTGAATTTTTGAAAGTCACGGCTTTTGCTCGACGCCATGCACTGCAAAATCAAACCACATACACGTAATATAAATGCATTCGAATACATGTATCAATTCGCCATCCCCGATCACCGGTATGCTTAGTTTGGTCCAATTTTTCCTCTTTGAAGAAACCCTAATTCAAAACCAAAACCTAGCCATGGTGATTTTCGCCCACTAAACGAATTGGCTACCCGATAGCTTGCAAACTTGATGCTGATCATGAATAGACAATCAAAAAGTGTTAATAATGCATGAAAAATGAAATCGATTTTGAAAAACAAGAACAAACCGAATCGGTTTGATGGATTCTTGATGGTTTTGAGCAATGAAGGATCGAACGCCTGTGGATGTCAAGGAATGCGTTGAATCCTCAAAACAATTGAAATCGGCTGGATCAATGATTGCTAATAGCTTGTATGCCACGGATTTTTGAGTTCTAGGTTAGGTTCTGAGCCAATTTTTCGCTCTTTCTTGATATGGTATGCATCATATATTTATAATCGATGGATTTGGGATGGTTTTGGAAGAGAATCAATCAACATTCAAAGTAAATCAAATTTGATTTTGTACAAAATCAAATTTTCAAATTTGATTAATTTCAATCCAATCTTGCCATATTGATCAAATTTCAAAATTTGCTGGCCTTTGAGTTGTTTGGTCTCAAGGAAGGAATAAAATCAATCTTGCAATTAATTTTGATTTTATACTTTATTTTTAAATTTAATTTGTATTTAAATGAATAAATTCAAAATTAAATAGAAAATAAAATAAAAATTGGCATTGGGCTTGGATATTCCTAATTGTATGAGGAATAAGTTTGGATGAAGAAAAGCAAGCCCATTTGCAAAAAATTTGATTTTAGAGTATCTCTCTTTGCATTCTTTCAAAATTTCCCAACTTGTGAATGGTGTATCTTGCTCAATTTTCCACATTTTTGAGTGTTCTTGACTTTTGAAAGCTCTAAGAGTCCTCTAACCAACCTTTTGGACTCATCTCAATTGAGTTTCCATTCTCAATATATCTTCAAAACAAAAGTTGACTTATTGTTGACTTTGAAAATGACCCAGAATGTTTGAGCCATACTCTCAAATGAAGCATTTTTGGACATTCTTGTGAGACATGAAGTTGTAGAGAATTGAATTTTTCAAAACAAGAGATGGTGGAAAAATTTGAGAAAGTATGAAGAAGTTATGATCACCAAAGTTCATTGACTTTTCACCCAGAAACCCTAATTTAGAAAGTTTGACTTTTGAGCAAATCTGAGTTTTTTGATGAATCATGATCAACCCTTGATCAAATGATGAATGTAACTTCAAAATGAGGATGTTGACCAAAAATTATGAAGTTTGACGTATGTTGACCATGCTTGACTTTTGTCCAATTCAACCGATTTTCAACCATCCGAGCAATTGTCTCGAGGAATCTTGACTTGTAAGGCTTGAAACTTGACATGGAGAATCTTTGAAGCATATGAGGAGGCATGAAGACCATTGGAGATGTTGGAAGTCCATCTTGATCTCGAGAATCACCAAACCCTATTGGTTGATTGTCTAGGAGAGAGTTTGTCCGATCAACTCTCGAGGAATCCTCGAGTATGGATGTATGAAATATCTTGAGAAGATGAGGGAAAATTTTGGGTATGACAATGCCCCTGCTCAATCTTCTTGTACCGAAGGTTAGATTGACACGCTGGTCTTTCGGACCGAGGTAGAAGATGATTGAACACCAGTACTCGAAAATTTGCACTCGCGTTGCCGGCGATGCGGAACGGGCTTACGATGCCATTTGGAGAAGCCGGGAATGAGTCATACGTTAGACTCGAGATTATTGATAGAGGATTGCTGGAAAGTGAGCCGCACGCCAGACTCTAGGGACGCTTCCGAAGGGACATGAGACGGCTTAAGATGCCATCCGGAGGAGTCGATAGACTTCGGTTCATTTTTTTTTTGAATGGTTATTGGTTTGTATTGATTTTTAACCATATGCGCATTTGAAAGTGAAGCACCGTTGACAAATAGTCGAGATGGGCTTAAGATGCCATCCAAGGCAATCGAGTCGACGCCGCACTGTAGTCGCCGCCGATAAAGGAATCGTAATAAATTCGTACGATTACTCCGAGGAGGTCAGAGTTGGCAAAATGTGGATAGCTTCCCGCAGCATCGGTGTTGATCCATTGCTCGTTATGGAGGATAACCAGGGCGGTCTTCAGATAGTTTTCCGCCGATTCGCTTAATCTCGACCACGGAGGACAACCAGGGCGGTCTTTCGTATAGTTTTCCGCCGGTTCTGGGCTTAATCTTGACCATTGTCGGAGGACAACCATGGCCTTTATAGTTTTCCCCACGATTCGCTTAATCCTCGACCTGCTTATGCCGGCGATCATAACTGTTTTGAAAAACAAGAGAACTTTGATAGAATATTTGTTAGTTTTATGCAAAGTATGATGCATGATGTTGTATAAGGAATGACATATGCATGAATTATGACTTTATGAGAAATGTATGAATGATAGATGGTATTTCAAAACATATCCATCTTGAAGAAGATGCGGATGTTCTCTTGAAGATTTCACTTGGGATTGAGTAAGTGAGAATCGCTTGGAAGGAGAAGAAAGATATCCCGGACTCCTCCGATGCACTATCCGACCAAGTCTTAGATATGGTTGAGGTGATAGAAATCGAAAATCGCGCTTTGTTGAAGATCCTATAGACCCTCGCCGAGGAGAATCGAGAGAGTCCGTTGGGATCTTGTATGTAGATCCCGCCGAGGAAAATTAGAGGCGCCACCGGGATTCTCGTAGATCTCACGGAGAGTATTTGATAACCGCCGGAGACCGTTGGAAGAGTCGTGGACCCATTGTAATCTCCGTCGGGGATGAAGATGAAGTTTCCTCCGATGCACTATCTCGACCAAGTTTCGGTCCGGATACCGCTACCGGGAAAAGGGAAGGGATCGAGAGATATCACCGGGATAAATACTGACTGGGGTGAAGTTACCATTGAGACGATGTAACATCGCCGTTGAATGGAATCACCGCTGATTAACGACACCCGGGAAGGAGGAGGTTGTGAGTGACACCGCTGGGACATGCTCCATGGGGAAATGTTTTGGTGACCTTCATCGCCATCTCGCCTCGAGCCCAAGAAGCTATTTTTGTATGTTCACTTTTCGTATGTTTGCCAAGAGATTTTATTGTCAAATGCGTAATCATTCAAAACAAACGTTGGACTTATTGCAAACGACAACAACAAAAATTGTAAAGAGAAAGAAGCTATGCTTATTTGAAAGGTGGCGATCCAAGTAGTTTGTACACAAGAAAGGTAAAAGCTATGTGAAACAATCTCAAGTTCCAACTATGCTAGTACTCATATTTCAACTATCTCATCTCCTCATTGCCGAGAAAGTGAGTGAATCTGACCGCCATTTGAATCTTGAAGGCCGATAGTAGTCCGGAAGTGGTGATCCGAAGAGACATAGTCGACGCTTGAATCCCTAACTTTGCCTAGACCGCCCTTTCGTGTTTTCACCAACGGATACCCTTTTTTGCCCAAGCCGCCTTTTCGTGTTTTCGACTGCCGTGTACATGTTTTGTATATATCTTAACTTGCCCGAACCTTTGGTTCGGCCAGATGCCCTTATTTTTGCTCTAGGTTCACGACCCAGCGGGTCATTTCATGTAGTATTTTTGACTATGTCCGTTCTCTGTGGTGTGGGAAGTCTTCACCATCCATGGTGCTAAGTATCATAGTCTGCCGAAAACTTTGTCTTGACTACAAATGGTCCCTCGTAGGTGGGAGTCCATTTGCCCTCGGGATCACCTGTGGAAGAATGATGCTTGACTACTAGATCACCGACTGTGCACTTTGCTTGACCTTCTTGTTAAATGCTCGATCATTCGCTCGGTAGATCCGTCCATGGCAAATGGACGCGAGTCGCTTCTCATCAATCAAATTAATCGGGTGGCGTAGTCTCGACCCAATCGCCTTCGCTAACTCGGTCCCGAGGACTCTAGTTGAGGGTATCCGAACTCGATGGGTAAGACGGCTTCCATACCGTACACAAGAGAAGGTTGCCCCGGACGTTCGTATAGAAAGCGATAACCATGAAGAGCAAATGGTAACATCTCATGCCAATCTTTGTAAGTCACCGCTATTTCTCGATAATCTTCTTAATGTTCTTGTTGGCGGCTTCCACGCGCCATTCATCTTAGGCCGATAAGGAGAAGAATTGTGATGTTTGATCTTGAACTGCTGTGCGTAGTTCGTGATCATCTTGTTGTTGAGATTGGAACCGTTATCCGTGATAATCCTTTGGAGTGCCATACCGATGATAAGATTATGCTTGATGAATCGAGCCACAACATTCTTAGTAACAGATGCGAACGAGGTCGCTTCTACCCACTTGGTAAAGTAATCGACCACAAGTATGAAACGATGTCCATTGAAGCGGTGGGCTTGATTCGATCATGTCAATGCCCCACATTGCAAAAAGGCCAAGGAGAAATTAAACATCTGAGGTACTGAGGTACGTACTTTGTCGGCAGAATCTGCATTTGTGACAAGATCGAGAAGCGTGACAATCGCTTCCATGGTGGACCAATAGTAACTTGTTCAAAATCTTCTTAGCCATGGTATGTCCATCGGAGTGGGTTCCAAACACCTTTCGTAACTCTTCCATGATACACGCATCGCTGTTTTCCGATCTACACAATGAGTAAGCACAAATCGTGGTCACGCTTTGTATGATGTCGCTGACGAGGAATTTGGATGCAAATCTTCTCATGAACTTTATCATTACTGATGCCCTCGGATATTCTCGAGTCTCAAGATACCTCTTCACGCTAGTAGTAAAGGTTTCTCCGTATCAAGCCTCATAACAATACCTGGTTCGTCAAACCTTCAATGATGATCATGGGATTCGTTGTCCCATCTAACCTTGAACATAGACGCATAGTAGCCAATGCGTCTGCTAACCGATTCTCTTCTCGTGGAATGTGATCAAAAGTAATCAGGGGATCAAACTTAACATGCTCGATACGAGTGAGATTCGATGTTTAGTATCCCACTCGCCTAATTTGACCGATCACTAAAGCCGAGTTCCATATACTTGCAAGAACTTGATTCTTAAGTCAATAGCGTTTTGATACCCATGATGCACGCCTATATTCGCCATGTTGTTCGTGCAACCAAAACATAATGCGGTGAAAGGCGATGTCCACTGCAGGATGTAATGATGGCGCCAATGCCATCATGGCAAGTTTGAGGCTCCATCAAAGACCATAGTCCATCGGGATCCTTGTTCGGTCCTTCGTCCGGCCTCGGTTTCACAATCAGAACTAGTAAAACATTCATCTCGAAATTAACCGCATAGATCGATAGTCATCTACGGCTTGATGAGCCAAATGATCGCTACCACACTTTGATCGCTCGAGAAGTGTAATCGATGTCATATTCGGTCAAGATCATTTGCCATCTTGCTATTCTTCCGGAGAGAGCTGGTTTCTCAAATATGTATTTTATCGATCCATCTAGAAATCAATAGGTGAGGTCAACATATATCGCCTTTAGTCGGCAAAGCAATTTCTGTTAAAGCGTTGCAAGTTTTCTCGAAATGAGTATCTTGTTTCACAATAAACTTTTGCTAAGGTAGTATATTGCATGCTCTTTTCACTAGACCTCGCCATGTTTCAACACACCCCATTTAATTTCTCTAGCACCGCCAAGTACATGATAAGAGGTCTTCCTTCTACATGCATCGTGATAGAGGATCAGAACCCTTGATTTTGTCAAGTACATCCGCAATCGCCATTCCATTCCACCACTTGATCTTTCTTAAGTAACTGAAGATTGGCTCACAAGTAGCAAATAATGCAATGAATCGAATGTAGTTCAATCGGCCCAAGAAACCTCTCGACTTCCTTCTACGGGAGCCGCATCTTGAATAGCTTTAACCTTGGCGGATCAACTTCAATACCTTTCCACAACAACAAACCCTAAGAGTTTTCCAGATCGACCCAAGTGCACTTGTTAGGATTGAGTCTCAACTGTACTTCTTCAACCTCACAATAGTTTCGCGAATGATCAAGATGTTCTTCACCGCGGATCGAGCTATCATGTCGCCGACGCACCTCATCCGTGATGAATCATGTCATGAAATAATGTCACCATAGCATCACCGATAAGTGGCACCTCGCTCTTCAAACCCAAACGCATAACCTTGTAGCGTAGTGCCCCATCGTAACAAAAGTAGTCTTCCATGTTTCTGGAGCCATTTTGATCTCGATTGAACTGAGAAACCATCCATGAAAGAGAAACCTATACGAGCGGTGTTGTCAACCGTAACATCAATGAGGAAGTGGAAAATCATCTTTCTGGACTTGCTTGTCTGCATCTCTCGTAATCCACACATCTGCATCTTGCCATCCTCTAGTTACGGTGCACCACATTTGCAACCCATCATGGATAAGAAGTACGTTAGAAACCAAGGTTGAATCGTTTACAATCTCTACTTTGATTTTCTCTCGACATTTCGTGGCGATGCGATTTAACCTTCTCGTTTCATCGAGAAAACCTTCTTTTGCCTCGGTACCACAATATCAATGTCCAAACCCCGCATGTCTTCGTATGACCAAGCAAAACCTCAATATAGTCTCAGAGTATCCGAACCAATCTTTCTTTAACACTGCTCTCAAGACCCGCTCCTATCTTGATCTTTCCGTTTCATCGACTCCAAATTCACAACCTCAACTTGCTCTTCGTGGTGGTCAGATAACTCACTCTTCTTGCCGTAGCAGCTCGACAAGTTCTCCCGGCACTTCACAATCTTCCTCACTTTCGCCTTTCGACGTAGATCGGATTATCAAGTCATATTTAGCAATAGCATAGCCATGTATTAACCAGATTCGAGGATTCCTCAGTATCACGTGGTGTGTGAAACACATAGCTTTTGAAGGTGATAAAGCAAAGAAAGAAACAAACAATTGAATTCAAAATTCAACGAATTTATTGAATGAAAACGCTAAACAATGTAGAGATAATAACCCTTGAACGAGCCATGATGCCCCTGCAAGGCACTAGGCTTTCAAAGTTTATTGTTCAAAACATAAAGAAATACGAAGCAAAAACAAACAGAGCATTATTCTGCTAAAGGAGATTGGTATGACGCTGGGCCTGTTTCGTCCGGAGTCCAAGATCCATTTGTCAAGGTCAAGTCGCTGTCGCCGTCTATAGCATGAATGCCTCCGCTGATGCGGAAAGGAAATTGTGCACGCTCAGGCGATCGTCTTCTCGACCTTGATAGTGAAGCTTAAACCACTCGGTAGGATTTGAAAGGAAGACTGTGGAGTCGACCCCAAATAGTACTACCTTCAAAGAAATGAGCATCTTCAAAGTTGAGTCCATCCTAGCGAATCTTGCGAAATTCAGAGCTGTGGAGAGCTGGCAGCCGACTGGGATTGTTTCAAAAACACAGTGAGTCTCAAAGAATTCACCTTCCATCTCAGATATCGGAATGACTGTCAGATGATCGACTATATACTCTTCCTCGCCACACACCGTGAACAACCTTCCCTTCACCGCACTTCCAACTCAATGGGTGAGGTACCCATGTATCCAAGGGCCCAAGTAGGCAAGAGTAAGCCGGACGAATGTCCATGACAAAGAATGTGGAGTCAAAAGTCTGGGAACCGATTGACAGGCAGAGTGAGCTCTCAAGCATCGTTTCGCTAGAACTCAAAAGTCTCATGATAATGTCACCGGTCTCGTAACCAACCCTTCGACATCAAGTCGATCAAAAGCGCCTTCGTAAGATATTCGTAGCGTAACGTGATCCACCAAAACATGAGATAGTGTGTCGAAATGCATTCAAAGTAGATGCAAGGCTTTTGTTGTGTTTCTTTCCTAAGGAATTAAATCAAGATCGAGAAGCTTTAGGCTTGTTGCAGCCGTGCTACAAGACAAACTCAAACTGGTAAGTGGTAGTGTCTATGGCACGTGAGCATTCTTTAGACACTTCACCAAGGCATTAGCATGAGCCTCGAGCACAAGAGCAAGGTAAGCATGGAGATTTTGACTGAGTCTCCAACTGCTCCACAACATTGTAGTCACTCTTCTGATAATCTTCTTAATTTCCTCCATTTCTTGTTTGAGGTGTCTTCAGAACTTCCTTTGGTACTTCCACGAGGTGATGAGTCATGGGTTCTTTCCTCTAGCTTGGGGAATGGATTGAATAGTGGAATGCGAGCCGGAGTCGGTGTCTTTTGGAGGAGAGATCTAGAGAATACCTTCCTCGGGTCACCTTACTAGATCCTGGATGTTGTCAATGTCAAGAATGGTAGCTTCAACAAGAAGATCTTCAATGGTCGAGGGTCTTGCTTGACGCCATGATAGTAAACATCAACCCATAATTCCAAGGATAGCCTTGTCGAGGAATATGGGACCGGTCTGGAGAAGTAATGATGAGAGGTGCCACCCAGCATGTAGGATCACAGAGGAAACTTTACAAGGTAACATCAAGATAGTCTTCCGGAAATCGTCACCCCATCCTTACCTTAACATCTTCAATAGGAATCTTGTAGCTCTCTGAATAAAAAAGTATCACCATGTAATCATATCTTCCACTTGGTTGCCCAAGGTGTCCCAGATGATGGTACAATTTCGCTTTGCATCATCAATCTTCAACTTAGACACATTTCATCAAGACGTGGTTTCCAAATAGTATCTCACGGTTATCCAAGATGCATCAACACGCCTTCTCAACCAAGCACAACCATCGTGTATGGCACCAACGACAATTTGGGCATCCTGATTGACACCGGCCAGTAAATTCTTCTTAACAACATCAGAGAATGTCAAGTCATCTATGTTGAAAACATAAGTATCGCCACCAACAACATTGGAACCCTTGTCATGGTTAGCATAGGCGCTGATCACATTCGAGTCTCAAACAGAGGGTCAAACTCAACTGCTTAGCTCAATCATATCTGAATCTTTCCTTCGAGCCCAACAATCATCAAGACTATGTCCTGGCTATTGGAATGTGTAACACACCTAGCATTAGGATTGTATCGAGGAAGGCTTGACACTTTGAGGAGGATCCCCAAAGTAATCACTCGCTTAAACATGTGCGCAAGGCTTGCGCACAATGGCATGTTGATCTTTGTAAATCACCGCTGCTCGTTACGCTGTCTCACTGAGGTCAGGCTGACATGTAGGATCGAGATCACAACCTCCCCACGTATTGAGCACGGTCGGTCTTGGCTCGGTTTTCCGACCATACATACACAGATTGGCTTCTCTCTACCAACCAAAGATCTTCTTCAGCTGCTTGAAGATGTCTCTATCAATCTTCCCACGCCGCTTATAAGTATCACCGTGAATCCTAACAAGAGTTTCCAATCGATGATTGAAGAATGGCCTCGTTGTTCCCATGAACATATCAACCAACTCCCTATTGGACAAGGGTGGTTGAACTCGCTAAATCTCTCCACTCGAGCATACCCTTGAACTTCTCATCACGACCCATAGACATGCTTTGTAGTTGCATGCGCGTGGTGTCAAGATTGTACTCATATCGTCTCAGAAAGCATCACCAAGTCACCCAAGTACGGATACGGTCATTTCTAGCTGATAGTACCATTCCAATTGGGTTCCGAAAACTCTCTTGAAAATAATGCATCCACAACTCTCTATCAAGGGATTGATCTTCGGACATAGGACTTCAAATGCTAGGGCAAGACATGCCACTCTACTTAAAAAGTTGGAACTTTGAACTTGGGAGGAATCACAACACTGTGGACGTAGACTCAGATCATCAAAATTCAGCCCCGACATCTTCGTGTTTTCCACAAGATTCGCACGGTCTTCAAGTTGTTTGTACTTGTCATCTTCATCGTAGTATTGTCCATTATCATAGTTCTTCTCAAGTTCAGCTGACCGCCTTCACCATCACCTTGTTACTTTGCTCATCTTCCTTCTTGACACTTCCTTCGAGAGCTCAATCGACTAACCACCTAGGACCACCTTTGTAGCTCTCCCATGTTGAGAAGACCAACAACCTTCTTCTTTCCGTTGATGAGCTTCTTCGATCTTCTTGCCTTGGACCAAGCCGGTAAACATCTCGAAATCGAGCATTCTCGAGCTTGAAGATCTTTGATGATCGCTCAAGAGCCATTTCGCTAAAATAAATAGCGAGCAAATGAGAAACCAATCTTCAATGTACCTTGATGCAATGTTATGCCATGATATGCAATGTTTATGCTAATGCAATGCAATGTTTTCAAGCACCTAGAGATTTAAATTTGTTAAACAAGCAATGAACAAACATTTATTAGTACTTTTTATTCTTTTTTTTTTGAAGTACAAGAGATAGTTCAAAACAATAAAAGAAAACAAATAAATCCTAAAGCTCTAAGTCTCCCATGGGCGCCTCTTGGTGCCGAGGTAGGCGCTGATGCTTCGCCTCCTCGTGAAGTAGCTTGGTCAACTCTAACACTTTCTTCTCGCTTGCATAGCAATCGAGCTTCAAAGGTATCCTCTTCCTTGAGTGAATCCAGATCTCTTCAAGTCTTCAAAATCTGAGGCATGTCGAGATGGAGAACTGATAGGTACGCCACCCATAGCAACCGTTCCATAATTACCGGTAAACAGCGTGAATGGCATCATGAGGTTTTGAGCCCGAGCCTCGCACCCATCCGAGGTAAGGTCAATGAATGGAGTTCCGTGCCCCAAAGTATTGGTATCGCCTTCTTACCATGCCCCAAGCGTGTATGAACCTTCGCTCGGTAATTCGAGATCGTGATTGTAGTCGAACACAATATCTTGGAGAAGCATATCATACGAACCATCTCTTCGAGCAAAACCAACCGACGAGAGCTAGAGAAGGGTCAGTAATACTCTCCTTATACCAAGTAGTGGTACATTAGAATTCTCCACAACATGAAAGTGAAATCCTTTGAGAGAAAAGATTCCAACGGATATCCGAATGAGAGAGTGACATTATCTTTGAGACCACTTCATCCTTTGTTCATTCTTCAAAACCGATGGAGGAAGGTGCAATAAACCACCGAAAGTAACGTATAACACATGAGAGTTCCTTGTCTTTAGTAGTACGAGTGTGGAGAGAATGTAGGATGTCTCCAAGTAAAGTAGGCACAGGATTGCGGGTAAGAAACAACTTAATGGCATTGAATTGATCCGAGTTAAGGAATAGAACCAAACCATAGATTAGCAAGGCCACAATGTCTTCAAATGCATGGAAACTCATAACTTTGAGGAATTCTCGGCTTTCTTAATTAAGAACTTGGAAAGTAAACCCTTAACTCCACTTCGTTTCCCAATTGGCTTCAATGTCCGAACGCTTAAGATGTAAGGCGCATGTTCGAGATTAGGAACCTTTTCTAGACCGTGAATGGCATTTGGTCAAGAATAGGTACCCCAAGTAGCTTAGAGAACTCTTCCAAGGTAGGAACCAACCGATAATTGGGGAAGTAAAAATGGTGTTTCGGATCAAAGAACCTGAATAGGACGTGCATCATATCTTCTTCAAACCGAGATAACCAAATCAAGTAGATAACCATGTCTTTGATGAACCGAGCATGGTCGGAATTTCGAAACCAATTTTGAGTTGAGAAGGTATACCCATGAAGTTGATTCGGATAGTCTTTCTAGAAGCTAACCTACAAAACAAGCAAAGATAAATCCCTAGGTCCTTGAAATAGTTAGAAATGATATGCAATGCAATGATGTCATGATGTCATGTTTAGCACACAAACAATTCACACAATGAGCCTAGGTTTAAGGCTTGCATGAGGTATAGGTGATTACCCCACCAAAGTTTGAGTTGGTTCATCCCGTCCTATAATAGTAACCGGTTCTAGGAATCTCACATCATTGATCTTTCTCGAGGCGCTATTTCAATACGACTACCAAGTGGTCGACGAAAATGTCCCAAAAGTCCGATCTCAATGAGCGTAGCATCGAGTATCAACCAACCTCCATCTCGATTCAAAGCCGCCATCTCACTACCTTCTAATGGCCAAGATGGGTCAATTAAGGTTCTAAAGTTTAGTTAGCTTGATGACACCACGCAGAAGCCAAATACTATCCTCAACTTGGGAATGAAGAGTATCGTGACATCCAAAGTGTCGCTAACGTAGCCATCATGTTGACCGCTTTGATATACGCCTAACGGTCGCGACGATTTATTGCTACTTACCTAAAAGGAAACCGGATCCCGTGTAGGATCCCCAACAATATAATACCCAAGCAACCCTTAAAGATAAAGCAAGCAAGTCAAACAGAAGCAATAAAGGTGATTTAGAAATCCATAAGGTATTCTCTTTAGGGTGTCTCCTCAACAGTCGCCAGCCTGTGATACTTGAACCGACTTTGTAGGATTTTGTATCGCAATGTGCGGATAGTAAGAGTCGCCACCGACTTTATTTTTATCCAATTAAGGGAAGGTAAAAGTACGTAAAAGAGATTCTCGAAAGTACGGGAGAATGGTTATGAGAAGGAAGGTATCAAGACACTTTCCATCCGTAGTTATCTACGGCTCTTAGTTGCTCTAGATCACTTTAAAATTGTGCTTTCTCGTGTGTTTGACAAAAATGTTTTGAAAAGGCATTTCGCTTTGACTTTGTAATGATTCATGTAGGAATGCATACAAAGTGTTCGAAATGTGTCGTTTTGAAAAGAGTTTGAACTTTGACAAAAGTGTGAGTGTGAAAAGCATTTGCAGAGCGAGCAACTAAAAGTCTTATTACCCACTTAATTGGTCGCTTTCGTTTTCTACGTCCTTTAGAATAGCGCAGCCGCACTATTAGTTGGTAGGTAACTCCATTCTGGATGTAAGCGGACATCTCAAGGACATCGGATGGTCATAGAAAGCAACTTGTAGGAAGTATCCCAGCACATTCAAGGGACTATCATCATTTTCGTAGGCGACAATCGAGGGTCAAGATCATGTATTCGTGAGGCTTACATCGTGGGTCTATGATCTTTGTATCAAGGGACTATGATGATTTGTTTGGAAGGCAATGCTAGAATACTCACGCTCGAGGACATGACCATTTGAATTGTAAGGCAACGAGAGAGAATTACCCTAAGGTGCATGTGTGAAAGTGTGTCAATTCGTATATTTTATCTTGAAAATTAGTGTGAGTTATGTCCAATTATTATCTTTCCATACACGCCTAATTACTAGCAATTTATAGTAAATTAAAATGCGGAATGTAAAGATGCGAAAGGTAAATCCTACGCTATTACAGGCTTTGGGGCGTATACATAATTTAAAATGCGGAAAATAAAGACCTAAATTAAACTATTACATCCCATATACAGTTACATTATTGGAAAAATAAAATGATAAAGAAAAATAATTGTCCAATCGGATCAACTTAAAGAGAATGAGAAATCTGAAATGCGATATGAATCGAATAAGAGAAAAATGTTAGAAAAATGCAAATTTTAAAATAAGAAAAATACGTCATGCTGGAAATACTATAAATATGTTAAAATAATTTTTTGGGATTTTTTAGATGCAATTTGATAATTAAAAATGAATTAAAAGTGATTTAAATGCAAAATTATGAATAAAAATAAATATGCATGCAAAATTATATTTTTTAATTTATTAAATTAAATAAAGATTTTATGAAAATAATGTAAAAAGAAAAATAATTTTTGATGATTTTTTAATGCAGAAATAAAATATGAAAAGAAATTAAAATAACATGAAAATATTAAATAAAATAGAAAAAAAAAGAAAAAGTTTGCAAACTTGTGAAAAAATCAAATGTCATGGCCAGGGATCGAACTGGAGACATTCCTCTCACAAGCCCACGCCTTTGCCATCTGATCTGGAACGCACGCGTGTCAACGAAACGGAACGAACGGATTACAAGCACGCGTCATGCCCTGGTTGCCTCGTCTCCGCGCCAAACTTCGTCTTCCCCAGTTTGAATTTTTGAAACTCAACACGGCTTTTGTCGACGCCATGCACTCGCAAAATCAAAACCACATACACGTAATATAAATGCATCAGAATATATGTATCAATTGCTTTCATCCCCGATCACTCCGTATGCTTAGTTTGGTCCAATTTTTCCCGCTTCAAGAAACCCTAATTCAAACCGTAAAACCTAGCCATGGTGATTTTCGCCCAGTCACTAAAACACAATTGGCTACCCGTATAGCTTGCAAACTTGATGTGATCATGAATAGACAATCAAAAAGTGTTAATAATGCATGAAAATAAATCGATTTTGAAAACAAGAACAAACCAAATCGTGTTTGATGGATTCTTGATGGTTTTGAGCAATGTAAGGATCCGAACGCCTGTGGATGTCAAGGAATGCGCTTGAATCCTCAAAACAATTGAAACCGCTGACCAATGATTGCTAATAGCTTGTATGCCACGATTTTTTGAGTTCTAGGTTAGGGTTCTTGAGCCAATTTTTTCGCTTTTCTTGATAGGTATGCATCATATATTTATACCGATGGATTTGGGATGGTTTTGAAGAGAATCAATCAAGATTAAAGCAAATCAAATTTGATTTTGTACAAAATCAAATTTTCAAAATTGATTAATTCATCCCAATCTTGCCATATTGATCAAATTTCAAAATTGCGGCCTTTGTGAGTTCTTGGGTCTCAAGGAAGGAATAAAATCAATCTTGCAATTAATTTTGATTTTATACTTTATTTTTAAATTTAATTTGTATTTAAATAAATAAATTCCAAATTAAATAGAAAAGTAAAATAAAAATTGTGGTATTGGGCTTGATATTCCTAATTGTATGAGGAATAAGTTTGATGAAGAAAAAAGCCCATTTGCAAAAATTTGATTTTTAGGAGTATCTCTTTGTGCATTCTTTCAAAATTGCCCAACTTGTGAATGGTGTATCTTGCTCAATTTTCCACATTTTGAGTGTTCTTGGACTTTTGAAAATCTCTAAGAGTCCTCTAACCAACCTTTTGGTCTCATCTCAATTGAGTTTCCATGCTCAATATATCTTCAAACAAAAAGTTGACTTTTGTTGACTTTGAAAATGACCAGTAATGTTTTGAGCCATACTTCTCAAATGAAGCCTTTTTTGGACATTCTTGTGAGACATGAAGTTGTAGAGAATTGAATTTCCTTCAAAACAAGAGGTGGTGGAAAAATTTCTGAGAAAGTATGAAGAAGTTATGATCACCAAAGTTCATTGACTTTTCACCTAAACCCTAATTTAGAAAGTTTGACTTTTGAGCAAATCTTGAGTTTTCTTGATTAATCATGATCAACCCTTGATCAAATGATGAATGTAACTTCAAAATGAGGATGTTGACCAAAAATTATAAAGTTTGACTGTATGTTGACCACAATTGACTTTTTGTCCAATTCAACTGATTTTCAACCATCTGAGCAATTGTCTGAGCAATCTTGACTTGTAAGGCTTGAAACTTGACATGGAGAATCTTTGAAGCATATGAGGAGGCATGAAGACCATTGGAGATGTTGGAAGTCCATCTTGATCTGAGAATCACCAAACCCTAGTTTGGGTTGATTGTCTAGGAGAGAGTTTGTCTGATCAACTCTTGAGGAATCCTTTAGTATGGATGTATGAAATATCTTGAGAAGATGGAGGGCAAATTTTGGGGTATGACAGTCCCCAGATGTTTACTACTACTTTCTTCGTCATGGACATTCAACTTGCTTGCTACCTTCTTGGCCGTTCATGGATACATAAAGCTGGAGCTATTACATCCACTCTCCGTGAGAAGCTAAAGTATCCCGCCAATGGGTGACCATTAAATTTTATGTCAAGAGGAGTACGTCGTGAGTCACTCACCTTGTTCCAATATGTCAAGTTGATGGCGGCGTATGAAACCCCTTTTCGTGGATTTGAAATCGTTCATATATCAAGACTCCTCACAGAGGAGAACAAAAGAGATGACTCGAACCTCAATGGCTTCCTTAAAGGATGCGAAGGTCGTAGTTAAAGGTGGATGCCTCAAGGATGGGGCAGTAGTGAGATGACACCGGTACAACAAGTTCGGCCGGGCTTCAACCCTCGCTTTGCATCGCCAAATCCTCAAGGCGCTTAACTGCCACGCGATCAAATTCTCAACCGATCGCTTCCGACAAATAAATGTTGTTGATGATTCTGATATTGAGTTTGACATTGACAAGTGGATCCTCCATAGTCCCGGCATGGAATTTAATAGTTGGACCAACTGCTGAAGACCGTGTCCTAGTCATAATTGTCAAAGAGTAATTTTCTTTTGTTTTCTCTTATCATGCAATAATTCTTGTGCTCGCCCAAGGCAAAGTGAATCATATGTGGGCCACCTTGTTTGCATATGCAATGTTTTATCATTAAATAAAGAATGATTTTCATTCAAATATTTTTCTCTCTGTTTATCTATTTTACATCACAATTTTAAAACGCAAAATGGAAATGCTTTATTTTTCTTTTTTTCATCCAAAAAACTAAAATAAGCATAAAATCAATCATGCAGATATAATCCCACAATCTTAATGGATCCCTTTGATAACGACTCTAATATCACTTCTTATAACTTTTATAATCCGATCAACCAAGCCGAAGAAGAAGGTGAGGAAGATTGTGAACTCCTCAAGAGTTAGCGTAGATTGTTGAAACAGAAGAAAGGGTTATCCAACCGCATCAGGAAGAGATTGAGAAAGTTAATATTGGCACTGAAGATGTGGTTAGAGAGGTTAAAGTTTGGGATGCTCTGGAAGTGAAGCAAAGACTGATTGAATTACTTTGAGAGTATTCAGATATTTTCGCCTGGTCTTATGAAGACATACTCCGGTTGGATACCAAAATTGTTGTGCACAAGTTACCCTTGAAAGAAGACTGTCCTCCTGTTAAACAAAAGCTTCGAAGAACTCATCTTGAGATGTCTAAGAAGATCAAAGAGGAAGTTCGGAAACAACGTGATGCGGGATTCTTGAATGTTATTTCTTATCCCCCATGGGTTTCCAACATCGTGCCTGCTCCTCAAAAAGGATGGAAAAGTGAGAATGTGTGTGGTTTATCGAGATCTAAACAGAGCCGCTCAAGGATGACTTTCCGCTTCCCATATTGATATATAGGTGGATAATACATGCAAAAGTGTTTCGCTTATGGATGGTTTCTCCGGCACAATCGATTAAGATGGCACCTAAGACATGGCTAAAACAACTTTTATTACCCTGGTAACGCTCTTCTATAAGGTAATGCCTTTGATTGAAGAAAGTCAGTAACTTATCAAGAAATGGTGACTTTTTCACGACATGATTCACAAAGAGATTGAAGTGTATGTCGATTTACATGATTTCAAAATCTTAAGACAAAGAAAAGCACCGTGTAGTTACAATAGTTGTTTGATAGGCTACGAAAATTGTGGTGAGTCCGAATCCAAATAAGTGTACTTTGGGAGTATGATCTAGAAAACTCCCGGCTTTGTTGAAAGCAAAAGAGGCATCGAGGTTGATCCTACTAAAGTAATAGCAATTCAAGAAATGCATGAACAAAGAACCTAAAAGGAGGTTCGTGACTTTCTAGGGAGGTTAAACCACATCTCAGATTCATCTCACATGATTGCCATGTGTGAACCAATATTCAAAACTATTGCGAAAAGATCAAGTGGTTAGGTGGAATGACGATTGTCAAGTCGCATTCTATAAGATAAAGGAGTATCTTCATGAACCTCTGATCCTCATGCCTTCTATGGAGGATAGGCAATTGATTATGTACTTAACAGTGCTTGGAAGTTATATGGGGTGTGTATTGGGACAGCATGACGAGTATGGTCGAAAAGAGAATGCAATATACTACCTTAACAAAAATTTTACCGACTGTGAGAAAAACTACTCATTGCTCGAGAAAACTTGTTGTGCTTTGGCTGCTCGCCGACTCCGACAATATATGTTGACTCATACTACCTTGTTGATATGCAAGATGGATCCGATCAAGTACATCTTTGAAAATCCATCTTTGACAGGACGCATTTCTAGATGGAAAATGATTTTGACAGAGTATGACATCCAGTATACTACTAAAAAAGATATCAAGAGTAGTGTACTGCCGGACTATTTTGCCCATCATCCTGTGGATGATTATCTGCCTATGAGAATTGAATTTCCAGACGAGGACATCATGTACATCATGGATTGCAACATTCTTGCCCAAATGAAGGACCTGAACCAGGAACAAAATTGTCATTGGTGTTCGATAGGGCCACTGATGTGTTGGGCAATGGTGTCAAAGAATCACGCCCCGAGTGGTTTTATATCCCGCTTACGCCTTAATCTTCTTAGATTAAACCAATAACATGGTTGAATACGAGGGTTGTATATTTGGTATCGAGACGACAATTAACTTGAGAATTAAGCATTTGAAAGTGTATGGAGACTCGCACTTGTGATAAGCCGATCAATGGCAATGGGACACTCACCACCTAAATTTGATTCCTTACCGAGCATGTGATGAAACTAAATCCTTACTCGAGGAGATCACTTTGATCACATCTCACGAGAAGAGAACAACCTCGATGATGCTTTAGCTACCCGACATCAATGTTTAAAGTCAAGGGCTAACGGCTCCCTTGAAGGAAAAGACGATGACCCATGGTTCCATGACATTGCGATACTTTGAAACTCAAGAGTATCCCAAGGAATCTTTGTGACGATAAGAAGTTCTTGAGAAGATTCTTGGCAAAGTTCTTTCTTAGTAACAGTGTGCTATACCGTAGACATCATGACGGGCTATTGCTCAGATGTGTTGACAAAGATGAAGCCGCAAAGATCATCGAGGAGATGCATGATGGCTCATTTGAACTCATTCTAGTGGGCATACCGTGGCTAAAAAGATCTTGCGAGTTGGGTATTACTGATCTATCATGGAGGTCGATTACTTTAATCATTCCCGAATCTGTTATAAGTTCCAAGTATATGCTGACAAGGTACATATGCCACCATTACCTTTGAATATTTTGACTTCTTCTTGGCCATTTTCTATGTGGGGTATTGACATGATTGAATGATTTAGCCAACCGCTCCAACGGACACCGATTTATTCTCGTTGTCATACACTACTTCACCAAATGGGTGAAGTTGCATTCTATGCAAACGTCACCAAGGGTGGTCGCGAGATTTATCAAGCACAATATCATCTCGCCGCATGGGGTTCCCCGAAGATCATCACTAATAATGGTTTGAATCTTAACAACAAGATGATGTAGGATCTTGGTGATTCCTTCAAGATTAAACATCATAATTTGTCTCCATATCGCCCAAAGATGAATGGTGTTGTCGGCGGCAAATAAAACATAAAGAAGATTGTGCGTAAGATGGTAGTGAGTTATCGATATTGGCACGAGATGTTGCCTTTGCTTTGCATGGTTATCGGATCACACTTCGATCAAGCACTCGCTTCTAGTTTATGGTATGGAGGCGTGATCGCCCATGAAGTCGAGATCCCTTCATTGAGAATCATGAAAGAGGCGAGCTTGATGAAGACGAATGGGTGCGTAATCGATCGACCAACAGCCTCATTGACGAAAATATTAGCGGTTGTTTGTCATGGGTAGGTTTATCAGTAGTGGATGAAAAAAACGCATGACAAGAGGGTGAGACCTCAAAATTACATGCCTGGTGACCTTTTGTTGAAGAGGATAATTCTTCCTCAAGGTGATCCTCTGGGTAAGCGGACGCCGTATTACGAAGGATCATTTGTTGTAAAGAAAGTTTTCTCTGGTGGCGCCATGATGCTTACTACAATGGACGAAGAATATTTCCCACTACCCATAAACGCGGATGTAGTCAAGAAATATTATGCATAGACTTGTTTAGGTCGAGAAAGGAAATAAGAGCAAGCAGCTACATCCTGTGTCGGATCAACGGTCGCATCTTATGTCTACATCTCTGGCTACTCCAAAAGGCGGCGATCAATCCAATCATCTTTTTTTGGGAAAAGCGAAGTGATGAGATAGTCAGAGTCATAAAGGTGATAACAGGGTTGAAACCCGAAGAGGATCCATTGTCGCATTGCTATGTGTTTATGTTTTCCTCTTATTTTACTTTTTGCAATTGCCTCATTTCGGGAATTGCTTCCTATTGTACTTGCCTATTTACAGGCCCGTTTCTAATCAATAAAATGAGTTTTGCTTGTCAATTAATTTCTTGCATTTACTAGTTTGATTGCAAAAAGTGTTGAGAATTTTGTGACAAAATTTTGCATATAGAAACATTGTTGGTTTTACCATGATGAGAAACTTATGAATTTACTTTGAAACTTATAGGATTCGTGTTAAGGACCAAATTGTAGAGATTTTGTACATGATTTTGTGGTCCTTAACAATGCCTTTTAATTAATTAGTAGTATTTAGTATGGTATTTGGTATAATTATGTTTCTATTTAGTTTTTGTTTATAATATATTATTTAACTTAGTTTACATTTGAATTGTAGGTTTTAATATTGATTCCCCAAGCTTGATTCAAGGATACTTGAAGAGCTCTTGGGATGATTCTTTTGAAGGAATTTTGGAAGAAGAAGACAGGTTGTGTCACAACAGTTGTAACATGAGTGCTTAGCGCTGGTAAGCTTAGCGGTCTCATGAAAATCGAAAAAGGATGACCCATGCTTTCATCTTTTTAGCCACCAACTCCTTGTTTTCCAGCTGGCTTTTGGGTGTTAGAAAAGTGAACATCACTTCTTCATCATAGTTCATCATTGTTGTAAATTTAGGGCATAGAATTAGAAAAGAAAAACATAGTTCTTCTTGATTTCTTCCATGTTCATCATCTTCTCCAACAATCTTGTGAGCAAAGCAATCATGAAAATGAGTGGCTAAGTTCTTTTTGTGTCAAGATTAGAGGTAGTTGATCTAACTAGTATGTATTTCTTTTAATCCATTTGTGTATGAACATGGTTGATGATTAATATATGTTGAATATCTTTGTTCTTCTATCTTTTATGCTTTGAATCTTGTTTGAAAAGGATGCTTCAAAGTAGACCTAGATATTCATCCACTAATGAACAAATGCTATGAATAGATTTGTTAGTTAGTGTTTACAAGTATTGAGCTTCATGTTTATCATGTCAATAGTTGTGGTGAGAAATTATTCAAGGATTAACATGATAAAACTCACAATCTTGGTGAGAAATCAACAAGATTGAGAGGATATGTATTTATAGCAATCATCAAACTAGTTCATCACTTGGTTAATAGAATACATATGAAATTAGGTTAATGAAACTAATCTTGACATGCTTCCATCATTTAAAACAAACTCCAACTCTCTTGAATCCAAACCATAACTCTTTGAAAAGGATTTTAAAGTTGTTTACTTGAAGTTCATGATAATAGTAGTTTAGAAAACAAACCCTTTGGTTACTTAATCTTAAAATACGCTTTACTATTGAAAGACTACGATACAACACCAATCCCTGTGGATACGATAATTAAAAATACTTGTTTACGGACTACTCCTAAAACACCCGGGTGGCAGGAAAAGTTGTCATATGACACCTAGGGCATCCCACTAATAAAGGTGTCGATAAATTTTGTTCGTTTGCAGGTATTTGGTGTACCGATGCAAAAGTCAATAGCATCTCTCCCCAACGAGCGTGAATGGATGTTCCCAAAGTAAATATACTTTTTGAAAAGGAATAGACACAATGGTTATCATCAGCATGGTATCCTTGATGAATTTCCCCAGCAGGTGTTATCATTGACAAAGAATCATCGTAGAGCATTGTACAAATCCCCAATGCAAGTTGTTGGTGCCTATTTCAGTTGAAATTCCCTAGTGAATATTTGGTGGAGTTTCAGATGGCTCTAATAGAATGTTTTCAAACCATTGGTCGAGGATGTTTATCCCCAGTGAGTTTTTACTTCAGGATATCCCCAGTGTATGAGTACCGGTTTATTCTATTTATTCCTCAGTTGATGTCGGAGTGAATCACTCTTGCTATCCCCAGTGAGGTTGTATTTCATCTTATTCTCCCCAATCGAAGCATGTAAATGGAATTCCCCATGGAGTTGTTAATGTATGAGTACCAGTTTATTCTATTTATTCCTCAGTTGAAGTCGGAGTGAATCACTCTTGCTATCCCCAATGAGGTTGTATTTCATCTTATTCTCCCAATCAAGCATGTAAATGGAATTCTATGGAGTTGTTAGGCGACAAAGTCGTTGTACGCCACAGAATGAGATGTGAGCATTTGTTTCATTCCCAAGACATGTTGACATGTGTGTAATGGTGGAAGCTTCTTCGTGTTCATAATCATTCCCTGGATCGTTGTTCAGCAGATGACTCCTATGAAATCATTTCCAGCGGTCATTTGACAATGGTGGTTTTTCTCAGAAATCATATCCCTAGGAAACTGCTACCAAAGTTCCCAATGATCGTCCAATCTGATGGTATTCTCCTCAACAGCCTCATGTATTCTTCCTGAGGAAATTCCTAATATGAGCCCGGCTGCTCAGAACTTATGATCACCGTTACACATTTTTATCTTTCGAAAACATGCATCATCGCATCAAATTACTTCATAGAAAATTCATACATTGCATGAAATTATAAGCCGTGAACATAATCTTTGTCCCTAGTGATGCTCTTTGCAGCTCTCAAAACCCCAAAGAAGGATGAATTTTAATATGTTTATATCCCTTTGAAATCCATTACGCTTCCAGCTATTCCCTAGTGCAATATGTTCATTCTTTCCTTGATCTATTGCACTACTAGTCTATCCTAGTAACACCTTCCAAGTTATCCCTGCACTTTCACAAGCAAGCCCGACACTTGGTTTCTCGTGATATAACATCTATTTTGAGAAAATTTTTGCACAAGAGTTAAGTCACTACCAATTTTGAATGTTTGAGTATCACGCCCTTCCTATACACCATAGTGTAGGCTATCCTTGCATTGTTTGGAGTCTGTCAACCATTCTAGTCTTTATTATTTTGCACTACCACCCTTCCTCACACCCTTAGGATAGGTCCTTCCTCGTGGTTTTGAGAACAAGTTTCACCTTGTTTCTCTCCTAGAGTACAGCTGCTCGAGTTTGTAAAGTCTAATCGATGTTTCCTAGTCTTTACTACGCTTACTCGCCTACCGTTTTCAGTGTAAATGGTTAGTCTAGTCAGATCTAGTCTTTACTCCATGTGACATGTTCACTGCTCCTAGCATAACGCGGTCGAATTAGGTCGAGGCCAATTCTTTTGGGTCAAGTTTACACCTATTCCTATATTCACAGAATTCAAGTTTATTCTATGATTTATTTTGCTGTGATATAGTCGTTCCTCGACACAACATATTCCCTTGTCCAGGGGCTCATTGAATTAAAAATTCTCGCTTTTGGTTTGACATCCAAAGTTCTCATTTATCTGTTGGCACAACTTTTGAGATTCAGAGCATAAATTTTTTAGTCCATTTTGGTTTTCAATCACCTCATACCTTGTCGCTTGGAAGGCAGACACCAACCTCGCTCCCAAGATAGAGGATGATTGAATTGGGGCAGTTGTTGTACCCCAAAATTCACCCTCTTCATTTTGAAGTTTCTGGCTTATAATCGCATGATCATAAACATTCATGCATGTATACGTATATCATTCATCACATGGTTATCAGGTTCAAGGTATCCCAAATTGTGGAAGAAACTGTGCGTTTTGACTATCTCAGATCATTTCGAGCCAAAAAATCGATATCTCTCGGCTCGTACGGCTATTGCAAGATTTTATGGTTAGAAATCTATCTTGGTTTGATCCCATGAGCATAGGGATCATATATATTTATTCTCCAGCTTTATCCTCACATGTAGGTCGCTTCATCAAGAAAAGAATTAATTTGGTCATTTCTCAATAAAGTGAATTTTGGGTTTTAGTGTGTTTCGTGCGCCCGAAGGCGATCTCCCGATCGTTGGGTATTTTCTCGATGATTTTTGATGATAAGTCCCTCACATTATTACTACAACTTTGTTTGAAAGGAGGAAGCAAATTATGTGAATAAGGTCCCCAAAGGAATTGATTTCTCAAGTGGATTAAACTAAACATGAGGAACATCAGGACATCCAAAGTGTCACACTAACCATAGCCATCATTTTAACTGTTTCAGTCTACGTGGATAGTCGCGATGATCTATTGCTACTTATCTAAGGAAACCTATATTTGGGTGTAGGATCCCCACAAATATAATACCCAAGCAACCCTTAAAAGTAAAACATACAAGGCAAACAGAAAGCGATAAAAAGTTATCTAAAGCCCTAAGGTAACCTCTCCTTAGGTGTTTTCCCTAGCAAAGTTGCCAGTTCTGTAACATGGTGGGAGAACTGACTTGTTTGTTTTGCGTTTTATCATAATGTTGTGGTTAGCAAAATTTGCCACCGACTTTTCGTTTATCCAATAAAGGAAAGATGAAAAGAATAGGAAAAATCTTTTGTTAGATTTTGAGTAAGGGAGGTAATTATGAAAAGGGAAGGTGTTAGATCCCTTTCCATCCGTAGTTATCTACAGGCTTTGAATTGCTTAGCTCACTTTTTGAAAAATTTCTTTTTGTGTTTGTGATTTGAAAATTATTTGAAAAGTATTTCGCTTTGACTTCGTAATGATTCTCGTTGGAATGTATACGAAGTGTTTGGAAATATTTGTTTGGAAAATGTTTAACTTTGTAATGATTCTCATTGGAATGTATACAAAGTGTTTGTTTGAAAGTATTTTTGAAAAGAAGTGAGGTGTGAAAAGCATTTTGATTTGATTGAGCAAGCAATTTAGAGTCTTATTACCTACTTAAATGTTCATTTCTTGATATTTTCCTTTCCATTAGGATAAGGCTATCCATACCATTAGTTGGTAGGTAACTTTATTTGTTGGATGTGAAGGGACAATCGTAGAGTCATCATATGGTCATTGAAGGCGACATTGTAAGGATATGTTTAGCAATTTGTAGGGCCGATCATCACTTATTCGTAGGCAACAACCAAGGGACGAGATCATATATTCGTAGTCAACATCGAGGGTCATCGAGGGACTATGATATTTATATCGAAGGGACTATGATGATGTTATTCGTAAGCATATTTCCTAATGGTACCCCTACGTTCGAGGACGTGACCATTGTTTATCTGTAGGCAACAAAAGAGGATACCTTAGAGGGTGTGAGTGGGTGCAGAGAGTGTGTTCAATTCAGATACTTATCTTGAAATTAGGGTTATTCTAAGATTGATTTTAATCTTGCCATACAAATCCTAGTTAGCATATATCTAAGCAGTTTAGTATTCATAGGAAAGTAAAGTGCGGGAAGTAAATTTCCTACGCTATTACATGACTTTGGGGAAGTTATACAATATGCGGTGCAGAAAGTAAAGGAAGAAAGATAAATCTACGCTATTACAAAAATATTCTTGTGACCTTGAAGCAACTCGATTTCCAAAAATCATTTAATTTTCAAAATAATGAAATCGCCACCTAATTTTATTTGTTCTAAAAGAAGAATGGGAAAATATAAATAAAACCCACGAAAATCGAATAAGACCGTCTACGAAATTAAGAGATGCAGGTTCGGGAGTTGATTATGCAAGGGGAAGGTATTAGCACCCCTTACATCCATCGTACTCGATGGTACCCATTTAGTTCAAAGTGTGTTTGTGTGTTAATGTGTAAAAAAAATTTACGATCTTCTAAGGTTTGAAAGGAGAAAGAAAGAGAGAAGAAATGTTTTTATTATTTTTGCTCGCCTTTGGTCGTAAGACTTAGTGCCTACGTACTCCCTCGTGCAATGGGAATGTCAGAGCGCCCTAGTTCGGCTAGAAAATGATTGTTTGTTGATTGATTTTAAATGAAAAGACAAGTCGTCATTTTTAAAGGAGAGAACTCGTCTAACGTCCACAAGGTGTGATAACGAATAAAGGACTACGCACCGACATGAGGAAGGGTTTGAGAACACCTCTAGTACTCAAGTGGAGAAGTCGAAAACCTTGGGAATAGAGGAAGAAGCATCTCAATTATAAATGAATCATGTCTAATCTTGAAAAGGGTTTAAAGGTAGAAGGTGCTTGAACACACAAAAGATATTGAATGTGTTAAAATTGATTTTATGTTGGGGATGACAAGTATCAAAACATTAGGCTATCATTTAATGATTCAAATACTAGAAATTGGCGAGTGAGCTCAACCAATCATCTCTCATCCGAAAAAAGGTATTATTAAATTGGTGTTTTGAGTGAAATAAAATATTTAAATTATTGGCTATCATCCAACAATCTAAAGATTTTAAATTCGATTAAATCGCCGGCTATCGTCCAACAATTTAAACGAATGTCACTTTATTATTTTAATGCGGATAGTAGTATTTAGTCTATTAGGCTATCATCCAACAACCTAAAGACTTCCAATTCAATTAAATCGCGGGCTATCATCCAACAATTTAAAGGAATACCGCCAAGTATTTTGACATGGATAGAAGTTTTATTTTATTGGGCTATCATCCAACAATCTAAAGACTTCAAATTTGTTTAAAACATTAGGCTACCATCTAATGCTTTAAACAAATTTCATCCAAGTTTATTATGAAAAACATTTTGAAAACAACTCGACGTTGGATCGAGGTTTGAGAAGAAGACTCGACGTTGGATCGAGTTTTATTGAAAGTGTTTTAAATTCTTGGTGAATGGAGAAAGAATTAGGTTATGATCAATCAAGCCAAAAGACTTGATAAATCTCGAGAGAATAGCCAAGCCTATTCCCTACTATTGAACCCTTATGGAGATGAGAGGAGGATCGAAATAATTGTAAATAACAAATAAAATCGACAAATCCCATACAAGGTGGTCAACTTAAGTATAAAACAATTAAATTACATGTGTACTAGCAAAGTGGGCTAGTCTACTATAACGACTAATTGGAATAATTAATCGAAATAGGCTCACTATAAGAAGGCCCAGGATCAAGCGTACATGTGTGCATGTGTGGTCATCGCGACGCTTCGTAGCTTTGTCGACTTACGGGTTTAAAATGATTCACAATTATTAGTTTGAAAATGATATTTTTTGGTTTTGTGTAAGTGACAGTTAAATTAAATAATAAAGTAAAGACAATTAAATATTTATTACAAGAATTGTTTTTGGGAGAGGGATACATCGATTATAAATGAGGATTAAACGGTAAAATAAAATAGAAAGCGGTAAATTGTTTACAACGCAACAAGGGGATTGGGATACAATTTTTCGAATGGGGATAAAGGTAAATTAAAGAGAAACCAAATTAACAGATCTTAACGGAAAATTAACAAAAGTTAAATGTGGAAAAACTTAAATGCAGATTGTTGTATTTTATTAGATTAATTAACTTTAGAATAAATTTATGAAATTAAATCTAAGAAATGCAACCACTATATTACAGTATAATTCGAATTTATTTACCGAGGAATAGATAAAGCATAAAAATAATATGTGTATAGTATATTTACAATACTAAGTATAAGAAATAAAAATAATATGTATAATTAAATTTACAGTATAAAAATAAAATACTAAGTATATTGTATGTACATTACTAATTATTAAACTTTAAATAAAAATAGTAATATGAATAAGCAAGTATATGATGTGCTAATTGAACATGAATGCTTGAACAATCCATGATATCTTCACAAGTAGAAAAAATGTTAGTAGCATAGGTGGGATGAAAATCTAAATGAAATAAAATGGACTATATACATGAATGGATGAATTTACAAATAAGAAACGAGAAAATAGGTTAGTATTTAATGTACATGTTAAAATTCAGCACTACATACATTGTTCCAAGCACGTTTAAATTCAAAAAAAAGTATGATTATTGATTCATAAACGAAACAAAAAGCGAGAAGTCATATTGTAACGTGAGAAAGCGAATTCGAAACAGGTTCTAAATCCCTACATCAACATCCCGGGCAGCTACTATATAATCTATTACCACATAATAAAAATTGACACAAACATGAACAAAACTTAAGGGAACAACACCATGTCAACCAAATCAACTCTCAAACCAAATGAAAACATCAAAATTATATATTCATTTATCAAAAGCAGATAGGAACAAACAAACAAGTTAAACACTCATCCTTCATCACAAGAGTTCAACACAAATTCATCATATCAACAAAATGTGGTTTCTTTTTTCAAATTAACATAACAATCTCATTATCTACCATCTTCACCCATCAAAACAATAACAAAGCCATGACTTCACAATTTTTCTATCATTTAAAAGCAAAACAAAGTCAATTTCAAACTTATTTGCTAAGATGTTGCTAATGTTAGTACAATTTTTGAACAAACCAAAACAAAATTGAGTTGCTATTAAATCCAAAACGTCAATCCCATTATCAACAGAGCAACAAAAAAATGCATCCAAAACTAACATCCAAATTAAGTTGAATTAAATTGTATCCTCTCTAAAATCAGATCAAATGCACCCAGAATGATAAACAAAATCAACAACTATAAAATATCAAACCATTAGAGATTAACACCAGAATTTGTTCAGCATTAACACATCAGAACAACCTCGCAGTATAAGAAATCTAACTCAATCAATCAGCAAAAACTAACACATACTTCTTCTCAGCAGTTATCGCAGAATTTCTCAACATCATAACCGTTTAAATTCAAACATTCAAAATCAGTGTTACAAACATAGATGTGTTTACGCAGATAATATAAAAACAATTAGCGTAATGAACTTACCAATTGAGAAGCAATAGCCACGTGTTGTTCTAGGATAAGAATCGCGTCGGATTTCTAGGAAACTGACAAGGATGGTGTTGTATGTTGCGAGGACGGAGCGAGAATCGAAGATATTGTATGAAAACTGAAGAACACGATATTGTTGTTGTAGAAGAAGGTTGAAAGGTGGATTGAAACGTTGCTAACGGTGGTTGTGGCGAGACAGAGAGAGTTCCGATACGTAAGACGTGGAGAGGCGATTTTGGTCGAGAAGAAGTCGAGAGGATACGGCCAGGGAGGAGGAGACAAGGTTGTAATGTTGCAAGGAAGAAGAGGAAAACGGATGGGGGTTTTGAAGGCTGGCAATGAGAGGAGATGGTTTGGAGTGGAGTTTCGGCGAGAGTGAATAGTGATACGGCAGGGAGGTTTGCCGGAGAAATAGAAGGGTAGAATGAAGGAACGATGGAGGAGAAGATGAGTTTTGAGAGGGTTAGGTGGTAATAGGCGATGAATGTTGTTGCCGAGTGAGACGTAATGAAAGGGTGGTTAAACGGAGATAAACAGGTATGGCAAGTGGTCAAGGTTAAGTTTCGATCGACCAAGTAGGTGTGAGGGTTCGTGGATGGTTTACGGAGAACGTTAAAGGGAGTTTCGTGATGAAGAATGGAGGTGAGTTTAGTGCGAAGGTTGTGTGAAGGAAATGAATGGAAGAAGGGTAGACGAGTGAGAGAACTAAGAGGAACAATTTATTTTATGCGCATCCGTGTTGTCTCCTCTCACATCGCTTTCGCTTCGCCCAATTCATTATAAATTAACATGTATATATACACAAATAAATAGGGTTTTCCAAATTTTTACAAATGCCAAAAATATCCTTTTAATAAGATGGGCCACAAAGATAAAAAAATAAGCAACCCAAAAACATTTTTGTTTTGATTTTTGAAGATAAAACTTTGACACCTAAAATTGTAAAAATTGGTGAAAGTTTGGACAATAAATTATCCGAAAAAATAAAATGATTACATTAAAATAAACTACGGGTATCAAAGATTGAAGAAAATTATCAAGATAATTAAAATCGAAATAAAATAATAATACGTAATACCCGATTAGAAATACTCACGCTAAAAACGAGTCTTTAAACCAGACGAAAAATTAGGGAAATCGATTTTATGATTTACGATACGTAAATTTATAAAGCAAAGGAGTAAAAGATGAAAACTTGAAATATTTTCCCCCGATTTTCGATAGTGTCGATTCGCTTTTAACGGTCTGTTTATAAAATCGAAATATCGATATCATCGACAAATGAATAATTTAAAATGATGCAATAAACAGGAAGAAAGATAATAATGAATGAAGTAGAATAACGGGTATTTTATAACTAAAAAATGATGCGAATATCGATATAGACTGACTTTTGATCAGTTTAAATACGACGAAATGATGCATATGCAATGAGTGAATGACTGTTTTTTTTTGAAAATATAAATACGATGCAAGTAAAAAAAATAGCAGGGTAAAATTTGGGGTGAAACAGTTGCCCTATTTTAGTATCTTCAACCAGATGATATGAAGATGATCAGGCTTCATATAATCGCAGTAGGAGATAGTTAAATATCAAAAACCCAAATTTTTGGCCTGAGATGCACTGGGTATGCTGTGAATAAAATATAACGAGAAAGCGCTGAATGCAATGTTGTTTTATATATATATATATATATATATATATATATATTTTAATGAATGATGTATGATACGAGACAAACACTACAGGGGGAAACATCAAAGATATTCAGAAAAATCATTGAATAAACTTCGGAAAAAAGATTCTAGCATATTCAGAAATGCATTGAATATATAGGAACAAAGCATCAGAGACATTCAGAAAAATCATTGAACGGACTATGGAACACGTCATCAAAGACATTCAGAAAAATCATTGAATGAACTTTGGGAAAAAAATTTGGGTATATTCAGAAATGCATTGAATATACGAGAAACAAAACATTAGAGACATTCATAAAAATCATTGAACGGACTCTGGAACACATCATCAAAGACATTCAGAAAAAAATTGAATGAACTTTGGAAAAACGATTCTGGTATATTCAGAAAAATCATTGAATATACGAGAAACAAAACATCAGAGACATTCAGAAAAATCATTGAACGGACTCTGGAACACATCATCAAAGACATCCAGAAAAATCATTGAATGAACTTAGGAAAAAAGAATCGAGCATATTCAAAAAAATCATTGAATATACGAGAAACAAAACAACAAAGACATTCAGAAGGACATTGAACGGACTCTGGAACACATCATCAAAGACATTCTGAAAAATCATTGAATGAACTTCGGAAAAAAGATTCGAGCATATTCAGAAATGCATTGAATATACGGGAAACAAAGCATTAGAGACATTAAGAAAAATTATTGAACGGACTCTGGAACACGTCATCAAAGACATTCAGAAAAATCATTGAACGAACTTCGAGAAAAAAATTCGGGTATATTCAGAAATGCATTGAATATACGAGAAACAAAACATCAGAGACATTCAGAAAAATCATTGAAAGGACTCTAGAACACATCATCAAAGACATTCAAAAAAATCATTGAATGAACTTTGGAAAAAAGATTCCGGCATATTCAGAAAAATCATTGAATGAACTTTGGAAAAAATATTCCGGCATATTCAGTAAAATCATTGAATATAAGAGAAACAAAAATCAGAGACATTCAGAAAAATCATTGAACGGACTCTGGAACACATCATCAAAGATATTCGTAAAAATCATTGAATGAACTTGAAAAGAATCGAGCATATTCAAAAATCATTGAATATACGAGAAACAAAACATCGTAGACATTCGTAGGACATTGAACCGACTGAACACATCATCAAAGACATTCAAAAATCATTGAATGAACTTTGATAAAGATTCGGCATATTCAAAAATCATTGAATATACGAGAAACAAGACATCGAGACATTCAAAAATCATTGAACGAACTCGAACACATCATCAAGACATTCAAAAATCATTGAATGAACTTCGAAAAGATTCGAGTATATTCCAAATGCATTGAATATACGAAACAAGACATCTATTTTGGTAGGTACCAAGTAAGTTGGACTTTGACCGCAAGGTGTTATTGATCGCAACAAGACCTGAAATGCAAATGAGGATAAAACGCCTTGCTATGCATGATATATGAATTTTGTGATGCATGATATATGAATGATCTATGCATGTAGGTGTAATGCGACGCTTATGACAACTAAGATTGACTCTTTGAAGTAGGATGGAACTTTGATTCCTCAACACGAGAATAATGCCAACTCGCTTGAGAGAAGATGTCTTGAGAAATACTCCAACACACTTGTGAACGTGATCGAAATGATGATCCTTGAGGAAGGATTGAAGCGCCTCGGGATTGCCCCACATTAGCGATTGTTGAGGATAAACCGATAACGGCTTCAGCTCTTGAAAATAATCGAGGGAAAGGAGTGCCCGTATAAGTCTTGAAAAGATCTTTCGATTAAAACAATTTGATAATGACTTGCACCGAGTAACTAAACTTGAACCGATTCACATGTAATCCAAAAATACTTGCCCCTAATTAGAACACCCACCAAGTTTCCTAACAGTTTGGACTTACTTGATGAGGAAAGCTTGTTTGCAAGAAAAAATTGTTTATTCAAACATGGTAGATTTAATGCAAAGTTCATGCACAAGTTTTGAAATCAAAATCATTTTATGATGATGTAATTTTTTTATAGAAAATGGATCACTGGTTAAAACATAGTGGTTTAAAAATTTAAAAGTGAAAGAGAAAACAACAGTATGGATATACCAAGACAATTGATTTGCAAAAAGACCTTAGGAGTCATATTACGCAACCTCGCTGTAGTATGCTTTCAAAAGAAACCTGGCTTCAATTAGGTCTTTTGAGGGTTGTAATATGGTCTGGTTCACGGTTTAAGAAACAAAGGATAAAGGCTCAAAATTTATTTGTACCCAACCCAATCTTTGTGATGTTCTTCAGCCCTACGCTCAATTAAATTAGATTGTGCATTTAGTTTACAAGAGATTTTGGATTGTACACTGATAGTGATGATGGCTCAGAAGTTAACAGATATTGTTGAGATTGCAGTCACTTCTTTTTTTGCAACATTTTGCTGTTTGAGGACTTTGGTCAACTCTTGTTTGAATTTGTCATCCCTAACTTTTGCGTGAACCGTTTCATTTAAGATTACGGTCAGCAGGATGCCCCAATTTTTTTTGCCTAAGTTGTCTTTTTAATTTTAACTTAGTGGCTTTTTCTTTTTGATATATTTTTTGGAAAGACAGTGACTACTTGACTTTCATGATTACGGGGAACCATCATCATCACTTTTGACTTGATGACATCTTCGACACTTTTTGATGTGTGAAAGAAACTTGATTGAATACAACCTTTGTTGAAAGGGTCTTGAATAAATGCACATCCGAATTAATCGAGAACTACTCGCCCAAAGTTAAAATTATGTTTTTTGTATCGAAGAAACCTCAACTTCTAGGCTCAAGGTTGACAAGGGATTAACTTTCTTATTCTCCTGTTTAGAAATTGAAACAATGCATGTATATCATCAAGAACGCTTTATTCGAAAGCATACCAACATCAATTATGGGTATCTTGCTTTATCATCCTCCTCCAATCTTTGCAAAACAAAAGTTCGGTAAAGAAAATTAAACAGGAAAATATATATTTGAAAGCTTATAAATGTAGATGATTTAAATCAAATAAAGGTAATGCTCATTTCATTAAAATTAACATGAAATTACAAACAAAATTTGAAAGCAACAATTTAACATAAACAAAAGGAAAATGCAAATTGGAAAAGAAACAATGGCCTAGTGACTAATCAGTTACAAGGATGAGTTATCCTGTCTGAAACACTGGCTTTAGGAAGCGACTTGAAATATTCTGACCCGTCTTCAGCCACTTTTTCCTGGCAACGGATTATTGATAACATTTGGCGGAGGATCTCCGAAATTTATCTCCTGTCTTATGACTAGCTCTTGAACTCTAGCCTTCAGTGCATAACAGCGTTCTAAATCGTGACCAACAGCTCCCTGATGGAACTCACAATGAAGATCAGACCTGAATCCGGTTGGGAGAGGATCTAAAGGAGTCAGAGGCCTAGTGGTGATTAGACCTAGTTCAACCAAATGAGGATACAATGCAGTGTAAGTCATTGGAATAGGGTCAAACTAAGGCCTATTACTTGCATTGCGGTTTTGATTTTGTTCAACAGCTTGACGCTGAGGAATTTGAATTGGTTGAGCCTTGACCGCAGGAGTGACAACATCTACTTTTGGTTGGTCATAGTATTGAGGCCTACGGCGAGGTCTTCTTCTTTCAATTGAGACAACATTAGATTTGACTTCTTTCTTCTTTGGAAGTTTTGAAGTATTTCTTGGCACCACTAGAGGATTCACCAAAGAATGTATACTTTTGAAACACAGTCGAGGAAGATCTTTCGGGACGGACTATACATCGGTACATGATTAATCACCGAATGATGTGGTCTCGTGATGGAGTGGCAAAGGAAAAGCTCAGAGGAGTATCCACTGCATTGTAGTAATCGTGGAAAGATGCCTTCTTTCATCAAGACTTGCAGGATTTCCATGACTTGGCTCATCTGACCCTTCAGCTGGATGATTTCATCTCTTAATATCTCTTGGTCTCGTTGAAGTTCTTCCATAGTTTTCTGAACAATGCTTCAAATCCAAGGTATTGAGGAATCAGCTTGACGGCAGACAACCAATCAAGATGGAGATGTATTTAAATGAGTGCTTGACAACTTGAATGTATGCATGAAATATGCGATGCATGCATTGAAATGTAATGTCGCATATACAAATGAAATGCAACATAATGATAGTAATAGGTTCACAGAGATGTGAAATAGGATGATACGGTAATCGTAATAACTTAATTAATTCCCATGGGACTTTCGATGTTTTGCAAAGTGTTCCTGAGTCTCGATCCCTTTAACAAACACCATCATCACGCGAGGCCTACATGGTAATAGTATTTGGAAAAGTATACCCCAAGAAACGGATCTTAACGGATACTCAAACACTTTTGAGCGGTCACCTGTGTTTGATATCATAAACAAACTTAGAGTTATAGGTCATTTGTCTAGAATTGATGTCCGCACTATCATGCAGGCAACAACCTCCTTAAAATGACTAACACATCGAATAGCCGCAAAGATAAGAAATCTAACTCAATCAATCAGCAAAACTAACACATACTTCTTCTCATAGCTTATCGCCGAATTTCTCAACATCATAACCGTTTAAACTCAAACATTCAAAAGCAGTGTAACAAAAATAAATGTGTTTACGCAGATAATATCGTAACAATTAGCGAATGAACTTACCAATTGAGAAGCAATAGCCACGTGTTGTTCTAGCATAAGAATCGCGGGTTTCTAGGAAACATAAGGATGGTGTTATGTTGCAGGACAGAGTGAGAATCAAAGTTATTGGAGCTGAGTTGTATGAAAACCGAAGAACACGATGTTTGACACCCCAAATAATTCAATTATTAAATAATTAGAATTTTAATTATTAATTTAATTAAAAGTTTAATTATTAGTATTTTGGATTATTGGATTTAATTAATTAATTAAAAGAATGGAAGAGTTGGTGTGAGGAGTAACGGGGTGTGAGGAGTAAAATACTCTACTCATACTAATTATTATTTTATTTTTATTTATTGGAATAATAAAAGGAATAATAATAAGAAAAGAAGGGAAAGGGAAAAAGAAAAGGAATTGAGGTTTTCACTCTACATACATGGGAGAAGAGAAGACAAAGAGGGAAAAATCCAAACGTCGGGAATTCGAAGAATCATCGCGAGGTAAGGGGTGATTTCATTCAATTATAATGCCTTATGGGTTTTGGGATGCAATTGGATGATTAGTATGTTAGGAATCTTGAAAATTGGATAATTTAGGTTTTATAGGATTATCCCTAAATGTGTAGAATTATTGGAATTTGAAACCGTAGGGATGTTATGGAATGTTTGAGAATAAATGAATTGAGCCATGTAGTATAATACCGGTGTTTGTTGGATGAAAATTAGTGTTTTTTGATGTTTGGATCCGTATGGGAATGCTATGGAATAAGTTGGAAACATTCTGCTGTCAAAACTAGTGTTTTCTGCCACTGTGGGTCGTGGGAACCGGTTCCCATGTGGGAGAACCCGGGTCCCCAGTGTATTGGTAAGTAAAAATGGCATTTTTGAACGCAGGAACCGGTTCCCCATTTGTTCTTCATTTGGAGGACCCCGTTCCCACTGTTTCTTTTTGAAAAATATTAAACTTTAAAAATTCATAACTTTCAAACCGTAAGTCCATTTTAGTCGCCGTTTTGGACGTTGTTTCTTAAATTAAATACTCTATTTTATAAAATGAAGAAAATTATGAGTAATGGATTTTATTTTGAAAAGAGCCATTTTTTCGATTTTTGAACTATGGTAGTTTTAGGAATGGTGGATGAATTGGTTTAGATTGTTCTGACAGGTTGAACGAAGATTCATCCTTATGTGTTGTTTTCATTGTTGTTTATTCATGATTGTATTGATATCATGTGTTGTTGTCGATGTTGTATATTCATGATGGTTGTTGATCTCAAATGTTGTTGTTGTATATATTGGTGATAGTCTTACTAATTGAAGGGTAAGCGTTTGACATATTTATGCTTTGTGAAAATTTATTTCATGATTATGTTGTTATCATGTGATATGTTGGTGTTGGCTAAGTGTGGAATATGCTGAGTGATCATATTCTATTGATTGAATGTTGCATGCTTTTATTGTGCATGCATAAGCATTATGGTGATGGTTCATTCCCATTGTGTGGAATTGGACTTGCAGAGCCAATAACCGTACCCAATGGATAGTGGTGGTGAGGCTAGATTCTTGACCCAGTGATGCATGGGCGAATCATTGATTGACGTTGTTTTCCGAGGTGTAAACGGAACAGGGTGTGAACTTGGTTCATGTTTGGTACCACATGCATGGAGTCTGCATTGCATACGAAATTGTAACATGTTAGGATGATTTCCACTGTTATAATTTCATTGACTGTTATATTTGCATAATGATCTGTGTGAAATTCATTTGTGAACTGAAATATGATTATGTTAATGATAGTGAACTAATATATTGAATTGTTCTGTTGTATTTAAAAACGTATAATGCATTATATATTTAAAAGAGATCTCACCCTTACTTTAATAATTTCAAATTAAAGTTAGCAGCTCAGGACTCGGTGAGGATGGCTTATAGAGTTGTGTCTTATTTTTCTCCGCATGTCAGTGTCATGCTCTAGTAGTTGTAACACTGGGGGAAACTTCTAGATGAGACTTTTGTTTTATACTCCATTGGTTTTGATTTATGTTGGGAATACTTATTAATTAAAGTTATTCTGGTTTTTGTGATATTTTTCTGCTGTGTAGAACATGATGTTAATTTGAATAGTTTATTATAATAATTCCTTCATTAAGGCATGATTACTGTTCGATTTGAGGTTTTATATTTATTATGAATTGTGACATCCCTGTTTTCCATGTTACTCTGATTTAATTAATATATTCGTGGGTTATTTAGAAGGGGTGTTACAATGTTCTTGTTGTAGAAGAAGGTTGAAAGGTGGATTGAAAGGTTGCTGACGGTGGTTATGGCGAGACAGAGAGAGTTCCGGATACAGAAGACGGTGGAGAGGCAATTTTGGTTGAGAAGAAGCTGAGAGGATACGGTTGTAGGGAGTGACGAGACGGTGGTTGTAATGTTGCGAGGAAGAAGACGAAAACGGAAGGGGGTTTTGAAGGCTGGCAGTGAGAGGAGATGGTTCGGAGTGGAGTTTCGGCCAGAGTGAAGAGTGATACGGCAGGGAGGTTTGCCGGAGAAATAGAAGGTCAGTGGGCGAATGAAGGAACGATGGAGGAGAAGATGAGTTTTGAGAGGGTTAGGTGGTAATAGCGATGGATGTTGTTGCATGTGAGATAGAATGAAAGGGGTGGTTGAACGGAGATAAACAAGGGTATGGCATGTTGGTCAAGGTTAAGTTTCGATTGGGACGAAAGTAGGTGTGGTGTGAGGGTTCTGGATGGTTTAGGTGGAGAACCGTTGAAGGGAGTTTTGGTGATGAAAATGGAGGTGAGTTTAGTTGCGTAGGTTGTGTGAAGGAGATGAATGGAAGAAGGGTAGCGTGATGAGTGAGAGAACGAGAGGAACAATTTATTTTCTCGCTACCGTGTTGTCTCCTCTCACATCGCTTTGCTTAGCCTCCAATTCATTATAAATTAACATGTATATATACACAAATACACAGGGTTTTCCAAATTTTTACAAATGCCAAAAATACCCTTTTAATAAAATGGGCCACAAAGCCCAAAAGATAAAAAAATAAGCAACCCAAAAACATTTTTGTTTTGATTTTTGAAGATAAAAATTGGACACCTAAAATTGTAAAAAATGGTGAAAGTTTGGACAATAAATTATCCGGAAAAATAAAATGATTACATTAAAGTAAACTACGGGTATCAAAGATTGAAGAAAAATTATCAAGATAATTAAAATCGAAATAAAATAATAATACATAATACCCGATTGTAAAATACTCACAGTTAAAAACGAGTCTTTAAACTGTATCGAAAAATTAGGGAAATCACATTTTTATGATTTATGCGATACGTAAGTTTATAAAGTAGTGAGTAAAAGATGAAAACTTGAAATATTTTCCCCGCTGATTTTCGCACAGTGTCGATTCGCTTTTAACGATCTGTTTATAAAACTGAAATATCGATATCATCGACATATGAATAATTTAAAAATGATTCAATAAACAGGCAGAAAGATAAAAATGAATGAAGTGGAATAACGGGTATTTTATAACTAAAAAAATGATGCGAATATCGATTTAGACTGACTTTTGATCAGTTTAAATACGACAAAATGATGCATATGCAATGAGTGAGTGACTGTTTTTTTTAAAATATAAATACGATGCAAGTTAAAAAAATAGCAAGGTAAAATTTGGGGTGCAACAGACCTATATATCGATTTCTAATATTTAAATGCGAAATAAAGTAAATAGATAGAAAGAAAAAAGTCTAATAATAAGGAAGAACATCTAAACTCTAATTGTAAAAGAAAAGTATTTTTTGATATTTTTTGAAATTGATTTTTGTGAAAAAAAACCTAATTCTAAGTTAATTAACAATTAATTGTGAAAAATAATTTAAATTGTGAGAAAAATAAATTATTTTTATGTCAAAAATTAATTAAAAGTTTCATTAACCTAATTTTGAAAATAAAATATTTTTTTGTAATTTTTATGTGTGAAAATTATTTTTAGAAAAGAAATTAAGTTAGTTAGAAAAATAAAAGAAATAGAATGTTTTTTAAGAGGATTAGTGTTAAAAATATAAGGAAGTTCTTGGAAAGGCTTGAACCCAGGACCTTGAAGTCATTGGCACAAAACTAGACCATTGTGCAATCTGCATGTGTTGTCAATAACACACCTTAAATTGTATGTATCTGAAAACGTGTGGAAATCAGAAACTATTGAAAAAAATTGCAAAAGGCAGGGATCAAACCCACGTCTTGAGAGAGTAAGAGGACTAGCGTGCACATGGTTAACCACTGGAGTGGTGATACATCCATGAATTATGTTACATGGATAAATATATATTTGATTGCTCCGTGAAATCAAACAAAAGTCAAAAACACACATAAGTGGACCCCAGAGTTTCAAACAATCCAATCAGAATATGCCACACAAGCTCTCGCCGGAGTCAATGAAGTCAGAGACACCGAAGATGAATTCCAGTTATCTTCTCTGATCGGACAAACGTCGAACCTGCAAGAGTCGATCAAAACAAAAGCAAAAACAACTCAGACCCACTAATTAAGGTGTTGCGAATCTAATGGTATGGTTAGTTTGTCCTGAAACGGCCTGTATCAATGGGTTTGAAGGTCACCAACAATTATGCCCTAAAAATGGTGAAACTCGAATCTGGAAGCAAACCTTGCAAACGATGGTTCTAAACAATTATAAACATTAGTATGAACATGAATATATGAAGTGAAACAGTTTAAATAGCATGAATTGAAAGTTTGATTTTCTTGAGTTGTACCAAACAGGTGCAACTTGGTTAGCACGTTTTGGGCATGATTTGGCTTGTGTAAGGACTTGATCAACTCCTAGAAGGCTTAGGAGGATGAATGAATGATTGGTTTGGCTTGAGGATTGTTGGAAATTGAAATCCGAATATTCCTCAAAGTTGAAAAAATTGAGATTTTCGGCTAAGGTTCTTAGGGCATGCAATCCATGTCCTTGATGTCTGAACTTGTTGAGTATTTATAGAGGAATTAAATAATTTCAAAAAACTTGATGAAATATATTGCATTGATGGAGAAAATATTTGATTGAAAATCAATTTTAATCATTCCAAAATTGTGAAAGTTATGCTTGGTCAAAGTTCTATAGACTTTTTGTCAAGAAACCCTTATTTAGAAACTTTGACTTTTGATCAAATCTTGAGTTTTCTTGATGAATCATTATCAACCCTTGATCAAATGATGAATGTGACTTCAAAATATTGATGTTGACCAAAAATGATGAAGTTTGACTGTATGTTGACCACAGTTGGCTTTTTGTCCAATACAACTAATTTTCAACCATCTGAGCCATTTATTGAGCAAACTTTAGCTATGAGGCATGAAAATTGACATGGTGATCGCTTGAGACATATGAGGAGGTATGATGGTAATTTGAGGCAATGGAACTCATCTTTGACTAGAGAGAATCAAAATCCTAATCAGGTTGATTGCTTAGGAAATGGTTCATCCGTCAACCCTCGAGGAAATAGGAGGTCAAATTTTGGGGTATAATGTAAGTTTACCACCATCGGGAAAATGTGACACGACCTGGCCTGACTGAGGTAAAGCACATCACAGATGACTCCACTGGAGAAGGAATTGGTTCCATGAGAAGGAATTGACAGTCAAGGAAGCAGAAATTTGTTTAAAAAAATTGGGGTTAAACCACATAGATTATTCATTTCTTCGGGATATCATGACTTGGTTATTGTTGGTTAATAAAACAATTGGAAAACACTTAATATGCATGTTTGAATTTTCCATAGCATAATGCTCACAATCAAGGCAGTGCTACGCATTAGGGGTGGATGAAATATAATGAATGCATGCTTAAACAACTACATAAGAAGCAATAGTAGCGATGATCGACCGCTGAGAAGCCATGAACATCCAAAGAAGGTTAATCTGTTCGAATCGATTCTGAACCTATTCGTCTTCGTCCAACTCTGCCTCCTTGATTCCGAGTGAGGGGGTAAACTCGATAGGTAGAACTTTCTATACCATGTACGAGAGAAAAGGGTTGCCCCTATAAATGTTCGTTAAAGTGAGATAACCGTGAGAGAAATGGCAACATCTCATGCCAATCTTTATAAGTCATCGCCATCTTCTATATAATCTTCTTGAGATTCTTGTTGGCGGATTCCACTATGCCATTCATTTTTGTTGGTATGGAGAAGAATTATGATGCTTAATCTTGAACCGGTGTAGTTCGGTCATGTTGTTGAGATTAGTACCATTGTCTCGTGATAATCCTTTCGGGAAGCCGACGCAGATGAGATTATGTTTGATGAATCGAGTCATGACATTCTTGGTAATAGATGCACGAGGTCGTTTCACCCATTTGGTAAAGTAATCAATAGCGACGAGGATGAACCGTGTCCATTAGAAGTGGTAGGTTTTATTTCTCCAATCATGGAAATTTCACATCGCGAAGGCCATAGGGCGGCGAATATTCAATGGAACCGAGGTATGTGTACTTTGTCTGTGATATCCGAATTTGTGAAAAATATCAAGCATCGCCCATAGTGGACCAATAGTAATACTTTCGAATCTTCTTAGCCATTGTATGTCCACTAGAGTGATTACCGAATACGCCTTCATGTAACGCCCATAATTCATTCATCATTTTCGACATAAGGCCAAAGGCGCTTTGTGTTAGACGTCACATCGAGAAAGAACTTGGCGATAATCTTCTTAGGAATTTCTTATCATTGACAAATTCTTCCGTATTCTTGAGCCTCGAGGTACTCTTCACTTCAGAGAACCAAGGTTTCGCTTCTACTCTTTCAAAGGTGAAGTTCACAATAGTATGCTGGTTTGCCTAGTCTTTCAATAGTGATTGAGGAGCTTTGTTGTCCCATCCGACTTTAAACATAGATGACATGGTAGCGCGCCTACCAACCGATTCTCTCTCGTGGTATATGCTCAAAAGTGATTTCTTTGAAGTAGGGATCAAATTCAACACATGTTCTCGATACAAAACGAGATTTGGATGTTTCGCCCCATTTGATCCGACGAACCATTAAAGTCGAAGTTTCCATATACTTGCAAGAACTTGATCCTCAAGTCAATAGCAACTTTGATACCCATGATGCATGCTTCAGATTCACCATATTGTTGGTGTAGTCGAAACATAGTCTAGCAAAGTGTATGCTTTTATGAGATGTAATTATAGATCCAATACCATTGCCAAGTGCGTTAGAAGCTCAATTGAAGACCATAGTCCATCGATCATAGTTCGGGTCCTTCGATCTTCGTAATCAGTGACTAACATAATATCCTCGTCTGTGAACTCAAAATCTATAGACTGGCAATCATCAATGGCTTGATGAGCCAAATGATCACCTACTACACTTCCTTTGATTTCCTTCTGAGTAGTATATTGGACATCGTATTCGGTCAAGGTTATTTGCCATCATGCTTTCTCCCAAGGAGAGAAGGTTTCTCGAATATGTATTTTATCGGATCCATTTTAGAGATCAACAAGGTTGTGTGAGTCAATATATATTGTCTTAGTCGGCGAGAAGCCCAAGCCAAAGCGCTGAAAGTTTTCTCAAGTTGTGAGTATCTTGTTTCACAGTCGGTAAACTTTTTGCTAAGGTAGTATATTGCACACTCTTTTTTACCAGACTCGTCATGTTTCCCCAACACACACCCCATTGAGTTCTCTGATATTGTTACTTACATGATAAGAAGTCTTCCTTCAACTGGTGGCATCAGGATATGAGGTGCTTGTAGGTACTCCTTGATTTTGTCAAAAGCTGTTTGGAAATCGTCGTTCCATTTTACTACTTGATCTTTTTTCAATAACTTAAAGATTGGCTCACAAGTAGCAGTTATATATGCAATTAATCTGGCAATGTAGTTTAGTCGTCCCAAGAAACCTCTGACTACCTTCTAAGTATAGGGAGCTGGCATTTCATGAATAGCTTTAACCTCGTGGATCAACTTAATACCTTTATCATCGATAATGAAACCCAAGAGTTTTTGGATCCGACTCAAAGGTGCATTTGCTCGAACAAAGTCTCAAAGATATTTCTTTAGTTCATCAAATAGCTTACGCAAATGATCAAGATGTTCTTCGCTTGTGATCGAGCTATCATGTCATCGACGAGACCTATCTCGTGATGGATCATGTCATGGAATAAAGCCATCCTAGTGCGTTGATATGTGGCGCCAACATTTTTCAACCCAAACGACATGACCTTGTAACAGAAAGTGCCCCACTGTGTAATGAAAGTAGTCTTTTCCATGTCTTCGGGAGCCATCTTAATCTGATTATAGCCGGAGAAACCATCCATGAAAGACAAAACTTTATGTGAGAGGTGTTGTTAACTAATATCAATATGTGGAAGTGGAAAATCGATTGGCTTTTATTCGTATCTCGTAGTCTAGACACATGTGCACCTTACCATCCTTCTTAGGTATGGGTACCACGTTCACAACCCATTGTGGATAAGAAGTAACGACTAAGAAACCGACATTTAACTACTTCATAACTTCGACTTTAATTTTCTCGATATCTCGTGATGCATACGACTAACCTTCTACTTTACAGGACAAACCTTTTTCATTGGTAGTCGGTGTACCACAATGTAAATATCTAGACCTAGCATTTCTTTGTAGGACCAAGCAAAAATCTAATGCAACATCCGGATCAATCTTTCCTTAAGACTATTCTCAAGACCCGCCTCCTATCTTGATTTTTTTATGTCTTTGTTTGTACTTAGATTCACAACTTCGATGTGTTCTTCGTGTGGATGTATAACCTTTCCTCTGTAGTAGTCCGCAAGTTCTCCGAACTTCAATCTTCCTCACCTTCGCCTTCGGCTTGGTAGATTGGATTATCACCATATTTAGCAATAACAGAGTCGTTATCAACGTGATCCGAGGGAACGTGGATCCGTAGTTTATTACATGGTGTGTGTAAGAACGCATAGCTTTTGAAAGGGTGATAAAAGAAAGACATGGAGCACAATATTTGAATGCAAAATTCAACGATTTATTTAATGAATATATGCAAATGATGATAATAACCTCACAACGAGTCAGGTGCCTAGGCAAGGTACTAGGCTTAGAGTTTTATTGTTCAAACGTAAAAGAAAAATCGAAAATAGAAAACATTTACCTCGCCTAAAGGAGATTGACATAACATCCTTAGTTCCAATTGTTGAGTCCATCGCCAAGAGTGGGAAGATCCAATTGTTGATGTCAAGTCACCATCATCATCTTCTATGGCATGAACTCCATCTTTGTTGATGTGGAATAGAGATTTTCCAAGACGCTCATGGCGATCATCTTCTCGACCTTTCGAGGTGAAGCCCAAACCGCTTTGTCGATTTGAATGGAAAATCGGTAGTCGACCCCAAACGGTACAACCTCCTTCTTCAACTACAACTCGCACCTTTAGTGAGGCCATCTTTGTAGAACTCTAGTAACTTTAGGAGTAACATGAGAGTCAACAGGCATGACTCATGGAACTACTTCGAAAGCTTGACAGGGAGTTTCGACAAACTCACCTTCCATTTCGATGTACCATAATGACTGCAGATGGCTTACCATGTATTCTTCTTCTCGCATACTGTAACAATCTTCCCCTTCACCGGGTACTTCAACTTCTAACGTAGATTAGAGGTAATAGAGGTTGCCCCATGTATCCAAGGGCGTCCAAGTAGGCAAGAATATACTTGACGAATTTCCATTACAAAGAAGGTTGAGTAAAAAGTCTGGGAACCCACTTTGATTGGCAGGGTGAGCTTTCCAAGTACTATTCTTTTCGAACCATCAAAACATCTTACGATTATGTCACTTGGTTTCATGACCACTTCTTCAACATTAAGTCGGTCAAGAGCGCTCTTCGGTAGGACATTCAGAGAAGAACTAGTATCCACTAATACATGAGACAATGTAGTGCTCTTGCATTCCATAGAGACGTGCAAGGCTTTGTTGTGCTTTCGACAGAGTCGATCAAGACGAAAAGCCCAAACATTATCTATGGTCGCTTGCAATATTTCAATAGGTCGGTAGAAGTGCGTTATATGAGCATTCTTAAATTTCACCAAGGCTTTAGCATGAGGCTCAAAGCACAACAATAGAGCTAGCATGGAAATCTTGGATGGAGTCTGTCCTAACTGCTCCACAACATTGTAGTCTCTATTTTTAATGATCTTCAGTATTTACTCCATTTCTAGCATGGAGGTATCTTCAGCAACTCCCTTGGGTACTTCCGTCTGAGCAGGTTGAGTCACTTTGTTTTTCCCTCGAGCTTCGGGAGTTGGTTCAATAGCAAGAATGCGATATTGTGCATTAGTATCCTTCGAAGGAGAGATATCTGGAGAAAACACTCTTCCGGTTTGGGTTACTTTGCTTGACCTGGTGATATTGTCAATGTCAGGATTTGTAGCTTCAATTGTATTGCCTTCAATGGTTAATGGCTCTTGCTTGGCGCCATTCCAATGTATAGCTTTGTTAGAGGAATATGGAATTGATCTAGGTGAGTTAATAATGAGAGGTATCCTAGACTTCTGGTACGGCTTCGCTTATGTCTTCAATCTTCAGACTTTTAGAAACATCTTCACACAGACTCTCTACAGATTGGGCTTTTAGGAGTAGCACTTCTCGGTAGTCCATCATGCGTTGAACATGTCTCTTCAACCAAGCACATCCATCTTAATCAAATGCACACCAACGGCATTCGTCAGTATATCTTGGAAATAAACTGGCTTACAATAAATCTTTCTTGACAATCATTAGGGGAATGACAACTCATTCACATCAAAAACAAAGGAGTCATTGTCAATGGCGTTAAAACTTTTACCATGGTCAGGAACTAGTGCGTTGATCACATTCAGAGTTTCAATAGGAGGGTCGAATTCAATTTCCTGAGCTTCAATCATGTCTTGAATCTTGTTCTTCAGGGCCCAAGAATTGTTGGTGTCGTGCCCCGGGCTGTTGGAGTGGTATGCACACCTTGCATTAGGATTGTACTTCGGAGATGAGGTGTTGACGTGATGAGGAGTATCGCTCAAAGTAATCAGCCCTGCTTTCAACATGTGTTGTAATGCTTGGGATAATGTCATGTTGGTCGTTGTAAATCGCCTTCTTGGCGCTGCCCACGCGTTGTCTTGTCGAGGTTGCACTAGCGTGATCGAGATCGTGATCCCCCATAGATTTACTGTGATCAGTTTTGTCACGACTCTTCTAACCATACACAACATTGGCTTCTTTCTTCCCACCAAAATATCTCTTCATAGTGTTTGAGGAGGTTTCGACTTGAATCTTTTCGCTCCCGATTCCAACTTCAATACGTTCACAAGATCACCGATGATTCCTAACAAGAGTTTCCAATCGATGATTAAAGAATGGGTCCGCAATGTTCCCATGAACATATCAACCAATTCCCTATTAGACAAGGGTGGTTGAAACTCGCTACATCTCTCTATTTCGGGTTACTCTTGAAATTTCTGGCCCATATCCATACTCTGTAGTTGCATACGGGTGGGCACCAATTCAACATTGTACTGGTATTGTTTATAGAAAGCATCTTCCAAATCATTCCAGTTATGAATGTGGCTATTATCTAGCTGATAATACCACTTCAGGTGTGTTTCGCATAAACTCTCATGAAAGAAATGTATCCACAACTTCCTGTCTTCAGTATGAGGATGGATCTTCTGAACATAGGATTTCAGATGCAGCTTCAGGAAAGAAATGTCATCATACTTAGAAAAGGTAGGGACCGAACTTATGGGAATCACTACTGGGAACCGCACTCATCAAAGTTCAACCTCGCTATTTTCAAATTCTCCATAGCATTTAGGCGGTCTTTAAGTTGCTTATAATTTTTGTTGTCGATGTCGCCGCTTCATATTGTCTTCCTCTTTGTTTTCGCACTTATGATGGCTTCCTTCATTGTTTTTGACGCCTTCGCTTTTTCCGCTTTTTCTAGGAACTCAAGTCGTCTGACTACCTTGACTAGACCTATGTACCTTTTCCCATGTCGAGGATGCAAATAGTCTTCTTCTTTTGATATCGAGCTTCTTCATATCATTCGACTTGGGCCAAATTGGTGAACATCTCTTGAATTGAGCATTCTAAGCCTGGAGATCTTTGATGCTTGTTCGAGATCCATTTCAAATAAATAGCGAGAGAATAAGAGAACCGTGTTCAGAAAATTGCTATGAAATGTTATGCTTATGATATTCAATGTTATGCAATGCAATGTTTTCAAGGACCTTAGGAATTTTAATTTGGTAAACAAAGCAACAAACTTTTTATTAGTTGACTTAGCAAGTACAAATGAAAGTTCAAGTACAAAATGAAATTCCTAGTGCTTAGGCCTCCTAAGGACGCTCCTCTTGTGTTGAAGTAGGTGTTGATGTCTTGCTCCTTGTGAAGAAGCTTTGTCAACTCCAATACTATTTTTTCGCTTGCATAGCACTGGCTTCAAATGTATCCTTTCTTCTTTGAGTTGAATCCAGATCCTTTTAATTCTTCAAAATCGTAGGCATGTCCGGATGAAGAATGGTATAGGGTTCGCCACCTACAACAACAGTTCCATAATTATTGGCAAGATGGCAATATACGGCATCATGATGTTTTGAGCGAGCTCGCACCCATTTAGGTAAGGCTCCCAAGGGATGGAATTTTATGCCCCAACGTTTTGGTATCCGCTTTCTTCACCATGCCCCAAGTATGCACAAATCTTCGTGATAACCATGGAAATCGTTGTCATTGTCAAATACAATGTCTTGAATAAGTATATCATGAAGATCGCTCTTAGAACATAACCAAACTATCGTAACGCCGAGAAAGATCGTAAGTGATACCGCCCCTTATGCCAAGGAGTGGTACATTAGGAATTCTCCACAACGTTCAATGAATGTGAAGTCCTTTTGCAAGTAGAGACACCAACGGATATCTGAATAAGAGAGTGACATCAACCTTGAGACCATTTCACCCTTTGTTCGCTCTTCACATCGATCGAGGAAGGTGTGAAATAAACCACCGGATAATAAAGGTATGCAACACATGAGAGTTCCTTGTCTTTCGTAGTAGTGTGGAGAGAATGCAATATCTCGAGCAAGGTAGGCATAAGATTATGAGTGAGGAATATCTTGACTGGGTTTAAGTCTATCAATTGATCTGGATTAGGAAATAACACCAAACCATAGATTAGCAAATCCAAAACATCTTCGAAAGCATGGAAACTCATAGCCTTTAGGAATTCTCGAGTTTTCTTTATCAGAAACTTAGCAAGCAAACCCTTAACTTCATTTCTTGTCTCCCAATTGTCTTCAATGTCTGATCGCTGTAGATGTAACAATGATGCAATGTCTGTAAACCTCGGAACATTTTCTGAACTGGTGAATGGTATTTGATCAAGAATGGGTATCTCGAGTAGCTTAGAGAACTCTTCCAATGTAGGTACCAATTGATAGTTTGGGAAAGTAAAATAGTGATGCTTTGGATCAAAGAATTAGAATACGACGCTCATCATATCTTCTTAAAAACCTAAGGTAGCCAGGTAGAGTACATAACCATGTATTTTGATGAACTGAGAGTGATCGGGAATTTCTGAGACTAACTCCTTAAGTTGAGAAGGCATGCCCACAAAGTTGATTCGGATAGTCTACCTAGAAGCCATAACCCTAAAACACAGAGAAAAGATAAATCCCTAGGTCCTTGAAATGGTTAGAAATGATATGATGTTATGATGTTATGATGTTATGATGTCATGATGTCATGTTTAAATAGCAAGCACAAATAATTCACACAATAGCCCTAGGTTTAAGGCTTGCATGAGGTATAGGAGTCTACCCTACTGGAGTTTAAGTTGGTTCAACCTGTCCTACTTTAGTAACTGGGTACTAGGAATCTCATATCAAAGATATTTCTCAAAGGCTTGATTTCAATATGACTACCAAGTGGTCGACCAAAACATCCCAAAAGTCAAATCTTAATTAGCGTAGCATCGAGTATCAACCAACCTCAGTCTGCATCAAAGCCGTCCTTCTCACTACCTTCTAATGGCCAAGATGGGTCAATTAGGGTTCTAAAGTTGAGTTAGTGTTTGTGACACCACACAGACGCCATATACTTCCTCAACTGAACATGAGGAGCATCAACACATCCAAAGTGTCACACTAACCGTAGCCATCATTTTGACCATTTCGCTTTACGCCTAACAGTCGCGATGATTTATTGCTACTTACCTAAGGAAACCTGGATCCGGGTGTAGGATCCCCCACAAATATAATACCCAAGCATCCTTTAAAAATAAAGCAGACAAAGCAAACAGAAATCAGTAAAGTGATCGTATAGCCCTATGGTAGCCTCTCTTTAGGTAGTGTCCCCGGTAGAGTCGCCAGTTCTGTAACACGGTGGGAGAACTGACTTGTTTGTTTTGCTTTTTATTGTAAATGTGCAGATAGCAAGAGTCACCACAGAATTTTCTTTTATCCAATAAATGGAAGGTGAAAAGAATAGGAAAATACCTTCGTTAGATTCTGAGTACGGTAGGCAATTATGAAAAGGGAAGGTATTAGCACCCTTTCAATCCATAGTTATCTACACCTCTTAGTTGCTTAGCTCACTTTTGGAAATTTGCTTTTTGTGTTTGTGTAGTTTGAAAAGTATTTTGAAAGACATTTCTCTTTGACTTTGTAATGATTCTCGTTGGAATATCAACGAAGTGTTCAGAAATGTTTGTTTGGAAAATGTTTAACTCTGTAATGATTCTCGCTGGAATGTATACAAAGTGTTTTTGATTTTTTTTTTGAAAAGTGTGAGGTATGAAAAGCATTTTGATTGGAGAAAGCAAAATAGTCTTATTACCTACTCAGAATAGTCGTTTCCATGTTTTTTCCTTCTCCTTTAGAATAAGGCTATCCATACAATTAGTTGGTAGGTAACTTTATTTGTTTGGATTTGAAAGGACAATCAAGGGTCATCGATGGTCATTGAAGGAAAAATTTAAGGATACGTTAGAAATTTCGAGGACGATCATCATCTTTGTAGGCAACAATCGAGGGACGAAATCATATATTCATAGGCAACATCTAGGGTCATCGAGGACTATGATCTTTGTATCGAGGGACTATAATGATGTTATTCAGATCTTTTCTAATGGTACCCTACGCTCAAGGGACATGACCATTGTTTTCGAAAGGCAACAAGAGAGGATACCATAGGGGTGCAAGTGTGCAAAATGTGTATTGATTTTATATAATTAATCCTAAATTAGGGTGTTCTAAGGGTTGATTTTATCTTGTCATGCAAACCCTACTAACTATACAGTTAATATGTACAGAAAAAATAAAGTGTAGAAAGTAAAGTCCTACGCTATTACATGGCTTTGGGGAAGATACATAATATAGGTGCGGAAAGTTAAGTGTGTAATGTACAAATCTACGCCATTACAGAATAAACCTTACGACCTATACATCGTTTTCTAGAATTGTAAACGCGAAATAGTAACCAAATAATTAGAATAATAAGAAAAATGTTAACGAAAATGTTTTGGAAATTAGCAAAAATGTTTTTAGGGTTAGTAATCCTAATTTAAATAAGAAAATATTTTTGTATTTTTAGAGATTGATTTTAATGTAAAAATCCTAAATCTATGTTTATTAGCATTTAATTAAGAAAGGTTTTAGAAACCTAAATCTAAAATTAAAACATTTTTTGGAATTTTAGAAAATTGTTTGATTAATTTTTTAAAGAAATTAAACTACATGGAAAATAAAAGAAATTGGATAAAGTATGAAAGAAACAAGTAGTTAAAAAATATATTGGCCTTGCTCAGGTTTGAACTCGTGACCTTGTGGTCATGAGTTTAAAACTTTACCACTAGACCACACGGCATGTGGGGTCCATAACACGCCTTCACTTGCATATTTGTGTAACTCAAATATTAGAAAAATATGAAAGTTGCAAAAGATGGATTGAACCCATGCCTTGAGAGACAAAGGGACATAGCTACAAGGTTGAACCATCGGGTGGTGAAACATATGTGTATTTAGATGCAATGATAAATATATATGCAATATCAATTTTAAAACTCAAATTAACACAAAAGCGCGTGGGACCCCGGATTTTGAATGGACTAACCCAGACCCAAGCCTATCAACCAAAGTCAAGCGCCGAGACTAACTCCGACAGCCACCCAAGCCTAGTCGGTCAACCAAAGTCAAAAGTGCCGAGACTAACTCACCACCTTCTCCGTTGATGCAAACATCAAACATGCAAAAATCAATGAAAAATAAAAGCAAATAGCCCATATCACATATTTAGGACCCTACTAATCTATTGGTGGTGTTGGTTTCGCTTAAATCGACCTGTAATTGGGTTTCGATGAAGCAAAAGCCTCATGCCCTAACAATGGCATAGCTTGATTCCTGCGTTAAAACTCATGCACGATGGTTATAAACAATCACAAACATCAATATGAACATGAATATGTAAATCGAATCATTTTAAACAACGTGAATTGAAAGTTTGAGTTTCATGAATTATACCATATCGGTGCAACATCGCTGGCACGATCCGGATCCGCACGATATGGCTTGTAAACCCGTATTGACTCCTAGAAAGCTCAAGAGGATGAATGAGTGCTTGGAACCGTATGAGGATGCCTGGAAAGTGAGGCTCAAGTTTTCCCTAAACTTCCAAAATTTTGGAAATTTTGTAGGGTTCTTGAGGCCAAAAAATCGTGTGTTTGGCTTTTGATCCTCAGACATATATAGTGAAAGTGAAACTAGGTCAAGCCTTGAGTGGAAATATATTGCCTTGAATGCAAAGATATTTGATTGAAAATTTTATCAAATCTTTCAAAAATTGGCCCAATCTTGTCTTAATGCTCTTGTGCACTAATTTACCAGCATGCTTGGACTTCCTTGGACCTCAAGATACTTGGAAAATAAGCCCAACACAAGATAACTTCATTCCTTGCATTTTATTTTATTTAAATTGAATTTAAATGATTTAATTCAAAAATAAATTAAATAAATGAGAGGAGGGCGTGTAATTAAATTTGTAGGTCATGGATAATATCAAGAATAAGTTTGGATCATAAAAACTTAGGCCCGTTTAGAAAAAATTTGAGTTTGCTAAGTATTTCTCTCGCACTTCTTCAAAATGTCAAAATTGCACAACTTGTATCTTGCTCAATTTTTTACATTTTAAGTATTCTTGGACTTTTAGAAAGCTCAAGATGTCCTCTAAACACTAATTTTGGTTTCATTTTCATTGAAGTTTCCATGTTCGTACACTTTTTGCAAAATATGACTTTTGTTGACTTTTAGAAGGACCTATAATGTCTTGATCCATAACTCTCAAATGAAGCATTTTGGCCAAATCTCTTGAGACATGAAGTTGTAGAGAATTGAATTCTCTTCAAATGATCACAGGAAAAATTTCGATAAAGTATGCGAAAGTTATGCCCGGTCAAAGTTTTGTTGACTTTTTATCCAAAACCCTAATTTGAAACTTTGACTTTGATCAAATCTTGAGTTTTCTTGATGAATCATGACCAAACCTTGATCAAATGATGAATGTGACTTCAAAATCTTGACGCTGACCAAAATGATGAAGTTTGATTGTATGTTGACCACAGCTGACTCTTTGTCCAATACAATAGATTTTCAACCATCTGAGCAATTGATTGAGCAAACTTGAGCTGTGAGGCTTGAAACTTGACATGGTGATACCTTGAGACATATGAGGATGTATGATGACAACTTGAGGCATTAGAACTTTATTTTTTCTTGAGAGAAGGAAAACCCTAGTCAGGTTGATTGCTTAGAGAGGGTTTGTTTGGTCAACCTCGAGGTATTCTTGAGTATAGAGATGTGGAGTTTCTTGAGAAATAGGAGGGAAATATTTGGGGTATAACATATATACACATATATTATTCTGATATTTCTTTTGAAAAATAAACATGCTATGATGCAAGTGAATTAACCATGGGTTTAAAATTTTACCATAACAACGGGTAGCATGTGTACAACCTCCTGAATAACATCTTCATAATCTATGAATAATCAGAATATCACAGGATCAAAGGTTCGACATCAATTCAAAATACCTTAAAGAAACCAAGTCTGAATATCATAGGATTAAAGGTCCGTCGTCATTTCAAATTACCAAAAAAAAGCAAGTCTGAATATCATAGGATCAAAGGTCCGATTTCATTTCAAAATATCATAGAAAATACCAGAAAACCAAATATCATGGAACTAAGTATCAAGGAACCACCGTCACATAATGTAATGTCATGCATTTAAACAAAATAATCACCGCTAGAATAAATAGTCATTGTCTGAATAATTGGTCATCTGAACATGGTCACCCTCTGAATAGAGTTTCCAACAAAATATAGTCCATCTAAACATAGTCACCATCACTATCAAGTCACCAATAGTACCTGTAAAAATATATTCCTCTCCACCACAGTGAAACTAAGGCTTGGTAAAGGTAAAGGTAACTCCATGATCAGGTTCGCCCAGGAATTCTATCATCGTAACACCTACGTGAAGACGATAACACCCTATTATGAACCTCCCCTGAAGTATGGACCACATGACCGCACCACTGGATCTACATCTGTATCCATCAACTTCCACTCTACTCCTATGTGTTCCTTTATGTCGTTCGTAGCCTGGGTATGGGGCCTTTTACCTCATGTAACTCCCACCCAATCCAGAAACAGATCCGGTACAACAGATACAATATATAGAAGCAATAAAATGTCACATAGGATGCAATGCAAAGCATACAAATAATGATACGATAAATCTGGTAAATAAATAAACACTCAATAGACAATCAAATAAAAAGCTAGGATCGACTTCGGGATGGACCAACAAGAGGTTAATTTGTCCCCAATGAAGTTGCCAACTGAAGGAACTGGACAAACTCATTAGATAAAATATCAATGAAGTCGCCATTGAATGTTTTTATCTCACCTGAGAAGAAAGGTAAACATCGAGTAAACTTGAAAGGAAGAAATCACGGTCTTACAACCAGAGATCGGTAAGGGAGTCGTTACCCGAGAGGAAGGTTGTAACATGTGGGAGAACCGATATGTTTGTTTTGAGTTTTATCGCAATGTTATGGATAGCAAGAGTCACCACCGCTTTTCTTTTATCTAATGAAGGAAAGGTGAAAAGAATAGTAAAGACCTTTGATAGATTTTGAGTACAGAGATAATTATGAAAAGGGACGGTATTAGCTTCCTTTCCATCCTAGAGTTATCTACGGCCTTAATTGGTTTAGCTCACTTTTTAAAAACTCACTTTTTGTGTGTGTGATTTGAAATGTATTTTGAAATATATTTTGCTTTGACTTCATAATGATTCTTGTATCAGTCCTCAAGAATGTGTACGAAGTGTTTGAAAATATTTGCTTTAAAAATGTAACTTTATAATGATTCTTGTATGAATGTATATAAAGTGTTTGTTTGGAAGTATTTTTTAAAAGAGTGTGAGGTGTAAAAAGTATTTGTTTTGATTGATCAAGGAATTTAGAGTCTTTATTACCTACTCATGAAGGTTCGTCCTTGTTATTTTCCTTCTCCTTTAGGACAACACTATCCATACCATTAGTTTGTAGGTAACTCTATATCTATTGGATGTGAAGGGACAGACGGAGGGTCATCGTATGGTCATTGAAGGCAACATTGTAGGGATACCTTAGCATTTTCGTAGGGACGATAATCACTTATTCGTAGGCAACAACCAAGGGACGATATCATATATTTATAGGCAACATCGAGGGTCATGATCTTTGCGATGATTTTTGAATCAAGGGACTTTTCCTAATGGTACCCCTACGTTCGATGGACATGACTATTGTATTCGTAAGGCAATAAGAGAGGATACCCTATGGGGTGCAAGTGTGAAAAGTGTGTTAAATTCAGATATTTTATATTTGAATTAGGGTGATCTAATTTTGATTTTATGTCTTTTCATGCAATCCTATTAGCCATACATCTAATCAGTTTATATAGTTATAGAGTGCGGAAAGTGAATGCTGAAAAGTAAAGGTCCTAAGCTATTACATGGCTTTGGAGAAGTCACATAATAGGAGGTGTGGAAAAGTAAATGTGAGAGAAAAGTAAATCTACGCCATTACAAAAATATCCTTGCGACCTATACATCGATTTCTAGAATTTAAAATGCGAAATAAGTAAATAGATAATGACAAAAAATGTTTCAAGTGTTAGGAAAATGTTAGAAACCTAATTACTATAAGAAAATATTTTTTGAGTTTTTTAGAAATCGGTTTTAGTGAATAAAAACCCTAATTCTATGTTAATTAGTATTAAATTAAGAAAAAATATTTAAATGTGAATAAGAGAAAAATGTTTTTTGTGTCAAAAATTAAATAAATGTTTTATTGACCTAATTCAAAAATCAAAACAGTTTTTAGGGTTTTTAAAGATAGTTAAAATAATTTTTAATTAAAATAAGAAAAGAAATACGGAAAAAGGTTAGACAAATTGAAGGAAAAAAGGTGTTAAAAAATAGGGATTGTCCTGCTGAGGGTTGAACTCGTGACCCTTACAGCACTACACCACTTGCCAATGGTGTTAGAATCCCGCCTCTGAGTATATTTATGAGTTTCTAAAATTCTGGTGAGGGAAGACTCAGGATGCCGTGACATCTGTGGGCATACCAAGCTAGGAATGAAGTCACACTATCTGCAGTATTAATTCGGAGGGAAATCTTCCCTGTTTACACTACTCACTTAATAAGACTACCCAGTTTTCCTTCTACCTAAGATACCTCACTTAGATATGAGAACCTCCGCTCACTTCCAATCACCATAATAATGTCTAGCAATTACATCCCAACAACTGCATCAACGACTTGGCTTGTGAAGATAATAGTGAACTTTAGTATTGAAATTTAGTCCACACTAGGCCATTAATTTTTCATATGATACTTACATGTAGTATATGAATTTTTAATTTAGGATGCACATCTAATAAGTACTTAGTCTCCAGTCAAAGTACCTACCAGTTAGTCAGTTATACTTAACTACTCACACTAGATCATCCTGACTAATAACATCTTCACACTTATATTTACTTCCTGGCAACAATACAACTTTCAATAACTAAAGACTTTAAGATGATGTTTTGACATCTGATACAACATCATCCATTTTGGTTCTGGGGGTAACATCCATAATACCTTATTCATAACACTCGGGGAAGAACACAAGAATCACTGCAAGTGTCAGCTTTACATCCAAACAATTTACATATCACGGAAAAATATGATCCATATCTTAATAAGCTTATACTTTAATAAGTTTTTCTTCAGACTCTCATTCTGATTTTGATAAGATGGATGCCGTAGTCTATACCGCAAAGGAGATTCCTCAACTAGGTTTCTAGAATAGACTTAATCATGGCATAACACAAAAGTATGCAGATTCCTTAAGATAATATGTCTTCCTTGATTCATCTTTGAAGGCTAGGAAAAACACTTAGAAAGGGGGGGGGGTTGAATAAGTTTTTCTTCTTTTTAATTCTTTTACCCAAACAACAATACTAAAATACTCAAGGATTTTTATCTTGGTTCGTTTGAAACTCAAACTACTCTAGTCCACCCGTCAAGGTGATTTCGTCTCTCTCAACGAGGACTTAATCCACTATAATTAACCGATTACACTACACAACCAACTGTTGTCACTAACTTCCTCTAAGACTCACTAGTCCTACCTCTCTCATGAATTTTGACCCAACTGGTCTCTCAAGGAACAACTTTGCACAAGCCAACTGCAAGTGACTAACACCTCTAAGACTCAACTAGTCCTAGCCCTCTCGAGAATACTGACCCAACTAGTCTCTTAAGGAACAACTTTGCACAAGACAACTGCAAGTAACTAACGCCTCTAAGACTCAACTAGTCTTAGACCTCTCGAGAATACTGACCCAACTGGTCTCTAAAGGAACAACTATCAAATGAATGATTTTTGACTGACTGTGTACAATATTGCTTCTAACAAGCTTTTCTTCACAAAGTGAAGTTTACACAAAATATGAAGCTCAAAGTTTTAGTAAACTAATTACAAGAAAAACTTTTTATTTTTGCAGCGTAAGTTTACTCAAGATGATTTGTTGTAAGTTGTTATTTTTCTCCTTTGAATTTGAATGCCTTATATAGTGCTTCCTGAAAGTTTACGTTACCATGTAACATGTCTTGAATACTGGGAAGAGTAATTAAGGTAGCATAATCTTCACGTGATTTTCCTTAACCAATGACTCTTGAAAACTATGCCACTCAAGTACTTAGCGGTTTTTAGGTTAGTAGGAAAACGTTGCTCTTGCTGAATTTGTCTTAGAAGATGACGAACATATATTCTATAAGCCTTATTAAAACATCTTCTAGTCAGAACATTCTTTTGGTGCTTCCAGTAAAAAATTTTCTATAATTCACTGTGGTTGAGACACAGTATTCAGCTCCAAACAAAATCTGTTCCATAGTCATGAGCAAGTCTCCACGTATTTGGTTCCTTTGATCAAAAGAATGTACCAGATATAAGCTCATATTGATTTCACATAAGGGGACTGAAGAAAGTACCTTTATGAGTCTTCTTACTTGCATTGAGCTTTAGTTTTATACTCCCATATGCTTAGGTCAGAAATAAACTGACATCTGGAGTATAACAATTTAGTTGATTGTGTCCTAATCAACTTATAAGAAGATGTCTCCTCTTCCAGATTAGGAGCAGGTTCCAAACATATATACTCACACTACATTTGTTTAGCACCCAGAACATCTGTTCTTCAACATGTAGCTGCATAGCAGTAATAATGTCCTAACATCCTATAAAACATTTGTTCCATCTCCTTGGAACACATCATCCTTGATAATCTTCAAGGTCTTCAAACAACTTGCTGATGTATATGAGAATCATTGATCAATAGATACTCTTCAACTCTATTATTACATGCCTTTATGAGTAGACTTGAGAGATATCTCAAGTGTCTTTGACACTTTTAATAACGTTGTGAAAATCTGCCAAATATTCTATTGATAAAAAGAACCCTAGGATCCATCTTTCACTATAGGGGTTGCATCAGAGGCTATGCGGTGGGAAATAGCCATACTTAAATTGTAAGCGTCCCACAAAAGGATTGAAGATAAATTAACCCTATAATAAGCTTGCCTCTTCACCAAGCAACAGAGTAGACCCAACGAATATCCTGACCAATATGGAAACACATAAGCACAGAAGTTACCTTATCAACAACTTCACTCCCGCATGAAGGTTTTGATAATCTTCTACCTTGTATACAACCAGAAAGTATCCCCGATGGATCTCATCCAGAAACAGACTGGATGCTTGCTCTAATACCAATTGAAATTCCGGTGAGGGCAGACTCAGGATGTCGTGACATCTGATCTGACATTATAAAAAACAAACAAGGTAGAACATATAATTAACAATGCAGAAAATAAAATAACACACAGAATTAGTCACCCAGATCGGTTTTAATCATCCTACATCTGGGGGCATACCAAGCTAGGAATGAAGTCCACTATCAGTAGTATTAATTAGAAGGGAAACCTTCCCTGTTTACACCCCTCACTTAATCAGACTACCCAGTTTCCCTTCTACCTAAGATACCTCACTTAGATATGAGAACCTCCGCTCACTTCCAATCACCTCAGTGATGTCTAGCAATTATAGCCCAACAACTACATCAACGACTTGGCTCCTAACATAATTAGCTTGGAGATACCTCACTCAAAACACAACCAAAACAGTTTGAAGATACCACGCTTCAAACAAAATACAAAGCAGTCACACATTTGACAAAAACGAAACTTGGAATTGCTTCTCAGCTTCTTACAAGGACACAACTATAACAGCCCAGACTCTTCGCAAGGAAATTTCGGCACTGCCACCTCATTATCTTCTCTACCCCCTAATTACACGTTCAATTAATTCTCATTACCAATTGAGCTACGTATCACAATCGATAGTGGGAATGGATTGATCATGTACTTGAACCCCAGGGTACATGGTTTGATTCCCACAGAAGGAAAAAACTCTACTACAAAAGGGGGTAGAGAAGATCGTGAGGTGGCAGCACCAGAATTGCCTTGAGGTAAAATAATCCTCTTGCCTACATGCTTCGAGGTACAAATCAGTGACCATCCCATAATTCGGGTGGCTCACTTACATGGCTAACCCTAAAGATTACATCTTTCTAAAACTGGCTAGCTTACTAAAACTAGGTTACAACTGCTTATTTATAGCCTATTACCCAACTGGATTTGGGCCTTCAAAATAACAACGTATGTTGTAACAAACTTTTGCAGTAACCAACTTTTTGCAGAGATAAACAAGTAGATAACTTCTGCTACAATCAAGGTCCTTGTTGATCTTTCTCCTTAGCTATTGGACCTTCACATATTCCTTCAAAGTCACGCTACATAAGATGCATAATTTTCCCAGAATATTATACTCTAATTAAAACAGAACTGTAACAAACTTAACAGTTTATGTAGTGTGATGTCCTGATGCTGATGTCCCGACATCTCATATGACATGTTGTTCCAGATGTTGAAACATTTAAACACAACATGTTTCTCCATTAAATAGAACTTCAACCCTCTTTCTCCTTACAAGTTATAAATCCTATTTAGCCTATTGCTGCTAAATTAGTTTTACCAAACATAAAGCCAATCCTAAAAATAGAGAATCAACAGTTTCCTTGCAAAAATCAGAAAAATTATGAAAAATTGCAAAAGGCAAGGATCGAACCCGTGCTTTGAGAGACAAATAGGACTAGCGCGCGCATGGTTAACCACTGGGGTGGTGATACATCCATTAATTTGGATACAAGGATAAATATATATTGGTTTTTACATTCTGAATATCAAACAACAAAGCCAAATGCATGTTCAGCCTGTGGAATTTAAATCATCCAATCGCATACACCACGCATGCCCTCGCCTATCAATAAAGTCGGACGCTGAGCCATGCTCACTGCCTTCTCCAACCACTAGAGAATCAAAACTTGCAAAATCAAATGAATAAAACAAGAATAGGACCCTATACCCCTAAATTGAACTCTCTAAATTCAATGGTGGTGTTTGTTTGTCCTGAACCAGCCTATATATATATAGTTTCGAAGCTCCTCAGTTCGTATGCCCTAACAATGCTGAAACATGATTCTGGCCTCAAAGCTTGCAAACGATAGTTCTAAACAATCACAAACATCCGTATGAACATGAATATATTAATAGAAGAAATTTAAATGGCATGAACCAAGAGTTTAAGTTTCGAAACCTTTTCCAAACCGGTGCAACTTGGTTAGCATGTTTTGTGATGCTTTAGAATGAGGTAAGAGCTTTGATCGATTGCAGGCAACTTCAGGATGATGAATGGATGCTTGGTTTTGCTTGAGAATGGTTGGAAATTTGACTTTGATTTTGCCCTAGTTTCTTGAATTTTTTGAAGAATTCTCTAGGGCTTTTAGAGGCAGCCACTTGTGTCTTTCTCATCTGGCCTTGTAGAATGTATAATGAGGAGCAAATTAGGTTAACAAATGAATTGGAATATATTGAATTGATTGTAAGAATATTTGATTGAAAATCAAATGCCAATCTTCCAATTTTGATCAAATTCCATGTAAATCTTTCCTTGTGTATTTTTACCCAGCTTGCTATGACTTACTTGACCTCAAGACATCTGAACAACAAGCCCACACGCCTGGCATCTTGTTTTGGCATTTTATTTTAATTAAAATTGAATTTAAATGAATTAATTCAAAATAAATAAAATAAATGATGGAAGGGCGTATAATGGGACTTAAGAGTCATGCCAACATTAGAAACAAGTTTAGACCATGAAAACATTGGAAATTCAAGATTGATCAATGTTTTCTTCACACACCTTTTCAAAATTTCCAATTTTGCTCAAACCATAAATTGCTCTATTTTCATCATTTAAGAAGGTTCTTGGACTTTTTAGTAAGCTTAAGATGTCCTCTAAGTGCTCCTTTTGGTTTCATCTTCATTGAAGCTTCCATGCTCATCTACACTTCTGTTGAAAAAGATGACTTTTTGTTGACTTTTAGAAGGACCTATAATGTCTTGACCCATATCTTTCAAATGAAGCATTTTTGGGCAGAGCTTGTGAGAGACAAAGTTGCATAGAATTTAATTCCCTTTAAAATGAGCATTGGTGGAAAAATTTATGATGAATTATGTGAAAGTTATGCTTGGTCAAAGTTCTATTGACTTTCCCTTAAAGAAATCCTAATTTAGAAACTTTTGACTTTTGATCATTCTTTCATTTTCTTGATGAATCATGATAAACCCTTGATAAAATGATGAATGTGACTTCATAATCTTGATGTTGATAAAAAATGATGAGGTTTGACTATATGTTGACCATAGTTTACTTCTTGTCCAATACAATTGATTTTCAACCATTTGAGCAAGTGACTGAGCAAACTTAGGTTATGAGGCTTGAAACTTGACATGGTGACATTTTGATGCATATGAGGAGTCATGATAATTAGTTGAGCCATTAGAACTCAACCTTGACATGAGAGACGCAAAACCCTAGTTATGGGTTGATAGCTTAGGAGAAGATTTGTCTGATCAACCCATGAGGAATTCTTGAGTATGGAGATATGTCTTGACATCAAAAATATGAGGGAAAATTTTGAGGTATAACAGTTTCCCATGTTCAATATTCTTGTACATGAAGGGATACATTTTTATGCTTGCCTTTCGTGACCTGAAGGTATAAGACGATTGAAAACTCAAGTAACCCCTGAAATTTTCACTTTCGGGTATATAGAATGAAACTGTCGACTGACGATGTATTGGAATGGGCTTATGGATACCATTTGCAGAAGTTGATTATGAGGAATGGGTCGTACATTAGACCCCATGATAGCCTTCTTGGAATCATGTCCCACAGTCGTTTGGGAATGAAAGTTGTTAGCATGCATTGAGTTTTAACCAGATATGCAACAATATGCAGATGGAGAGATAATAATACATAGTCGGAGATGGGCTTAAAGATGCCATCCGCAGAGATTGATGATAGGAGAGTCATAATAAACCTTCGTCTAGGTTTTATCTAAGATAAGTACTTGTCAGGATGTAGATAGTCACCCCGTCTTGTTTCGGGAATTGATCTACAGTCAACTTTACTGGTAAACCCGTCTTGTTTCGAGAGTTGATACCGGCTTGTCCGTATAGATAGTTTCCCCGTCTTGTTTCGGGAATTAATCTTTGACAATTTTCTTGGAAGAATAATTTTCGCTTACTTGAGGATTTAACCTGAAGAATGAGGTTAGTTTTATGCACATTATGATGCATGCGAGTATGTAATGATGCTCTCGAAATAAACGAGAATTATGTATGCACATGTTATGATTTTTTTTATGAATGATGTATGAATATAGATGATGTGGTATTTCAAAACCTATCCATCTTGAAGAAACATGGAAGGTTCTGCTGGGGATCTTCGTCTTCTGCTTGGGGATGGAGGAATCCGGTTGTTGGAGACCTAGGTCGGGGATAAGAGAGATTTGGATTCTTCTGATGCACTATCTGACCAAGCTTCAGGTCTGGATATTAATGTCGTTATGGAGTGATAATCCTTGTTTGATACTCAGTTGGGGATGAATAACTTGTATATGTTTTTAAATAAACAACCCTTATTGGGGAATGATGTGGTTATGAGTAGCCTATTACTGCTCGGAGACTTACATGATAAATTGACTGATGATTTGTTACTGCTCGGGGACCAATGTAACAAAGTTGACGTTCACTGTGCCTAGACTAACGTACAATGTAGGTCACAACCGCGTGGGGACTGGCGTGATAAGTTGAAAATGTAGATGATCACTGCACGGAGACTGATTTGATGAATTGAGAATGATCATTTCACGAGGACTGACGTGATGAATTGAGATAATCACTATGCGGAGACTGATGTGATGAGTTGAGATAATCACTGCTCGAACACTAACGTGATAAATTGAGAATAATGACTGCGCGAGGACTAACATGACAATGAGATAATCACTACTCAGGGACTAGCGTGATGAGTATAGATGATAACTGTGTGGGGGCTGACGTGATGAGTTGAGCTAATTACTACGCGGGGACTGATGAAATGAGTTGAGATAATCACTACTTGGGGAATAACGTGATGAGTTGAGATGATCACTTCTCGGGGACTAACGTGATAAATTGAGAATGATCATTGTGCAGGGACGAACATGATGAGTTGAGATGATCACTACTAGGGGCCTAACATGACCAATCGAGAATGATCATTGTGCGGGGACTGGCGTGATGAATTATAAGTTGATGATCTGCTACTGCTCGGGGACAGATATAACAATGGTATGTGTAGATATTGTAAATGAACCATCCTACTGCAGATGAGATAGTGGTATAGTATTCCTGAAGATGTGATAACTTTGTGGGGTTGTATTGGTGACTTGGATTATTATCCCAATTCCTATAGCCTATAGTAATTGCTATTTCTATTCGCTTTTCATGTATTTGTGAGTAGATATTTATTGTTAGATGCATATAAACATTCAGAGAAATCATTGGACTTATGTAAACAAAATAGATAAAAGTAAAAAATTCGGATTTTAGAAGAGAAATTGTATTGATTTTTGACAAATGGGACTATATAAAGGAAATTTGTGTACAAGTAGACAAATATCCTAGTAAGAGGAAATCTTCGAATGCATTGAAAAAGTGATAAAAGCTATGTGGAAATAATCCCGTCGAGTTTCAACTCTGCTATTGCTCATATATTTTCGGCTATCTCATCTCCTTGTTGCCAGAAGAAGGTGGTTGGACTAATCTGTGCCATTTGAACTTGACAGTGATGTGGTCTGTAAGTAGGTGATCCATCGAGACATAATCCTACACTTTAATCCCTAAACTTTTCCTAGACCGCCCTTTCGGGTTTTCAGTCTATCGGGATACCCTTTTTTCCCAAGCCACCTTTGCAGGTTTTCGACTTGTCGGGTGTACATTTTTTACATATGTCCCTAACTTTTGCCCGAACCCTTTTCGTTCTACGGGACACCCTTATTTTTTTCTAGGCTAGTCGACCTAGCGGGTCACGTTTACGCGTAGTATTTTTTAACTATGTATGAATTCACATGGTGTAGGAAGTCTTCTTAATCTATAGTGCTTAGTATCATGGCTCCGCCAGAAAATATTATCTTGACTACAAATGGTCCCTCATAGGTGGGAGTCTATTTACCTCTGGGATCACCATGTGGTAGGATGACGAGCTTGACTACTAGATCGCCAACTTGGTACACTTGGTGCTTGACTTTCTTATTGAAGGCTTGGACCATTCATGTTTGATATATTTATCCATGGAAGATGGCTGCGAGTTGCTTCTCATCGATCAAGTTTATCTGGTCAAGTTGAGTCTGGACCCATTCGTCTTCATCTAACTCTGCATCCTTCAATACTCTGAGCAAGGGTATCTGGACCTCGATAGGGAGAAGCACTTCCATACCATATACAAGAGAGCATGAGGTTTCCCCTATAGATGTTCGTAATGAAGTGCGATAATCGTGGAGAGAAAATGTAAACATCTCATGCCAATCCTTATACGTTACTGTCATCTTCTGTATGATCTTCTTAAGATTCTCGTTGGCAGCTTCCACTGCGCCATTCATCTTTGGCCGATACGAAGAAAAGTTGTGATGCTTTATCTTGAACTTCATGCAGAGTTCGGTGATCATTTTGTTGTTGATATTGTACCATTATCTGTGATAATGCTTTCAGGGATGCCGTAACGGCAGATGACATTATGTTTGATGAATCGAGCCATGACATTGTTAGTAATAGATGCGAATGAGGTTGTTTTTATCCATTTTGTAAATTAGTCGATAGCAACAAGGATGAAACGGTGTCCATTATAAACGGTTGGCTTGATTTCTCCAATCATATCAGTGCCCCACATTGCAAAAGGCGAATGAGCAGTTAGAACATTCAACAGAACCGGAGGCACATGCACTTTATCTGCATATGACTAACATCTATGGCATGATCGGGAATACCGATATTAATCGAATTCCATAGTGGACTAGCAGTAACCTGCTCTCAGAATTTTCTTAGCAATTGTATGTCCACTAGAATATGTACCAAAGGCGCCTTCATGTAGTTCTTCCATAATTTGTTTAGCAGTCTTTTGATCTACATAGCGTAGTAAGGCAAAGTCATGGTTGCATTTGTATAAGATGTTTAGAAATAACTTGGCAACGAATCTCCTCAGCAATTTCTTATCGTTGACAGTTTCCCCCTCAGGGTATTCTTGAGCGTCGAGATACCTCTTCACTTCGTGGAACCAAGGTTTCTCTTCTACTCTATCAGTGTCGAGTTCACAATAATACACTGGTGTGTCTATTCTTTCAATAGTGATCTGAAGAGCTTCGTTGTCCCTTCTGACTTTGAACATGGATGACATGATAGCTAACGCGTCTGCCAACTATTTCTCTTCTCGTGGAATATGCTCAAAACTGATTTCTTCGAAGAAGGGGGGTCATATTCAACACATGTTCTTGATATGGAATAAGATTTGGAAGTTTCGTGTCCCATTCGCCCTTAATATGACTAATTACCAAAGTTTAGTCTCTATATACTTGTAAGAATTTGATCCTCAAGTCAATATCATCTTTGATACCCATGATGCACGCTTCGTATTCAGCCATATTGTTGGTGTAGTTGAAACATAATCGGGCGGTGAAGGGTGTATGGCCACCCTTAGGAGATATGATCACATCTCCAATACCATTGCCAAGTGCATTAGAAGATCCATAAAAGACCATGGTCCATCGAGATCCTGGCTCAGGTCCTTCATCTAGTCCAAGTTCCTCGCAATTGGTGACTAGCATAATATCCTCATCAGTAAATTCAAAATACATAGACTGATAGTCATCTACGACTTGATGAGCCAAGTGATAGTTACTACACTTCCTTTGATCAATTTTTGAGTAGTGTATTAAATGCCGATTCGGTCAAGATCATTTGCCATCTTGCATTTCTTCCGTAAAGAGTGTGTTTCTAATATGTTTTTATCGGATCCATTTTAGAGATTAATAAGGTAGTACAGGTCAACATTTACTGTCTTAGTCAGCGAGAAGCCTAATCCAAAGCGCAACAAGTTTTCTTGAGTAGTGAGTATCTTGTTTCACAGTCGGTAAACTTTTTGCTAAGGTAGTATATTCCATGCTCTTTTCGACCAGGCTCGTCATGTTGCCCCAACACGCACCCCATTGAGTTTTCTAACACTGTTTGGTACATAATTAGAGGTCTTCCTTCAACTGGTGGCATCAGGACAGGAGGTTCTTGTAGGTAGTCCTTGATTTTTTCAAAAGATGTCTAGAAATCGCCGTTCCATTCCACTACTTGATCTTTCTTCAGTAATTTGAAGATTAACTCACAAGTAGCAGTTAAATGTGCAATAAATCTGGAAATATAATTCAGTATTCCTAAGATACCCCTGTCTTCCTTTTCGGTGCAGGGAGTTGGCATTTCCTGAATAGCTTTAACCCTAGCAGGGTCAACATCGATACCTTTACCATTGCGACGAATCCCAAGAGTTTGTTGGATCTAACTCCAAAGGTACATTTGTTCGGATTTAGTCTCAACATGTATTTCTTTAGTCTATCAAACAGCTTACGTAAATGATCAAGATGTTTTTCTTTTGTTTGTGATCAAGCTCTCATGTCATCGATGTAAACCTCTATCTCGTGATCGATCATATCATAGAATAAAGTTACCATAGCACGCTGATATGTTGCCCCAGCATTCTTCAACCTAAACAACATGACCTTGTAATAGAAGGTGCCCCACTGTGTAACAAAAGTAGTCTTTTCCATGTCTTCAGAAGCCATCTTGATATGATTGTAGCCGGAGAAACCATTCATGAAAGATAAAACCTTATGATGAGCGGTGTTGTCAACCAAGACGTCAATTTATAGGAGCGGAAAATCATCTTTCGGCTTTCCTTATTCAAACTCGATAGTCCACACACCTATGTACCTTGCCATCCTTTTAGGTACCGGTACCACATTCGCAACCCAGTGTGGATAGGAAGTAACAAATAGGAAACATGCATTGAACTGCTTCATTACTTCGGCTTTAATTTTCTCAGACATCTCAGGACGCATACAACAAACCTTCTGCTTTACATGGAGAAAACCTTCTTCTGGTAGTGTGTACCACAATGTCGATATCTAAACCTGGCATGTCTTCGTAAGACCAAGCAAAAATCTCGATGTAGTCTCGCAGCATCTAGATCAATATTTCCTTAACATTGTTCTCAAGACCGGCTCCTATCTTGATTTCATTTCTGTTTTCATCGGTAACTAGATTCACCACCTCGACTGGCTCTTCATATGGTTGTATAGCCCTTTCCTCTTGTTGTAGTAGTCAGGTAAGTTCTCCTGGCACTTCACAATCGTCATCGCCTTTGTCTTTGGCCTGGTAGATCAGATTATCAAAATCATATTTAGCAATAGCAGAGTCATTATCGATGGGATCCAGAGTTAATATGGATCCGGAATTTATTACGTGGGCGTGTGTAAGAACACATAGCTTTTTTTGAAAAGGTGATAAAGTAAAAAGAAGGACAAAAAGCAAAATATTTGAATGCAAAAGTGCAATGATTTATTGAATGAAAATATGCGAATGACAAATAGTAATCCTTACGAATGAGACATTGTTCCCCGGGCAAGGCACTAGGCTTAAAGTCTTTTTATTCAAAGCTATAAAGCATAAAAGCATAAAACAAAAAAATAATTACACCTGACTAAAGGAGAATTGCATAACATCCTTAGTCGTGCAATTGTTTAGCCCGTTGCTGGTAGTAGGAAAGATCCAGTTGTTGTTGTCAAAGTCACCATCATCGTCTTCTATAGCATGAACTCCATTCTTGTTGAAGCGGAACGGAGGCCCAGCAACATGTTTGAGGAGTATCATTTTCTGACCTTTTAAAGTGAAGCCTAAACCAGTCTTGTCAGATTTGAATGGAAAATCGGGCAACTAACCCCAAACAGTACAACCTCCTTCTTCTACTACAGCTCTGGCGTCCTTCAACGAGGCCATCTTCAGTAGAACTTTAGTAACCTTAGGAGTGACAGGAGATTCGATAGGCATAACTCGTGGAACTACTTCGAAAGCTTGACAGGGGGTCTCGATAAATTCTCCTTCCATTTCGATGTATCAGAATGATTGCAGATGACTCACCATATATTCTTCCTCTCCGCATACCGTAACGATCTTCCTCTTCACATGATACTTCAACTTCTGATGCAAGGTGTAATACGGTGAACTGACTTTGAGAATTTGTTTTGCTTTTTATCGCAAATGTGAGGATAGCAAGAGTCGCCACCGACTTTTCTTTTATCCAATTAAGGGAAGGTGAAAAGAACAGGAAAAGACCTTCGTTAGATTCTGAGTAAGGGAGAAGGTTATGAAAAGGGAAGCTATTAGCACCTATTTCCATCTGTAGTTATCTACGGGCTCTTAGTTGCTCTTAGATCATTTTTTCAAAAAAAGGTGCTTTCTGTGTGTGTGTTTGAAAATGTTTTGAAAAGGCACTTCACTTTGAATTTGTAATGATTCATGTAGGAATGTATACAAAGTGTTCGGAAATGTTCCGTTTTGAAAAAGAGTTTGAATTTTGACAAAAGTGTGAGGTGTGAAAAGTATTTTGATAGAGCAAGCAACTAAAAGTCTTATTACCTACTCAGGATGGTCGTTTTCGTGTTATTTTACGTTCCATTAGAATAGCGCTATCCATACCATTAGTTGGTAGGTAACCCTATTCGTTGGATGTAAAAGGGACATTGGATGGTCATAGAAGGCAACTTGTAGGAGTATCCTAGCACATTCGAAGGGACGATCATCACTTTTCGTAGGCAACAATCAAGGGACGAGATCATGTATTCGTAGGCAACATCATGGGTCTATGATCTTGTATCAAGGGACTATGATGATATATTTCGAGGCAACGGTGCTAGGATACCTCTACGCTCGAGGGACATGACCATTTAATCGAAAGGCAAGAGAGAATTACCCTAAGGGTGCATGTGTTAAGAGAGTGTGTCAAATTCAGATATGTTATCTTGGAATTAGAGGTTATCTATGTTGATTTTTATCTTGTGATACACGCCTAATTACTAACAGTTTATAGGGTGCGGAAAATAAATTGCAGAAAGTAAAGTGCGGAAAAATAAAGTCCTATGCTATTACATGGCTTTGGGGCAGTTACATAATAGGAGTGCGGAAAGTAAACGTCCTAATTAATCTATTACATCCAATAGGCAGTTACATAATATTGAAAAGAATGCGAGAAAAATAGTCCGAAACGTTACAACCTGTAAGCAGATACATAATCGAAAAATATAAGAAGTTCACATAAGAGAAAAAGGTTAGTAAAAATAAGATTTTTGAATGAGGAAAAAGATTTTAGGTTAGTCATGCTGATTAGATGATGAGATAATTTTTTTGGGAATTTTCTATATCGATTTTGATAATTAAAAGCAATTAAAAGTCAATTTAATGGTTAATTAACAATTAATTAAAATATGCATGCAAAAATATTAATTTTTATGTCAAAAATTAAATAAACATTTTTCTGATTAAAATGCAAAAGGAAAATATTTTTGGTGATTTTTAAATGCATGAGAAAAATATTTAAAGATAAATTAAATTGAATGGAAATATAAAAAGAAAAATAAGAAAATATGTTAGTTTGAAAAGTGAAAAAAAAAAAAGAAATTGCCAAGGCCAAGGATCGAACTCGTGCCCTCCAGGAGAAATCAACCAACACGTTGCCAACTGAGCCAAGTGTGCTTAGTGTTTGAATCCTGCAAACAATGCATTATAAGGGAATACGTGTCATAATTGTAATTTCAAACACAGTCAAACGCGGTGGGACCCAGTTGGAATGGATAAGCGAATCAGAACGCGTTATTGTGCCACGCATACCCTCGCTTGAGTCCAACAGTCAACGACGCTGGAGCCCTAGCTCCGGTCGTCTTCTCTGGCGTGCACAACGGCCGATCCTGCAAAATAGGTAAAATCAAAGCAAAAGAAAGACCCTATCCCCCCTAATTCGACCCCTGCGAGTTCAATTGTGCCATCGTCTTGGCCTGAAAACATCTGTAAACTGAGTTTCGAAGAAAACAACATAAACTGCCCTAACAATGGTGATTCACGGTTTATGCGTAAAACCTCACATGTTATGCATCAACCATGATCTAATGAATGCCCTGAGTTCATACAAACAAGAGAAAATAGTTAACAACGCATGGATCAATGAAAACGAAATCAAGAAAAATACCAAATCGGAGTGACTTATATGGCACGATCTGGGATGATTTTGCTTCGTGTAAGGGTTGGGAATGATTGCTGGGATGTACAGGAACACGATGGAAGGCTTGAAACTCCTTGAAACCTGCTGGAAAATCAAAATCGAAATTGACAACTTTGTGAAATTTTTTGAGAAAATAGGGTTGCTTCAAGAGGCTAGGGTTTCGTCCTTGGTCTTTGTGAATGCAGTAGATATTTATAGAGCAAGAGGTTGGATCAAAAAGAATGAAAAAAGATATGCTTTTGAATGCAAAATATTTTCTCTTTCAATTTTGATCAAATCTTTCCAAAATTTGATTTTCTCTTCCTTGCATGAGATAGCACGAAATTGGCATGTTTTGTGGGCTTCCTTGGTCCTCAAGCTTGATAAAAATCCAACCCAACTTAAATTATACCTTGTTTTCATATTTTATTTAATTTCAATTTGAATTAAATGCTTTTAAATTCAAAAATAAATATAAAAAAAAAGAAAGAGGTCCTGGCAAGGCATCAAGAGGTCACAAATAATATTATGATCAAGTTTTGATCATAAAGTTATAGGCCCATTTGGAAAAAAATTAGATTTTGTCAGATATTTTCCTTTGTGCAATTCTTCAAAAATGTCCAACTTGTTCAAGGTGTATTGTGCTCAATTTTTAACATTTTTTAGTGTTCTTGGACTTTTTGGAAATATCTAGGTGTCCTCTAAACAACCTCTTTGAATGTTTTGATCCATATCTTCAAAATGAAGCATTTTCTGACCATGCTTGTGAGACATGAACTTGTAGAGAATTGAATTCTCTTCAAAATAAGAGGTGGTGGAAAAAGTTCTGATAAAGTATGAGGAAGTTATGCTCACTCAAAGTTCAGTTGACTTTTCCTCAATAAACCCTAATTTGGAAAGTTTGACTTTTGATCAAATCTTGAGTTTTCTTGATGAATCATGATCAACCCTTGATCAAATGATGAATGTTACTTCAAAATATGGATGTTGACAAAAAATCACGAAGTTTGACTGTATGTTGACCACAGTTGACTTTTTGTCCAATACAACTAATTTTCAACCATCTGAGCAATTGTCTGAGGAAACTTGACTTGTAAAGCTTGAAACTTGACATGGAGATTCTTTGAAGCATATGAGGAGGCATGATGACCATAGGAGATGTTGGGAACCACCTTGATCTGAGAATTTCCAAACCCTGGTTTGGGTTGATTGCCTAGGAGAGGGTTTTTCTGATCAACCCTTGAGGAATCCTTGAGTATAGAGGTATGAAATGCCTTGAGAAGTAAGAGGGAAAATTTTGGGGTATGACAGATGCCGCTATTCAATCTTCTTATACTGGAAGGGTTAGATTGGCATGCTTGCCTTTGGTGACCTGGAGGTGGAAGATGATTGAACACTCGAGTACACCTGAAAATTTGCACTCGCCATTGATTGATAATGCGGGAATGGGCTTACAGATGCCATCTGGAGGAGCCGGAGGCTTTACTGGGGGATAAGTCGTACGTTAGACTCAAGAACGTTGCCTGAATAGGAGAATCGTCGGAGATGGGCTTAAGATGCCATCCAGAGAAACTAATGTCGGGGAAAGAACCGTATGCTAGGCTCTGTAGATATTCCTGGAAGCAGAAGGGAGCACGAAGATGGGCTTAAGATGCCATCCGGAGAGAGTCGTACGTTAGACTTCACGCTCGTCTTTGAATGAAGTTATTGGTTTGTATTAGTTTTTAACCAAATATGCAGCATTCTGAAAGTGGAGAAATGTCGACAAATAGTCGGAGATGGGCTTAAGATGCCATCCAGGGCAACTGAGTCATATGCCAGACTCTGTAGTTTCTGTTGATAATAAGAGAGATTCAGAATGAATCGTCGTCTTGATTACTCTGAGGGGATAATAGTCGGCAGAATGTGGATAGCTTTCCTATTGTGCTTCGGGTGTTGATCCAATGCCTGTTGTCGGAGGACAACCTGGGTGATCGTTTGGATAGGGTTTCCCGTCTGGCTTCGGGTGTTAATCCTGGATCTGTCGTTTAGAAGTGATTTTCACCTGTTTGGGAAGAAAAACAAAAGCAACTTTGATAGGATATAGTTAGTCCTATGCAGATTATGATGCACGACAATGTGTATGAATGATATTATGCACAAGTTATGACTTTTATGAATAATGTATGATAGATGCTCAGATTTCAAAACATATCCATGTTGAGGAAGATGTGGACGCTCGCTTGGGGATGAAACGGATGAAAACCCGTTTGCGTAAAAACCCTTTGATGATATTTTAGGATTTGGAAGCTCAAGTGTCATAACTCAAGTTCCAAGCTTATGATTGTCTTGTTTATCAAGCTGGCGGGAGCCCTATTTATATCCATCCTTTCATGGAGTCTTCCTTTCCTTTCTATAACCGCCCTGGCACATTAACTATGGCTCGAAGGTGAAGTCGATCCATTTACGCTGATTTGCTCAGAACGCCCTACAAAGACCCATGTACTCATCATTCTCCCAATTGGTAACGCCTCCTCCACCCGAGCCTCTAACCCCGACGAATGGTCGAGCTATATCTCGATCATGCCGACCTCCGCCTCCAACCCCGGGACCACGCCGGATAAGGATCTCGCCCTGAATCCTAGATCAATCTCGGTGCCTCGCAACCTCCTCCGGCCATCCATATCAGCTAAGGAATTTATGCATGATCATAAGCCCCCTTGGTCGCATAGTTTTAAGCTCTTTGAATCCGTGTCGACCAATCAACTTAGAAACTGTAAACCCTTAGCGAGATGCATACTCAGAGTTTTTAAATATCGCACGTGACCCACGCGCCTCCAGCCCAACGGTCACCTGTAGCCACAATGTTTACCCTATAAATAGGGAATAGCTAACTTTACGCCTTCTTTCCCTCCTTCTCATTATATCGCATTTACTCGCTCCCCAAGAAATCCTCCCTTTCATATTTCCACAAACCCTATTGCGCTCTTGCCGTCAATTGCTTCAAAAACCCCTTCTTAGTCAATCAATCATCTACACAGGTATCCTCTTTTCCTTTTACATTATTTTTGTTTTAATCCAAACATGGTCGTTATTAGGGAATGCGATGATTTTGGTCGCAAAATACACTTAGGAAACGAGGAACGCAAAATCTTGTTTGAGGATTACATGCGTGAGATGAATGATGCTCAGAGGGTAACTGAACTAAAAAGGGTTACGGACATGGTTTGCACTGAAGTTTTTACTTCTGACATTGATTCTAACCCTGACTCTTCAGGTTCGGTGGAGCTTATAATGGAAACTAACAGATTAATCAAAGGAGAAGCCATAGGTTTCAAGCAAAGCTTGATACGAGATGTCGAAATCGCTACCCTGCGTTCTCTCTGGAACGTCTCATCCACAGGAAACGAGGATGACGTGATTTTAGAATCTTGTGAATTCGGGGAGAATGTTTGCATGATCCGACCCAAAGGAGTTGACTCCGAGTGGTTTTACTTTTATACCGGAGTGAAGAGTTTGGCATTCAATTTCCCCTTTCTGACTTTGAGACTGACATCCTCCGAACCATTAACGTTGCTCCCTCTCAACTCCGTCCAAATAGCTGGGGGTTTATCAGGGCGTTTGAAGTAATCTGCCAAACCCCCTCAATAGCCCCCACCGTTGGTCTATTCTTTTCCTTTTTCGAGATAAAGAGCGCTGAACCCGGAAGCTGGGTGCCATCAGTGGCATCCCAAAAAGGAGCTTCCTTCAAGCCTACACCTCAAACTTTAAAGGCTACAAAGAACGTTTTATCCGAGTAAAATGTGGGCCTCGATGCCCCCAAGTTATTTATGGTGCTGACGGGCATCACAAATTCCCTTTATACTGGACCTGTGACCCACTTCCCATCTCCGGCTTTGATTATGACAGCCTGAATGCTTCCGAGACCCGTTCCCTAGAAGTACTGGACTCCTTCAGGCCAATCAGGGTCAAGGAATTACTTGCCTTACCTCTAAAGGAAGTCCCCGACTTCCTAGGTAAGTTTTTTTCCAACTAACTTTACTCAGTCGCCTTCTACCTGTATGTTTAATATCTTTCTATTGTTTTACTTTCTACAGACAAAATGACTGATAGAGGCCGCAGCTCGCGCTGCTCGGATGGGTGATGGCGGCCCTTCCGAGACCAAGTCTAATCTGTCCGGGCTGGAAGTACGCGTTCTGAAGAAGAAGAAGAACACCTCAATCCGAGAAAATGCTCTGGAAACTACCGTCATCACCGCTTCCCCATTAAAATGCCCTGCCGAGCCCGAACCAACCGCTGAACCCATCCCGAAGAAGCTGAAGACTATCATGGGGAATGAGAACAACTCGGCAGATTGGGCTGTTTCCATCTTATTAAAAGAAACTGGTGAAAATTCCAGCCGAGCTTCCGCAGAAAACCAGTTCTGGTCTGCTGACTTTGAGGGCCTCAAGTTTCTATATGACCATCTCAATGCCACCACAGACGTGAACAAGCTGAGGAACCTGGGCTCACAGCAGATCAAGAAATAGCTGAGTTCGTATCTGATGAGGTGTGCCGTACTCACTAAAAGTTTGTTCGAGTCTGGTGATAATGTGGAGTAGAAAAAGGCCGACATGGAGATAGAGGTCAAGAGGCTATCTGATAATGAGAAGTTCCTTTATGATGCCAACAACGTACTCAAGAACAAACTCCTGGAAGCTGCTGACAGCATCACGGATCTCGAGAACAAGAACTCGGATTCCAATAACCGGATCAAGGCTTTAGAAGACGAGCTTGCCCAGGCCAAAACTTCAGCCTCCGAGATGTCAACCAAGCTTCAAGACTCCGAGAAGTCATGCTCCGAACTGAAAGAGGTGTTAGAGAAATCTCGAATGGATGTGCTGAATGCCGGGGATTTAGCTTTCGACCGAGCCAAAGCCCAGGTAACTTGTCTATATCCCGACATAGACATCTCAGAAGTTTACTTTTTCAAGGCCATCGTGGACGGGAAGCTGGTAGAGGTCGAAGAAGATGATAGCGAAGCCACACTAAGTGAAGGAAACGCTAATGTGGATGCCAACCCCAACCCCTAAATTTCATTCTAGCTTTCACTTTTTCCATTATGTTTTAACATTTTTGTAGTTAGTCATCCTTTTTGGTGGATGCATTTTATATTCCAAACATTTGCCTTGCCGGGCTTCGAGCACCAATTTCAATGTTTTTGATGTTTTGATAAAATATCGTTTTCAATGCTCAACTCAATGATTATTGTGCGTATAGTTGTGAACCTTTTATGTAGCGCTACTAGCCCCACGAGCCATAGGGTGCGGCGAGTAACCCTGATGGTTTTAAATGACCACATAACAACTGTTCGCAACGCCAATGTACTCCTTCGGGTAACCTTGATTTTACCGTGATTGAGAAGGCTTTGGAAAAATGCCTGACGGAATCCAATTAAGGTTCTCCGCCTTATATGCTCTGAAGGTTGTTCCGAGTAGGAACAGAGCCTCTGAAGGTTGTTCCGAGTAGGAATAGAGTCTTTGAAGGTTGTTCCTAGTAGGAACAGATCCTTTGAAGGTTGTTCTGAGTAGGAACAGAGCCTTTGCGGATAGAGGATTTTTACCGTGACTGAGAGACGATCCGAGACCGAGCTCAGCAGTACATACCTGATGGCTCCCGCCATTTCTATTTAGGGACCAAATGTTGCAACATAAACTCATTTTATAGGTGCCTCATTAAAAACCCTGGCCCTTGCCTAGGGAAAAGAGTGCACCATTTATTTTTACATTATCAAAATGCTTAACTAAAATATAACTTAAGATTGACAACATTCCAGGTCCTGGGCAACTCAGTCCCACTAAGGTTTCCACCTTGTAGGTCTGCTCAGAATCCTCCGAGATCCTGAATGGACCCTCCCGATTGGGATCTAGCTTGCCCCTCTTGGTTGGGTCAGTCACTTTTTTAAGCACTAAATCTCCGACTTCAAAGCCACACTGTTTCACCCGCAAGTTGAAACGTCTGGTCATTCTTTGTTTGGCTGCCACTTCCCTAATATGAGCCGTGTCCATTACCTCCTCCAAAAGATCCGCCTCCTCATCTAAAGCCAGTTTATTGGACTCCTCTTCAAAGTTCTCCCTCCTCCAAGAGGGAAAAGCAACTTCCACCGGTATCATGGCATCGACTCCAAAAACCATCCTAAAGGGAGTCTCCTGAGTCGTGGAATGAACTGTGGTGTGGTACCCCCACAATACTTCATGCAAATATTGTGCCCACAATCCTTTGGCGGAATCTAGCTTCTTTTTTATCGCATTCAAAATTACCTTGTTAGCCGACTCGGCCTGCCCATTTGCCTGTGGGTGCTCTACAGATATGAATTTGTTTTGAATTCCGAGCTCCTTGCATAACTCCACCACCGAGGCTCTTGCAAATTGCGCTCCGTTGTCTGAAACAATGACCCGAGGTAGCCCGAACCGACAAATAATACTTCTCCAATAAAAGCGCCGAACTCGATCCGTCGAGATCCGAGATACTGCCTCTGCCTCCACCCACTTAGTAAAATAATCAACAGCTACAATCAGGAACTTCAACTGTCCCGGGGCCACTGGGAACGTCCCTAGGATGTCAGCCCCCCACTGATAAAAAGGCCACGGGGCCAAAATGGCGTGCAGAAACTCGGACGGAGTATGAATGATTGGAGCGAACGCTTGACATTTTGAACACTATGCTACATATCCTACACAATCCTTTGTTAGAGTAGGCCGAACACCCGCCCTTAAAATCCGACCAGCTAAAGCTCTTCCTCCTCCATGATTTCCACAGACCCCTTCATGAACCTCTTTCATTACTACAGATACATCCCCTTCCGCCACACAACGCAACATTGGGGCTGCGAGCCCTACCCGATACAACTTCCCAGATTCCATCACGAACCTGGATGAGATTTTCTTGATTCGTTTGGCCTTCTCACTATCCACGGGTAGCGTGTCTTGCTGCAAATAGCTAATGACGCACTCATCCACCCATCTTCTTCACCAATAGCCATGGACTCTTCCCTCTCAATGGTGGGCGCGGGAAGTACTTCTGGTATGACCGACTTGTTTGTCCCGGAATCCCTAGAACTGGCTAGCCGGGATAGAAGATCAGCGCGAGTATTCTCCTCCCGGGCTACATGACATATCTCAAAAGCTTCGAACCGCCGACTTAAGGAAACAAATGCGCACATACTTTGTTAAATGGGGTCCTTGTCTGAAAGATCCATCCACCGCCCACCACCACCGTGAACTGCATTTAACCAGCGATGTGTTACTCCAACCTCCAAGGCCGCCCACTATCCAGAGTCAGATCCCTCTCGTTGAAAACCCAAAACGCAAAGAATACTCCAAAACCATTCCTCCTGGCCTTCCGTAACCACTCCCGTGCTTGAGATTAGAAGAGCCACAGACAAAATCCATCTTTGAGTAGGAGCCACCCCTACGGAGAAGTAAGCCCGCCATGAAATCGCCGGACCTGGACTTGACCGGTACGGGGCTGAAACTCGATTTCAGACGGACACCCACGCCCAGACACCATCCTTCCGCCGATCCGCTTTGAATACTTGCTTTAATGGGAAATTGTCTTCTCGGACGGATGTCCAAGAAAATAATGCTCGAGCCTGCAGTACACAAGTGCGCATAATCTTTCAATCTTCTCGTACCGATCGCCCTTTTAACACTTTACTTACAAAATAAACCGGGCCCTCCTCCGTGTCTTGACCAACACCGAATCGATCGCTTCGTCTCACCGCTTAAGTATAGTATCAATGGAGCTTTTGGTCCGATTAGCACCGGGTGCCGACAAGCATGCTTTATCTCGCTGAACGCCTTCGCATGCCCCCGCCCATTCGAACTTGGCTCTTTTCTTAATTGCCGAGAAGAAATGGATGGACTTGTCACCGCATGATAGGAACGAGACAATGCGCCAAACGCCGCTAGTCGGTGGACTTCTCAGATGGAGGACGGCCCGCATGTCGATGATCGCCTGACACTTATCTGGATTGGCCTCGATACCCCGACTTGTAAGCATGAAACCAAGAAACTTGCCGGCTTGAACCCCAAATGTACACTTGTCCGGGTTCAGGCGGATGTTGAACTTCCGCACTGCCGCAAAAGTCTCCCTAATGTCTGTCACATGATCTTCTCCTGATGCGGTCTTTATCACCATATCATCTACATATACCTCAATATTCCGTCCAATTTGAGGAGCGAAAACCATGTCCATCAGTCTCTGGTAGGTCGCGTCGGAGTTCTTTAGGCCGAAAGGCATAACCCTATAGTAAAAGTTCTTCCGCTGCGTCATGAAAGCGGTCTTCAACGCATCCGCTGGGTTCATCCGGATTTGATTGTACCCGGGAGTACGCGTCCAAAAAGCTCAGGAGGCGAAAACCGGAGGAACTGTCGATCAGTCGATAGATATGAGGAAGGGGGTAAGGATCCTTCGGGCATGCTTTGTTTAGGTCAGTGAAGTCTACGCACATTCTCCACTTTCCGTTCTTCTTCTTCACCTTAACTACATTGGACAGCCAAGTTGGGTACTGCACCTCACTGACGAAACCGGCCTTCAATAACTTCCCCACCTCTTTCGAGACAGCCTGTCCCCTCTCTTCTCCCATCTTCCGCTTCCTTTGTGAAACCGGCTTGACCCTAGGATCGATCGATAAATGGTGGCACATGATCTCCGGGTCTATACCCGGCATATCCGACGGTTTCCAAGCGAAAAGGTCTAGGTTCTGCCTTAACAACAGGATTATCTCGGTCTCCTCCTCCTTCGTCAGTTGGGTTCCCAGATGGGTGATCTGTGAGGATAACGGCCCGATCTGGACGTCCTTAATCTCTTCCTGAGGAGTAAGTCCATCCTCGCTTGACCCCTCCCTCGGATCGATGTCCACCATGCCGACCTCGCGTTTCAAGGAGGCCTCCGCTGGACCCGACTTCTTCTTGGCTTTCAAACTGTCTTTGTAGCACCTTCGGGCCAGGCCTTGGTCTCCACGTACGACCCCGACGCGCCCATTGCCAAGGGGATATTTCATGGTCAAGAACAGTGTCGATAGTACCGCCTCAAGTGCATTGAACGACGGCCGCCCAATAATGATGTTGTAAGGCGACGACGCATTAACCACCAAGTATCTAACCTGAACAGTCTTGGCATTCTCCTCATCCCCGAAGGTGGTGAGCGTAGGGAGATACCACAAAACCTGCACCTACTCGCCATAGAACCCAAAAAGGGTCCCGCTAAAGGGTAACAGCTCATTCGGCTCAAAACCCATTCCTTTGAAGGCTTCCCAGTAGAGGACATCCGCGGAACTTCCCGGATCGATCAGCACGCGTTTCACACCCCAGTCCCAGATTTGTACCTCTCGATCACCATGGGATCATTCTCATGAGGCAAAACCTCTCTGGAGTCTTCACCCGAGAAAGTTATCACTCCGGGATCAACCTTTGAGGTTCCGATGCGGAGTACATGCCCGCTCCCACGAGCATATCTTTTCCTGGAAGAACTAGTGGACCCGCCTCCCGCAAAGCCTCCTGAGATAGTGTTGAGAGTGTTCCGGGTTACCCTTGCCTCCTTCACCTCCTCAACGGCTTTACCCTTTTTCTTAGACCTAGAATCAGAAGCCGAGTCCCTCCTCGGGGACAGGTCACGTTTGCTCGTCCGTCCAGGATCTTTCTTCACGTAGGCCGACAACTTGCCTCTTTGCACTAACTTTTCAATCTCTCTTCGCAGCTGTATGAAAGATTCTGTGTGGTATGTCCCTTCAGACAATGATACTCACATCACGCCTCCGGATCTCCCCCAGAACCGTATTAACACTCCACCTATGGCTCCAAGGTTTAGCAAGAAGTTTTAAGTGATTAATGTCACGGAGGATATCTTCCCTTCTGGCATTTAGGGGCGTGAACGTCTCCCTGGGACCTAAAGTCGACCGAGGGCGGGACTGTGGCCTCTTATCCCAGGTTCACTCACGCGTGGTGGCTCTGTCCCGTGGCCGGGCACGTTCATCCCGTCCCGACCCCTTTTCTTTAGAATCTCGAGCGGGTTTCTCCATGTTGCTCTCTTCCCCCTTCACGTAGCCCTCAGCCCGGGTTATGATCTCATCCATGCTTTTGGCTGGCTTTTAGGCTAAAGATTCATTGAATTGACCGACTTTGAGGCCATGCTGGAATGCGGCTACAAAGATCTCCTGGTTGGGATGTGAGACTTTTATGGTTTCCTCGTTAAACCTAGCCATGAAGTCTCGCAGTGACTCGGAAGGACGCTGCCTCACATTGAAGAGAGAGGTATCGCCACTCATGCATGACGATTAGCCGAGAACTCGAATGATCTTTCGTTGAAATCTTGATAGCTCACCAAAGATAACCGTGGAAGCCCCATATACCATCGTAAGGCCGACTCTCTAAAGGTACCGGCCATCAACTTGCACTTAAGGGAATCGGTTGCCCCAATAAGTGTCATTGTGTTGTTAACCGAAATGATATGCTCCTGGGGATCTGACTTTCCATCGTACGACGCCAAAGACGGGGTTTGAAATTCTAACAAGATCCTCCCGCATTTCGGACAAAGGCTACTGCCCAGAGGCTCGTTGCGTTTTCCGTCATCCAAACCTCTCAGCTGAAGGGCTTGGACATTGTCCTGAAGAGTTTTGTTATGCTGGCGTAGGTCATCGATCATGGCCAGCAACTGGGTTAGATCCGGTGGATCCGTTGGTGAAGGTTGAGACATTGTTGCTAGTACGTGTCTATGTGTGTGTGTGGCCTGGGATTGATTTCACCGAGGCCCCATGGTGGGCGCCAATGTTCTTGCAGAAAAAACCTCTTTGATGATATTTTAGGGATTTGGAAGCTCAAGTGTCGTAACTCAAGTTCCAAGCTTATGATTGTCTTGCTTATCCCGCTGGCGGGAGCCCTATTTATATCCATCCTTTCATGGAGTCTTCCTTTCCTTTCTATAACCGCCCTGGCACATTAACTATGGCTCAAAGGAAGCCGACCACACCACGCTGATTTGCTCAGAACGCCTCATAAAGACCTGCACTCATCATTCTCCCAATTGGTAACGTCTCCCTCCACCCGAGCCTCTAACCCGGACGAATGGTCGAGCTATATCTCGGGATCATGCCGACCTCCTGCTCCAACCCCGGGGACCACGTCGGATAAGGATCTCGTCCTTGAATCCGAGATCTATCCCGGGTGCCTGCAACCCTCCCTCCGGCTATCCATATCAGCTAAGGAATTTATGCATGATCAAACCCTGCTTTTGAAAGTGAAGAAAGATATCCTTGATTCCTCCGATGCACTATCTAACAAAGTTTCGAGCCTAGATATCTATGCTGCTGAGGATGGTAGAGACCGAGAGGTACACTATGGAGGATCTTGTGCGAGACCCGCTAGAAAATTATGAGGGCCCACGGGATCTTGTGCGAGATCGGCCGAGAGTATTCGATTGTTATTGAGAGAAAAGGCTAGAAGGATCTAAAGCCCATTGAAACCTCTGGCTGGGGAATAAAAGATTTAGGTTTCCTCCGATGCACTATCTGACCAAGTTTCGAGTTTGGATATTGTTGCTGCCGGGGGAATGATGATTATTGAGAGATATTTTGCTGGGGATAAATACCTCTGTTGGAGATGAACTGCTAATGACGTAGCAAGGTCAAGTTGGTTGAAATCACCGTCAAAGCTAATGTGGTGAAGTTTGGAATGTTGGAACTAGTGGAAGAAAATGTGTACTACCGGGGAAGGTTTGCAAAGGAGCGATGCCCTGAGGATTGTACTTTGCGTAAGAACGCTTGGTGAATTTCCGCCATCTCAATTCCTAGAGCTCGAGTAATTATCCTTGTTCGCTCTCTTTCGCATGTTTGTAAATGATATTTATTGTCGATGCATATAATCATTCAAAGCAAACGTTGACTTTATGCAAACAACAATAGTGAAAATTGTAAAAGAAGGAACTTGTATTAATTTGAAAGGTGGCGTATGGCCAAGTAGTTTGTACACAAGAAAAGTAAAAAGCTATGCGAAAACAATCTCGTTAAGTTCAAACTATGCTAGTACTCATATTTTTCGACTATCTCATCTCCTTGTTGTCGGTAGAAAGTGAGTGGATTGATTTTTGCCATTTGAATCTTGAATGTCGATAGTAGTAGTCTCGAGGTAGGTGATCCGACGAGACATAGTCGCACGCTTAAATCCCTAACTTTGCCTAGACCGCCTTTCGGTCGCCAGATGCCCTTATTTTGCCTAGGCTACCGACACCCGGGTCTTGTTTATGCGTTGTATTTTTACTATGTCTAGCTCACAGTGTGAGAAGTCTTGCCATCCATGGTGCTAAGTATCATAGCCCCGCCTGAAAATACTGTCTTGACTACAAATGGTTCCTCGTAGATGGGACTCCACTTTCCCCTTGGATCACCTTGTGGAATAATGATGTGCTTGACTACTAGATCACCGACTTGGTAGACTCGGTGCTTGAATTTCTTGTTAAATGCTCTGATCATTCGTTTCTGATAGATCTGTCCATGGCAAATGGATGCGAGCCGCTTCTCGTCAATCAAGTTGATCTGGTCAAGGCGAGTCTGTATCCAATCGTCTTCGCCTAACTCTGCGTCCTGGAGGACTCTGGTTGAGGGTATCTGAACCTTGATTGGTAGGACCGCTTTCATACCATATACAAGAGAGAAGGGGTCCTCTTGATGTTCGTATCAGAAAAGCGATAACCATGAAGAGCAAATGGCAACATCTCATGCCAATCTTTGTAAGTTACTGTCATCTTCTGTATAATGTTCTTGATATTCTTATTGGCGGCTTCCACTGCGCCATTCATCTTAGGCCAATATGGAGAAGAGTTGTGATGCTTGATCTTGAGTGCGGTAGTTCAAAGGATCATTTTGTTGTTGAGATTATAGGTGTTATCTGTGATAATTCTTTCGGGAGTGCCATACCGACAGATAAGATTATGCTTGATGAATCGAGCCACAACATTCTTGGTAACAGATGCGAACGAGACTGCTTCTACCAACTTGGTGAAATAGTCAATTGCCACGAGGTTGAAACGATGTCCGTTGGAAGCGGTGGGCTTGATTTCTCCGATCATGTCAATGCCCCACATTGTGAAAGGCCAAGGAGCGGTTAGAACATTCAACGGTACTGGAGGTACGTACACTTTGTCTCGCATATCTCGTGATTGTGACAAGATCGAGCATAGCGGTGACTATCAGCTTCCATGGTGGACCAATAGTAGCCTGTTCTCAGAATCTTCTTAGCCATCGTATGTCCACTGGAGTGGGTACCTGTAATACGGTGAACTGACTTTGAGATTTTTGTATCGCAAATGTGCGGAGAGCAAGAGTCGCCACCGACTTTTCTTTTATCCAATTAAGGGAAGGTGAAAAGAACAGGAAAAGACCTTCGTTAGATTCTGAGTAAGGGAGAAGGTTATGAAAAGGGAAGCTATTAGCACCTATTTCCATCTGTAGTTATCTACGGGCTCTTAGTTGCTCTTAGATCATTTTTTCAAAAAAAGGTGCTTTCTGTGTGTGTGTTTGAAAATGTTTTGAAAAGGCACTTCACTTTGAATTTGTAATGATTCATGTAGGAATGTATACAAAGTGTTCGGAAATGTTTCGTTTTGAAAAGAATTTGAACTTTGACAAAAGTGTGAGGTTTGAAAAGTATTTGATTGAGCAAGCAACTAAAAGTCTTATTACCTACTCAGAATGGTCGTTTTCGTGTTATTTTACTTTCCTTTAGAATAGTGCTATCCATACCATTAGTTGGTAGGTAACCCTATTCATTGGATGTAGAAGGGACATTCGAAGGGACATCAGATGATCATAGAAGGCAACTTGTAGGAGTATCCTAGCACATTCGAAGGGACTATCATCATTTTTCGTAGGCGACAATCGAGGGTCAAGATCATGTATTCGTAGGCGACATCGTGGGTCTATGATCTTTTATCGAAGGGACTATAATGATTTGTTTGTAGGTAACGGTGCTAGGATACCTCTACGTTCGAGGGACTTGACCATTTATTCGAAAAGGCAACGAGAGAGAATTTCCCTAAGGGGTGCATGTGTGAAAAGAGTGTGTCAAATTCAGATATTTTATCTCGAAATTATGAGTGATCTATGTCCAATTTTATCTTGCCATACACGCCTAATTACTAGCAGTTTATAGGGTGCGAAAAGTAAATTGCGGAAAGTAAAGTGCGAAATGTAAAAGTCCTACGCTATTACATGGCTTTGGGGCAGTTACATAATAGGAGTGCGGAAAATAAAAGTCCTAATTAAACTATTACATCCCATAGGAAGTTACATAATATGAAAAAGAAAAGCAAGAAAAATCGTCCGAAACGTTACAACCTGTAAACAGATACATAATCGGGAAATACGAGAAAATTGCATAAGAGGAAAAATGTTAGTAAAAAGAAATATTTTGAATGAAGAAAAGATTTTGATTAGTAATGACAATAAGATGATAAGATAATTTTTAGTAATTTTCGGATCGCTCATAATTAAAACAATTAAAAGTCCGATTAATGATTAATTAACAATTAAATAAAATATTAATTTTAATGGTAAAATTAAATAAGCATTTTTCTGATAATAATGCAAAAGAAAATATTTTTGTGATTTTTAGATGCATGATAAAAATATTTGAAGATTAATTAAATTGAATGAAAATATTAAAGAAAATCGTAAAATAGAAAACAAGTTAGTTTGTAAAGTGGTAAAAGAAGTGTGGCAATTTAGGATTCGAACTCGGCTCACGGGAAACACGCGCTACCTTCACCACTAGACCAGCTGCATCCGTGTTAGGATATTGAAACAAAACGCTTTGAACGAAATCGCTTGGGAATCTAAAACCGCCAAGAACATCGCTTCTTCGCTTGAATTTTTAAATGGTTAGCCGGCCTTGCTCGACGCTAAGGCCCCTGCAAAAATCAAAAATTCCATACAAGCAATATAAATTTGTTTTGGCTACATGGATCGATTGCAAACAACATTCTAAACACTATGGTGGTACGTGTTTCGTCCAATTTAACGTGTTTTAGGAAACCCCAATTCGAACCTGAAAACCCTAACTATGGCACAACTCGATCTAGGCACTCAAAATGCAATTAAACCACCCAAATAGCTTGCAAACACGATGCTAAACATGAACAAACAATCAAAATACGTTAGATATGCACGAATGATAAAAATCGAAATTGAAAAAAGTTGGACAAACCGAAATCGTGTTTTCACAATTCTTGATGATTTTGTGAGTTGTAAAGGTCTGGAATGGTTCAAGAGGCTTCAAGGAACGTGTTTGAATGATTAGAATTTCCAGAATCGAAGCAAAAACAAGGCTGCAAGTTGCTTGAACACCACGGTTTTTTTGACTTAGGTTAGGGTTCTTTGAGGCAATTTTTCTGTTCTTTTCTCATGTGTATGCATTGTATATAATAGATGGATTTAGGTCGAATTAAGTGCAAATCATGAATCAATCAATGAAAAATATTTGATTTTGTAAGAAACCAAATCTTTCCTTTTGATCCAATTTTCATCAATTTCTTGCCAAATCAAAGCCAATTTCGAAATTGCCAGCTTTTGTGAGTTGCTTGGACCTCAAGGATGAGAGAAAAATCCAATTTGCATTTAATTTTGATTTTCTACCTTTTATTTTAATTTAATTGGCTTTTAAATGATTAAAATCCAAATAAAATTGAAAGTAAAAGATAAAATTCGTGGCCTTTTGCTTGGAGGTTCCAAATTGATTAAGGAACAAGTTTGAATCAAGAAAAGTTAGGCCCTATTGCAAAATTTTGGATTTTGACAAGTATTTCTCTTTGTGCACCTCTTCAAAAATGCTCAACTTGTGCAAGGTGTATCTTGCTCAATTTTCCATATTTTTGAATGTTCTTGGACTTTTTAGAAAGCTCTAGGTGTCCTCTAAACAACCTCTTCGGTTTCATCTCATTTGGAGTTTCTATGCTGAATAAAACGTCAATACAAAAAGTTGACTTTTTGTTGACTTTGAAAAGGACCTGTAATGTTTTGATCCATATCTTCAAAATGAAGTATTTTTTGACCATGCTTGTGACACATGAAGTTATAGAGGATTGAATTTCCTTCAAAATGAGAGGTGGTGGAAATTTTTTTGAGAAAGTATGAAGAAGTTATGCTCAGTCAAAGTTCAGTTGACTTTTCTCTAGGAAACCCTAATTTGGAAAGTTTTGACTTTTGAGCAAATCTTGAGTTTTCTTGATGAATCATGATCAACCCTTGATCAAATGATGAATGTAGATTCAAAATGAGGATATTGACCAATAATCATGAAGTTTGACTATATGTTGACCACAGTTGACTTTTTGTCCAATACAACTGATTTTCAACCATCTGAGCAATTGTTTGAGGAATCTTGACTTGTAAAGCTTGAAACTTGTCATGGAGATTCTTTGAAGCATATGAGGAGGCATTATGACCACTGGAGATGTTGGAAGTCCATCTTGATCTGAGGATAGCCAAACCCTAGTTTGGGTGATTGTCTAGGAGAGGGTTTGTCTGATCAATCCTTGAGGAATCCTTGAGTATGGATATGTGAAATGTCTTGAGGAATAGGAGGGAAACTTTTGGGGTATGACAGCTGCCCCTGTTCAATCTTCTTGTACAGGAAGGGTTAGACTGGCATGCTTTCCTTTCGTGACCTGGAGGTAGAAGATGATTGAACACTCGAGTACACCTGAAAATTTGCACTCGCCGTTGATTGATGATGCGGGAATGGGCTTACAGATACCATTTGGAGAAGTTGGGGAATGAGTCGTATGTTAGACTCAAGAATGTCGTATGAATAGGAAAGTCGTCGGAGATGGGCTTAAGATGTCATCCGAAGAGACCGATGTTGGGGAGTGAGCCGTACGCTAGGCTCTGCTGGTGTTCCTGAAAGTAGAAGGGAACATGGAGATGGGCTTAAGATGCAATCCGGAGAGAGTCGTACGTTAGACTTCGCGCTCGTCTTTGAATGAAGTCGTTGGTTTGTATTGGTTTTTAACCAAATATGCAGCATTCTAAAAGTGAAGAGATATCGACAAATAGTCGGAGATGGGCTTAAGATGTCATCTGAGGCAACTGAGTCGTGCACCAGACTCTGTAGGTGCTGTTGATAATAAGAGAGAGTTAGAATAAATCTTCGTCTTGATTACTCTAAGGGGATAATAGTCGGCAAAATGTGGATAGCTTCCCTGTTGTGCTTCAGGTGTTAATCCATGGCCTGTTATCGGAGTATAACTTGTGTGATCGTTCGGATAGGGTTTCCCGTCTGGCTTCGGGTATTAATCTTGGATCTGTTGTCGGAGGACAATTGGGGCGGTCGTTCGGATATGGTTTCCCGTCTGGCTTCGGGTATTAATCTTGGACCTATTGTTTAGAAGCGATTTTCACCTGTTTTGGAAAAGCAAAAGAAACTTTGATAGAATATAGTTAGTCTTATGCAAATTATGATGCATGACAATGTGTATGAATGACATATGCACAAATTATGACTTTTATGAATAATGTATGAATGATAGGTGTTGTGGTATTTCAAAACATATCCATCTTGAAGAAGATGCGAATGCTCCGCTTGGGGATTTCTGACTTCTACTTGGGGACGAAGCGGATGAAAACCTTGCTTTTGAAAGAGAAGAAAGATAACTTTGATTCCTCCGATGCACTATCTGACCATGTCTTGAGCCTAGATAGTTATACTGCTGAGGATGGTAGAGACCGAGGGGTACATTACCGAGGATCTTGTGCGTAGACCCTGCTGGGGGAAAAATTTAAGAGGTGCTCTACTGGGGGTCTCGCGTGTAGATCCCGCTGGAGAGTTTTTGATTGCTGATGGGGGATAGGGCTAGAAGGATCTGGAGCCCGCTGAAAACCTCTGGCTGGTGGATTAAAAGATGTAAGTTTCCTCCGACACACTATCTGACCAAGTTTCGAGTCTGGATATTGCTGCTGCCGGGGGGAATGATGATCGTTGAGAGATATTCTGCTAGGGATAAATACCTCTGCTGGGGATGAACCGTTATGCTTGAAGACTGACATAACAAGGTTCAGTTGGTTGGAATCACTGCTCGGGGACTGACGTGATGAAGCTTGGAACAAGTGGAGAGAAATTTGTACTCCGCTGGGGGGAGTTTGTAGTGAGTGACACCTCTGGGGGGATTGTGCTTTGCAGGGAAACGTATTGGTGACTTTTGTCGTCATCTCGATTCCTAAAGCCAATAGTAATTACCCTTGTTTGTTCACTTTTCGCATGTTTGTAGATAGATTTTTATTGTTAGATGCATATAATCATTCAAAGCAAACGTTGGACTTTATGCAAACAAAAACAGTGAAAATTGTAAAGAGAAAGAACTTGTATTAATTTGAAAGGCGGCGTATGGCCAAGTAGTTTGTACACAAGAAAAGTAAAAAGCTATGCGGAAACAATCTCGTTAAGTTCCAACTATGCTAGTACTCATATATTTCAACTATCTCATCTCCTTGCTGTCAGTAGAAAGTGAGTGAATTGATCTTCGCCATTTGAATCTTGAATGCTGATAGTAGTCTGTAGATAGGTGATCTGGACGAGACATAGTCGTACGCTTAAATCCCTAACTTTTGCCTAGACCGCCCTTTCGGGTTTTCAGTCTACCGGGAAATCCTTTTTTGCCCAAGCCACCTTTTTAGGTTTTCGACTTGTCGGGTGTACATTTTTTATATGTATCCTTAACTTTTGCCCGAACCCTTTTGGTTCGCCAGGATGCCCTTATTTTTGCCTAGGTCAGTCGACCTAGCGGGTCTTGTTTATGCGTAGTATTTTTTGACTATGTCTGCGTTCACAGGGTGTGGGAAGTCTTCACCATCCATGGTGATAAGTATCATAGCTCCGCCTGAAAATACTGTTTTGACTACAAACAGTCCCTCATAGGTGGGAGTCCATTTGCCCCTGGGGTCACCTTGTGGAAGAATGATGCGCTTGACTACTAGATCACCGACTTGGTAGACTCGATGCTTGACCTTCTTGTTGAATGCTCTGATCATTCGTTTCTGATAGATCTGTCCATGGCAGATGAATGCGAGTCATTTCTCGTCAATCAAGTTGATCTGATTAAGGCGAGTCTGGATCCAATCGTCTTCGCCTAACTCTGGGTCCTGGAGGACTCTGGTTGAGGGTACCTGAACCTCGATTGGCAGGACTGCTTCCATACCGTATACAAGAGAGAAGGGGGTTGCCCCTGTGGATGTTCGTACTGTAGTGCGATAACCATGAAGAGAAAATGGCAACATCTCATGCCAATCCTTGTAACTCACTGTCATCTTCTGTATGATCTTCTTGATATTCTTATTGGCGGCTTCCATTGCGCCATTCATCTTAGGCCGATATGGAGAAGAGTTGTGATGCTTAACCTTGAACTACGTGTAGAGTTCGGTGATCATTTTGTTGCTGAGATTAGAGTCGTTATCTGTGATAATCCTTTCAGGAGTGCCATACCGACAAATAAGATTATGCTTGATGAATCGAGCCACAACATTCTTGGTAACAGATGCGAACGAGGCTGCTTCTACCCATTTGGTGAAATAGTCGATTGCCACAAGGATGAAACGATGTCCATTGGAAGCGGTTGGCTTGATTTCTCCAATCATGTCAATGCCCCACATTGCGAAAGGCCAAGGAGCGGTTAGAACATTCAATGGTACCGGGGGTACGTGCACTTTGTCTGCATGTATCTGGGATTTGTGACAAGATCGAGCATAGCGGTGACAATCAGCTTCCATGGGGGACCAATAGTAACCTGTTCTCAGAATCTTCTTAGCCATCGTATGTCCATTGGAGTGGGTACCAAATGCGCCTTTGTGTAACTCTTCCATGATACGTTCCGCTGTTTTCTGGTCCACACAGCGGAGTAAGCACAAGTCGTGATTGCGCTTGTATAAGATGTCGTTGCTGAGGAAGAATTTGGATGCAAATATTCTCAAGAACTTCTTATCGTTGACAGATGCCACTACGGGATATTCCTAAGTCTCAAGAGACCTTTTCACGTCATAGTACCAAGGTTTCTCTTCTATATCAAGCTCAAAACAATATGCCGGTTCGTTAAACTTCTCAATGATGATTTGGGGAGCCTCGTTGTCCCATTTGACCATGAACATAGATGACATAGTAGCTAACGCGTCTGCCAACTGATTCTCTTCTCGTGGAATATGATTGAAAGTGATCTCTTCGAAGTAGGGGACCAAACTCAAAACATGCTCTCGATACGAAATGAGATTCGGATGCTTCGTATCCCACTCGACCTTAATCTGACTGATCACTAAAGCCGAGTCTCCATATACTTGCAAGAATTTAATCCTTAAGTCAATAGCACCTTTAATACCCATGATGCACGCTCAGACGGCCATGTTGTTGGTGCAATCGAACATAATCCGCGCTAAAACGCGTATGTCCTCAGAGATGTAATGATGGCGCCAACGCCATTGCCAAGTGAGTTTGAGGCTCCATCAAAGACCATGGTCCATCGATCCTTGTTCAGTCCTTCGTCTGTCCCGGTTCTTCGTAATCAGAATTAGTAAAACATCTTCGGGAAACTCGAACTGCATAGACTGATAGTCATCTACGGCTTGATGAGCCAAATGATCGGCTACTATACTTCCTTTGATTGCTTTCTGAGAAGTATATTGGATGTCATATTTGGTCAAGATCATTTGCCATCTTGCTATTCTTCCGGAGAGAGCTGGTTTCTCAAATATGTATTTTATTGGATCCATTTTGGAGATCAACAAGGTAGTGTGAGTCAACATATACTGCCTTAGTCATAGTAGCCCAAGCCAAAGCGCTGCAAGTTTTCTCGAGCTGTGAGTATCTTGTTTCACAGTCGATAAAATTTTTGCTAAGGTAGTATATTGCATACTCTTTTCGACCAGACTCGTCATGTTGCCCCAACACACACCCCATTGAGTTCTCTAACACTATCAAGTACATGATAAGGGGTCTTCCTTCAAGCGGCATCGTGGATAGGAGGATTCAGAGGTACTCCTTGATTTTGTCAAAAGCGATCTGGCAATCGTCGTTCTATTCTACCACTTGATCTTTCTTCAGTAACTTGAAGATTGGCTCACAAGTAGCAGTTAGATGTGCAATGAATTTGGCAATGTAATTCAATCGGCCCAAGAAACCTCTGACTTCCTTCTCGGTGCGGGGAGCTGGCATTTCTTGAATAGCTTTAACCTTGGCGGGATCGACTTCAATACCTTTACCATTGACAACAAACCCTAGGAGTTTACCGGATCTGACTCCAAAGGTGCACTTGTTAGGATTAAGTCTCAATCTGTACTTCTTCAATCTATCAAATAGTTTCCGCAGATGGTCAAGATATTCTTCTTCTGTCTGTGATCGAGCTATCATGTCGTCGACGTAGACCTTTATCTCGTGATGAATCATGTCATGAAATAATGCCACCATGGCACGCTGATAGGTGGCGCACGCATTCTTCAGTCCGAACGGCATGACTTTGTAGCGTAGTGCCCACTGTAACGAAAGTAGTCTTCCATGTCTTCGTGGAGGCATTTTGATTTGATTGTAATCGAGAAACCATCCATGAAGGAGAAAACTTTTGCCGAGCGTGTTGTCAACCGTAACATCAATATGAGGAAGCGGAAAATCGCCTTCGACTCGCTTTTGATCTCCGTAATCCACACACATTCGTTTTGCCATCCTTCTTGGGTACAGCACCACATTAGCAACCCATCGTGGATAAGAAGTAAGCCTAGGAAACCGCGTTGAACGCTTCATAACTTCGCTTTGATTTTCTCAGACATCTCAGACGATACGACGAACCTTCGCCTGGGGAAAACCTCTTTGTTGGCAACCGTGTACCACAATGTCAACGCCTAAACTGCATGTCTTCGTATGACCAAGCAAAACCTCAATGTAGTCTCGTAGCATCCGAACCAACCTTTCTTTAACACTGCTCAAGACCCGCTCCTATCTTGATCTCTTTCTGCTTTTATCAAGATCTAGATTCACAACCTCAATCGGCTCTTCGTGGTGGTCAGATAACTCGCTTCTTCTTGTAGTACCGACAAGTTCTCCGAACTTCACAATCTTCCTCACCTTCGTCTTGGCTTGGTAGATCGGATTATCGAAGTCATATTTAGCAATAGCATAGCTATTATCAACGAGATTCGGAGTGATTCTGTAGTGTATGATGTGGGTGTGTGTAAGTAACATATAGCTTTTGAAGGGGTGATAAAGTAAAAGAAAGGAACAATTAAATGCAAAAGTCCAATTAAATGCAGGAGTCAAATCAGCATCAGAGAAGCCTAGGCCGTTGTTGGCAGCCAAGCTAGCAATACAAACTTCAAATTAATCAGTAGTAGTGTCTTGCGGTACATGAGCATTCTTCAGAAACTTCACCAAGGCTTTGGCATGAGCCTCAAAGCACAAGAGCAGAGCAAGCATGGAGATCTTGGACCGAGTTTGTCCCAACTGTTCCATAACATTGTAGTCACTCTTCTTGATGATCTTCAGAATTTCCTCCATTTCTTGTTTGGAGGTATCTTCAGCAACTTCCTTTGGTACTTCTGTAGGAGCAGGATGAGTCACTAGTTCTTTTCCCCTAGCTTCGGGAACTGGTTCCATAGACGGAATGCAAGCTGAAGTCACAGTGTCTTTTGGAGGAGAGATCTCTGGAGAAAACACTCTTCCTGTTTTGGTCACCTTACTTGATCCGGTGATGTTGTCAATGTCCAGAATGGTAGCTTCAACTGTAAGGTCCTCAATAGTCAGAGGGTCTTGCTTGATGCCATGATAGTAAACCTCAGCTCCATAGTTCCAAGGGATAGCTTTGTCAGAGGAATATGGAACTGGTCTGGGAGAAGTAATGATAAGAGGTGCCACTCTAGGCCCAGGATCAGTTGAGGAAATCCTTATTGTGTTTACATTAGCATAGTCTTCTGGGAAATCGTCACCCCATCCGGTTGCCTTAACATCTTCGATAGGAATTTTGTAGCTTTCAGGAACAGTATACTTTACCATGTAATCAAACTTTCCACTTGGCTGCCCCAAGGTATCCCACACATCTGGTACAGTTTCATTCACATCTTCGATCTTCAGTTTCTTAGACATTTCTTCACACAGATTCTCCACGGGTGACGGTTTTAGAAATAGTATTTCGCGGTTATCCATCATACACTGAACACGTCTTCTCAACCAAGCACAACCGTCAGGCACAGATGGGCACCAACGACAATTCTCTGGGCATCCTGGATTGTCACCGGCTTGTAACAAATTCTTCTTAACAGTCACCAGAGGAATGGTCAAGTCATCTATATTGAAAACATAAGAATTCTTGTCAATAGCATTGGAACTTTTGTCATGGTTAGGCATAGGCGCGTTGATCAAGTTCGGAGTCTCAGCAGGAGGATCAAACTCAATCTGTTTAGCTTCAATCATATCTTGAATCTTGTTCTTCAGAGCCCAACATTTGTAAGTGTTATGTCCAGGGCTGTTGGAGTGATAAGCACACTTAGCATTAGGATTGTATCTCAGAGAGGAAGTGTTGATGTTCTGAGAAGGGTCCCTCAAGGTAATCAGCTCTGCTTTCAACATGTGTTACAAGGCTTGCGACAATGGCATGTTGATCTTCGTAAACTGTCTTCGTGGCGCGTTCTGGTTACGCGCGTTGTCTCGCTGAGGTTGCCCTGATGTAGGATTGGAGATCACAACTGCCCCCACAGATTGAGCGCGGTCGGTCTTGGCTTGGATTTTCTGACCATACACAACATTGGCTTCTTTCTTACCACCAAAGGATCTCTTGGCAACATTTGAGGATGACTCTATATAAATCTTTCCGCTCTTAATACCAGCTTCAATATGCTCTCCTGTCAATATCAGCTCGGTGAATCCGGCTGAAGAGTTTCCAATCATATGATTGAAGAATGGGCTTGTCAGTGTCCCCATAAACATATCAACCAACTCCCTATTGGACAAGGGTGGTCGAACTCTGCCTTTTAGATCTCTTCATTTCTGAGCATATTCTTTGAACTTCTCATCGCGACCCATTGTTTTGTAGTTGCATGCGAGTGGGTGCCAATTAAGCATTGTACTCATATTGCTTGTAGAAGGCATCTGCTAAGTCACTCCAGGTACGGATGTGGTCACTTTCTAGCTGATAATACCACTCCAATTGAGTTTCGGACAAACTCTCTTGGAAATAATGAATCCACAACTTTCTGTCATCAGTGTGGTGGGGGTTGATCTTCTGAACATAGGACTTCAAATGCAGCTTCAGACAAGAAATGCCATCATACTTGCTGTCATGCCCCAAAATTTTCCCTTTTACTTCTCAAGACATTTCATACATCCATACTCAAGGATTCCTCAAGGGTTAATCAGACAAATCCTCTCCTAGACAATCAACCCAAACTAGGGTTTGGCTATCCTCAGATGAAGATGGACTTCCAACATCTCCAATGGTCATCATGCCTCCTCATATGCTTCAAAGAATCTCCATGTCAATTTTCAAGCCTTACAAGTCAAGTTTCCTCAGACAATTGCTCAGATGGTTGAAAATCAATTATATTGGACAAAAAGTCAACTGTGGTCAACATACAGTAAAACTTCATAATTTTTTGTCCACATCCATATTTTGAAGTAACATTCATCATTTGATCAAGGGTTGATCATGATTCATCAAGAAAACTCAAGATTTGGTCAAAAGTCAAACTTTCCAAATTAGGGTTTTCTAGAGAAAAGTCAACTGAACTTTGACTGAGCATAACTTTCTCATACTTTATCAGAAATTTTCCCACCAATGCTCATTTTGAAGGAAATTCAATTCTCTACAACTTAATGTCTCACAAGGAAAGTCAGAAAATGCTTCATTTTGAAGATATGGATCAAAACATTACAGGTCCTTTTCAAAGTCAACAAAACGTCAACTTTTTGTAAATAAGTGTTATTGAGCATGGAAACTCCAATTGAGATGAAACCAAAGAGGTTGTTTAGAGGATATCTAGAGCTTTCTAAAAAGTTCAAGAACACTCAAAAATGATAAACATTGAGCAAGATACACCTTGTACAAGTTGGGCATTTTTGAAGAATTGCACAAAGAGAGATATCTGACAAAATCCAATTTTTTCCAAATGGGCCTATAATTTTATGATCCAAACTTGATTATAATATCATTTGTGACCTCTTGATGCCTTGCCACGACCACCTTCTATTTTTTTTATTTATTTTTGAATTTAAAAGTATTTAATTCAAATTTAAATTAAATAAAATATGAAAACAAGGTATAATTTAAGTTGGGTTGGTTTTTTATCAAGCTTGAGGACCAAGGAAGCCCACACAACTTGCCAAATTCGTGCTAGCTCATGCAAGGAAGGAGAAATCAAATTTTGAAAAGATTTGATTTGAATTAAAAGAGAAAAAAAATTTGCATTGAAGAGGATATCTTTTTTCATTCTTTTTGCTTCAATCTTTCACTCTATAAATGTCTATTTCATTCACAAAGACCGGGGACGAAACCCTAGCCTCTTAAAGCAACCCTAAAATTTCAAATTTTTTCACAAAGTTGGCAAATTCGAGTTTGATTCTCCAGCCACTCTCAAGCATCCCATTGTGTTCCCGAGGTATGTTTGAGTAAGTACACATCAAAAACCATGGTTAAACATGCTTGAATCGAGCCATACATGAACATACATATTCATACTTTTCTTGAATTCGTGTTTTATTATTCTGTGTGTTTTAATCGAAACTAATCATTCTAATGTAATCATGAGACATCATAGACAGGATTTGGGCCATCGTTCATGAGCTTGAACGTCCAAATCGCGTTTTTCCATGTTTAGGGTTTCTTAAACTGTTAGTTTTGAACCGGCCGATACAGGCGTTTTTAATCCAAACGGACACCACCATTGAACTCGCCATGGTCGATTTAGGGGGGTAGGGTATCCCTTTGCTTTTTATTTTTGATATTTTGCAGGTTTGGAGTTTTTGCTCGCCGGAGAAGACGACCGGAGCTAGGGCTCCCGCGTCGTTGACAGGAACGGAGACCGGCGAGGCATGCGTGGCACTTCTTTGCGTTCTGATTCGTCCATTAATACCACCTGGGTCCCACACGTGTTGACTGTGTTTGAATTCCAATTTATGACATGTATTCCATTATAATCAATTGTTTCCAGATTACAAACACCAAGTACTCTTGGCTCAGATGGCAAGCAGGCGTGTGTTTTCTCCAGGAGGACCTGGGTTCGATCCTTGGCATGGCAATTTCTTTTTACTGCTTTGCAAACTAACTTTTTCTATTTCTTATATTTCTTAATATTTTCCTTTTAATTTAATTTATCTTTAAACAATTTTTTCATGCATTTAAAAATCACCAAAACTATTTTCCTTTTTTGCATTTTAATCAGAAAAATGTTTATTTAATTTTTGACATTAAAATTAATATTTTTGCATGCATATTTTAATTTATTGCTAATTAACCATTAAATTGACTTTTAATTGCTTTTAATTATCGAAATCGATTCAGAAAATTAACAAAAAATCCTCTTATCATCTAATTGTCATTACTAATCTAAAATATTTTTCCTCATTCAAAAATCATATTTTTACTAACATTTTCCCTCTTATGCAATTTTCTCGTATTTTCCGATTATGTATCTGCTTACAGGTTGTAACGTTTCGGACGATTTTTCTCGCTTTTCTTTTCAATATTATGTAACTTCCTATGGGATGTTAGTTTAATTAGGACTTTTACTTTCCGCACTCCTATTATGTAACTGCCCCAAAGCCATGTAATAACGTAGGACTTTATCTTTCCGCACTTTACTTTCTGCAATTTATTTTCCGCACCCTATAAACTGCTAGTAATTAGGCGTGTATGGCAAAATAAAAATGGACATAGATCACTTCTAATTTGCAAGATAACATATTTGAATTCAACACACTCTTTTCACACATGCACCCCTTAGGGTAATTCTCTCTCGTTTCCTTTCGATTAAATGAACAAGTCCCTCGAACATAGAGGTATCCTAGCACCGTTGCCTACAAACATATCATCATAGTCCCTTCGATACAAAGATCATAGACCCACGATGTTGCCTACGATGTCGCCTACGAATACAAAGGTCTTTTCCTGTTCTTTTCACCTTCCCTTAATTGGATAAAAGAAAAGTCGGTGGCGACTCTTGCTATCCGCACATTTGCGTTAAAAAGCAAAACAAATCTCAAAGTCAATTCATCAGACATGTAATCTGCGACTACTGGGAGACACCCTAAAGAGAGAATACCTTTGGGATTTTTAAATCATCTTTACTGCTTTCTGTTTGACTTGTATGCGTTATCTTAAGGGTTGCTTGGGTATTATACTTGTGGGGGATCCTATACCCGGATCTAGGTTTCTTTAGGTAAGTAGCAATAGATCATCGCGACTGTTAGGCGTATACCGAAACGGCCAACATGATGGCTACGTTAGTGTGACACTTTGGATGTCTTGATACTCTTCATTTCCATGTTGAGGATAGTATTTGGCTTCTGTGTGGTGTCATCAACACTAACTCAACTTGTAGAACCCTAATTGACCCATCTTGGCCATTAGAAGGTAGTGAGATGGCCGGCTTTGGTACAAACTAAGGTTGGCGATACTGATGTTACCTCATTAAGGTCAGACCTTTGGGATATTTTCGGTCGACCACTTGGTAGTCATATTGAAATAAATGCCTACGAGAAAGATCAATGATATGAGATTCCTAGAACCCAATTACTATTATAGGACAGGATGAACCAACTCAAACTTTTGGTAGGGTAATCACCCATACCTCATGCAAGCCTTAAACCTAGGGCTTTTTGTGTGAATTGTTTGTGCTTGCTAAATATGACATCATCGCATCGCATATCATTTCTAACTATTTCAAGGACCTAGGGATTTATCTTTGCTCTGTTTTGTAGGGATTATGGCTTCTAGAAAGACTATCCGAATAAACTTCATGGGTATACCTTCTCAACTCAAAGATTTGGTTTCAGAAGTTCCCGGTCATGCTCAATTCATCAAAAGACATGGTTATCTACTTGATTTGGTTATCTCCAGTTTTGAAGAAGATATGATGCACGTCCTATTCCAGTTCTTCGATCCAAAACACCATTGCTTTACATTCCTGTTATCGTTGGCTCCTACCTTGAAGAGTTCTCTAAGCTACTTGGGATACCTATTCTTGACCAAATGCCATTCATCGGTTTAGAAAAGGTTCCTAAGTACGAAGACATCGCATCAGCATTACATCTAAAGCGCTCAGATATTGAAGCCAATTGGGAACAAGAAGCGGAGTTAAGGGTTTACTTGCCAAGTTCCTGATAAAGAAAACCCGAGAGTTCCTCAAAGCTATGAGTTTCCTTGCATTTGAAGACATTGTGGCCTTGCTAGTCTATGGTTTGGTTCTATTTCCTAACTCGGACCAACTCATAGACGTGAGTACCATTAAGACATTCCTTACTCGTAATCCTGTGCCTACTTTACTTGGAGACATCCTACATTATCTCCACACTCGTACTATTAAAAGACAAGGAACTCTTATGTGTTGCATACCGTTACTTTCCAGGTGGTTTATTTTGCACCTTCCTCCATCAGTATTGAAGAACGAACAAAGGTTGAAGTGGTCTCAAAGACTAATGTCACTCTCTCATTCAGATATCCGTTGGTGTCTTTTCTCTCAAAAGGACTTCACATTTATTGAGCGTTGTGGGGAATTCCCTAATGTACCACTCCTTGGTATAAGGGGAGGTATCACTTACAACCCTTCTCTAGCTCTACGTCAGTTTGGTTATGCTCGAAGAGATGGTCCTCATGATATGCTTCTCCAAGATATTGTGTTCGACTACAACCACGATCTCCAGAATTACCGACGAAGATTCATACACGCTTGGGGCATGGTAAAGAAGAACGATACCAAGACTTTGGGGCACCAAAACTCCATTCCTTGGGAACCTTACCTCAAATGGGTGCGAGCTCGAGCTCAAAACCTCATGATGCCATTCACGCCTGTTCTACCAGTAATTATGGAACCTGTTGCTATAGGTGACGTACCCTATACCGTTCTCCATCCCGACATGCCTACTGATTTTGAAGACTTGAGGAGATCCTGGATTCAACTTAAAGAAGAAAGGGATACATTTGAAGCTTAGTGTTATGCAAGCGAGAAGAAGGTACTAGAGTTGACCAAGCTACTTCACGAGGAGCGGAACATCAACGCCTACCTCGACACCAAGAGGAAGCGCCCATGGGAGACTTAGAGCTTTAGGATTGTTGTTCTTTTATTTTTCCAAACTGTCTTTTGTACTTAAAAAGGGAAAGAATAAAAAAAGAACTAATAAATGTTTGTTCATGCTTGTTTAACAAATTTAAATCCTTAAGGTCCTTGAAAACATTGCATTGCATTTGCATAAACATCGCATATCATGGCATAACATTTCATAACAGGTACATTGAAGATCGGTTTTCTCATTTCCTCGCTATTTATTTGAGCAGAAATGGCTCTTGAACAGATCATCAAGATCTTCGTGCTCGTAATGCTCGGGCCTGGAGATGTTCACCAGCTTGGTCCAAGCCCAAGAAGATCTGAAGAAGCTCATCAACAAAAAGAAGAAGGTCATTAGCGTTCTCAACATGGGAAGACGTCACAAAGGTGGTCCTAAGGTGGTTAGCCGGATAGAGTTCTCAGAAGGGAGTGTCAAAATTGAGGGAAGTGTCAAGGGCAACGAAGAAGATCAGCGTGAGCCTGAGAAGAAGGAAGAAGATTATGAGAATGATCACGACTCTTATGAGGATGATAAATACAAGCAACTTGAAGACCGTCTGAATGTTGTGGAAAATCTGAAGATGTCAGGGCTGAATTTTGATGATCTGAGTCTTGTCCCTGGTGTGGTGATTCCTCCCAAGTTCAAGGTTCCTACTTTTGCCAAGTATGATGGCATTTCTTGTCCGAAGCTGCATTTGAAGTCCTATGTTCAGAAGATCAACCCCACACCGATGATGTAAAGTGTGGATGCACTATTTCCAAGAGAGTTTGTCCGGAACTCAATTGGAGTGGTATTATCAGCTAGAAAATGACCATATCCGTACTTGGAGTGACTTAGCGGATGCTTTCTACAAGCAATATGAGTACAATGCTGAATTGGCACCCACTCGCATGCAACTACAGAGCATGTTTATGGGTCGTGATGAGAAGTTCAAAGAATATGCTAAGAAATGGAGAGATCTAGCAGGCAGAGTTCAACCATCCTTGTCCAATAGGGAGTTGGTTGATATGTTTATGGGAACACTGACAGGCCCATTCTTCAATCATTTGATTGGAAACTCTTCAACCGGGTTCACCGAGTTGATATTGACAGGGGAGCGTATTGAAGCTGGTATCAAGAGCGGAAAAATTCATTTAGAGTCATCTTTAAATGTTGCGAAGAGATCTTTTGGTGGTAAGAAAGAAGTTAATGTTGTGTATGGCCAGAAAAGCCGAGCCAAGACCGACCGCACTCAATATGTGGGGGCAGTTGTGATCTCCAATCCTACATCAGCACAACCTCAGCGAGACAACACGCGCAACCAGAACGCGCCACGAAGACAGTTTATGAAGATCAACATGCCATTGTCACAAGCCTTGCAACACATGTTGGAAGCAGAGCTGATCACCTTGAGGGACCCTCCTCAAAACATCAACACTTTCTCTCCAAGATACAATCCTAATGCTAATTGTGCATACCACTCCAACAGCCCAGGACATAACACTAATGATTGTTGGGCTCTAATGAACAAAATTCAAGATATGATTGAAGCTAAACAGATTGAGTTTGATCCTCCTGTTGAGACTTCGAATGTAATCAACGCGCCTATGCCTAACCATGACAAAAGTTCCAATGCAATTGACAAGAACTCTTATGTTTTCGATATAGATGACTTGACCATTCCTCTGATGACTGTTAAAAAGAATTTGCTGCAAGTCGGTGTTAATCCAGGATGCCCAAAGAATTGTCGTTGGTGCCCATCTGCGCCTGACGGTTGTGCTTGGTTGAGAAGACGTATTCAGTGCATGATGGATAACCGCGAAGTGCTATTTCTTAAGCCATCACCTGTGGAGAGTCTGTGTGAAGACTTGTCTAAGAATCTGAAGATCAAAGACGTGAGCGAAACTGTACTAGAAGTCTAAGATACCTTGGGGCAGCCAAGTGAAAAGTACGATTACATGGTGAAGTATACTGTTCCTGAAAGCTACAAGGTTCCTATTGAAGATGTTAAGGCGAGCGGATGGGGAGATGATTTCCCAAAAGACTATGCTGATGTTAACACAATAAGGATTTCCTCTGCTGATCCTGTGCCTAGAGTGGCACCTCTCATCATTACTTCTCCAAGACCAGTTCCATACATCTCTGACAAACCCACCACTTGGAATTATGGAGCTGAGGTTTATTATCATGGCGTCAAGCAAGACCCTCTGACCATTGAAGATCTTACAATTGAAGCTACCATTCCTGACATTGACAACATCACCGGATCAAGTAAGGTGACCAGAACCGGAAGAGTGTTCTCTTTAGAAATCTCTCCTCCAAAAGACACTGCGACTCCAGCTCGCATTCCAGATATCGAACCAGTTCTCGAAGCTAGAGGGAAAGAACCAGGAACTCATCCTGCTCCTATAGAAGTACCAAAGGAAGTTGCTGAAGACACCTCCAAACGAGAAATGGAGTAAATTCTGAAGATTATCAAGAAGAGTGACTACAACGTTGTGGAACAGTTAGGACAGACTCCGTCCAAGATCTCCATGCTTGCTCTGCTCTTATGCTCTGAGGCTCGTGCTAAAGCCTTGGTGAAGTTTTTGAAGAATGCTCACGTACCGCAAGACACTACTACTGATCAATTCGAAGTTTGTATTGCTAGCCTAGCTGCCAACAACGGCCTAGGCTTCTCTGATGCTGATTTGACTCCTGTCGGAAGGAAACACAACAAAGCCTTGCACATCTCTGTTGAATGCATGGGCATTACATTGTCTCATGTTTTTATAGATACCGGTTCTGCTCTAAATATACTACCGAAGACTGCTTTCGATTGACTTGATGTTGAAGGATTGGTCTTGAAGCCCAGTGACATAGTTGTAAGAGCTTTTGATGGTTCTAAACGAACAGTACTTGGAGAGCTCATTGTGCCTGTTAAAATCGGTTCCCAGACTTTTGACTCCACTTTTTTTGTCATGGACATCCGTCCAACTTACTCTTTCCTACTTGGACGCCCTTGGATACATGGGGCAGGCGCTGTAACCTCTACCTTGCATCAGAAACTGAAGTACCCAGTGAAGGGGAAGGTTGTTACAGTCCGTGGTGAAGAGGAATACATAGTCAGTCATCTACAGTCATTCCGATATCTCGAGATGGAAGGTGAATTCTTTGAAACTCCCTGTCAAGCTTTTGAGACAGTTCCAAGGGCAATGCCCGGTGACTCTCCCGTCACTCCTGAAGTTACACAAATTCTGCCTAGGATGGCCTCGTTGAAAGATGCTCAAGCTGCAGTTGGAGGAGGAGGTAGTGCTATTTGGGGTCAGCTCCCTAATCTTCCTTTCAAATCCGACAAGACTGGTTTAGGCTTCACCATCAAAGGTCAGAAGATGATACGCTGCGAACGTGCCGGCCAAATTCCTTTCCGCATCAGCAAAGATTGGATCCATGCTATAGAAAACGACGCAATGACTTCGACATCAGCAAATGGATCTTCCCAACTCCCAACAATGGACTCAGCAATTGGAAGACTGAAGACGTCATACTAATCTCCTATAGACAGGAGTAATTGCTTTTGTTTTTTTGTTTTGCTTTTCGTATTTTCCATTCTTTGAACAATAAACTTTAAAGCCTAGTGCCTTGCCCGGGGCATCATGGCTCGTTTGTGAGGGTTATTATCTGTCATTTTCATATTTTCATTCAATAAAATCATTGAAATTTTGCATTTAATTGTTGTTTCTTTCTTTTAATTTATCTCCCCTTCAAAAAACTATGTGTTCTTACACACACCCACGTGATACACTGCAGAATCACTCCGAATCTCGTTGATAACAGCTATGCTATTGCTAAATATGAATTTGATAATCCGATCTACCAAGACGAAGACGAAGGTGAGAAAGATTGTGAAGTTCCAGGAGAACTTGTCAGACTACTACAGCAAGAAGAACGAGTTATACAGCCACACGAAGAGTCAGTTGAGGTTGTAAATTTGGGTACTGATGAAGACAGAAGAGAGATCAAGATAGGAGCAGGTCTTGAAAGCAGTGTCAAAGAGAGATTGGTTCAGATGCTACGAGACTATATCGAGGTTTTTGCTTGGTCATACGAAGACATGTCAGGTCTAGACATTGACATTGTGGTACACCGATTGCCGGCAAAAGAAGGTTTTCTCCTTGTGAAACAGAAGGTTCGTCGCATGCGTCCTGAGATGTCATAGAAAATCAAAGCTGAAGTCATGAAATAGTTCAATGCCGGTTTCCTAGCTGTTACTTCTTATCCACAGTGGGTTGCAAGCGTGGTACTCGTACCTAAGAAGGATGGCAAGGTACGAATGTGTGTAGATTACAGAGATTTGAAAAGAGCGAGTCCGAAAGACGATTTTCCAATTCCTCATATTGATGTTCTAGTTGACAACACCGCTCAACACAAAGTTTTCTCCTTCATGGATGGTTTCTCTGGCTACAATCAGATCAAAATGGCTCCTGAAGACATGGAGAAGACTACTTTACACAATGGGGCACTTTCGCACAAGGTCATGCCGTTCGGACTGAAGAATGTCGGCGCCACTTATCAGCGTGCTATGGTGGCATTATTTCATGACATGATTCATCACGAGATAGAGGTCTACGTCGACGACATGATAGCTCGATCACAGACTGAAGAGGAACATCTCGATCATTTGCAGAAACTGTTTGATAGATTAAAGAAGTACATATTAAGACTCAATCCCAACAAGTGCACCTTTGGAGTCAGATCCGGTAAACTCCTAGGGTTTGTTGTCAGTGGTAAAGGTATTGAAGTCGATCCCGCCAAGGTTAAAGCTATTCAAGAAATGCCAGCTCCCCGCACCGAGAAGGAAGTCAAAGGTTTCTTAGGACGATTGAACTATATATCCATATTCATTGCTCATCTAACTGCTACTTGTGAGCCAATCTTCAAGTTACTGAAGAAAGATCAAGTGGTAGAATAGAACGACGATTGCCAGATCGCTTTTGACAAAATCAAGGAGTACCTACAGAATCCTCCTATCCTGATGCCGCCCGCCGAAGGAAGACCCCTTATCATGTACTTGATAGTGTTAGAGAACTCAATGGGGTGTGTGTTGGGGCAACATGACGAGTCTGGTCGAAAAGAGTATGCAATATACTACCTTAGCAAAAATTTTATCGACTGTGAAACAAGATACTCACAGCTCGAGAAAACTTGCAGCGCTTTGGCTTGGGCTACTCGCCGACTAAGACAGTATATGTTGATTCACACTACCTTGTTGATCTCCAAAATGGATCCAATAAAATACATATTTGAGAAACCAGCTCTCTCCGGAAGAATAGCAAGATGGCAAATGATCTTGACCAAATATGACATCCAATATACTTCTCAGAAAGCAATCAAAGGAAGTATAGTAGCCGATCATTTGGCTCATCAAGCCGTAGATGACTATCAGTCTATGCTGTTCGAATTTCCAGACAAAGATGTTTTGTTAGTTACTGATTGCGAAGAGCCAGGACCAGACGAAGGACCTGAACAAGGATCCCGATGGACCATGGTCTTTGATGGAGCCTCAAACGCACTTGGCAATGGCATTGGCGCCATCATTACATCTCCTACAGGCGGGCATACGCCTTTCACCGCCAGATTATATTTCAGTTGCACTAACAACATGGCCGAATACGAAGCGTGCATCATGGGTATTAAAGCTGCTACTGACTTAAGAATCAAATTCTTGCAAGTTTATGGAGACTCAACTTTAGTGATCAGTCAGATCATAGGCGAGTGGGATACGAAGCATCCGAATCTCATTCCCTATCGAGAGCATGTTCTAAGTTTGATCCCCTACTTCAAAGAGATTACTTTTGATCATATTCCACAAGAAGAGAATCAGTTGGCGGACGCATTGGCTACTATGTCATCTATGTTCAAGGTCAGATGAGACAACGAGGCTCCCTAAATCATCATCGAGAAATTTGACGAACCAACATACCTGTTGCGAGCTTGATACAGAAGAGAAACCTTGGTTCTACGAAGTGAAGAGGTATCTTGAGGCTCAGGAATATCCCGCAGGGGCATCTGTCAATGACAAGAAGTTCTTGAGAAGATTTGCATCCAAATTCTTCCTCAGCAATGGCATCTTATACAAGCACAATCAAGACTTGTGCTTGCTCCGCTGTGTGGATCAGAAAACAGCAGAACAAATCATGGAAGAAATACACGAAGGCGCATTCGGGTACCCACTCCAGTGGACATACCATGGCTAAGAAGATTCTGAGAACAGGTTACTATTGGTCCACCATGGAAGCTGATTGTCACCGCTATGCTCGATCTTGTCACAAATGCCAGATATACGTAGACAAAGTGGACGTACCACCAGTACCACTGAATGTTTTAACTGCTCCTTGGCCTTTCGCAATGTGGGGCATTGACATGATTGGAGAAATCAAGCCAACCGCTTCCAATGGACATCGTTTCATCCTTGTGGCAATCGACTATTTCACCAAATGGGTAGAAGCAGCCTCGTTCGCATCTGTTACCAAGAATGTTGTGGCTCGATTCATCAAGCATAATCTTATATGTCGGTATGGCACTCCTAAAAGGATTATCATAGATAACGACTCTAATCTCAAAAACAAAATGATCTCTGAACTCTACATGCAGTTCAAGGTTAAGCATCACAATTCTTCTCCATATCGGCCTAAGATGAATGGCGCAGTGGAAGCCGCCAACAAGAATCTTAAGAAGATTATACAGAAGATGACAGTGACTTACAATGATTGGCACGAGATGTTGCCATTTTCTCTCCATGGTTATCGCACTACAGTAAGGACATCAACAGGGGCAACCCCCTTCTCTCTTGTATACGATATGGAAGCGGTGCTACCCATTGAGGTTCAGATACCCTCAACCAGAGTCCTTCAGGACACAAAGTTAGGCGAAGATGATCCTTGACCAGATTAACTTGATCAGATTAACTTGATCGATGAGAAACGACTCGCGTCCATCTGTCATGGACAAATCTATCAGAAACGAATGATCAGAGCATTCAACAAGAAAGTCAAGCACCGAGTCTACCAAGTCGGGGATCTAGTAGTCAACCGCATCATTCTTCCACAAGGTGATCCCAGGGGCAAATGGACTCCCACCTATGAGGGACCGTTTGTAGTCAAGACAGTATTTTCCGGCGGAGCTATGATACTTAGCACCATGGATGGCGAAGACTTCCCACACCCTGTGAACGCAGACATAGTCAAAAAATACTACGCATAAACAAGACCCGCTAGGTCGACTGACCTAGGCAAAAATAAGGGCATCCTGGCGAACCAAAAGGGTTCGGGCAAAAATTAAGGATACATACAAAACATGTACACCCGGCAAGTCGAAAACATGCAAAGGCGGCTTGGGCAAAAAAGGGTATCCCGGTAGACTGAAAAGCTGAAAGGGCGACTAGGCAAAAGTTAGGGATTTAAGCGTACGACTATGTCTCATCTAGATCACCTACCTACAGACTACTACTATCAGCATTCAAGGTTCAAATGGAGAAAATCAAATCTCACTTTCTACTGACAACAAGGAGATGAGATAGTCGAAATATATGAGTACTAGCATAGTTGAAACTTAATGAGATTGTTTCCGCATAGCTTTTTACTTTTCTTGTGTACTTGGCCATACGTCACCTTTAAAATTAATACAAGCTCTTTCTCTTTACAATTTTCACTATTGTTGTTTGCATAAAGTCCAACGTTTGCTTTGAATGATTATATGCATTTGACAATAAATATCTGTTCACAAACATACGAAAAGAGAACGAACAAGGATAATTACTACAGGCTCTAGGAATTGAGATGACGACGAAAGTCACCAATACGTTCCCCTGCAGAGTACAATCCCCACGGAGGTGTCAATCACTACAAACCTTCCTCAGCGGAGTACACATTTTCCTCCACCAGTTCCGACATTCCAAGTCCCATCGCGTTAGTCCCTGAGCAGCGATCCCAGTCAACTTAACCGGGTTGCACCGGTCTTCGAGAAATAACATTTCATCCACAACAGAGGTATTTATCCCCAGTAGAATATCTCTCAACAATTGTCATTTCCCCGGCAGCACTAATATCCAGACTCGAAACTTGGTCAGATAGTGCATCGGAGAAAAACTACATTTTATTCCCCATCCAGAGTTTCCAACGGGCTCCAGATCCTTTTAGCCCTGTCCACCAGTAACAATCAAATTCTTCCCAGCAGGGTCGATGCATAAAGATCCCTGACGGAGCGCTTCCCAGTAGTTTCCTTTTTTCCAGTAGGGTCGACGCACGAGATTCCCAGCAAGGCGCCTCCTAAATTTTCCTAGGGCAGGGTCTACGCACAAGATTCTCAATAGTGTATCTCTCGGTCCCTACCATCCTCATTAGTGTAAATATCTAGGCTCGAATATGATAAGATAGTTCATCGGAGGAATCAAGGATATCTTTCTCCTCTTCCAAAAGCAGGGTTTTCATCCGTTTCGTCCCCAAACAAAAGCCAGAAATCCCCGAGCAGAGCATCCACATCTTCTTCAAGATGGATATGTTTTGAAATACTGACATCTATCATTCATACATTATTCATAAAAGTCATAATTTATGCATATATCATTCATACACATTACGTCATGCATCATAATCTGCATAAGACTAACCATATCCTATCAGAGTTTCTTTTGTTTTTCCCAAAACAGGTGGAAATCACTTCTGAAATGGCAGGTCAAGGATTAATACCCGAAACAAGAGGGAAAACTATCTGAACGATCACCCAAGTTGTCCTCCGACAACAGATCCCAGACTAATACCTGAAACAAGACGGGTAAACTATCTGAACGATCACCCCAAGTTATCCTCCGACAACGGGCATTGGATCAACACCCGAAGCACAATAGGGAAGCTATCCACATTCTGCCTATTATCTCCTTCGAGTAATCAAGACGAAGATTTATTCTGGCTCTTTTATTATCAACAACAACTACAGAGTCTGGCGTACGACTCAGTTGCCTTGGATGGCATCGTAAGCCCATCTCCGATTATTTGTCAACATCTCTCCACTTTCAGAATGCTGCATATTTGGTTAAAAACCAATACAAACCAATAACTTCATTCAAAGACGAGCACGAAGTCTAACGTACGACTCTCTTCGGACGGCATCTTAAGCCCATCTTCGTGCTCCCTTCTATCTTCTGGAACATTTGCAGAGCCTAGCGTACGGCTCGTTCCCCAACATCAGTCTTTCTGGATGGCATCTTAAGCCCATCTCCGAAGATTCTCCTATTCAGGCGACGTTCTTGAGTCTAACGTACAACTCATTCCCCAGCGAAATCACCAGCTTCTCCAAATGGCATCTATAAGCCCATTCCCGCATCATCAATCAGCAGTGAAAATTTTCAGGTGTACTCGAGTGTTCAATCATCTTCTACCTCCAGGTCACGAAAGGAAAGCATGCCAATCTAACCCTTCCAGTACAAGAAGATTGAACAGGGGAAGCTGTCATACCCCAAAATTTGACCTCTTACTTTTCAAGACATTTCATACATCCATACTCAAGGATTCCTCAAGGGTTGATCAAACAAATCCTCTCCTAGACAATTAACCCAAACTAGGGTTTGGCTATCCTCAGATCAAGATGGACTTCCAACATCTCCAATGGTCATCATGCCTCCTCATATGCTTCAAAGAATCTCCATGTTAAGTTTCAAGCCTTACAAGTCAAGTTTCATCAGACAATTGCTCAAATGGTTGAAAATCAGTTGTATTGGACCAAAAGTCAACTGTGGTCAACATACAGTCAAACTTCATAATTTTTGGTCAACATCTATATTTTGAAGTAACATTCATCATTTGATCAAGGGTTGATCATGATTCATAAAGAAAACTCAAGATTCGATCAAAAGTCAAACTTTCCAAATTAGGGTTTTCTATAGAGAAGTCAACTGAACTTTGACTGAGCATAACTTTCTCATACTTTATCAAAAATTTTCCCACCAAAGCTCATTTTGAAGGAAATTCAATTCTCTACAACTTACTGTCTCACAAGGAAAGTCAGAAAATGCTCCATTTTGAAGATATGATCAAAACATTACAGGTCCTTTTCAAAGTGAACAATAAGTCAACTTTTTGTAAAGAAGTGTTATTGAGCATGGAAACTCCAATTCAGATAAAACCAAATAGGTTGTTTAGAGGACATCTATAGCTTTCTAAAAATTCCAAGAACACTCAAAAATGTTAAAAATTGAGCAAGATACACCTTGTACAAGTTGGGCATTTTTGAAGAATTGCACAAAGAGAGATATCTGACAAAATCCAATTTTTTTTCCAAATGGGCATATAATTTTATGATCCAGACTTGATCATAATATTATTTGTGACCTCTTGATGCCTTGCCACGACCACCTTCTATTTGTTTGATTTATTTTTGAATTTAAAAGCATTTAATTCAAATTTAAATTAAATAAAATATGAAAACAAGGTATAATTTAAGTTGGGTTTGTTTTTTATCAGGCTTGAGGACCAAGGAAGCCCACACAACTTGCCAAATTCGTGCTAGCTCATGCAAGGAAGGAGAAATCAAATTTTGAAAAGATTTTATTTGAATTAAAAGAGAAAATATTTTTGCATTGAAGAGGATATCTTTTTTCATTCTTTTTGCTTCAATCTTTCAATCTATAAATACCTATTACATTCACAAAGACCAGGGACGAAACCCTAGCCTCTTGAAGCAACCCTAAAATTCCAAACGTTTTCACAAAGTTGGCAAATTCAAGTTTGATTCTCCAGCCACTTCCAGCCACTCTCAAGCATCCCATTGTGTTCCTGAGGTAAGTTTGAGTAAGTACACAACAAAAACCATGGTTAAACATGCTTGAATCGAGCCATACATGAACATCCATATTCATACTTTTCTTGAATTTGTATTTTATTATTCTGTGTGTTTTAATCGAAACTAATCATTCTAATGTGATCATGAGACATCATAGACAGGACTTGGGCCATCGTTCATGAGCTTGAATGTCCAAATCGCGTTTTGCCATGATTAGGGTTTCTTGAACTGTTAGTTTCGAACCGGCCGATACAGGCGTTTTCATTCCAAACGGACACCACCATAGAACTCGCCCTAGTCGATTTAGGGGGGTAGGGTATCCCTTTGCTTTTTATTTTTTCTATTTTGCAGGTTTGGAGTTTTCGTCCGAAGAAGACGACGGGCTGGCTCGGCGCCGTTGATCGAACGGAGACCGGCGAGGCATGCGTGGCACTTCTTCGCGTTCTGATTCGTCCATTCATACCACCTGGGTCCCACGCGTGTTGACTGTGTTTGAATTCCAATTTATGACACGTATTCCCCTATAATCAATTGTTTCCAGATTACAAACACCAAGTACTCTTGGCTCAGTTGGCAAGCAGGCGTGTGTTTTCTCCAGGAGGACCTGGGTTCGATACTTGGCATGGCAATTTCTTTTTACTGCTTTGCAAACTAACTTTTTCTATTTCTTATTTTTCTTAATATTTTCCTTTTAATTTAATTTATCTTTAAACATTTTTTTCATGCATTTAAAAATCACCAAAAATATTTTCCTTTTTGCATTTTAATTAGAAAAATGTTTATTTAATTTTTGACATTAAAATTAATATTTTTGCATGCATATTTTAATTTATTGCTAATTAACCATTAAATTGACTTTTAATTGCTTTTAATTATCGAAATCGATTAAGAAAATTACCAAAAAATCATCTTATCATCTAATTGTCATTACTAATCTAAAATATTTGTCCTCATTCAAAAATCATATTTTTACTAACATTTTTCCTCTTATGCAATTTTCTCGTATTTTCCGATTATGTATCACATGTGTTGTAACGTTTCGGACGATTTTTCTCGCTTTTCTTTTCAATATTATGTAACTGCCTATGGGATGTAATAGTTTAATTAGGACTTTTACTTTCCACACTCCTATTAAGTAACTGCCCCAAAGCCATGTAATAGCGTAGGACTTTATCTTTCCGCAGTTTACTTTCTGCAATTTATTTTCCGCACCCTATAAACTGCTAGTAATTAGGCGTGCATGGCAAGATAAAAATGGACATAGATCACTTCTAATTTGCAAGATAACATATTTGAATTCAACACACTCTTTTTACACATGCACCCCTTAGGGTAATTCTCTCTCGTTGTCTTTCGATTAAATGGTCAAGTCCCTCGAACGTAGAGGTATCCTAGCACCGTTGCCTACAAACATATCATCATCGTCCCTTCGATACAAAGATCATAGACCCACGATGTCGCCTACGAATACATGATCTAGTCCCACGATTGTTGCCTACGAAAAGTGATGATCGTCCCTTCGAATGTGCTAGGATACTTCCTACAAGTTGCCTTCTATGACCATCTGATGTCCCTTCAAATGTCCCTTACATCTAACGAATAGGGTTACCTACCAACTAATGGTATGGATAGCACTTTTCTAAAGGAACGTAAAATAACACGAAAATGACCATTCTGAGTAGGTAATAAGACTTTTAGTTGCTTGCTCTGTCAAAAACTTTTCACACCACACACTTTTGTCAAAGTTCAAACTCTTTTCAAAAACGAAACATTTCCGAACACTTTGTATACATTCCTACATGAATCATTACAAAGTCAAAGCGAAATGCCTTTTCAAAACATTTTTGTCAAACACATAGAAAGCACTTTTTTTTGAAAATGATCTAAGAGCAACTAAGAGCCCGTAGATAACTACGGATGGAAAGGGGTGCTAATACCTTCCCTTTTCATAACCTTCTCCCTTACTCAGAATCTAACGAAGGTCTTTTCCTGTTCTTTTCACCTTCCCTTAATTGGATAAAAGAAAAGTCGGTGGCGACTCTTGCTATCCGCACATTTGCGATAAAAAGAAAAACAAATCTCAAAGTCAGTTCACCGTATTACACTTGGCAAAAGTAGGAACCTTAAATTTGGGAGGAATCACCACACCAGGAACAAGACTTAGATCATCAAAATTCAGCCCGGACATCTTCAGATTTTCCACAAAGATTCGACGGTCTTCAAGTGGTTTGTATTTATCATCCTCAAAAGAGTACTGATCATTCTCATAATCTTCTTCCTTCTTTTCAGGATCACGCTGGTCTTCTTCTTTGCCCTTGACACTTCCCTCAGTTTTGACACTTCCTTCTAAAAACTCTATCCGGCTGACCAACTTAGGATCCCCTTTGTGACGTCTTCCCATGTTGAGAACACCAATGACCTTCTTCTACTTGTTGATGAGCTTCGTCAAGTCTTCTTGGCCTTGGACCAAGCTGGTGAACATTTCCAGGAACTGAGCATTCTGAGCCTGAAGATCTTTGACAGTCGAGGCATGAGCCATTTCTGCTAAAATAAATAGCGAGAAAATGAGAAAACCAATCTTCAATGTACCTGTTATGAAATGTTATGCCATGATATGCGATGTTTATGCAAATGCAATGCAATGTTTTCAAGGACCTTAAGGATTTAAATTTGTTAAACAAGCATGAACAAACATTTATTAGTTCTTTTTTTATTCTTTCCCTTTTTAAGTACAAAAGACAGTTTGGAAAAATAAAAGAACAACAATCCTAAAGCTCTAACTCTCCCATGGGCTCTTCCTCTTGGTGTCGAGGTAGGCGTTGATGTTCCGCTCCTCGTGAAGTAGCTTGGTCAACTCTAGTACCTTCTTCTCGCTTGCATAACACTAAGCTTCAAATGTATCCCTTTCTTCTTTAAGTTGAATCCAGGATCTCCTCAAGTCTTCAAAATCAGTAGGCATGTCGGGATGGAGAACGGTATAGGGTACGTCACCTATAGCAACAGGTTCCATAATTACTGGTAGAACAGGCGTGAATGGCATCATGAGGTTTTGAGCTCGAGCTCGCACCCATTTGAGGTAAGGTTCCCAAGGAATGGAATCATGAAGTTTTGAGCACGAGCCCACATCCATTTGAGGTAAGGTTCCAAATGAATAGAGTTTTTATGACCCAAAGTCCGGTATCATTTTTCTTCACCATGCCCCATGCGTGTACAAACCTTTGACGATAATCTTGGAGATCATTGTCGTAGTCAAATACAATACTTTGGATAAGCATGTCATGAGGACCATCTCTTCGAGCACAACCAAATTGTCGTAGGGATAAATAAGGGTTGTAAGTGATACCTCCCTTTATACCAAGGAGTGGTACATTAGGGAATTCTCCACAGCGCTCGATGAAAGTGAAGTCTTCTTGAAAATAAAGACACCAACAAATATCTGAATGAGAGAGTGACATAAATCATTGAGACCACTTCAGACCATGTTCATTCTTCATTATTGATCGAGGAAGGTGCGAAATAAACCACCTGGATAATAACGGTATGCAACAGATGAGAGTCCCTTGTCTTTTCATAGTACGAGTGTAAAGACAATTCAGAATATCTCCGAGCAAAGTAGGCACGGGATTATGAGTGAGGAAAATCTTGATGGCATTCACGACTATGAATTGATCTCGATTAGGAAATAATACCAAACCATAGATTAGTAAAGCCAAAATGTCTTCGAAAGCGTCGAAACTCATAACCTTTAAGACTTCTCAATCTTTCTTTATCAGAAACTTAGCAAGCAAACCCTAACTCTACTTCTTGTTTCCCAATTAGCTTCAATGTCTGAACGCTTTAGATGTAAAGCTGATGCGATGTCTTTTAACCTCGGAAATTTTTCTGAGCTGTTAAATGGTATCTGATAAAGGAGAGGTATCCCGAGTAGCTTAGAAAACTCTTCAATTGTAGGTACCAACTGATAATCTGGGAATGTAAAGCAGTGATGTTTCAGATCAAAGAACTAAAATACGACGCTCATCATATCTTCTTCAAAACTAGACGTAACCAAGTCGAGTAGATAACCATGCCTCTTGATGAACTGAGATTGGTCGGGAACTTTTGAGACTAACTCCTTGAGTTGAGAAGGTATACCCACAAAGTTGATTCAGATAGTCTTCCTGGAAGCCATAACCCTACAACAAAGAGCAAAGATAAGTCTCTAGGTCCTTGAAATGGTTAGAAATGTTATGATGATATGATGTCATGATGTAATGTTTAAATAGCAAGCGCAAGCAATTCACACAACAACCCTAGGTTTAAGGCTTGCATGAGATATAGGTGTCTACCCTACCGGAGTTTAGGTTGGTTCAACCTGTCCTACAATAGTAATCGGGTTCTAGGAATCTCATATCAGAGATCTTTATCGCAGACTTTATTTCAGTATGGATACCAAATGGTCGACCGAAACATCCCAAAAGTCAAATCTCAACGAGCGTAGCATCGAGTATCAACCAACCTCAGTTTGCACCAAAGCCGGCAATCTCACTACCTTCTAATAGCCAAGATGGGTCAATTAGGGTTCTAAAAGTTTAGTTAGTGCTTGATGACACCACGCAGACGCCAAATATTTCCTCAACTGAACATGAGGAACATCAGGACATCCAAAATGTCGCACTAACCGTAGCCATCATTTTAACCGTTTCGGTCTACACGAACATCATGTGATCTATTGCTACTTACCTAAGGAAACCTAGATCCGGGTGTAGGATCCCGCACAAGTATAATACCAAAGAAACCCTTAAAAGTAAAGAATACAAAGAAAACAAAAAGCAATTAAAAGTGATTAAAAACCCTAAGGTAACCTCTCTTTGGGTAGTGTCACCAGCAGAGTCGCCATTTCTGTAACACGGTGGGAGAACTGACTTGTATGTTTTGCGTTTTATTGCAAATGTTGCGGATAGCAAGAGTCACCACCGAATTTTCTTTTATCCAATAAAGGAAAGGTGAAAATAATAGGAAAGACCTTTGATAGATTTTGAGTACGGGAGGTACTTATGAAAAGGGAAGGTATTAACACCTTTCCATCCGTAGTTATCTACGTGCTCTTAACTGCTTTAGCTCACTATTTGAAAACTCGCTTTCTGTGTGTGTGATTTGAAAATTATTTTGTTTTGACTTCATAATGATTCTTGTATCAGTCCTCAAGAATGTATGCAAAGTGTTTGAAAATATTGGCTTTGAAAATGTAACTTGTAATGATTCTCGTGTGAATGTATACAAAGTGTTTGTTTGGGAGTATTTTTGAAAAGAGTGTGAGGTGTAAAAAGTATTTGTTTTGATTGAGCAAGCAATTCAGAGTCTTTATTACCTACTCCGAAAGGTCCGTTCTTGTTATTTTCCTTCTCCTTTAGGACAGTGCTATCCATACCATTGTTGGTAGGTAACTCTATCCGTTGGATATGAAAGGACAAGCTTAGGGTCATCGTAAGGTAATTGAAGGCAACATTGTAAGGATACCTTAGCTTTTTCATAGGGACGATCATCACTAATTTGTAGGCAACAACCGAGGGACGAGATCATATATTCATAGGCAACATCGAGGGTCATTAAGGGACTATAATATTTGTGATGATTTTTGGATCGAGGGACTTTTTCTAATGGTACCCTTATGTTCGAGGGGTATGACCATTGTATTCGTAAGGCAACAAGAAAGGATACTCTAGGGGGTACAAGTGTGAAAAGTGTGTTCAATTCAGATATTTTATCTTTGAATTAGGGTGATCTAAGTTTGATTTTATGTCTTGTCATGCAATCCTATTAGCCATACATCTAAGAAGGTTATATAGTTATAGAGTGCGGAAAGTAAATATGGAAAAGTAAAGGTCCTACTCTATTACATAGCTTTGGGGCAGTTGCATAATAGGAGGTGCGGAAAAGTAAATGTGCGAGAAAAGTAAATCTACGCTATTACAAAAATATTCTTGCAACCAATACATCGATTTCTAGAATTTAAAATGTGAAATAAGTAAATAGATAATAAAAAAAAAATGTTTCAAGTGTTAGGAAAATGTTAGAAACCTAATTACTATAAGAAAATATTTTTTGAGTTTTTTAGAAATCGATTTTAGTGAATAAACACGCTAATTCTACGTTAATTAGTATTAAATTAAGAAAAAATATTTAAATGTGAATAAAAGAAAAATGTTTTTAGTGTCAAAAATTAAATAAATGTTTCATTGACCTAATTCTAAAATCAAAACATTTTTTAAAGATTTTTTAAGATAGTTAAAATAAGTTTTGAAAAATAATTAAAATAAGAAAATAAAATATAGAAAAAGCTTAGAAAAATTGAAGGAAAAAAGGTGTTAAAAAATAGGGATTGTCCTGCTGAGGGTTGAACTAGTACCCTTAGGTCACAAGTTGAAAATTACACCACTACACCACTTGCCAATGGTGTTAGAATCTCGCCTCAGAGTATATGTATGCGTTTCTCTACAAATTCGGAAAAATTATGAAAAATTGCAAAACGCAGAGATAGAACCCGTGCCTTAAGAGACAAAGAGGACTAGCACGCATGGTTAACTACTGGGGTGGTCATACATCCATTAATTTGGATACAAGGATAAATATATATTGGTTTTTGCTTTCTAAAAATCAAACAACAAAGCCAAATACGCGGGGGCCCGGGAATTTAAATCGTCCAATCGCACGCAGCCACACATGCCCCCGCTGGTCAATATAAAGTCAGGGACGTCGTAGCCATGCTCCGGTCGTCTTCTCCATCCACTGGAGGACCATATCCCCCTAAATCGAACCTCAAGAATTCAACGGTGGTGTTAGTTTGACTTGAATCGGCCTGTATCTAGAGTTTCGAAGCTCCTCAGTTCGTATTCCCTAACAATGGTGAAACATGATTCTGGCCTCTAACCTTGGAAACAACAGTTCTAAACAATCACAAACATCAGTATGAACATGAATATATGAATTGAAACAATTGAAATGGCATGAATCAAGAGTTTGAGTTTCGAAACCTTTACCAAATCAGTGCAGCTTGGTTCTGGGATGCTTTGGAATGGCGTAAGAGCTTGGATTAATTGCTGGAAATTTGACTTTGAGTATGCCCTAGTTACTTAAATTTTTTGAAGAATTCTCTAGGGTTTTTAGAGGCAGCCACTCGTGTCTTTCTCATCTGGCCTTGTAGAATATATAATGAGGAAAAATTAGGTTAAAAAATGCATTGGAATATATTGCATTAATTGTAAGAATATTTGATTGAAAATCAAATGCAAATCTTCCAATTTTGATCAAATTCCATGCAAATCTTTCCTTGTGCATTTATTGCCAGCTTGCTATGACTTACTTGGATCTCAAGACATCTGAACAACAAGCCCACACACATTTCATCTTGTTTTGGAATTAGAAACAAGTTTATACCATGAAAACATAGGCCTATTTGGAGGAAATTCAAGATTGATCAATGTTTTCTTCATGCACCTTTTCAAATTTTCCAATTTTGCTCAACACATAACTTGCTCAATTTTGATTATTTGAGATTGTTCTTGGACTTTTTAGAAAGCTTAAGATATCCTTTAAATTCTACTTTTAGTTTCATCTTATTGAAGCTTCCATGCTCATGTAAACTTCTTTGGAAAAATATGACTTTTTGTTGACTTTTAGAAGGTCCTATAATGTCTTGACCCATATCTTTCAAAAGAAGCATTTTTGGGTAGAGCTTGTGAGAGTAAAAGTTGTAGAGAATTGAATTTCCTTTAAAATGATCTTTGGTGGAAAAATTTCTGATGAATTATGTTAAAGTTATACAAGAGCGACTCATTGAGGATGAGGACATTTGGACACACACAGATCTTCAGCACGAAGAGACTTGTATCGCAATTTAAGAATAAGAAGAAATAACGACAGTGACCTCATGGGAAAAAAGAACATAAGAGCACGTGGCGAGAGCGATCTCACAGCACAGAGAACATTCATTGTACAGAAGACCTCCAAACATGTACGGACAACGTCCAAACATGTATGGTCTTTAGATGAGGACGCATGGCGAGAGAGGACTCAAAGATAAAAAATGAGGATGCGTGGCTAGAGCGAACTCACTAAGAAGAGAACACCCGTAGATAGACAGACTCTAAAACAATATTCCTGGTTAAATCAGACGCATACATATTGTCATACCCCAAAATTTGCTCTCCTACTTCTCAAGACATTTCATACATCCCCACTCAAAGACTTCACAAGGGTTGACCATACAAACCCTCTCCTAGACAATCAACCCAAACTAGGGTTTGGTTATCCTCAGATCAGGATGGACTTCCAACATCTCCAGTGATCATCATGCCTCATCATATGCTTCAAAGAATCTCCATGTCAAGTTTCAAGCCTTACAAGTCAAGTTTCCTCAGACAATTGCTCAGATGGTTGAAAATCAATTATATTGGACAAAAAGTCAACTGTGGTCAACATACAGTAAAACTTCATAATTTTTTGTCCACATCCATATTTTGAAGTAACATTCATCATTTGATCAAGGGTTGATCATGATTCATCAAGAAAACTCAAGATTTGGTCAAAAGTCAAACTTTCCAAATTAGGGTTTTCTAGAGAAAAGTCAACTGAACTTTGACTGAGCATAACTTTCTCATACTTTATCAGAAATTTTTCCACCACCTCTCATTTTGAAGGAAATTCAATCCTCTACAACTTCATGTCTCACAAGAAAAGTCAGAAAATGCTTCATTTTGAAGATATGGATCAAAACATTATAGGTCCTTTTCAAAGTCAACAGAAAGTCAACTTTTTGTAAAGAGGTGTTATTGAGCATGGAAACTCCATTTGAGATGAAACCAAAGAGGTTGTTTAGAGGACATCTACAGCTTTCTAAAAAGTCCAAGACATCTACATCAAAATTGAGCAAAATACACCTTGCACAAGTTGGGCCTATAATTTTATGATCCAAACTTGATCATAATATTATTCAAGACCTCTTGATGCCTTTCCACGACCCTTTTCTTATTTTTTGATTGATTTTTGAATTTAAAAGCATTTAAATCAAATTTAAATTAAATAAAATATGAAAACAAGGTGCAAAACAAGTTGGGTTGGATTTCTATCAAACTTGAGGACCAAAGAAGCCCACAATACATGCCAATTTCGTGCAAGATCATACAAGGAAGAGAAAATCAAATTTTTGAAAGATGTGATAAAAGTTGAAGAGAAAATATTTTTGCATTCAAAGGCATATCTTTTTTCATTCTTTTTGCTCCAATCTCTTGCATTATAAATACACAACACATCCACAAGACCAAAGGACGAAACCCTAGCCCCATGAAGCAACCCTAATTTTCTCAAAATTCTTACAAAGTTGCAATTTTCGAATTTTGTTTTCCAGCAGGTTTCAAGGAGATTCAAGTATCCTATCATGTTCCTGAGCATTCCAGCAATCCATCCCAGCCCTTACTCGAAGCCAAAGGACTCCAAATCGTGCCATCCAAGTCCCACCGGTTTGGTATATTTCTCAAATTCGATTTTCAAAATCTATGCATTATTAACTGTTTTCGTTTGTTTGTTTGATCTCAGGGAATCCATTAGAATGTGTTTGATGCATTACATGTAAGCTTTAATGCAGAAATCACGAACTGCCATTGTTAGGGCTTCTAGAACTGTTCGTTTCGAAACACACTTTCCAGGCCGATTCAAGACGAAAGAACACCACCATCGTGTTCGCAGCCCTCGAATTAGGGGGGTAGGGTCCCTCTTTGCTCTTTATTCTGGCTATTTTGCAGGTTTCAGGTGAGGAGGCTGCCGGAGAAGATGACCAGAGCTAGGGCTCCAGCGTCGTTGACTGGACTGACTCAGGCAAGGCATGCATGGCGCAATGGTGCATTCTGATTCATTCTCACGTTACAACTGGGTCCCACATTTTGACTGTGTTTGAAAATTCAAACATGACACGGTGCAACACTTATAAGCCATTGATTCCATTCCTATAACACCAAGGCAGCCTAGCTCAGATGGTAACGTATTTCTTGGTTTATCCAGAAGGTCCTGGGTTCGATCCTGGCTTCCAGCATTTCTTTTTATCACTTTTCCCAAACTAACTCCTTTTCTTTATTTTCTTAATATTTTCTTATTTAATATAATTTCACTTCAAATATTTTTCTCATGCATTTAAAAATCACCAAAAATATTATCCTTTTGCATTTTAATCAGAAAAATACTTATTTAATTTTTGACATTAAAATTAATATTTTTGCATGCATATTTTAATTAATTGCTAATTAACCGTTAATTTGACTTTTAATTATCAAAATCGATCCAGAAAATTCCCAAAAAATTTCTATATCATCTAATCAGCATGACTAACCCAAAACATTTTTTCTGATCCAAAAATCTTGTTTTTACTAATATTTTTTCTCTTATGCGAATTTCTCATATTTTCCGATTATGTATCTGCTCACAGGTTGTAATGTTTCAGACTATTTTTCTCGCTTTTCTTTTCAATATTATTTAACTGCTCATGGGATGTAATAGTTTAATTAGGGCTTTTACTTTCCGCACTCCTATTATGTAACTGCCCCAAAGCCATGTAATAGCGTAGGACTTTATTTTCCTCACTTTACTTTCAGCAATTTATTTTCCGCACCCCATAAACTGCTTGTAATTAGGCGTGTATGGCAAGATAAAAACAACATAGATCACTTCTAATTGCAAGATAACATATCTGAATTCAACACACTCTTTTCACACATGCACCCCTTAGGGTAATTCTCTCTCGTTGCCTTTCGAATAAATGGTCAAGTCCCTCGAACGTAGAGGTATTCGAGCACCGTTTCCTACAAATATATCTTCATAGTCCCTTCGAATCAAAGATCATAGTCCCTCGACGTTGTTCGCGTTAAAAAGTGACGCGCGAGGGAATCGAATCTGAATTCAGATTCTCTAGCTCGAGACGATTTACTCTTTTGATTTGCTTATAAAGATGCCTCGAGCATCAAGCTTTATTATTTTCAACACAAGAAAAATGATTATGAAAAGGGAAAAGTTAATACCCTCAATTGATATGATATGCATTACGACTAGCGCGAACTAGACGTAACGCATTGGGGAGATTTCGGGCAAGGGGGTTTGTTATATAAAGGGAATAGATGGAGCACCCTAAATATATATAGTTATCTATAGCTTTATATATGAATATGTTTGATATGTTTGTGTGTTTTAATTGCTATTTCTATGATTGGGAAAGTTTCTCCTTTGGATTTTAAGAAGGGTAGATTATGTGGGATCCTAGGTTTTGTTATTATTGTGCTCGCAAAGATCATTGGGATCTTCTGCATACATATCCCTTAATGGGAATCAGAGCATTTGTAGCTCGGATCTAAAGGGATCTATGGTTTGTTTGGTTTGAGGAAGAAAGAAATTTGCTCGGCAAGGATGAGACCTTGTGCCTACGTGTTCTCAAAGGGATGTTGAGAAAGTCAGAGCAATCGTAGTTCCCACTTATGCTAGTGGAAGCAACGGAAATTATTAAGAGACAAAGACGAATGTCATCTTAAGGAAAAATGTATCTAATCTATTTCATCACATACATTTTGAAAGGTTGATTGATTAAAATCTTTCATCGTAAGTTATAGGTGTTTTGCTTGAGTGTACAAGCGTTACCACTTATGAGTTTTAGAAAGATGTTTTGAAAGATGATTGAATCTTTTAATTGTAAGCATTGGGTGTTTTGCTTGAGTGTACAAGCGTTACCACTTACGATTAAGAGATGTTTTGGTTTGAAAAGAGTTTGAAAAAGTTTTTGATTGTATGTGATGTGATAGATGAGATACTTCTTCCATAGAGATGATAGATGTCTAAATCTCGAGGAGAAATTGATTGGATTAGGGGGATGCTTTTAAGAAGCCCATGGGTCCTTGTATTGTTAGCCCAAGAGGAGGCATTCTGAGGGTCATCGAGGGTCATCGAGGGTCCTTGTATGAAGCTCAAGAGGAAGCTATAGGGTATGGCTGGCATTGGCTTTAAGAAGGGTTTCAACGGGAAACCATCCTCTTAGGATTTGAGCGATTTCACCGGGAAATCATACTCTCAGGGTTCTATCCTAGCGCGGGTGATTCTTTGTATTGGAAGCCCAATAGGAGGTTGTTAAGAGATTTCCTGATCTCTTTCTTGTTTGATGCCCAAGAGAAGGCTAAACTCAATGAGGAGTTCTTTTGAACGAAGCCCAAGAGGAGGCTGACTCAACAGGGGAGTGTTGTCTTATATGAAGCCTAAGCGGAGGCTAAACTCATATGAATGAGTTTTCTTATATGAAGCCTAAGAGGAGGCTGAACTCAGGTGAAATGAGTTATTTTGTACAAAGCCCAAGAGGAGGCTAACTCAGTGGGGAACTTAATGGTTAGACTAGTTGTTATGTTATAACTGAATAGTTATATAAACAAGTATATGAAGTTTATTCACATGAGTTTATGAAGGAAAATATAAACAAATGTATGATGTTTATTTACAAGAGTTTATGAAGGAAAATATAAACAAATGTATGTGAAACAAAGGTTCGAAACGAGCGTAACTTGATTATTTACAAGTTTGAATTATGTACAAAGGAATGAATATGTACACGAATGAGTATTTATGTACGAGGAAATGAATATGTACATAGGAGGTTTGGGACTTACACCATGAGGGAGGCCCATTGGTTTAAAAGCAGTTTCTCTGGGAATAATGCTCCTTTTAATACCAATGGTATTAAGTGTATATACAAGCGAAATGAAAACAAACGGACAAAGTTTGTCTATACTTGAATATTTACAAAAGACGTCTGTATTATGTATAAGTAAAAAATTGTTATGTACATAAAAGAATTTGGATATGTACAAGGAAAATAACTATGTACATAAAAAATAATTTGGGACTTACACCGTGAGGGAGGCCCATGATCGGTTAAGAAATTCGAGGAAAAACGAGTTCGGTTTTATCTTCAAATCGGGTCGATCATGGAAAAAAGAGTGTAAGTTTGATGAAAAGTTTTGAAAAGATCTTAAAAGTGTTCTTGAAGGATGAAATATACTTACAAGAAGTTTGAAAAAGTTTCGGGTTTCGAAAGTTTGAAAGAAACGTCCTTGAAAGTGCTTTGAAAAGTACTCAAAATGTATCGTTTTCGGCTCGATGAAAATGTAATCAAAAGAAAGTATTTTTGAATTTTTTTGACATCATCCTAAAATAGACATGTTAAATGACACGTGTGCAAAAAATCACCTCAAAATGAGGAGTTTTGATTGGGTTTTGAAAGAGTCAAAGTTTGAAAAAAAAATATGAAGAGAAAACAAAAAAGTTTGGCAAAAATGGTCCCAAGGCTACTCGAACTCGGGACCATTGGGCTAGGCAAGGCAAGTGACTTAAAGGTGAGCTGGAAACCGCTGGGGCGGCAATACATCCGTTCACTTATGCCAATCCAATTAATTATATTATAAACTGAAAATTTGAATTTGAAAAACACGCGCGAACTCATCTTCTTCTTCCTCGATCCTTCAATCAGCCATGGATTATTTGTTTCTCAATGAAATTGCTCGATGTAAACATCAAACTTGATCGAAATTGAACCAGGAACATGATGATGTGGGTTAATTTCATTTATTTTTAGTTTAACATGATTAAATTTCCAGAAAACGCGAAGAACCCTAATTACTAAAAATCAAATTGAAATCGTGTGTGATCATGGAATTAAGCAATTGGTTTAGGGTTAATGATCAGTGATGGTGCAGAAACAAAATGGCCAAGAGTTTTTTGAACTGGAAGTTAGAAATCAAGGAGTTCGAAGTTTGAGTTCTTACCTCTTGAAGCTCAGATCGAAATCTTCAAAGGAGTGTTTCCAGTTGATGTTTGAGGATTGCTGGAGCACCAGTGAACCTTATGGAAGGTGTTTGACCACTATGCACACTCTGAATTGGTCTGGAACTCTCTACCCAATTTCACATGCATATGCTCAAATTGAAACTCGAATTCAGGGTTAGAGGTGTTACAGGTCAAAAGTAATGATCTGCATCATCCATATGGAGCATGTTGATGATGTTTGAATCAAAAAATCAAGATTAGCTCGAGCCAATTATCTGTTTGAATGATAAGGCAGTTTTTGCAAGTTTGGAATTTTGAAATGCAATTCTGGTTTTTAGCTGTTCTTGTGTTGATTTTAAGTTTCAAACTAGTTCTATTTGATGTTTAAGACATGTTAGACACCAAGTTTCTCATAGTGTTTCACAAAATTTGAAAAATGCAAGAATTCTCACTTTGAACTATGTAACTTCAATTTTAAGAAAGAAGAGAGAAAGCTTGTTCTTGCATAGCTTTGGTGTAGTTTCAAATTGCAAACATGACCTCTATTTATAGGTCAAAAAATCAGATTAGCAAGCAAAGAAGATTGGCTTGGATTTGGACAACTTGCCTTAGAGAGCAAGAAAGTCATTTTTGCCATAAATGCAAAAGGAACCTTCCTTTTAACCATGGTTAAATTTCAACTTGATCTTATCTCATCATAATTACTTCCCATCTGATTTTTATCAGCTCTATCTATCTTGGCTAGGTGGAAAGGCTTCTAGAAGGAAAGAAAAATCAAAATGACTTGTAATCTTTGAAGCATGAACTTGAAACTTATGATTTTGGAGCTCTATGTTTCAAATCAAAAGTATATCTAGACACAATGGATTTGCAAGTTCTTGGACATTTTGGAAAGCTTGTTTCAAGGGATACAACTTTCATGCTTTGAGTTTTTCCTAATTCCAAATGGAACTATGTGAAAAATTGCCATGAATGTAGGAAAAAATGTGAAATTTTAACACTTGAAAATTTTTCTAAGTGTTGAAAATTTTGACTTTTTGTTGACTTTTCAAAATTTCTTAATTTTTTATGATAATTATGGATCATTTGAAGTATTTTGATGATTGAAAAAGTTTTGTCTTGAAAAAGTTGACCAAAAGTCAAAGTTTGACTTTTCAGTGCAGATGAAATTTCATCAGATGATCCAGAAATTGACTAATGAAAATTGTGAACTTCTGTGATGTTTTGAATCAAGAAATTAGGTCAATAGGTTGTATTGGAGATATGAAGATCAATCTCCAAGCAAAAAAGTCATTCATGGATCATAAAATCAGTGATTGCTTATCCTCGATGAAAACCCTAATTGGTCGATCCATGATAGATCATGAGGAAAAGTTGGATATCTGAAGATCAGAGGTTGATAATTTGATTAAGCTAGATCAATTGAGGTGAGTGAAACTCAAACCCTAATTGATTACCTCTTGAATCAGATGAAAAATTGATGAAACCCTAATTTTGACCTGTAGAAGCCACCCCCGATTAATTCTGTTCTGAACTGTTAGTGATGCAATGATGCAAATGTAAGGTGGTATATTAGGTCAAAAATTGGGGTATGACAGACGTGGCCTACGAAAACATGATCTTGTCCCTCGATTGTTTCCTACGAAAAGTGATGATCGTCCCTTCGAATGTGCTAGCATACTCCTACAAGTTGCCTTCTATGACCATCCGATGTCCCTTCGAATGTCCCTCTACATCCAACAAATAGCGTTACCTACCAACTAATGGTACGGATAGCAATATTCTAAAGGAACGTAAAATAACGCGAAAACGACCATTCTGAGTAGGTAATAAGACTTTTAGTTGCTTGCTCAATCAAATACTTTTCACACCTCACACTTTTATCAAAGTTCAAACTCTTTTCAAAATGAAACATTTCCAAACACTTTGTATACATTCCTACATAAATCATTACAAAGTGAAAGCAAAATGCCTTTTCAAAAAAATTTTGTCAAACACACAGAAAGCACTTTTAAAAATGAGCTAGAAGCAACTAAGAGCCCGTAGAAAACTACGGATGGAAAGGGGTGCTAATACCTTCCCTTTTCATAACCTTCTCCCTTACTCAGAATCTAACGAAGGTCTTTTCCTATTCTATTCACCTTCCCTTAATTGGAGAAAAGAAAAGTCGGTGGCGAGTCATGCTATCCGCAACATTTTGCGATAAAAAGCAAAACAAATTCTCAAAGTCAGTTCACCGTATTACAGAACTGGCGACTCTGCCGGGGAGACACCCTAAAGAGAGAATACCTTAGGGATTTCTAGATCACTTTACTGCTTTCTGTTTGATTTGTATGCTTTACTTTTAAGGGTTGCTTGGGTATTATATTTGTGGGGGATCCTACACCCGGATCCAGGTTTCCTTAGGTAAGTAGCAATAGATCGTCGCGACTGTTAGACGTATATCAAAACGGTCAACATGATGGCTACGTTAATGTGACACTTTGGATGTCCTAATACTCTTCATTTCCAAGTTGAGGATAGTATTTGGCTTCTGCGTGGTGTCATCAGCACTAACTCAACTTTTAGAACTCTAATTGACCCATCTTGGCCATTAGAAGGTAGTGAGATGGCCGACTTTGGTGCAGACTAAGGTTGGTTGATACTCGATGCTACGCTCATTAAGATCCAACTTTCGGGATGTTTCGGTCTACCACTTGGTATTCGTATTGAAATAAAGCCTACGAGAAAGATCAATGATATGAGATTCCTAGAACCCAGTTACTATTATAGGACAGGATGAACCAACTCAAAATTTGGTAGGGTAGACACCTATACCTCATGCAAGCCTTAAACCTAGGGCTATTGTGTGAATAAACATGACATGACATCATCATCATATCATTTCTAACTATTTCAAGGACCTAGGGATTTATCTTTGCTCATCTTCTAGACTATCCGAAGCTTCATGAGTGTACCTTCTCACTCAAAGAAATTCATTTCATCAAAAGACATGGTTATCTACTTGACTTGGTTATCTCCGGTTTTGAAGAAGATATGATGCACGTCTTATTCCAATTCTTTGATCCGAAACCCCATTGCTTTACATTCCCAAATTATCAGTTAGTTCCTACCTTGGAAGAGTTCTCTAAGCTACTTGGGATACCTATTCTTGATCAAATGCCATTCACCGGTTTAGAAAAGGTTCCTAGGTACGAAGACATTACATCAGCATTACATCTAAAACGCTCAGACATTGAAGTCAATTGGGAAACAAGAAGCGGAGTTAAGGGTTTACTTGCCAAGTTCCTAATAAAGAAAGCCCAAGAATTCCACAAAGCTATGAGTTTCCATGCATTCGAAGACATCTTGGCCTTGCTAATCTATGGTTTGGTTCTATTTCCTAACTCCGATCAATTCATAGACGTGAACACCATTAAGATATTTCTTACCCGCAAACCTGTGCCTACCTTACTTGGAGACATTCTACATTCTCTCCACACTCGTACTATCAAAAGACAAGGAACTCTCATGTGTTGCATACCATTGCTTTCCAGGTGGTTTATTTCGCACCTTCCTCAATTAGTTTTGAAGAACGAACAAAGATTGAAGTGGTCTCAAAGACTAATGTCACTCTCTCATTCAGATATCCGTTGGTGTCTTTTCTCTCAAAAGGACTTCACATTCATTGAGCGTTGTGGGGGAATTCCCTAATGTACCACTCCTTGGCATAAGGGGAGGTATTACTTACAACCCTTCTCTAGCTCTACGTCAGTTTGGTTATGCTCGAAGAGATGGTCCTCATGATATGCTTCTCCAAGATATTGTGTTCGACTACAACCACGATCTCCAGAATTACCTACAAAGGTTCATACACGCTTGGTGCATGGTATAGAAGACTGATACCAAAACATTGGGACACCAAAATTCCATTCCTTGGGAACCTTACCTCAAATGGGTGCGAGCTCGAGCTCAAAACCTCATGATGCCATTCACGCCTGTTTTACCAATAATTATGGAACCTGTTGCTATAGGTGACATACCCTATATTGTTCTCCATCCCGACATGCCTACTGATTTTGAAGACTTGAAGAGATCCTGGATTCAACTAAAAGAAGAAAGGGATACATTTGAAGCTCAGTGCTATGCAAGCGAGAAGAAGGTACTAGAGTTGACCAAGCTACTTCACGAGGAGCGGAACATCAACGCTTACTTCAACACCAAGAGGAAGTGCCCATGGGATACTTAGAGCTTTAGGATTTTTGTTCTTTTATTTTTCAAACTATCTTTTGTACTTAAAAAGAAAAAGAATAAAAAGAAACTAATAAAGTTTGTTCATGCTTGTTTAACAAATTTAAATTCCTAAGGTCCTTGAAAACATTGCATTGCATTTGCATAAACATTGCATATCATGGCATAACATCTCATAACAGGTACATTGAAGATCGATTTTCTCATTTTCTCGCTATTTATTTTAGCAGAAATGGCTCTTGAACAGACTATCAAAGATCTGCAGGCTCAGAATGCTCAGTTCCAGGAGATGTTCACCAGCTTGGTCCAAGGCCAAGAAGATCAGAAAAAGATCGTCATCAAAAAGAAGAAAGTCATTGGTGTTCTCAACATGGGAAGACGTCACAAAGGTGGTCCTAAAGTGGTTAGCCGGATAGAGTTCTCAGAAGGGAGTGTCAAGACTGAGGGAAGTGTCAAGGGCAACAAAGACGACCAGCGTGAGCCTGACAAGATGGAAGAAGATTATGAGAATGATCAGTACTCTTATGAGGATGACAAATACAAACAACTTGAAGACCGTCTGAATGCTGTGGAGAATCTGAAGATGTCAGGGCTGAATTTTGATGATCTGAGTCTTGTCCCTAGTGTGGTCATTCCTCCCAAGTTCAAGGTTCCTGCTTTTGCCAAGTATGATGGCATTTCTTGTCCGAAGCTGAATTTGAAGTCCTATGTTCAGAAGATCAACCCCCACACTGATGACAGAAAGTTGTGGATGCACTATTTCCAAGAGAGTTTGTCCGGAACTCAATTGGAGTGGTATTATCAGCTAGAAAATGACCATATCCGTACTTGGAGTGACTTAGCGGATGCTTTCTACAAGCAATATGAGTACAATGCTGAATTGGCACCCACTCGCATGCAACTACAGAGCATGTCTATGGGTCGTGATGAGAAGTTCAAAGAGTATGCTCAGAAATGGAGAGATCTAGTAGGCAGATTTCAACCACCCTTGTCTAATAGGGAGTTGGTTGATATGTTTATGGGAACACTGACAGGCCCATTCTTCAATCATCAGATTGGAAATTCTTCATCTGGATTCACCGAGCTGATATTGACAGGAGAGCGCATTGAGGCTGGAATCAAGAGCGGAAAGATTCAGGTAGAGTCATCCTCAGCGAAGAGATCTTTTGGTGGTAAGAAAGAAGCCAATGCTGTGTATGGTCAGAAAAGCCGAGCCAAGACCAATCGTGCTCAATCTGTGGGGGCAGTTGTAATCTCCAATCCTACATCACCACAACCTCAGCGAGACAACGCGCGTAACTAGAACGCGCCACGAAGACAGTTTACAAAGATCAGCATGCCATTGTCACAAGCCTTGCAACACATGTTGAAAGCCGAGCTGATTACCTTGAGGGATCCTCCTCAAAACATCAACACCTCCTCTCCGAGATACAATCCTAATGCTAAGTGTGCTTACCACTCCAATAGCCCAGGACATAACACTGATGATTGTTGGGCCCTGAAGAACAAGATTCAAGACATGATTGAAGCTAAAGAGATTGAGTTTGATCCTCCTGTTGAGACTCCCAATGTGATCAACGCACCGATGCCTAACCATGGCAAAAGTTCCAATGCTATTGACAAGAACTCTTATGTTTTTAATATAGATGACTTGACCATTCGTCTGATGACTGTTAAGAAGAATATGCTGCAAGCCAGTGTCAATCTAGGATGCCCAAAGAATTGTCGTTGGTGCCCATCTGCACCTGATGGTTTTGCTTGGTTGAGAAGACGTATTCAGTGCATGATGGATAACCGCGAAGTGCTATTTCTTAAGCCATCACCTGTGGAGAGTCTGTGTGAAGACTTGTCTAAGAATCTGAAGATCAAAGACGTGAGCGAAACTGTACTAGAAGTCTAAGATACCTTGGGGCAGCCAAGTGAAAAGTACGATTACATGGTGAAGTATACTGTTCCTGAAAGCTACAAGGTTCCTATTGAAGATGTTAAGGCGAGCGGATGGGGAGATGATTTCCCAAAAGACTATGCTGATGTTAACACAATAAGGATTTCCTCTGCTGATCCTGTGCCTAGAGTGGCACCTCTCATCATTACTTCTCCCAGAACAGTTCCATACTCCTCTGACAAAGCTATACTGTGGAACTATGGAGCTAGGGTTTACTATCATGGCGTCAAACAAGACCCTCTGACCATTGAGGACATTACAGTTGAAGCTATCATTCCTAACATTGACAACATCACCGGATCAAGTAAGGTGACCAGAACCGGAAGAGTGTTCTCTTTAGAAATCTCTCCTCCAAAAGACACTGCGACTCCAGCTCGCATTCCAGATATCGAACCAGTTCTCGAAGCTAGAGGGAAAGAACCAGGAACTCATCCTGCTCCTATAGAAGTACCAAAGGAAGTTGCTGAAGACACCTCCAAACGAGAAATGGAGGAAATTCTGAAGATCATCAAGAAGAGTGATTACAATGTTGTGGAACAATTGGGACAGACTCCGTCCAAGATATCCATGCTTGCTCTGCTCTTGTGTTCTGAGGCTCATGCTAAAGCCTTGGTGAATTTTTTGAAGAATGCTCACGTACCGCAGGACACTACTACTGATCAGTTTGAAGTTTGTATTGCTAGCCTGGCTGCCAACAATGGCCTAGGCTTTGCTGATGTTGATTTGACTTCTGCCGGAAGGAAACACAATAAAGCCTTGCACATCTCTATTGAATGCAAGGGTATTACATTGTCTCATGTTTTGGTAGATACCGGTTCAGCTCTGAATATCCTACCGAGGACTGCTTTCGACCGACTCGATGTTGAAGGATTGGTCCTAAAGCCCAGTGACATAATCGTGAGAGCTTTTGATGGTTCTAAACGAACAGTACTTTGAGAGCTCATTCTGCCTGTTAAAGTCGGTTCCCAGACTTTCGACTCCACTTTCTTTGTCATGGACATCCGTCCAGCTTACTCTTGCCTACTTGGACGCCCTTGGATACATGGGGTAGGCGCTGTTACCTTTACCTTGCATCAGAAGCTGAAGTACCCGGTGAAGGGGAAGGTTGTTACAGTATGCGGTGAAGAGGAATACATGGTCAGTCATCTACATTTATTCCGATATCCCGAAATGGAAGGTGAATTCTTCGAAACTCCCTGTCAATCTTTCGAAACAGTTCTAAGACTCATGCCTGTTGACTCTCCTATCACTCCTAAAGTTACACAAGTCCCGCCTAAGATGGCCTCGCTGAATGATGCTCAAGCTGCAGTTAAAGAAGGAGGTAATGCTATTTGGGGTCAGAAGATGATATGTCGCGAACAAGCCGGCCAGCTTCCTTTCCGTATCAGCAAAGGTGGAGTTCATGCTATAGAAGACGATGACAACGACTTCGACATCAGCAAGTGGATCTTCCCAGCTCCCGACAACGGACTCAGCAATTGGAAGGCCGAAGACGTCATACCAATCTCCTTTAGACAGGAGTAATTGCTTTTGTTTTTTGTTTTACTTTTCGTTTCTATGATTCGAACAATAAACTTTAAAGCCTAGTGACTTGCCCGGGGCACCACGGCTCGTTTGTGAGGGTTATTATCTGTCATTTTCATATTTTCATTCAATAAAATCATTGAAATTTTGCATTTAATTGTTGTTTCTTTCTTTTAATTTATCTCCCCTTCAAAAAACTATGTGTTCTTACACACACCCACGTGATACACTGCAGAATCACTCCGAATCTCGTTGATAACAGCTATGCTATTGCTAAATATGAATTTGATAATCCGATCTACCAAGACGAAGACGAAGGTGAGAAAGATTGTGAAGTTCCAGGAGAACTTGTCAGACTACTACAGCAAGAAGAACGAGTTATACAGCCACACGAAGAGTCAGTTGAGGTTGTAAATTTGGGTACTGATGAAGACAGAAGAGAGATCAAGATAGGAGCAGGTCTTGAAAGCAGTGTCAAAGAGAGATTGGTTCAGATGCTACGAGACTATATCGAGGTTTTTGCTTGGTCATACGAAGACATGCCAGTTCAATGCCGGTTTCCTAGCTGTTACTTCTTATCCACAATGGGTTGCAAATGTGGTTCCCGTACCTAAGAAGGATGGCAAAGTACGAATGTGTGTGGATTACAGAGATTTGAACAGAGCAAGTCTGAAAGACGATTTCCCACTGCCTCATATCGATGTTCTAGTTGACAACACCGCTCAGCATAAGGTTTTCTCCTTCATGGATGGTTTCTCCAGTTACAATCAGATCAAAATGGCTCCTGAAGACATGGAGAAGACTACTTTCGTTACACAGTGGGGAACTTTCTGTTACAAGGTCATGCCGTTTGAATAAAAAACACAGGCGCCACTTATCAGCGTGCCATGGTGGCATTATTTCATGACATGATTCATCACGAGATAGAGGTCTACGTCGACGACATGATAGCTCGATCACAGACTGAAGAGGAACATCTCGATCATTTGCAGAAACTGTTTGATAGATTAAAGAAGTACATATTAAGACTCAATCCCAACAAGTGCACCTTTGGAGTCAGATCCGGTAAACTCCTAGGGTTTGTTATCAATGGTAAAGGTATTGAAGTTGACCCAGCCAAGGTTAAAGCTATTCAAGAAATGCCAGCTCCCCGCACCGAGAAGGAAGTCAAAGGTTTCTTAGGACGATTGAACTATATATCCATATTCATTGCTCATCTAACTGCTACTTGTGAGCCAATCTTCAAGTTACTGAAGAAAGATCAAGTAGTGGAATGGAACGACGATTGCCAGATCGCTTTTGACAAAATCAAGGAATATTTACATAATCCTCCTATGCTTATACCGTCTGCTGAAGGAATACCTCTTATCATGTACTTGACAGTATTAGAGAACTCAATGGGGTGTGTGTTGGAGCAACATGACGAGTCTGGTCGAAAAGAGTATGCAATATACTACCTTAGCAAAAAGTTAACCGACTGTGAAACAAGATACTCACAGCTCGAGAAGACTTGCAGTGCTTTGGCTTGGGCTGCTCGCCGACTAAGACATTATATGTTGGCTCATACTACCTTGTTGATC
>CM038794.1:97105209-97213316 GCA_021764765.1 Vicia sativa | reverse complement strand
ATCATGTCATGGAATAAAAGCCATCCTAGCGCATTGATATGTGGCGCCAACATTTTCAACCCAAACGACATGACCTTGTAATGTAGCGCCCCAACGTAATGAAAGTAGTCTTTTCCATGTCTTCGGGAGCCATCTTAATCTAATTATAGCCGGAGAAACCATCCATGAAAGACAAAACTTTATGTTGAGAGGTGTTGTTAACTAGAATATCAATATGTGGAAGTGGAAAATCGTATTTCGGGCTTGCCTTATTCAGATTCAATAGTCTAGACATGCGCACTTACCATCCTTCTTAGGTATGGGTACCACGTTCACAACCCATTGTGGATAAGAAGTAACGACTAAGAAACCGACATTTAACTACTTCATAACTTCGACTTTAATTTTCTCAGAGATCTCAGGATGCATACGATTTAACCTTCTACTTTACAGGACAAAACCTTCTTTCATTGGTAGTCGGTGTACCACAATGTAAATATCTAGACCTAGCATTTCTTCAGAGGACCAAGCAAAAATCTCGGATGTAATCCAACATCCGGATCAATCTTTCCTTAAGACTATTCTCAAGACCCGCCCCTATCTTGATTTTTTATCTTTGTCGGTATTCCAGATTCACAACTTCGATGTGTTCTTCGGTGATGTATAGCCCTTCTTGCCGTAGTAGTCCGCAAGTTCTCCGAACTTCACAATCTTCCTCACCTTCGCCTTCGGCTTGGTAGATTGGATTATCAGTCATATTTAGCAATAACAGAGTCGTTATCGACGTGATCCGGAGGGAACGTGGATCTGTAGTTTATTACATGGGTGTGTGTAAGAACGCATAGCTTTTGAAAGGGTGATAAAAAGAAAGACATGGAGCACAATATTTGAATGCAAAATTCCAACGATTTATTTAATGAATATATGCAATGATGATAATAACCTCACAATGAGTTGTGGTGCCTAGGGCAAGGTACTAGGCTTAGAGTTTTATTGTTCGAAACGTAAAAGAAAAAATCGTAAAATAGAAAAACATTTACTCCTGTCTAAAGGAGATTGACATAACATCCTTAGCCGTCCAATTGTTGAGTCCATCGCCAAGAGTCGAAGATCCAATTATTGATGTCGGTCACCATCATCATCTTCTATGGCATGAACTCCATCTTTGTTGATGTGGAATAGAGATTTCCAAGACGCTCATGGCGATCATCTTCCGGGACTGGAGGTGAAGCCCAAACCAGCCTTTGTCGATTTGAATGGAAAATCGGGTAGTCGACCCCAAACGGCACAACCTCCTTCTTCAACTACAACTGCACCTTTTAGTGAGGCCATCTTCGGTAGAACTCTAGTAACTTTAGGAGTGACATGAGAGTCAACAGTATGACTCATGGAACTACTCGAAAGCTCGATGTGAGTTTCACAAACTCACCTTCCATTTCGATGTACCATAATGACTGCATGGCTTACCATGTATTCTTCTTCTCGTGACATCGTAACAATCTTCCCTTCACCGGTACTTCAACTTCTCGATGTAGATTAGAGGTAGAGGTTGCCCATGTATCCAAGGGCGCCCAAGTAGGCAAGAATATATTGATTAATTTCCATTACAAAGAAGGTTGAGTAAAAAGTCGGGAACCCACTTTGATCAAGTGTGGTGAGCTTTCCAAGCACCATTCTTTTGAACCATCAAAACATCTTACGATTATGTCACTTGGTTTCATGACCACTTCTTCAACATTAAGTCGGCCAAGAGCGCCTTCGGTAGGACATTCAGAAGAACTAGTATCCACAATACATGAGACAATGTAGTGTTTTGCATTCCATAGAGACGCAAGGCTTTGTTGTGCTTTCTTTCGACAGAGTCGATCAAGACGAAAAGCCCAAACATTATCTATGGTCGCTTGCAATATTACTTTAATAGGTCGGTAGAAGTGTCATGCGTTATATGAGCATTCTTCGAATTTCACCAAGGCTTTAGCATGAGGCTCAAAGCACAACAATAGAGCTAGCATGGAAATCTTGGATGGAGTCTGCTCTAATCTTCCCACAACATTGTAGTCTCTCTTTCTAATGATCTTCAAGATTTACTCCATTTCTAGCTTGGAGGTATCTTCAGCAACTCCCTTGGGTACTTCCGTCTGAGCAGGTTGAGTCACTTTGTTTTTCCCTCGAGCTTCGGGAGTTGGTTCAATAGCAAGAATGCTATATTATGCATTAGTATCCTTCGAAGGAGAGATATCTGGAGAAAACACTCTTCCGTTTGGGTTACTTTGCTTGACCCGTGATATTGTCAATGTCAGGATTTGTAGCTTCAATTGTATTGCCTTCAATGGTTAATGGCTCTTGCTTGGCGCCATTCCAATGTATAGCTTTGTTAGAGGAATATGGAATTGATCTAGGTGAGTTAATAATGAGAGGTATCCCAGACTTCTGGTACGGCTTCGCTTATGTCTTCAATCTTCAGACTTTTAGAAACATCTTCACGACTTCTGTATAGGTCTTTTAGGAGTAGCACTCGGTAGTCCATCATGCGTTGAACATGTCTCTTCAACCAAGCACATCCATCTTAATCAAATGCACACCAACGGCATTCGTCAGTATATCTTGGAAATAAACTGGCTTACAATAAATCTTTCTTGACAATCATTAGGGGAATGACAACTCATTCACATCAAAAACAAAGGAGTCATTGTCAATGCGTTAAACTTTTACATGGTCGTGAACTGGTGCGCTGATCATTCGGAGCTCAATAGGAGGGTCGAATTCAATTTCTCGAGTCAATCATGTCTTGAATCTTGTTCTTCAGGGCCCAAGAATTGTTGGTGTCGTGCCCCGGGCTGTTGGAGTGGTATGCACACCTTGCATTAGGATTGTACTTCGGAGATGAGGTGTTGACGTGATGAGGAGTATCCCTCAAAGTAATCAGCCCTGCTTTCAACATGTGTTGTAATGCTTGGGATAATGTCATGTTGGTCTTGTAAACTGTCTTCTTGGCGCGTTCAGCCCACGCGCGTTGTCTTGTCGAGGTTGCACTAGCGTGGGATTGGAGATCAGGACTGCCCCCATAGATTGACTGTGATCAGTTTTGTCACGACTCTTCTAACCATACACAACATTGGCTTCTTTCTTCCCACCAAAATATCTCTTCATAGTGTTTGAGGAGGTTTCGACTTGAATCTTTTCGCTCCTGATTCCAACTTCAACACGCTTCACAAGACGTACCGATGATTCCTACCAAGAGTTTCCAATCGATGATTAAAGAATGGGTCTGGCTAATGTTCCTATGAACATATCAACCAATTCTATTAGACAAGGGTGGTTGAACTCACCGCTACATCTCTATTTCGGGTTACCTTTGAAATTCTCGCCCTGGCCCATATCCATACTGTGTAGTTGCATACGGGTGGGCACCAATTCAACATTGTACTGGTATTGTTTATAGAAAGCATCTTCCAAATCATTCCAGTTATGAATGTGGCTATTATCTAGCCGATAATACCACTTCGTGTGTGTTTCGCATAAACTCTCATGAAAGAAATGTATCCACAACTCCTCGCCTTCAAGATGAGGATGGATCTTCCGAACATAGGATTTCGATGAAGCTTCAGAAAGAAATGTCATCATACTTAGAAAAGGTAGGGACCTGGAACTTGCGGGGAATCACTACTCTGGGAACCAGACTCAGTTCATCAAAGTTCAACCCTGTCATTTTCAAATTCTCCATAGCATTTAGGCGGTCTTTAAGTGGCTTATAATTTTGTTGTCGATGTCACCATATTGTCTTCCTCTTTGCTTTCGCACTTATGATGGCTTCCTTCATTGTTTTTGACGCCCTTCGCTTTTTCCGCCTTTTCGGAACTCAAGTCGTCTGACCACTGACTTTCTAGACCTATGTACCTTTCCCCATGTTGAGGATGCAAATAGTCTTCTTCTTTTGATACTAAGCTTCTTCATATCTTTCTCGACCTGGGCCAAATTGGTGAACATCTCTTGAATTGAGCATTCAAAGACCTGAGATCTTTGATGCTTGTTCGAGATCCATTTCAACCGAAATAAATAGCGAGAGAATAAGAGAACCGTGTTCAGAGTACCGTTATGAAATGTTATGCTTATGATATTCAATGTTATGCAATGCAATGTTTTCATGACCTTAGGAATTTTAATTTGGTAAACAAAGAACTAACAAACTTTTTATTAGTTGACTTAGCAAGTACAAATGAAAGTTCAAGTACAAAATGAAATTCCTAGTGCTTAGGCCTCCTGACGCTTCCTCTTGTGTTGAAGTAGGTGTTGATGTCTGCTTCCTTGTGAAGAAGCTTTGTCAACTCCAATAATATTTTTCGCTTGCATAGCATCGGGCTTCAAATGTATCCTTTCTTCTTGAGTTGAATCCAGATCCTTTTAATTCTTCAAAATCGTAGGCATGTCTGATGAAGAATGGTATAGGGTTCGCCACCTACAACAACAGGTTCCATAATTATTGGCAAGATAGCAATATACACGGCATCATGATGTTTTGAGTGCGAGCTCGCACCCATTTGAGGTAAGGCTCCCAAGGGATGGAATTTTATGCCCCAACGCTTTGGTATCCGTTTTCTTCACCATGCCCCAAGTATGCACAAATCTGGTGATAACCATGAAATCATTGTCATTGTCAAATACAATGTCTTGAATAAGTATATCATGAAGATCGCTCTTAGAACATAACCAAACTATCGTAACGCTAGAGAGAAGGATCTGAAGTGATACCTCCTTATGCCAAGGAGTGGTACATTAGAATTCTCCACAACGCTCAATGAATGTGAAGTCCTTTGCAAGTAGAGACACCAACGGATATCTGAATAAGAGAGTGACATCAACCTTCGAGACCATTTCACCCTTTGTTCGCTCTTCATCGATCGAGGAAGGTGTGAAATAAACCACCTAGATAATAAAGGTATGCAAACATGAGAGTTCCTTGTCTTTCGTAGTACGAGTGGAGAGAATGCGAATATCTCGAGCAAGGTAGGCATAAGATTATGAGTGAGGAATATCTTGACTGGTTTAAGTCTATGAATTGATCCGATTAGGAAATAACACCAAATCATAGATTAGCAATCCAAAACATCTTCGAAAGCATGGAAACTCATAGCCTTTAGGAATTCTCGAGTTTTCTTTATCGTAAACTTAGCAAGCAAACCCTTAACTTCATTTCTTGTCTCCCAATTGTCTTCAATGTCTGATCGCTGTAGATGTAACAATGATGCAATGTCTGTAAACCTCGGAACATTTTCTGAACTGGTGAATGGTATTTGATCAAGAATGGGTATCCCAGTAGCTTAGAGAACTCTTCCAATGTAGGTACCAATTGATAGTTTGGGAAAGTAAAATAGTGATGCTTTGGATCAAAGAATTAGAATACAATGCTCATCATATCTTCTTAAAAACCTAAGGTAGCCAGGTCGAGTACATAACCATGTATTTTGATGAACTGAGAGTGATCGGGAATTTCTGAGACTAACTCCTTAAGTTGAGAAGGCATGCCCACAAAGTTGATTCGGATAGTCTACCTAGAAGCCATAACCCTAAAACATAGAGAAAAGATAAATCCCTAGGTCCTTGAAATGGTTAGAAATGATATGATGTTAAGGGATGTTATGATGTCATGATGTCATGTTTAAATAGCAAGCACAAATAATTCACACAATAGCCCTAGGTTTAAGGCTTGTATGAGGTATAGGAGTCTCCCCCACTGGAGTTTAAGTTGGTTCAACCTGTCCTACTTTAAAAATATAATACCCAAGCATCCTTTAAAAATAAAGCAGACAAAGCAAACAGAAATAAGTAAAGTGGATCGTGATAGCCCTCACGGTAGCCTCTTTAGGTAGTGTCTCGCAGAGCTCAGAACATGGTGGGAGAACTCGACTTGTTTGTTTTGCTTTTATCGTAAATGTGCAGATAGCAAGAGTCACCACAGTAATTTTCTTTTTATCCAATAAAGGGAAGGTGTGAAAAGAATAGGAAAATACCTTCTAAATTCTGAGTACTGTAGGAAATTATGAAAAGGGAAGGTATTAGCACCCTTTAATCCATAGTTATCTACACTCTTAGTTGCTTAGCTCACTTTTGGAAATTTGCTTTTGTGTTTGTGTAGTTTGAAAAGTATTTTGAAAGACATTTTTTGACTTTGTAATGATTCTCGGAATATCAACTAAGTGTTCGTAAATGTTTGTTTGGAAAATGTTTAACTCAGTAATGATTCTCACTCGAATGTATACAAAGTGTTTTTGATTTTTTTTTGAAAAGTGTGAGGTATGAAAAGCATTTTGATTGAGAGAAAGCAAAATAGTCTTATTACCTACTCGTATAGTCGCTTCCATGTTTTTCCTTCTCCTTAGAATAAGGCTATCCATACAATTAGTTGGTAGGTAACTTTATTCGCTTTGATTTGAAAGGACAATCAAGGGTCATCGTGATGGTCATTGAAGGAAAAATTTAAGGATACCTTAGAAATTTCGAGAGGACGATCATCATCTTTTGTAGGCAACAATCGAGGGACTAAATCATATATTCATAGGCAACATCTAGGGTCATCGAGGACTATGATCTTGTATCGAGGGACTATAATGATGTTATTCAGAAGATCTTTTCTAATGGTACCCCTACGCTCAAGGGACATGACCATTGTTTTCAAAGGCAACAAGAGAGGATACCATAAGGGGTGCAAGTGTGCAAAATGTGTATTGATTTCAGATATAATTAATCCTAAATTAGGGTGTTCTAAGGGTTGATTTTATCTTGTCATGCAAACCCTACTAACTATACAGTTAATATGTACAGAAAAATAAAGTGTAGAAAGTAAAGTCCTACGCTATTACATGGCTTTGGGAAGATACATAATATAGGTGCGAAAGTTAAGTGTGTAATGTACAAATCACGCCATTACGTATCAAACCTCACGACCCATACATCGCTTTCTAGAATTGTAAACGCTAAATAGTAACCAAATAATTAGAATAATAAGAAAATGTTAACGAAATGTTTTGGAAATTAGCAAAACTTTTTAGGGTTAGTAATCCTAATTTAAATAAGAAAATATTTTTGTATTTTTAGAGATTGATTTTAATGTAAAATCCTAAATCTATGTTTATTAGCATTTAATTAAGAAAAAAATTGAAATATGAAGAAAAGAAATGCTTTTGTGTCAAAATTAAATAAAGGTTTTAGAAACCTAAATCTAAAATTAAAAATTTTTTGGAATTTTAGAAAATTGTTTGATTAATTTTTAAAGAAATTAAACTACATGGAAAATAAAAGAAATTGGATAAAGTATGAAAGAAACAAGTAGTAAAAATATATTGGTCTTTGCTCGTGTTTGAACTCGGACTTGTGGTCATGAGTTTAAACTTTACCACTAGACCACACGGCATGTGAGGTCCATACGCCTTCACTTGCATATTTGTGTAACCTGTAAATATTAGAAAAATATGAAAGTTGCAAAAGGCAGGATTGAACCCATGCCTGAGAGACAGGGACATAGCTGGTTGAACCATCGGGTGGTGAAACATATGTATTTAGATGCAATGATAAATATATATGCAATATCAATTTCAAAACTCAAATTAACACAAAAAAAAGCGCGGGACCCCTGGATTTTGAATGGACCAACCATTGTGCCACCCAAGCCTAGTCGGTCAACCAAAGTCAAGTGCCGAGACTAACTCCACCACCTTCTCCGCTTGATGCAAACATCAAACATGCAAAATCAATGAAAAATAAAAGCAATAGCCCATATCACATATTTAGGACCCTACGAATCTATTGGTGGTGTTGGTTTGGCTTAAATCGAATTGAATTTGTTTCATGAAGCAAAAGCCTCATGCCCTAACAATGGCATAGCTTGATTCGCTAAAACTCATGCACGATGGTTATAAACAATCACAAACATCAATATGAACATGAATATGTAAATCGAATCATTTTAAACAACGTGAATTGAAAGTTTGAGTTTCTTTATGAATTATACCATATCGGTGCAACATCGCTGGCACCGATCCGGGCACGATATGGCTGTAAAACCCGTATTGACTCCTAGAAAGCTCAAGGATGAATGAGTGCTTGGAACCGTATGAGGATGCTCGGAAAGTGAGGCTCAAGTTTTCCTAAACTTCCAAAATTTTGGAAATTTTGTAGGGTTCTTGAGGCCAAAAATCGTGTGTTTGGCTTTTGATCCCAGACATATATAGTGAAAGTGAAACTAGGTCAAGCCTTGAGTGGAAATATATTGCCTTGAATGCAAAGATATTTGATTGAAAATTTTATCAAATCTTTCAAAAATTGGCCCAATCTTGTCTTAATGCTTTTGTGCACTAATTTACAAAGATGCTTGGACTTCTTGGACCTCAAGATACTTGGAAAATAAGCCCAACACGGCATAACTTCATTCCTTGCATTTTATTTTATTTAAATTGAATTTAAATGATTTAATTCAAAAATAAATTAAATAAATGAGAGGAGGGGTGTAATTAAATTTGTAGGTCATGGATAATATCAAGAATAAGTTTGGATCATAAAAACTTAGGCCCGCGAAAAATTTGAGTTTGCTAAGTATTTCTTCTTCATGCACTTCTTCAAAATGTCAAAATTGCACAACTTGTATCTTGCTCAATTTTTTACATTTTAAGTATTCTTGGACTTTTAGAAAGCTCAAGATGTCCTCTAAACACTAATTTTGGTTTCATTTTCATTGAAGTTTCCATGTTCGTACACTTCTTTGCAAAAATATGACTTTTGTTGACTTTTAGAAGGACCTATAATGTCTTGATCCATAACTCTCAAATGAAGCATTTTGGCCAAATTCTTGAGACATGATGTTGTAGAGAATTGAAATCTTCAAATGATCGCTGGTGGAAAAATTTCGATAAAGTATGCGAAAGTTATGCCGTCAAAGTTTTGTTGACTTTTTATCCAAAACCCTAATTTGAAACTTTGACTTTGATCAAATCTTGAGTTTTCTTGATGAATCATGACCAAACCTTGATCAAATGATGAATGTGACTTCAAAATCTTGACGCTGACCAAAATGATGAAGTTTGATTGTATGTTGACCACAGCTGACTCTTTTGTCCAATATAATAGATTTTCAACCATCCGAGCAATTGATTGAGCAAACTTGAGTCAGAGGCTTGAAACTTGACATGGTGATACCTTGAGACATATGAGGATGTATGATGACCACTTGAGGCATTAGAACTTTATTTTTCTTGAGAGAAGGAAAACCCTAGTCAGGTTGATTGCTTTAGAGGGTTTGTTTGGTCAACCTCGAGGTATTCTTGAGTATAGAGATGTGGAGTGTCTTGAGAAATAGGAGGGAAATATTTGGGTATAAATATATATACATATATTATTCGATATTTCTTTTGAAAAATAAACATGCTATGATGCAAGTGAATTAACCATGGGTTTAAAATTTTACCATAACAACGGGTAGCATGTGTACAACCTCCTGAATAACATCTTCATAATCTATGAATAATCAGAATATCACAGGATCAAAGGTTCGACATCAATTCAAAATACCTTAAAGAAACCAAGTCCGAATATCATAGGATTAAAGGTCCGCTGTCATTTCAAATTACTAAAAACAAGTCTCGAATATCATAGGATCAAAGGTCCGATTTCATTTCAAAATATCATAGAAAATACCAGAAAACCAAATATCATGGAACTAAGTATCAAGGAACCACCCGGTCACAATAACAGAATGTCACAGACGAAACAAAATAATCACCGCTAGAATAAATAGTCATTGTCTCAATAATTGGTCATCCGAACATGGTCACCAATAGAGTTTCCAACAAAATATAGTCCATCTAAACATAGTCACCATCACTATCAAGTCACCAATAGTACCGTAAAAATATATTCCTCTCCACCACAGTGAAACTAAGGCTTGGTAAAGGTAAAGGTAACTCCATGATCGTGTTCGCCAGAATTCTATCATCGAACACCTACGGAAGACGATAACACCCTATTATGAACCCCCTCAAGTATGGACCACATGACCGCACTAATCGATCTACATCTGTATCCATCAACTTCCACTCTACTCCTATGTGTTCCTTTATGTCGCTCGAGTCTCGGTATGGGGCCTTTACCTCATGTAACTCCCACCCAATCCAAATGATCCCGACAATGATACAATATATAGAAGCAATAAATGTCACATAGGATGCAATGCAAAGCATACAAATAATGATACGATAAACTGTAAATAAATAAACACTCAATAGACAATCAAATAAAAAGCTAGGATCGACTTGGATGGACCAACAAGAGGTTAATTTGTCCCAATGAATTTGCCAATCAAGGAATCGGACAAACTCATTAGATAAAATATCAATGAAGTCACCATTGAATGTTTTTATCTCACCCGAGAAGAAAGGTAAACATCGAGTAAACTTGAAAGGAAGAAATCACGGTCTTACAACCAAGAGATCGGTAAGGGAGTCGTTACCCGAGAGGAAGGTTGTAACATGGTGAGAACTGATATGTTTGTTTTGAGTTTTATCGCAAATGTTATGGATAGCAAGAGTCACCACCGCTTTTCTTTTATCCAATGAAGGAAAGGTGAAAAGAATAGTAAAGACCTTTGATAGATTTTGAGTACAGGAGATAATTATGAAAAGGGACGTATTAGCTTCCTTTCCATCCTAGAGTTATCTACGGCTCTTAATTGGTTTAGCTCACTTTTTGAAAACTCACTTTTGTGTGTGTGATTTGAAATGTATTTTGAAAGATATTTTGCTTTGACTTCATAATGATTCTTGTATCAGTCCTCAAGAATGTGTATAAGTGTTTGAAAATATTTCTTTAAAAATGTAACTTTATAATGATTCTTGTATGAATGTATATAAAGTGTTTGTTTGGAAGTATTTTTAAAAGAGTGAGGTGTAAAAGTATTTGTTTTGATTGATCAAGGAATTTAGAGTCTTTATTACCTACTCATGAAGGTTCGTCCTGTTATTTTCCTTCTTCTTTAGGACAACACTATCCATACCATTAGTTTGTAGGTAACTCTATATCTATTGGATGTGAAGGGATGATTTGAGGGTCATCATATGGTCATTGAAGGCAACATTGTAGGGATACCTTAGCATTTTCGTAGGGACGATAATCACTTATTCGTAGGCAACAACCAAGGGAAGATATCATATATTTATAGGCAACATCGAGGGTCATGATATTTATGATGATTTTTGAATCAAGGGACTTTTCCTAATGGTACCCCACGCTCGATGGACATGACTATTGTATTCGTAAGGCAATAAGAGAGGATACCCTATGGGTGCAAGTGTGTTAAATTCAGATATTTTATTTGAATTAGGGTGATCTAATTTTGATTTTATGTCTTTTCATGCAATCCTATTAGCCATACATCTAATCGCTTATATAGTTATAGAGCGGAAAGTGAATGCCGAAAAGTAAAGGTCCTAAGCTATTACATGGCTTGGAGAAGTCACATAATAGAGGTGTGGAAAAGTAAATGTGAGAGAAAAGTAAATCTACGCTTATTACAAAAATATCCTCATGAACCATACATCGATTTCTAGAATTTAAAATGCTAAATAAGTAAATAGATAATGACAAAAATGTTTCAAGTGTTAGGAAAATGTTAGAAACCTAATTACTATAAGAAAATATTTTTGAGTTTTTAGAAATCGGTTTTAGTGAATAAAACCCTAATTCTATGTTAATTAGTATTAAATTAAGAAAAATATTTAAATGTGAATAAGAGAAAATGTTTTTGTGTCAAAAATTAAATAAATGTTTTATTGACCTAATTCAAAAATCAAAATGCTTTTAGGGTTTTAAAGATAGTTAAAATAATTTTGAAAAGAATTAAAATAAGAAAAGAAATACTGAAAAAGGTTAGACAAATTGAAGGAAAAAGGTGTTAAAAATAGATTGTCTCACGAGGGTTGAACTCGTGACCCTTATAAAGACTACACCACTTGCCAATGGTGTTAGAATCCCGCCTCCGAGTATATTTATGAGTTTCTAAAATTCTAGTGAGGCGACTGTGATGCCGTGACATCCGTGGGCATACCAAGCCGGAATGAAGTCACACTATCTCAGATAATTCGAGGAAATCTTCCCTGCTTACACTACTCACTTAATAAGACTACCCGCCCTTCTACCTAAGATACCTCACTTAGATATGAGAACCTCCGCCACTTCCAATCACAATAATGTCTAGCAATTACATCCCAACAACCGCATCAACGACTTGGCTTTGTGAAGATAATAGTGAACTTTAATATTGAAATTTAGTCCACACTAGGCCATTATTTTTCATACAGACATTCTATTGAGAGTATATGAATTTTTAATTTAGGATGCACATCTAATAAGTACTTAGTCTCCAAATAAAGTACCTACCATTAGTCATTATACTTAACTACTCACACTAGATCATCCCGACTAATAACATCTTCACACTTATATTTACTTCCCGCAACAATACAACTTTCAATAACAAAGACTTTAAGATGATGTTTTGACATCCGATACAACATCATCCATTTTGGTTCGGGGTAACATCCATAATACCTTATTCATAACACTCGGGAAGAACACAAGAATCAACGTAAGTGTCGTTTACATCCAAACAATTTACATATCACGGAAAAATATGATCCATATCTTAATAAGCTTATACTTTAATAAGTTTTTCTTCGCACTCATTCCGATTTTGATAAGATGGATGCCATAGTCTATACCTACAAAGGAGATTCCTCAACTAGGTTTCTAGAATGTGACTTAATCATGGCATAACACAAAAGTATGCAGATTCCTTAAGATAATATGTCTTCCTTGATTCATCTTTGAAGGCTAGGAAAACACTTAGAAAGGGGTTGAATAAGTTTTTCTTCTTTAATTCTTTTACCCAAACAACAATACTAAAATACTCAAGGATTTTATCTTGGTTCGCTTGAAACTCAAACTACTCTAGTCCACCTGGTCAAGGCGATTTCGCTCTCAACGAGGACTTAATCCACTATAATTAACCGATTACACTACACAACCAACTGTTGTGACTAACTTCCTCTAAGACTCACTAGTCCTACCTCTCTCGTGAATTTTGACCCAACTGGTCTCTCAAGGAACAACTTTGCACAAGCCAATCGCAAGTGACTAACACCTCTAAGACTCAACTAGTCCTAGCCCTCTCGAGAATATCGACCCAACTAGTCTATTAAGGAACAACTTTGCACAAGACAACCGTAAGTAACTAACACCTCTAAGACTCAACTAGTCTTAGACCTCTCGAGAATACCGACCCAACCGGTCTCTAAAGGAACAACTATCAAATGAATGATTTCTGACTGACTGTGTACAATATTGCTTCTAACAAGCTTTTCTTCACAAAGTGAAGTTTACACAAAATATGAAGCTCAAAGTTTTAGTAAACTAAATACAAGAAAAACTTTTTATTTTTGCAGCGTAAGTTTACTCAAGATGATTTGTTGTAAGTTGTTATTTTTCTCCTTTGAATTTGAATGCCTTATATAGTGCTTCCTGAAAGTTTACGCTACCATGTAACATGTCTTGAATATCGAAGAGTAATTAAGGTAGCATAATCTTCACGTGATTTTCCTTAACCAATGACTCTTGAAAACTATGCCACTCAAGTACTTAGCGGTTTTTAGGTTAGTAGGAAAACGTTGCTCTTGCTGAATTTGTCTTAGAAGATGACGAACATATATTCTGTAAGCCTTGTTAAAACATCTTCTAGTCAGAACATTCTTTGGTGCTTCCAAAAAAATTTCTATAATTCACCGTGGTTGAGACACGATTCGGCCCAAACAAAATCTGTTCCATAGTCATGAGCAAGTCTCCACGTATTTGGTTCCTTTGATCAAAAGAATGTACCAGATATAAGCTCATATTGATTTCACATAAGGGGACTGAAGAAAGTACCTTTATGAGTCTTCTTACTTGCATTGAGCTTTAGTTTTATACTCCCATATGCTTAGGTCAGAAATAAACTGACATCTGGAGTATAACAATTTAGTTGATTGTGTCCTAATCAACTTATAAGAAGATGTCTCCTCTTCCAGATTAGGAGCAGGTTCCAAACATATATACTCACACTACATTTGTTTAGCACCCAGAACATCTGTTCTTCAACATGTAGCTGCATAGCAGTAATAATGTCCTAACATCCTATAAAACATTTGTTCCATCTCCTTGGAACACATCATCCTTGATAATCTTCAAGGTCTTCAAACAACTTGCTGATGTATATGAGAATCATTGATCAATAGATACTCATCAACTCTATTAATACATGCCTTTATGAGTAGACTTGAGAGATATCTCAAGTGTCTTTGACACTTTTAATAACGTTGTGAAAATCTGCCAAATATTCTATTGATAAAAAGAACCCTAGGATCCATCTTTCACTATAGGGGTTGCATCAGAGGCTATGCGGCGGGAAATAGCCGTACTTAAATTGTAAGCGTCACATAAAAGGATTGAAGATAAATTAACCCTATAATAAGCTTGCCTCTTCACCAAGCAACAGAGTAGACCCAACCAATATCTTGACCAATATGGAAACACATAAGCACAGAAGTTACCTTATCAACAACTTCACTCCCGCATGAAGGTTTTGATAATCTTCTACCTTGTATACAACCAGAAAGTATCCCCGATGGAACTCATCCAGAAACAGACTGGATGCTTGCTCTAATACCAATTGAAATTCCGGTGAGGGCAGACTCAGGATGTCGTGACATCTGATCTGACATTATAAAAAACAAACAAGGTAGAACATATAATTAACAATGCAGAAAACAAAATAACACACAGAATTAGTCACCCAGATCGGTTTTAATCATCCAACATCTGGGGGCATACCAAGCTAGGAATGAAGTCCACTATCAGTAGTATTAATTAGAAGGGAAACCTTCCCTGTTTACACCCCTCACTTAATCGTACTACCCGCTTCCTTCTACCTAAGATACCTCACTTAGATATGAGAACCTCCGCTCACTTCCAATCACCTCAGTGATGTCTAGCAATTATAGCCCAACAACTGCATCAACGACTTGGCTCCTAACATAATTAGCTTAGAGATACCTCACTCAAAACACAACCAAAACAGTTTGAAGATACCACGCTTCAAACAAAATACAAAGCAGTCACACATGTGACAAAAATGAAACTTGGAATTGCTTCTCAGCTTCTTACAAGGACACAACTATAACAGCTCAGATTAAGTGAAATCAAGACGCCATTATTCTTACCCCTAACTAGTAGAGTTTTTGCCTTTCGTGGGAATCGAACCATGTAACCTAATTACATGTTCAATTAATTCTCATTACCAATTGAGCTACGTATCACAATCGATAGTGGGAATGGATTGATCATGTACTTGAACCCCAGGGTACATGGTTCGATTCCCACAGAAGGAAAAAACTCTACTAGAGAGGGGTAGAGAAGATCGTGAGGTGGCAGCACCAGAATTGCCTTGAGGTAAAATAATCCTCTTGCCTACATGCTTCGAGGTACAAATCAGTGGCCATCCCATAATTCGGGTGGCTCACTTACATGGATAACCCTAAAGATTACATCTTTCTAAAACTGGCTAGCTTACTAAAACTAGGTTACAACTGCTTATTTATAGCCTATTACCCAGCTGGATTTGGGCCTTCAAAATAACAACGTATGTTGTAACAAACTTTTGCAGTAACAAACTTTTTGCAGAGATAAACAAGTAGATAACTTCTGCTACAATCAAGGTCCTTGTTGATCTTTCTCCTTAGCTATTGGACCTTCACATATTCCTTCAAAGTCACGCTACATAAGATGCATAATATTCCCAGAATATTATGCTCTAATTAAAACAGAACTGTGACAAACTTAACAGTTTATGTAGTGTGATGTCCTGATGCTGATGTCTCGACATCTCATATGACATGTTGTTCTAGATGTTGAAACATTTAAACACAACATGTTTCTCCATTAAATAGAACTTCAACCCTCTTTCTCCTTACAAGTTATAAATCCTATTTAGCCTATTGCTGCTAAATTAGTTTTACCGAACATAAAGCCAATCCTAAAAATAGAGAATCAAGCTTCTTGCAAAATCAAAAATTATGAAAAATTGCAAAAGGCAAGGATCGAACCCGTGCTTTGAGAGACAAATAGGACTAGCGCGCGCATGGTTAACCACTGGGGTGGTGATACATCCATTAATTTGGATACAAGGATAAATATATATTGGTTTTTACATTCTGAATATCAAACAACAAAGCCAAATGCATGTTGGGGCCCAGGGAATTTAAATCATCCAATCGCACACAGCCACGCATGCCCTCGCCTATCAATAAAAAGTCAGGGACGCTGGAGCCATGCTCCAGTCGTCTTCTCCAACCACTAGAGAATCAAAACTTGCAAAATCAAATGAATAAAAACAAGAATAGGACCCTATACCCCTAAATTGAACCTCAGAAATTCAATGGTGGTGTTTGTTTGTCCTGAACCGGCCTATATATATATAGTTTCGAAGCTCCTCAGTTCGTATGCCCTAACAATGCTGAAACATGATTCTTGCCTCAAAGCTTGCAAACGATAGTTCTAAACAATCACAAACATCCGTATGAACATGAATATATTAATCGAAGAAATTTAAATGGCATGAACCAAGAGTTTAAGTTTCGAAACCTTTTCCAAACCGGTGCAACTTGGTTAGCATGTTTTGTGATGCTTTAGAATGAGGTAAGAGCTTTGATCGATTGCAGGCAACTTCAGGATGATGAATGGATGCTTGGTTTTGCTTGAGAACGGTTGGAAATTTGACTTTGATTTTGCCCTAGTTTCTTGAATTTTTTGAAGAATTCTCTAGGGCTTTTAGAGGCAGCCAGTTGTGTCTTTCTCATCTGGCCTTGTAGAATGTATAATGAGGAGCAAATTAGGTTAACAAATGAATTGGAATATATTGCATTGATTGTAAGAATATTTGATTGAAAATCAAATGCCAATCTTCCAATTTTGATCAAATTCCATGTAAATCTTTCCTTGTGTATTTTTTCCCAGCTTGTTATGACTTACTTGGACCTCAAGACATCTGAACAACAAGCCCACACGCCTGGCATCTTGTTTTGGCATTTTATTTTAATTAAAATTGAATTTAAATGAATTAATTCAAAATAAATAAAATAAATGATGGAAGGGCGTATAATGGGACTTAAGAGTCATGCCAACATTAGAAACAAGTTTAGACCATGAAAACATTGGAAATTCAAGATTGATCAATGTTTTCTTCACACACCTTTTCAAAATTTCCAATTTTGCTCAAACCATAACTTTCTCTATTTTCATCATTTAAGAAGGTTCTTGGACTTTTTAGTAAGCTTAAGATGTCCTCTAAGTGCTCCTTTTGGTTTCATCTTCATTGAAGCTTTCATGCTCATCTACACTTCTGTTGAAAAAGATGACTTTTTGTTGACTTTTAGAAGGACCTATAATGTCTTGACCCATATCTTTCAAATGAAGCATTTTTGGGCAGAGCTTGTGAGAGACAAAGTTGTATAGAATTTAATTCCCTTTAAAATGAGCATTGGTGGAAAAATTTATGATGAATTATGTGAAAGTTATGCTTGGTCAAAGTTCTATTGACTTTCCCTTAAAGAAATCCTAATTTAGAAACTTTTGACTTTTGATCATTCCTTGATTTTCTTGATGAATCATGATAAACCCTTGATAAAATGATGAATGTGACTTCATAATCTTGATGTTGACCAAAAATGATGAGGTTTGACTATATGTTGACCATAGTTGACTTCTTGTCCAATACAATTGATTTTCAACCATTTGAGCAAGTGACTGAGCAAACTTAGGTTATGAGGCTTGAAACTTGACATGGTGACATTTTGATGCATATGAGGAGTCATGATAATTAGTTGAGCCATTAGAACTCAACCTTGACATGAGAGACGCAAAACCCTAGTTATGGGTTGATAGCTTAGGAGAAGATTTGTCTGATCAACCCATGAGGAATTCTTGAGTATGGAGATATGTCTTGACATCAAAAATATGAGGGAAAATTTTGAGGTATAACAGTTTCCCATGTTCAATATTCTTGTACATGAAGGGATACATTTTTATGCTTGCCTTTCGTGACCTGAAGTTATAAGACGATTGAAAACTCAAGTAACCCCTGAAATTTGCACTTTCGGGTATATAGAATGAAACTGTCGACTGACGATGTATTGGAATGGGCTTATGGATACCATTTGCAGAAGTTGATTATGAGGAATTTTCGCTTACTTGAGGATTTAACCTGAAGAATGAGGTTAGTTTTATGCACATTATGATGCATGCGAGTATGTAATGATGCTCTCGAAATAAACGAGAATTATGTATGCACATGTTATGATTTTTTTAATGAATGATGTATGAATATAGATGATGTGGTATTTCAAAACCTATCCATCTTGAAGAAACATGGAAGGTTCTGCTGGGGATCTTCGCCTTCTGCTTGGGGATGGAGAAATCAGGTTGTTGGAGACCTAGGTCGGGGATAAGAGAGATGTGGATTCTTCTGATGCAATATCTGACCAAGCTTCGGGTCTGGATATTAATGTCGTTATGGAGTGATAATCCTTGTTTGATACTCAGTTGGGGATGAATAACTTGTATATGTTTTTAAATAAACAACCCTTATTGGGGAATGATGTGGTTATGAGTAGCCTATTACTGCTCGGAGACTTACATAATAAGTTGACTGATGATTTGTTACTGCTCGGGGACCAATGTAACAAAGTTGACGTTCACTGCGCCTAGACTAACGTACAATGTAGGTCACAACCACGTGGGGACTGGCGTGATAAGTTGAAAATGTAGATGATCACTGCACGGAGACTGATTTGATGAATTGAGAATGATCATTGCACGAGGAATGACGTGATGAGTTGAGATAATCACTATGCGGAGATTGATGTGATGAGTTGAGATAATCACTGCTCGAACACTAACGTGATAAATTGAGAATAATGACTGCGCAAGGACTAACATGACAATGAGATAATCACTACTCAGGGACTAGCGTGATGAGTTTAGATGATAATCGCGCAATGACGTGATGAGTTGAGCTAATCATCGCTGACCGATGAAATGAGTTGAGATAATCACTACTTGGGGAATAACGTGATGAGTTGAGATGATCACTGGGACCAACGTGATAAATTGAGAATGATCATTGTGCGGACGTGTAATACGTGAACCGACTTTTAGTCTTTTGTATCGCAAATGCGATAGAAAGAGTCGCCACCGACTTTATTTTTATCCAATTAAGGGAAGGTAAAAGTACGTAAAAGGCCTCGTTAGATTCTCGAGTAAGGGAGAAGGTTATGAAAAGGAAGGGTATTGCACCCCTTTCCATCCGTAGTTATCTACGGGCTCTTAGTTGCTCTTAGATCACTTTAAAATTGTGCTTTCTGTGTGTTTGAAAATGTTTTGAAAAGGCATTTCGCTTTGACTTTGTAATGATTCATGTAGGAATGTATACAAAGTGTTCGGAAATGTTTCGTTTTGAAAAGAGTTTGAACTTTGATAAAAGTGTGAGGTGTGAAAAAAGTGTTTTGATAGAGCAAGCAACTAAAAGTCTTATTACCTACTTAATTGGTCGTTGTGTTGTTTTACATTCCTTTAGAATAGTGCTATCCATACCATTAGTTGGTAGGTAACCCTATTTGTTGGATGTAAGCGGACATCTCGGGACATCGGATGGTCATAGAAAGCAACTTGTAGGAAGTATCCTAGCACATTCAAGGACTATCATCATTTTTCGTAGGCGACAATCGACGGTCAAGATCATGTATTCGGAGGAGACATCGTGGGTCTTATGATCTTTGTATCGAAGGGACTATGATGATTTGTTTTGAAGGCAACGGTGCTAGAATACCTCACGCTCGAGGGACATGACCAATTGAATTCAGAAGGCAACGAGAGAGAATTACCCTAAGGTGCATGTGTGAAAAGAGTGTGTCGATTCGGATATTTTTATCTTTGAAAATTAGTGGGCTATGTTCATTATTATCTTGCCATACACGCCTAGTTACTAGCAATTTATAGGGTGCGGAAATGTAAATATGCGGAAAGATAAATGTCCTACGCTATTACATGGCTTTGGGGCAGATACATAATTTAAACTTGCGGAAAATTAAAACCTAATTTAAACTATTACATCCCATAAAAAGTTACATTATTGAAAAATGAAAACGTAAAAGAAACCGTCCAAACGGAATAACCTCAGAAAAGAATGAGAAATCTAAAATACGAGATGAATCGAATAAGAGAAAATGTTAGAAAAATGCAAGTTTTGAATGAGAAAAATATGACATGCTGGAAATAACATAAATATGCTGAAATAATTTTTGGGATTTTTGATGCATTTTAGTAATTAAAACTAATTAAAAGTGATTTAAATGCAAAATTATGAATAAAAATAAATATGCATGCAAAATTGTATTTTAAATTTTATAAATTAAATAAACATTTTCGAAAATAAATGCAAAAGGAAAAATATTTTGGTAATTTTAATGCATGAGAAAAATATTGAAAAGAAATTAAAATAGATGCAAAATATTAGAAAATATGAAAATATGGAAAATAAGAAAATATGAAGTTTGTGAAAAGAAAGATGGAACCGTGCAGTGAGGATCGAACTCATGACCCGAGAGCATCTCAGTACACCCACGCCTTAACCAACGAGCCAAGTGCAAGCGTGTATGAAATCGGAGTGAGTGGATGTAAACACGCCGCCTCCCTATTGCCACGAACTCGCGCCAATCTTCATCGCCCCGATTTGAATTTTTGAAACTTCAGCGTCGGCTTTTGGTCGACGCTACAGACCCTGGCAAAATTGAAAACCCAACATACATAATATAAATAAGTTCTAAAGACATGGTTCGATTCCAGACATCATTCCGGATTCATTGGTACTAGTCTCATGGTCCAATTTTTCCTATTTCTGAACCCTAAACGGAACAGAAACCCTAATCATGGCATATCGTGTTTCCGGCCATGGAAATTCAATCAAAGTGCCCAGAATGCTTGCAAACTCATCACTAATCACAAAAACAACAATGAAACATGTTAATAATGCATGAAAATTAAAACACGATTTTGGATTTTTCAAGAACAAACCAAACTCGGATTTTCTGATTCTGGATGGATTTGAGCAAATTGAGGGTCTGGATCGACTCAAGAGGTATCAAGGAATGTGTTGGACACCTCAAAATCGATTCAAAACGGCTGGAAATAGGATTGCACTTTGCTTGTTTGCCACGATTTTTTTTGAGCTTGGAATAGGGTTCTTGAGTCAAACATTTTACCCTAATTCGTGTGGTATGTATCATGTATATATAGTAGAAGGATTCAGAGTTGTTTTGGGAAAGATTTAATCAATGATCAATGCCAATCAAATTTGATTTTTGTACAAAATCAAATCTTCAAATTTTGATCAATTCTCAATCCAATCTTGCCATATCCATCAAATTTCGAAATTGCCGGCTTTAATGAGTTGATTGATCCCAAGGAAGAAATAAAATCAAGTTTGTAATTAATTTTGATTTTACATTTATTTTTAAATTTAATTTGTATTTAAATGAATAAATTACAAATTAAATAGAAAAATAGAATAAAAATTCGTGGCATTGGGCTTAGATATTCCTAATGGTGTGAGTAATAAGTTTGGATGAAGAAAAAGTAGGCCCATTTGCAAAGTTTTTGATTTTTAGAAGTATTTCTCTTTGTGCACTTCTTCAAAATTGCCCAACTTGTGAATGGTGTATCTTGCTCAATTGTCCATATTTTTTAGTTTTCTTGGACTTTTTGGAAAGCTCTAAGAGTCCTCTAACCAACCGTTTTGGTCTCATCTCAATTGGACTTTCCATGCTCAATATATCTTCAAAACAAAATGTTGACTTTTTGTTGACTTTGAAAATGACTCAGAATGTTTTGAGCCATACCTCTCAAATGAAGCATTTTTTGACATTCTTGTGAGACATGAAGTTGTAGAGAATTGAATTTCCTTCAAAATAAGAGGTGGTGGAAAAATTTCGAGAAAGTATGAAGAAGTTATGATCACCAAAGTTCAGCTTGACTTTTCATCTAGAAACCCTAATTTAGAAAGTTTGACTTTGAGCAAATCTTGGTTTTCTTGATGAATCATGATCAACCCTTGATCAAATGATGAATGTAACTTCAAAATGAGGATTTTGACCAAAATCATGAAGTTTGACTGTATGTTGACCACAGCTGACTTTTTGTCCAATACAACCGATTTTCAACCATCCGAGCAATTGTCCGAGGAAATTTGACTTGTAAGGCTTGAAACTTGACATGGAGAATCTTTGAAGCATATGAGGAGGCATGAAGACCATTGGAGATGTTGAAGTCCATCTTGATCGAGAATCACCAAACCCTAGTTTGGGTTGATTGTCTAGGAGAGGGTTTGTCCGATCAACTCGAGGAATCCTCGAGTATGGATGTATGAAATATCTTGAGAAGATGGAGGGCAAATTTTGGGTATGACACTGTCCCCTGCTCAATCTTCTTGTATCGAAGGGTTAGATTGGCATGCGTGCCTTCGTGACCGGAGGTAGAAGATGATTGAACACCGAGTACACCGAAAATTTGCACTGCTGGTGGATGATGCGGAATGGGCTTACGATGCCATTTGGAGAAAGTGGAGACTTACTGGGGATGAGTCATACACTAGACTCGAATGTTGATAAGAGGAGAATTGCCTGAGACGGGCTTGAGATGCCATCTGAAAGGTCAATGCTGGGAGTGAGCCGACGCTAGGCTCAGATGTTCTTGATAGTGGAAGGAGCGAGATGGGCTTAAGATGCCATCCGAGGAGTCGATGTTAGACTCGGCTTACCTTTGAATGAAGTTAATGGTTTGTATTGGTTTTTAACCAAATATGCAGATTCCAAAGGTGGAGGAACACCGATAAGTAGTCTGGAGATGGGCTTAAGATGCCATCCGTGGCAACCGAGTCGACGCTAGACTCGTAGTTGTCTGATAATAAGAAGGATCGTAATAAATCTTCGTGCGCTACTCTCGAGGGAGGTAGTAGTTGGCAAATGTGGATATCTTCCCCTCACAGCATCGGTGTTGATCCATTGCTCACATCGGAGGATAACCAGTGGTGGTCTTTCGATAGTTTTCCCGCCGAGATTCCGGCTTAATCCCGACTACCGCCGGAGGACAACCTGGCGGTCTTCGATAGTTTTCCCGCCGATTCGGGCTTAACTCGACTACGTCGGAGGACAAACTGGCGGCTTTTAGATAGTTTTCCGCCGATTCGGGCTTAATCTCGACCTCGCTCGCTGAAGTGACTTTCACTGCTTTTGAAAAACAAGAGAAACTTTGATAGAATATTTGTTAGTCTTATGCAAAGTATGATGCATGACAATGTGTATGAATGACATATGCATGAATTATGACTTTATGAGTAATGTATGAATGATAGATGTTGTGATATTTCAAAACATATCCATCTTGAAGAAGATGCGAGATTTGACTCGCTCGGGACGGAACGGATGGAGACCCTGAGAAGAAAGAAACTTTGATTCCTCCGATGCACTATCTGACCAAGTCTTGGGCCTAGATATTGTTGAGGAAGGTAGAGATTGAGAAACTCGTTGTTGGAGATCCCATAAATAGACCCTGCTGGGGAGAGTCTGGGAGGCAATTTGTTGGGGATCTTGCATGTAGATCCCGGGAAGAATTAGGAGGCGCCCATCGGGATGCTGAGTGCGGATCTCACCGAGAGCATTTGATGGTTGCTGGAGACCGGTTAGCCCGTTGGAATCTCCGATCAAGAATAGAAGATGTAGATTTTCTCCTGCACTATCTCGACCAAGTCTCGAGTCCGATACCGCCGGAGAAAAGGAGAATTGTTGAGAGATATCCGCCGGGATAAACATCTTAGCCGGGATGAAGTGTTATTGATGTAACATTGCTCGCTTGAGTGGAATCACCGCCGTGGATTAACATATACCCATCGGGAGGTTTGTTGTGAGCGATATCGCTGGGATCATGCTCGGGGAAATGCATTGGTGACCTTCGTCATCTCAATTCCTAGAGCCCGTAGTAATTACTCTTGTATGCCCACTTTTCGCATGTTTGTGAAGAGATTATTATTGTCAGATGCATATAATCATTCAAAGCAAACGTTAGACTTATTGCAAACGAAAATAGTGAAAAATGTAAAGAGAAAGAAATTGTATTCATTTGAAATGCGGCGTATGGCCAAGTAGTCTCGTTAAGTTCCAACTATGCTAGTACTCATATATCTCAACTATCTCATCTCCTTGCTATCAGTAGAAAGTGAGTAGACTGATCTTCACCATTTGAATCTTGAATGCTGATAGTAGTCTGGAAGCAGGTGATCTGGAAGAGACATAGTCGTACGCTTAAATCCCTAACTTTTGCCTAGACCGCCTTTCGGTTTTCGCCTACCAGATACCCTTTTTGCCCAAGCCGCCTTTTCAAGTTTTCGACTTGCCGGTGTACATGTTTTGTATATATCCTTAACTTTTGCCCGAACCTTTTGGTTCGCCAGATGCCCTTATTTTTGCCTAGGTCACCGACCCAGCGGGTCTCATATGCATAGTATTTTTGACTATGTCTCAAGCTCTGTGGTGTAGGAAGTCTTCACCATCCATGGTGCTAAGTATCATAGTTCACGAAAACATCGTTTTGACTACAAATGGTCCCTCGAGGTGGGAGTCCATTTGCCCTCGGATCACCTTGTGAAAGAATGATGCGCTTGACCACTAGATCATCGACTTGGTAGACTCTTGCTTGACCTTTTGTTAAATGCCCGATCATTCGCTCGATAGATCCGTCTATGTATGGATGCGAATCGCTTTCATCAATCAAATTAACTGGTCAAGGCGAGTCTGATCCAATCGTCGCTTAACTCTACGTCCCTGAGGACTCGTTGAGGGTATCTCGAACCTCGATGGGTAAGACGGCTTCCATACCGATACAAGAGAAAAGGGTTGCTCGCTGATGTTCGTCAGAAAAGCGATAACCATGAAGAGAAAATGGTAACATCTCATGCCAATCTTTGTAAGTCACCGTCATCTTCTCGATAATCTTCTTAATGTTCTTGTTGGCGCTTCCATCGCGCCATTCATCTTAGGCCGATATGGAGAAGAAATATGATGCTTGATCTTGAATCGCGTGCGTAGTTCAAGATTATCTTATTGTTGAGATTAGAGCCGTTATCCGTGATAATCCTTTCAGTAATGCCATACCGATGATAAGGTTATGCTTGATGAAACGAGCACAACATTCTTGGTAATGATGCAAACGAGGTCGCTTCTACCCACTTGGTGAAATAGTCAATTGCCACAAGGATGAAACAATGTCCATTGGAAGCGTGGGCTTGATTTCTCCGATCATGTCAATGCCCCACATTGCAAAGGCCAAAGAGTCGATAGAACATCAGAGGTATCGAGGTATGTACTTTGTCAAGATAACCGCACTTGTGACAAGATCGAGTGAAGCGTGACAACCGCCCATGGTGGACCAATAGTAACCTGCTCTCAAAATCTTCTTAGCTATGGTGTGTCCACCGGTGGGTACCAAATGCGGTCGTAACTCTTCCATGATACGATCACGCTCGATCTACACAATGAGTAAGCACAAGTCGTGGTTGCGCTTTGTATAAGATGTCGCATCGAGGAAGAATTTGATGCAAATGTTCTCATGAACTTTATCATTGATGATGCCTCGCTGGATATTCCCGAGTCTCAAGATACCTTTCATGTCATAGTACCAAGGTTTCTCTTCTCGTATCAAGCTCATAACAATACCGTTCGCCAAACTTCTCAATGATGATCCGGGGAGCCTCGTTGTCCCATCCGACCTTGAACATAGATGACATAGTAGCCAATGCGCCGCCAACCGATTTCTTCTTGTGGAATGTGACTCAAAGTAACCTCTTCAAGTAGGGATCAAACTCAAAACATGCTCTCGATACTGAATGAGATTCGATGTTTCAGATCCCACACGCCTTAATCTGATCGATCACCAAAGCCGAGTCTCCATACACTTGTAAGAACTTGATTCTTAAGTCAATAGCAGCTTTGATACTCATGATGCACGCCAGATTCGCCATGTTGTTAGTGCAACCGAAACATAATCAGCTGAAAGGCGGTGTCCACCTGTAGGGATGTGATAATGGCGCCAATGCCATTGCTGGCGCGCTTGAGGCTCCATCAAAGACCATGGTCCATCGGATCCTTGTTCGTGTCCTTCGTCTGGCCTGGTTCTTCGCAATCAGAATTATTAAAACATCTTCATCTCGAAATTAACCGATAGACCGATAGTCACCACGGCTTGATGAGCCAAATGATCGCTACCACACTTCCTTTGATCGCTTCGAGAAGTGTACCGATGTCATACTCGGTCGATCATTTGCCATCTTGCTATTCTTCCGAGAGAGTCGTTTCTCAAATATGTATTTTATCGGATCCATCTTGAAATCAACAAAGTAGTGTGAGTCAACATATACCGCCTTAGTCGGCGAGCAGCCCAAGCCAAAGCGCGCAAGTTTTCTCGAGTCGTGAGTATCCGTTTCGCAGGGTAAACTTTTGCTAAGGTAGTATATGGCATGCTCTTTTCGACTGCACTCGCCATGTTGCCCCAACACACACCCCATTGAGTTCTCTAACACCGCCAAGTACATGATAAGAGGTCTTCTTCTAAGGAGGCATCGGATGGGAGGATTCTGAGGTACCTTGATTTTGTCAAAAGCGATATGGCAATCGCTGCTCCATTCTACCACTTGATCTTTCTTAAGTAACTTGAAGATTGGCTCACAAGTAGCGCTTAGATGTGCAATGAATCGCAATGTAGTTCAATCGCCCAAGAAACCTCTCGACTTCCTTCGCGTGGACGCATTTCTTGAATAGCTTTAACCTTGGCGGGACAACTCAATACCTTTTCCATCGACGACAAACCCTAGGAGTTTACCGGATCCGACTCCAAAGGTGCACTTGTTAGGATTAAGTCTCACCGTACTTCTTCAACCCACAAATAGTTTCTATAAATGATCAAGATGTTCTTCTTCACCGTGATCGAGCTATCATGTCGCCGACGAGACCTCTATCTCGTGATGAATCATGTCATGAAATAATGTCACCATAGCACGCCGATAAGTGCGCTGCGTTTTCATTCGAACGGCATAACCTTGTAGCAAAAAGTTCCCACTGTAACGAAAGTAGTCTTTTCCATGTCTTCGTGAGCCATTTTAACTGATTGTAACCGAGAAACCATCCATGAAAGAGAAAACCTTATGCCGAAAGGTGTTGTCAACCGTAACATCAATATGAGGAAGTGGAAATCGCTTTCGACTCGCTTTGTTTAAATCTCAGAATCCACACACATTCGCATTTTGCCATCCTTCTTAGGTACGGGTACCACGCTTGCAACCCACTATGGATAGGAAGTAACAGCCGACATTGAACTGTTTATAACTTCACTTTGATTTTCTCTCGACATCTCGGACGCATGCGATTTAACCTTCTATTTCACCGAGAAAACCTCTTTGTCGAACTCGTGTACCACAATGTCAATGTCTAAACCAGCATGTTCGTATGACCAAGCAAAACCTCAATATAGTCTCGTAGCATCCGAACCAAATTTTCTTTAACACCGCCTCAAGACCCGCCTCCTATCTTGATCTCTTTTCTCCTTTAGTACCCAAATTCACAACCTCAACTTGCTCTTCATGGTTATAACTCGATCTTCTTGCAGAAAGCCCGACAAGTTCTCCGGTACTTCACAATCTTCCTCACTTTCGTCTTCTTGGTAGATCGGATTATCGAATCATATTTAGCAATAGCATAGTCATATTAATCTAGATTCGGAGTGATTCTCAGTATCACGGGGTGTGTAAGAAACACATAGCTTTTGAAGGGTGATAAAGTAAAAGAAAGAAACAAACAATTGAATGCAAAAGTCCAACGAATTTATTGAATGAAAACGCAAACAATGTGATAATAACCTCGCGAACGAGCCATGATGCCCGGCAAGGCACTAGGCTTTAGAGTTTATTGTTCAAACATAAAATACGAAAAGCAAAACAAAACAAGAGCAATTACTCCCGCTAAAGGAGATTGGTATGACGCCTTCGCCTTCCAATTGCCGAGCCCATGATCCGGAGTTGGAAGATCCACTTGCCGATGTCAAGCCGTTGTCGCTGTCTTCTACAGCGTGATTCCACCTGGCCGATGCGGAAAGGAAGTTGGCCGCACGTCAGGCGTATCATCTTCCGTCTTTGATGGTGAAGCCTAAACCGCCTTTGTCGGATTTGAAAGGAAGATCGTGAGTCGACCCCAAATAGAACTACCTTCTTCAATTGCAGCTTGAGCATCTTTCCGAGGCCATCCTAGGCGGAGCTTGTGTAACTTCAGAGGACAAGAGAGTCACAGTATGACTGGTATTGTCTCAAAAGCTTGACAGGAGTCTCAAAGAATTCACCGCCTCGAGATATCATAATGATTGTAGATGATCGACCATATTCCTCTTCACCACATACCGTGACAAGCTTCCCTTCACCGGTATTTCAACTCGATGCAAGGTAGAAATACCGCCCCATGTATCCAAGGCCCGAGTAGGCAAGAGTAAGTCGGACGAATATCCATGACAAAGAAAGTGGAGTCAAAAGTCGGGAACCGACTTGATAGGCGTAGTGAGTCTCCAAGTACTATTCGCTAGAACCATCAAAAGCTCTCACAATTATATCACTGGTCTCGTAACCAAACCTTTGATATCAAGTCGATCAAAAGCGCCTTCGAAGGATATTCAGAGTGTAACTGTATCAACCAAAACATGAGACAATGTAGTGCCTTGCATTCAACAGAGATGTGCAAGGCTTTGTTGTGTTTCTTTCTCGGGAGTTAAATCAACATCGTAGAAGTTTAGGCTGTGGGCAGCCAGCTAGCAATACAAACTTCAAACTGGTCGGTGGTAGGCCTCGCACGTGAGCATTCTTCAAAATTCACCAAGGCATTAGCATGAGCCTCGAGCACAAGAGCAGAGCAAGCATGGATATCTTGGACGGAGTCTGTCCCAACTGCTCCACAACATTGTAGTCGCTTGATAATCTTTAATTTCCTCCATTTCTTGTTTGAGGTGTCTTCAAGAATCCTTTGGTACTTCGGCGAGCAGGATGAGTCACGGTTCTTTCCTCTAGCTTGGGAATGGATTGAATAGTGGAATACGAGCTGGAGTCGCTGTCTTTTGGAGGAGAGATATCTGGAGAGAATACTCTTCCGGTTCGGGTCACCTTACTTGATCCGGTAATGTTGTCAATGTCAGGAATGGTAGCTTCAACTATAAGATCTTCAATGGTCAGAGGGTCTTGCTTGACGCCATGATAGTAAACATCAGCTCCATAATTCCAAGGGATAGCCTTGTTAGAGGAATACGGAACTGGCCTTGGAGAAGTGATGATGAGAGGCGCCACTCTAGGCACTGAATTAACAGAGGAAATCCTTATGGTGTTAACATCGGCATAATCTTCTCGGGAAATCACACCCCATCCGGTTACCTTAACATTTTCAATAGGAATCTTGTAGCTCGAACAAGTGTGCTTCACCATGTAATCATATTTTCCGCTTGGCTGCCCCAAGGCATCCCACACGATGGTACATTTCATTCGCATTGCCAATCTTCAACTTAGACATTTCTTCACACACCGCATGTGTGGTTTCGTAAATAGTATCTCATGGTTATCCATCATGCATCGAACACGCCTTCTCAACCAAGGACAGCCATCAGCGATGGGCACCAACGGCAACTCGGGCATCCCGGATTGACACCGCTTGTAGCAAATTCTTCTTAATAACATCGGAGGAATGGTCAAGTCATCTATGTTGAAGACATAAGTATCATCCCCAACAAAGATTGGAACTCTTGTCATGGTTAGGCATCGAGCGTTGATCACATTCGAGTCTCGACGGGAGGATCAAACTCAACTGCTTAGCTTCAATCATATCTTGAATTTTGTTCTTCGAGCCCAACAATCATCAAGATTATGTCCTCGGCTATTGGAATGGTAAGCACACTTAGCATTAGGATTGTATCTCGGAGAGGAAGTGTTGACATTCGAGGAGGATCCTCAAGGTAATCAGCTCGCTTTCAACATGTGTTGCAAGGCTTGGGACAATGGCATGTTGATCTTTGTAACCGCCTTCGTGGCGCTGCCTCGCCACGCTGTCTCACGAGGTTGTGCCGATGGAGGATCGAGATCACAACCGCCCCCTGCATTGAGTGCGGTCGGTCTTGGCTCACTTTTCCGACCATACACAAGATTGGCTTCTTTCTTAGCACCAAAAGATCTCTTCGCAGATTTGAAGATGTTCCACTGAATCTTTCCACTTTGATACCACCGACACGCCGTCATTAATATCACCGGTGAATCCGTCAAGAGTTTCCAATCGATGATTGAAGAACGGGCTGCTGTTCCCATAAACATATCAACCAATCCCTATTGGACAAGGGTGGTTGAACTCACCGCTAGATCTCTCCATTTCGAGCATACTCCTGAATTCTCATCACGACCCATAGACATGCTTTGTAGTTGCATGCGAGTGGGTGTCAATTCAAGATTGTACTCATATCGTCTATAGAAAGCATCAGCCAAGTCACCCAAGTACGGATACGGTCATTCTCTAGCCGATAATACCATTCCAATTGAGTTCGACAAACTCTTGAAAATAGTGCATCCACAACTTCCGTCATCGCAGGGGTTGATCTTCCGACATAGGATTTCAAATGCGCTTAGGGCAAGACATGCCATCATACTTAGCAAAAGTTGGAACTTTGAACTTGGGAGGAATCACAACACCGTGGACAAGACTCGATCATCAAAATTCAGCCTTGACATCTTCGTTTTCCACAAAGATTCAAACGGTCTTCAAGTTGCTTGTACTTGTCATCTTCATCGAGTATTGGCCATCATCATAGTTTTTTCAAGCTCAGTGACCGCCTTCACCATCACCCTTGTTACTTTTCTCATCCTCCTTCTGACACTTCCTTCGAGAGCTCAATCCGACTAACCACTCTAGGACCTCCTTTGTAGCCCACCCATGTTGAGAAGACCAACAACCTTCTTCTTCTCGTTGATGAGCTTCGGATCTTCTTGGCCTTTGACCAAGCCGGTAAACATCTACCGAATCGAGCATTCTCGAGCTTGAAGATCTTTGATGACTATTCAAGAGCCATTTCGCTAAAATAAATAGCGAGCAAATGAGAAAACCAATCTTCAATGTACCTGATGCAATGTTATGCTATGATATGCAATGTTTATGGATGCAATGCAATATTTTCAAGGACCTTAGAGATTTAAATTTGTTAAACAAGCAATGAACAAACATTTATTAGTACTCTTTTTTCTTTTTTCTTTTAAGTACAAAAGATAGTTCAAACAAAATAAAAGAAAACATATAAATCCTAAAGCTCTAAGTCTCCCATGCGCTCCTCTGGTGCCGAGGTAGCGTTGATGCTTCGCCTCGTGAAGTAGCTTGGTCAACTCTAGCACTTTTCCTCGCTTGCATAACACTGAGCTTCAAAGGTATCCTCTTCAAGTTTAATCTAGGATCTCTTCAAGTCTTCAAAATCGTAGGCATGTCGGGATGGAGAACGGTATAGGTACGCCACCTATAGCAGCAGTTCCATAATTACCGTAAAAGCGTGAATGGCATCATGAGGTTTTGAGCTCGAGCTCGCACCCATTTGAGGTAAGGTTCCCAAGGAATGGAGTTCTGGTGCCCCAAAGTCTTGGTATCGCTTCTTTACCATGCCCCAAGCGTATGAACCTTCGCTTAATTCGAGATCGTGATCAGTCGAACACAATATCTTGGAGAAGCATATCATGTGGACCATCTCTTCGAGCAAAACCAAATCAACGAGAGCTAAGGAAGGGTTGTAAGTAATACCTCCTTATACCAAGTAGTGGTACATTAGGAATTCTCACACGCTCAATAATGTGAAGTCCTTTTGAGAGAAAAGACACCAACGGATATCGAATGAGAGAGTGACATTAGTCTTTGAGACCATCTCAACCTTTGTTCGCTCTTCAAAACTCGATGGAGGAAGGTGATAAACCACCTGGAAAGTAACGGATACAACACATGAGAGTTCCTTGTCTTTTGATGGTACGAGTGTGGAGAGAATGTAGGATGTCTCCAAGTAAAGTAGGCATCGGATTATGGTAAGGAACAACTTGATGGCGTTGACATCTATGAATTGATCCGAGTTAGGGAATAGAACCAAACCATAGATTAGCAAGGCCACAATGTATGGAAACTCATAACTTTGAGAAATTCTCGGGCTTTCATAATTAAGAACTTGGCAAGTAAACCCTTAACTCCACTTCTGGTTTCCCAATTGGCTCCAATGTCGGAGCGCTTTAGATGTAAGGCTGATGCGATGTCTTCGTACTTAGGAATCTTTTCCAAACCGGTGAATGGCATTTGGTCAAGAATAGGTACCCCAAGTAGTTTAGAGAACTCTTCCAAGGTAGGAACCAACGATAATCTGAATGTAAAGCAATGGTGCTTTGGATCAAAGAACCGAATAGACATGCATCATATCTTCTTCAAACCGAGATAACCAAATCAAGTAGATAACCATGTCTTTGATGAACCGAGCATGGTCTGAATTTCAAACCAATTTTGAGTCGAGAAGGTATACCCATGAAGTTGATTCGGATAGTCTTTCTAGAAGCCATAATTCCTACAAAACAGAGCAAAGATAAACCTAGGTCCTTGAAATGGTTAGAAATGATATGCAATGCGAATGATGTCATGATGTCATGTTTGCACACACAAACAATTCACACAATGAGCCTAGGTTTAAGGTTTGCAAGAGGTATAGGTGATTACCCCACCAAAAGTTTGAGTTGGTTCATCCCGTCCATAATAGTAACCGGGTTCTAGGAATCTCACATCATTGATCTTTCTCAGCGCTTATTTCAATATGACCACGCAAGTGGTCGATCGAAAATATCCCAAAAGTTTGATCTCAATGAGCGTAGCATCGAGTATCAACCAACCCTGTCTACACCAAAGCCGCCATCTCACTACCTTCTAATGGCCAAGATGGGTCAATTAAGGTTCTAAAAGTTTAGTTAGCGCTGATGACACCAGAAGCCAAATACTATCCTCAACATGGGAATGAAGAGTATCAGACATCCAAAGTGTCACGCTAACGTAGCCATCATGTTGACCGCTTTGATATACGCCTAACGGTCGCGACGATTTATTGCTACTTACCTAAAAGAAACCCGGATCCGTGTAGGATCCCCAACAATATATTACCCAAGCAACCTTAAAGATAAAGCAAGTCAAACAAACAAAAGCAATAAAGGTGATCTAGAAATCCTTAAGGCATTCTCTTTTAGGTGTCTCCCTCAGAGTCGCCGCTTTGAATACTTGAACTCGACTTTTTAGTGTTTTTGTATCGCAAATGCGGATAGCAAGAGTCGCCACCGAATTTATTTTTTTATCCAAGGGAAGGTAAAAGTACGTAAAAGACCTTCGTTAGATTCCGAGTAAGTGAAATGAAAAGGAAGGTATTCCTTTCCATCCGTAGTTATCACGGCTCTTAGTTGCTCTTAGATCACTTTAAAATTGTGCTCGTGTGTTTGAAAATGTTTTGAAAAGGCATTTCGCTTTGACTTTGTAATGATTCATGTAGGAATGTATACAAAGTGTTCGGAAATGTTTCGCTTTGAAAAGAGTTTGAACTTTGATAAAAGTGTGAGGTGAAAAAGTGTTTTGATAGAGCAAGCAACTAAAAGTCTTATTACCTACTCGAATTGGTCGTTTTCGTGTTGTTTTATGCCTTTAGAATAGTGCTATCCATACCATTAGTTGGTAGGTAACCTATTTGTTGGATGTAAGCGAACATTCAAGGGACATCGGATGGTCATAGAAAGCAATCAGGGAAGTATCCCAGCACATCAAGGACTATCATCATTTTCGAGGCGACAATCGAGGGTCAAGATCATGTATTCGGAGGCGACATCGTGGGTCTTATGATCTTTGTATCGGGACTATGATGATTTGTTTTGAAGGCAACGGTGCTAGAATACCTCTACGCTCGAGGGACATGACCAATTGAATTGAAGGCAACGAGAGAGAATTACCCTAAGGCATGTGAAGAGTGTGTCGATTCGATATTTTATCTTTGAAAATTAGTGGCTATGTTCATTATTATCTTGCCATACACGCCTAGTTACTAGCAATTTATAGGGCGGAAATTAAAAGTGAAATGTAAATATGGAAAGATAAATGTCCTACGCTATTACATGGCTTTGGGGCAGATACATAATTTAAACTTATGAAAATTAAAACCTAATTTAAACTATTACATCCCATAAACAATACATTATTGGAAAATGAAAAGAAACCCAACGAATAACTCAGAAAAGAATGAGAAATCTAAATACGAGATGAATCGAATAAGAGAAAATGTTAAAAATGCAAGTTTTGAATGAGAAAAATATGACATGCTGGAAATAACATAAAATGCTGAAATAAATTTTGGGATTTTTGATACATTTTAATAATTAAAACTAATTAAAAGTGATTTAAATGCAAAATTATGAATAAAAATAAATATGCAAAATTGTATTTTTAATTTTATAAATTAAATAAACATTTTCAGAAAATAAATGCAAAAGGAAAAATATTTTGTAATTTTAATGCATGAGAAAAATATTGAAAAGAAATTAAAATAGATGCAAAATATTAGAAAATATGAAAATATGAAAAATAAGAAAATATGAAGTTTGTGAAAAGAAAGATGGAACCGGTGCTGAGGATCGAACTCACGACCCGAGAGCATTCGTACGCCCACTTTAACCAACCAAGTGTGCAAGCGTATGGAAATCGGAGGAGTGGATAAACACGGTCGCTCCTATTGCCACGAACTCGCGCCAATCTTCATCGTCCCCGATTTGAATTTTGAAACTTCAATACGCACGCAAAATTGAAAACCCAACATACATAATATAAATAAGTTCTAAAGACATGGTTCGATTCCCCATATCATCGGATTCATTGGTACTAGTCTCATGGTCCAATTTTTCCTATTTCGTGAAACCCTAAAATGGCACACAGAAACCCTAATCATGTCATATCGTGTTTCCTCGCCATGGAAATTAATCAAAGTGCCTGTAATGCTTGCAAACTCATCACTAATCACAAAACAACAATGAAACATGTTAATAATGCATGAAATTAAAACACGATTTTGGATTTTTCAAGAACAAACCAAACTCGGATTTTCCGATTCGGATGGATTTGAGCAAATTGAGGGTCTGATCGACTCAAGAGGTCAAGGAATGTGTTGACACCTCAAAATCGATTGAAACGCCGGAAATAGGATTGCACTTTGCTTGTTTGCCACGGTTTTTTGCGCTTGAATAGGGTTCTTGAGTCAAAATTTCTACCCTAATTGTGGTATGTATCATGTATATATAGTAGAAGGATTTAGTTGTTTTGGGAAAGATTTAATCAATGATCAATGCCAATCAAATTTGATTTTGTACAAAATCAAATCTTCAAATTTTGATCAATTCTCAATTCAATCTTGCCATATCCATCAAATTTCGAAAATTGCTGGCTTTTAATCGTTGATTGGATCCCAAGGAAGAAATAAAAATCAAGTTTGCAATTAATTTTGATTTTATATTTTTTAAATTTAATTTGTATTTAAATGAATAAATTCCAAATTAAATAGAAAAATAGAATAAAATTCGTGGCATTGGCTGGATATTCCTAATGGTGTGAGGAATAAGTTTGGATGAAGAAAAAAGTAGGCCCATTTGCAAAGTTTTTGATTTTTAGAAGTATTTTGGCACTTCTTCAAAATTCAACTTGTGAATGGTGTATCTTGCTCAATTTTCCACATTTTTGAGTGTTCTTGGACTTTTGGAAAGCTCTAAGAGTCCTCTAACCAACCTTTTTGTCTCATCTCAATTGGAGTTTCCATGCTCAATATATCTTCAAAACAAAATGTTGACTTTTGTTGACTTTGAAAATGACCGAATGTTTTGAGCCATACCTCTCAAATGAAGCATTTTTGGACTTGTGAGACTTGAAGTAGAGAATTGAATTTCCTTCAAAAAGAGGTGGTGGAAAAATTTCGAGAAAGTATGAAGAAGTTATGATCAACAAAGTTGTTGACTTTTCATCTAGAAACCCTAATTTAGAAAGTTTGACTTTGAGCAAATCTTGGTTTTCTTGATGAATCATGATCAACCCTTAATCAAATGATGAATGTAACTTCAAAAAGGATGTTGACCAAAATCATGAAGTTTGATCGTGTTGACTACTGACTTTGTCCACAACTGATTTTCAACCATCCGAGCAATTGTTGAGGAAATTTGACTGTAAGGCTTGAAACTTGACATGGAGAATCTTTGAAGCATATGAGGAGGCATGAAGACCATTGGAGATGTTGAAGTCCATCTTGATCTGAGAATCAAACCCTAGTTTGGGTTGATTGTCGAGAGGTTTATCTGATCAACTCTCGAGGAATCCTTGATATGGATGATGAAATATCTTGAGAAGATGACAGACGGACATGATGAGTTGAGATGATCACTGCTAGGGCCTAACATGACCAATCGAGAATGATCATTAAGGGACGTGATGAATTATAAGTGATGATCTGCATCGCTTCTAGACGATATAACAATGGTATGTAGATATTGTAAATGAACCATCCTACCGCAGATGAGATAGTGGTATAGTATTCCGAAGATGTGATAACTGGGGTTGTATTGGTGACTTGATTATTATCCCAATTCCTATAGCCTATAGTAATTTATTTCTATTCGCTTTTCATGTATTTGTGAGTAGATATTTATTGTTAGATGCATATAAACATTCAGAGAAATCATTGGACTTATGTAAACAAAATAGATAAAAGTAAAAATTTGGATTTTAGAAGAGAAATTGTATTGATTTTTGACAAATGGGACTATATAAAGGAAATTTGTGTACAAGTAGACAAATATCCTAGTAAGAGGAAATCTTCGAATGCATTGAAAAAGTGATAAAAGCTATGTGGAAATAATCCCGTCGAGTTTCAACTCTGCTATTGCTCATATATTTTCGGCTATCTCATCTCCTTGTTGCCAGAAGAAGGTGGTTGGACTAATCTGCGCCATTTGAACTTGACAGTGATGTGGTCTGTAAGTAGGTGATCCATCGAGACATAGTCATACACTTTAATCCCTAAACTTTTCCTAGACCGCCCTTTCGGGTTTTCAGTCTATCGGGATACCCTTTTTTCCCAAGCCACCTTTGCAGGTTTTCGACTTGTCGGGTGTACATTTTTTACATATGTCCCTAACTTTTGCCCGAACCCTTTTGGTTCTACGGGACACCCTTATTTTTTTCTAGGCTAGTCGACCTAGCGGGTCACGTTTACGCGTAGTATTTTTTAACTATGTATGAACTCACATGGTGTAGGAAGTCTTCTTAATCTATAATGCTTAGTATCATGGCTCCGCCGGAAAATATTATCTTGACTACAAATGGTCCCTCATAGGTGGGAGTCTATTTACCTCTAGGATCACCTTGTGGTAGGATGACGAGCTTGACTACTAGATCGCCAACTTGGTACACTCGGTGTTTGACTTTCTTATTGAAGGCTTGGACCATTCATGTTTGATATATTTATCCATGGAAGATGGTTGCGAGTTGCTTCTCATCGATCAAGTTTATCTGGTCAAGTTGAGTCTGGACCCATTCATCTTCATCTAACTCTGCATCCTTCAATACTCTGAGCAAGGGTATCTAGACCTCGATAGGGAGAAGCACTTCCATACCATATACAAGAGAGAATGAGGTTTCCCCTATAGATGTTTGTAATGAAGTGCGATAATCGTGGAGAGAAAATGTAAACATCTCATGCCAATCCTTATACGTTACTGTCATCTTCTGTATGATCTTCTTAAGATTCTCATTGGCAGCTTCCACTGCGTCATTCATCTTTGGCCGATACGAAGAAAAGTTGTGATGCTTTATCTTGAACTTCATGCAGAGTTCGGTGATCATTTTGTTGTTGATATTGTACCATTATCTGTGATAATGCTTTCAGGGATGCCGTAACGGCAGATGACATTATGTTTGATGAATCGAGCCATGACATTGTTAGTAATAGATGCGAATGAGGTTGTTTCTATCCATTTTGTAAAGTATTCGATAGCAACAAGGATGAAATGGTGTCCATTATAAACGGTTGGCTTGATTTCTCAAATCATATCAGTGCCCCACATTGCAAAAGGCCAATGAGCAGTTAGAACATTCAACAGAACTGGAGGCACATGCACTTTATCTGCATATAACTAACATCTATGGCATGACCGAGAATACCGATATTAATCGAATTCCATAGTGGACGAGCAGTAACCTACTCTCAGAATTTTCTTAGCAATTGTATGTCCACTAGAATGTGTACCAAAGGCGCCTTCATGTAGTTCTTCCATAATTTGTTTAACAGTCTTCTAATCTACATAGCGAGTAAGGCAAAGTCATGGTTGCATTTGTATAAGATGTTTAGAAATAACTTGCGCAATCTCCTCAGAATTTCTTATCATGATGCCCTCGAGGTATTGTCGAGATACCTCTTCACTCCGTGGAACCAAGGTTTCTCTTCTACTCTATCAGTGTCGAGTTCACAATAATACTCTGGTGTGTCTATTCTTTCAATAGTGATCTGAAGAGCTTCGTTGTCCCTTCTGACTTTGAACATGGATGACATGATAGCTAACGCGATCGCCAACTATTTCTTCTCGTGGAATATGCTCAAAACCGATTTCTTCAAGTAGGGGTCATATTCAACACATGTTCTTGATATGGAATAAGATTTGGAAGTTTGGTGTCCCATTCGCCCTTAATCTGACTAATTACCAAATTTTAGTCTCTATATACTTGTAAGAATTTGATCCTCAAGTCAATATCATCTTTGATACCCATGATGCACGCTTCGTATTCAGCCATATTGTTGGTGTAGTTGAAACATAATCGGGAGGTGAAGGGTGTATGGCCACCCTTAGGAGATATGATCACATCTCCAATACCATTGCCAAGTGCATTAGAAGATCCATAAAAGACCATGGTCCATCGAGATCCTGGCTCAGGTCCTTCATCTAGTCCAAGTTCCTCGCAATTGGTGACTAGCATAATATCCTCATCAGTAAATTCAAAATACATAGACAGATAGTCATCTACGACTTGATGAGCCAAGTGATCGTTACTACACTTCCTTTGATCAATTTTTGAGTAGTGTATTAAATGCCGTATTCGGTCAAGATCATTTGCCATCTTGCATTTCTTCCGAAAAGCGGTGTTTCTAATATGTTTTTATCGGATCCATTTTAGAGATTAATAAGGTAGTACAGGTCAACATTTACTGTCTTAGTCAGCGAGCAGCCTAATCCAAAGCGCAACAAGTTTTCTTGAGTAGTGAGTATCTTGTTTCACAGTCGGTAAACTTTTTTCTAAGGTAGTATATTCCATGCTCTTTTCGACCAGGCTCGTCATGTTGCCCCAACACGCACCCCATTGAGTTTTCTAACACTGTTTGGTACATAATTAGAGGTCTTCCTTCAACTGGTGGCATCAGGACAAGAGGTTCTTGTAGGTAGTCCTTGATTTTTTCAAAAGATGTATAGAAATCGTCGTTCCATTCCACTACTTGATCTTTCTTCAGTAATTTGAAGATTAGCTCACAAGTAGCAGTTAAATGTGCAATAAATCTGGAAATATAATTCAGTATTCCAAAGATACCCCTGTCTTCCTTTTCAGTGCAGGGAGCTGGCATTTCCTGAATAGCTTTAACCCTAGCAGGGTCAACTTCGATACCTTTACCATTGCGACGAATCCCAAGAGTTTGTTGGATCTAACTCCAAAGGTACATTTGTTCGGATTTAGTCTCAACATGTATTTCTTCAGTCTATCAAACAGCTTACGTAAATGATCAAGATGTTTTTCTTCTGTTTGTGATCAAGCTCTCATGTCATCGATGTAAACCTCTATCTCGTGATCAATCATATCATAGAATAAAGTTACCATAGCACGCTGATATGTTGCCCCAGCATTCTTCAACCCAAACAACATGACCTTGTAATAGAAGGTGCCCCACTGTGTAACAAAAGTAGTCTTTTCCTTGTCTTCAGAAGCCATCTTGATATGATTGTAGCCGGAGAAACCATTCATGAAAGATAAAACCTTATGATGAGCGGTGTTGTCAACCAAGACCTCAATTTATAGGAGCGGAAAATCATCTTTCGGGCTTTCCTTATTCAAATCTCGATAGTCCACACACATATGTACCTTGCCATCCTTTTTAGGTACTGGTACCACATTCGCAACCTAGTGTGGATAGGAAGTAACAAATAGGAAACATGCATTGAACTGCTTCATTACTTGGACTTTAATTTTCTCGGACATCTCGTGACGCATACAACAAACCTTCGCTTACATGGAGAAAACCTTCTTTGGTAGTCCTGTACCACAATGTCGATATCTAAACCTGGCATGTCTTCATAAGACCAAGCAAAAATCTCGATGTAGTCTCGCAGCATCTAGATCAATATTTCCTTAACATTGTTCTCAAGACCGGCTCCTATCTTGATTTCATTTATGTTTTCGTCGGTAACTAGATTCACCACCTCGACTGGCTCTTCATATGGTTGTATAGCCCTTTCCTCTTGTTGTAGTCGTAAGTTCTCTTGGCACTTCACAATCGTCATCGCCTTTGTCTTTGGCCTGGTAGATCAGATTATCAAAATCATATTTAGCAATAGCAGAGTCATTATCGATGGGATCCAGAGTTAATATGGATCCGGAGTTTATTACGTGGGCGTGTGTAAGAACACATAGCTTTTTTTGAAAAGGTGATAAAGTAAAAGAAGGACAAAAAGCAAAATATTTGAATGCAAAAGTGCAATGATTTATTGAATGAAAATATGCGAATGACAAATAGTAATCCTTACGAATGAGACATTGTTCCCCGGGCAAGGCACTAGGCTTAAAGTCTTTTATTCAAAGCTATAAAGCATAAAAGCATAAAACAAAAAAATAATTACACCTGACTAAAGGAGAATTGCATAACATCCTTAGTCGTGCAATTGTTTAGCCCGTTTCCGGTAGTAGGAAAGATCCAGTTGTTGATGTCAAAGTCATCATCATCGTCTTCTATAGCATGAACTCCATTCTTGAAAGAAGGGAGGCCCAGCAACATGTTTGAGGAGTATCATTCTCTGACCTTTTAAAGTGAAGCCTAAACCAGTCTTGTCAGATTTGAATGGAAAATCGGGCAACTAACCCCAAACAGTACAACCTCCTTCTTCTACTACAGCTCTGGCGTCCTTCAACGAGGCCATCTTCGGTAGAAATTTAGTAACCTTAGGAGTGACAGGAGAGTCGATAGGCATAACTCGTGGAACTACTTCGAAAGCTTGACAGGGGGTCTCGATAAATTCTCCTTCCATTTTGATATATCAGAATGATTGCAGATGACTCACCATATATTCTTCCTCTCCGCATACCGTAACGATCTTCCTCTTCACATGATACTTCAACTTCTGATGCAAGGTGTAATACGGTGAACTGACTTTGAGAATTTGTTTACTTTTTATCGCAAATGTGCGGATAGCAAGAGTCGCCACCGACTTTTCTTTTATCCAATTAAGGGAAGGTGAAAAGAACAGGAAAAGACCTTCGTTAGATTCTGAGTAAGGCAGAAGGTTATGAAAAGGGAAGGTATTAGCACCCCTTTCCATCCGTAGTTATCTACGGGCTCTTAGTTGCTTCTAGCTCATCTTTAAAAGTGCTTTCCGTTTGTTTGACAAAAAATGTTTTGAAAAGGCATTTCGCTTTGACTTTGTAATGATTCATGTAGGAATGTATACAAAGTGTTCGGAAATGTTCCGTTTTGAAAAAGAGTTTGAATTTTGACAAAAGTGTGAGGTGTGAAAAGTATTTTGATAGAGCAAGCAACTAAAAGTCTTATTACCTACTCAGGATGGTCGTTTTCGTGTTGTTTTACGTTCCTTTAGAATAGCGCTATCCATACCATTAGTTGGTAGGTAACCCTATTCTTTGGATGTAAAAGGGACATTGGATGGTCATAGAAGGCAACTTGTAGGAGTATCCTAGCACATTCGAAGGGACGATCATCACTTTTCGTAGGCAACAATCAAGGGACGAGATCATGTATTCGTAGGCAACATCATGGGTCTATGATCTTTGTATCGAAGGGACTATGATGATATATTTCGTAGGCAACGGTGCTAGGATACCTCTACGTTCGAGGGACATGACCATTTAATCGAAAGGCAACGAGAGAGAATTACCCTAAGGGGTGCATGTGTTAAGAGAGTGTGTCAAATTCAGATATGTTATCTTGGAATTAGAGGTTATCTATGTTGATTTTTATCTTGCGATACACGCCTAATTACTAACAGTTTATAGGGCGGAAAATAAATTGCAGTAAAGTGTGGAAAAATAAAGTCCTACGCTATTACATGGCTTTGGGGCAGTTTCATAATAGGAGTGCGGAAAGTAAATGTCCTAATTAATCTATTACATCCCATAGGCAGTTACATAATATTGAAAAGAATGCGAGAAAAATAGTCTGAAACGTTACAACCTGTAAGCAGATACATAATGGAAAAATATAAGAAGTTCACATAAGAGAAAAAGGTTAGTAAAAATAAGATTTTTGAATGAGGAAAAAGATTTTAGGTTAGTCATACTGATTAGATGATGAGATAATTTTTTTGGGAATTTTCTAGATCGATTTTGATAATTAAAAGCAATTAAAAGTCATTAAAAGTCAATTTAATGGTTAATTAACAATTAATTAAAATATGCATGAAAAAATATTAATTTTTATGTCAAAAATTAAATAAACATTTTTCTGATTAAAATGCAAAAGGAAAATATTTTTGTGATTTTTAAATGCATGAGAAAATATTTAAAGATAAATTAAATTGAATGAAATATAAAAGAAAAATAAGAAAATATGTTAGTTTGAAAAGTGAAAAAAAGAAATTGCCAAGGCCAAGGATCGAACTCGTGCCCTCCAGGAGAAATCAACCAACACGTTGCCAACTGAGCCAAGTGTGCTTAGTGTTTGAATCCTGCAAACAATGCATTATAAGGAATACGTGTCATAATTGTAATTTCAAACACACCAAACGTGGGACCCAGTTGAATGGATGAGCGAATCCGACGCCATGCTACACGACACCGCTTGAGTCCATCAGTCAACACGGAGCCCTAGCTCTCGGCCGTTTTCCGGCGTACAACGCCGATCCTGCAAAATAGGTAAAATCAAAGCAAAAGAAAGACCCTATCCCCCTAATTCGACCCCTGCGAGTTGAATGGTGCCATCGTCTTGGCCTGAAAACATCTGTAAACTGAGTTTCGAAGAAAACAACATAAACTGCCCTAACAATGGTGATTCACGGTTTATGCGTAAAACCTTACATGTTATGCATCAACCATGATCTAATGAATGCCCTGAGTTCATACAAGCAAGAGAAAACAGTTAACAACGCATGGATCAATGAAAACGAAATCAAGAAAAATATCAAATCGGAGTGACTTGTATGGCACGATCTGGGATGATTTTGCTTCGTGTAAGGGTTGGGAATGATTGTTGGGATGTCCAGGAACACGATGGAAGGCTTGAAACTCCTTGAAACCTGCTGGAAAATCAAAATCGAAATTGACAACTTTGTGAAATTTTTTGAGAAAATAGGGTTGCTTCAAGAGGCTGGGTTTCGCCCTTGCTTTCATGGAATCGAGATATTTATAGAGCAAGAGGTTGGATCAAAAAGAATGAAAAAAGATATGCTTTTGAATGCAAAATATTTTCTCTTTCAATTTTGATCAAATCTTTTCAAAATTTGATTTTCTCTTCCTTGCATGAGCTAGCACGAAATTGGCATGTTTTGTGGGCTTCCTTGGTCCTCAAGCTTGATAAAAATCCAACCCAACTTAAATTATACCTTGTTTCCATATTTTATTTAATTTCAATTTGAATTAAATGCTTTTAAATTCAAAAATAAATCAAAAAAAAAAGAAAGAGGTCCTGGCAAGGCATCAAGAGGTCACAAATAATATTATGATCAAGTTTTGATCATAAAGTTATAGGCCCATTTGGAAAAAAATTAGATTTTGTCAGATATTTTCCTTTGTGCAATTCTTCAAAAATGCCCAACTTGTGCAAGGTGTATTGTGCTCAATTTTTAACATTTTTTAGTGTTCTTGGACTTTTTGGAAATATCTAGGTGTCCTCTAAACAACCTCTTTGGTTTCATCTCAATTGGAGTTTCCACGCTCAATAACACTTCTTTACAAAAAGTTGACTTTTTGTTGACTTTGAAAAGGACCTATAATGTTTTGATCCATATCTTCAAAATGAAGCATTTTCTGACCATTCTTGTGAGACATGAACTTGTAGAGAATTGAATTCTCTTCAAAATAAGAGGTGGTGGAAAAAGTTCTGATAAAGTATGAAGAAGTTATGCTCAGTCAAAGTTCAGTTGACTTTTCCTCAATAAACACTAATTTGGAAAGTTTGACTTTTGATCAAATCTTGAGTTTTCTTGATGAATCATGATCAACCCTTGATCAAATGATGAATGTTACTTCAAAATATGGATGTTGACCAAAAATCACGAAGTTTGACTGTATGTTGACCACAGTTGACTTTTTGTCCAATACAACTAATTTTCAACCATATGAGCAATTGTCTGAGGAAACTTGACTTGTAAAGCTTGAAACTTGACATGGAGATTCTTTGAAGCATATGAGAAGGCATGATGACCATTGGAGATGTTGGGAACCACCTTGATCTGAGAATTGCCAAACCCTGGTTTGGGTTGATTGCTTAGGAGAGGGTTTTTCTGATCAACCCTTGAGGAATCCTTGAATATAGAGGTATGAAATGCCTTGAGAAGTAAGAGGGAAAATTTTGGGGTATGACAGCTGCCGCTGTTCAATCTTCTTATACTGGAAGGGTTAGATTGGCATGCTTGCCTTTGGTGACCTAGAGGTGGAAGATGATTGAACACTCGAGTACACCTGAAAATTTGCACTCGCCATTGATTGATAATGCGGGAATGGGCTTACAGATGCCATTTGGAGGAGCCGGAGGCTTTACTGGGGGATAAGTCGTACGTTAGACTCAAGAACATTGCCTGAATAGGAGAATCGTCGGAGATGGGCTTAAGATGCCATCCAGAGAAACTAATGTCGGGGAAAGAACCGTATGCTAGGCTCTATAGATATTCCCGAAGGTATGAGCACGAAGATGGGCTTAAGATGCCATCCGTGAGAGAGTCGTGACGTTAGACTTCGCTACTCTTTGAATGAAGTTATTGGTTTGTATTGGTTTTAACCAAATAGCATTCTCGAAGTGGAGAAATGTCGACAAATAGTCGGAGATGGGCTTAAGATGCCATCTGAGCAAACCGAAATGTATGCGATCTGAAGTTTCCTTGATAATAAGAGATTGAATGAATCGTCTTGATTATTGTGAGGGATAATAGTCGCAGAATGTGATAGCTTTCTATTGTGCTTCGGTGTTGATCAATGCTTGTTGTCGGAGGACAACCCGGTGATCGCTTGATAGGGTTTCCCATTCGCTTCGGGTGTTAATCCACGGATCGCTGCTTAGAAGTGATTTTCACCTGTTTGGGAAGAAAAACAAAAGAAACTTTGATAGGATATAGTTAGTCCTATGCAGATTATGATGCACGACAATGTGTATGAATGATATTATGCACAAGTTATGACTTTTATGAATAATGTATGATAGATGTCGGTATTTCAAAACATATTCATGTTGAAGAAGATGTGGACGTTTTGCTTGGGGATGAAACGGATGAAAACCCTGTTCTTGCAGAAAAAACCTCTTTGATGATATTTTAGGGATTTGGAAGCTCAAGTGTCGTAACTCAAGTTCCAAGCTTATGATTGTCTTGCTTATCCAGCTGGAGGGAGCCCTATTTATATCCATCCTTTCATGGAGTCTTACTTTCCTTTCTATAACCGCCTTGGCACATTAACTATGGCTCAAGGGAAGCGTCGATTATAGCTACGTTGATTTGCTTTGTAACGTCTCATAAAGACTCCCTGTACTCATCATTCTCCCAATTGGTAACGTCTCCCTCCACCCGAGCCTCTAACCCGGACGAATGGTCGAGCTATATCTCGGGATCATGCCGACCTCCTGCTCCAACCCCGGGGACCACGTCGGATAAGGATCTCGTCCTTGAATCTGAGATCTATCCCGGGTGCCTGCAACCCTCCCTCCGGCTATCCATATCAGCTAAGGAATTTATGCATGATCAAACCCTGCTTTTGAAAGTGAAGAAAGATATCCTTGATTCCTCCGATGCACTATCTGACCAAGTTTCGAGCCTAGATATCTATGCTGCTGAGGATGGTAGAGACCGAGAGGTACACTATGGAGGATCTTGTGCGTAGACCCTGTTGGGGAAAATTTATGAGGCGCTCCGCTGGGGATCTTGTGCGTAGATCTTGCTGGAGAGTATTCGATTGTTATTGAGAGAAAAGGCTAGAAGGATCTAAAGCCCATTGAAACCTCTGGCTGGGGAATAAAAGATTTAGGTTTCCTCCGATGCACTATCTGACCAAGTTTCGAGTTTGGATATTGCTGCTGCCGGGGGAATGATGATTATTGAGAGATATTTTGCTGGGGATAAATACCTCTCTGGAGATGAACTGCTAATGACATAGCAAGGTCAAGTTGGTTGAAATCACTGCTCAGGTGCTAATGTGGTGAAGTTTGGAATGTTGGAACTAGTGGAAGAAAATGTGTACTCCGCTGGGGGAAGGTTTGCAGTGAGCGATGCCTCTGGGGATTGTACTTTGGAGGAACGTTTTGGTGACTTTCGTCGTCATCTCAATTCCTAGAGCCTGTAGTAATTATCCTTGTTCGTTCGCTGCATGTTTGTAAACAGATATTTATTGTCGATGCATATAATCATTCAAAGCAAATGTTGGACTTTATGCAAACAACAATAGTGAAAATTGTAAAAGAAGGAACTTGTATTAATTTGAAAGGTGGCGTATGGCCAAGTAGTTTGTACACAAGAAAAGTAAAACCTATGCGAAAACAATCTCGTTAAGTTCAAACTATGCTAGTACTCATATTTCACTATCTCATCTCCTTCTGTCGTAGAAAGTGAGTGGATTGATTTTTGCCATTTGAATCTTGAATGTCGATAGTAGTCTCAGGTAGGTGATCCGGACGAGACATAGTCGACGCTTAAATCCCTAACTTTGCCTAGACCGCCTTCGGTCGCCAGATGCCCTTATTTTTGCCTAGGTCACGACCCAAAGGGTCTTGTTTATGCGCTGTATTTTTACTATGTCGCTCACGTGGTGAGAAGTCTTCGCCATCCATGGTGCTAAGTATCATAGCCCCGCCTGAAAATACTGTATTGACTACAAATGGTCCCTCGTAGATGGGAGTCCACTTGCCCCTTGGATCACCTTGTGGAATAATGATGTGCTTGACTACTAGATCACCGACTTGGTAGACTCGGTGCTTGACTTTCTTGTTAAATGCTCTGATCATTCGTTTCTGATAGATCTGTCCATGGCAAATGGATGCGAGCCGCTTCTCGTTAATCAAGTTGATCTGGTCAAGGCGAGTTTGTATCCAATCGTCTTCGCCTAACTCTGCATCCTGGAGGACTCTGGTTGAGGGTATCTGAACCTTGATTGGTAGGACCGCTTCCATACCATATACAAGAGAAAGGTTGCCCTTGATGTTCGATCAGAGTGCGATAACCATGAAGAGCAAATGGCAACATCTCATGCCAATATTTTTAAGTTACTGTCATCTTCTGTATAATCTTCTTGATATTCTTATTGGCGGCTTCCACTGCGCCATTCATCTTAGGCCAATATGGAGAAGAGTTGTGATGCTTGATCTTGAGCTGCGTGCAGAGTTCAATGATCATTTTGTTGTTGAGATTATAGTCGTTATCTGTGATAATTATTTCGGGAGTGCCATACCGACATATAAGATTATGCTTGATGAATCGAGCCACAACATTCTTGGTAACAGATGCGAACGAGGCTGCTTCTACCAACTTGGTGAAATAGTCAATTGCCACGAGGATGAAACGATATCCGTTGGAAGCGGTGGGCTTGATTTCTCCGATCATGTCAATGCCCCACATTGTGAAAGGCCAAGGAGTGGTTAGAACATTCAACGGTACTGGAGGTACGTACACTTTGTCTGCATATATCTCATATTCGTGACAAGATCGAGCATAGCGGTGACAATCAGCTTCCATGGTGGACCAATAGTAGTCTGTTCTCAGGATCTTCTTAGCCATCGTATGTCCACGGAGGGTACCGTAATAATGGTGAATCGACTTTGAGATTTTTGTATCACAAATGTGCGGAGAGCAAGAGTCGCCATCGACTTTTCTTTTATCCAATTAAGGGAAGGTGAAAAGAACAGGAAAAGACCTTCGTTAGATTCTGAGTAAGGGAGAAGGTTATGAAAAGGGAAGCTATTAGCACCTATTTCCATCCGTAGTTATCTACGGGCTCTTAGATCATTTTTTCAAAAAAAGGTGCTTTCTGTGTGTGTGTTTGAAAATGTTTTCAAAAGGCATTTCACTTTAAATTTGTAATGATTCATGTAGGAATGTATACAAAGTGTTCGTAAATGTTTCGGTTTGAAAAGAATTTGAATTTGACAAAAGTGTGAGGTTTGAAAAGTATTTGATTGAGCAAGCAACTAAAAGTCTTATTACCTACTCAGAATGGTCGTTTTCGTGTTATTTTACTTTCCTTTAGAATAGTGCTATCCATACCATTAGTTGGTAGGTAACCCTATTCATTGGATGTGAAGGGACATTCATGGGACATCGATGATCATAGAAGGCAACCAGGAGTATCCTAGCACATAAGGGACTATCATCATTTTCGTAGGCGACAATCGAGGGTCAAGATCATGTATTCGTAGGCTTACATCGTGGGTCTATGATCTTGTATCAAGGGACTATGATGATTTGTTTGTAAAATGCTAGGATACCTCACGCTCGAGGGACTTGACCATTTATTCGAAAAGGCAACGAGAGAATTTCCCTAAGGTGCATGTGAAAGAGTGTGTAAAACTCAGATATTTTATCTCCAAATTATGAGTGATCTATGTCCAATTTTATCTTGCCACACGCCTAATTACTAGCAGTTTATAGGGTAAAAGTAAATTGCGGAAAGTAAAGTGGAATGTAAAAGTCCACGCTATTACATGGCTTTGGCGCTATAATAGGAGTGCGGAAAATAAAAGTCCTAATTAAACTATTGCATCCCATAGGAAGTTACATAATATGAAAAAGAAAAGCAAGAAAAATCGTCCGAAACGTTACAACCTGTAAACAGATACATAATCGGGAAATACGAGAAAATTGCATAAGAGGAAAAATTCTAGTAAAAAGAAATATTTTTGAATGAAGAAAAAGATTTTTGATTAGTAATGACAATAAGATGATAAGATAATTTTTTGGTAATTTTCTGGATCGTTTTCGATAATTAAAAACAATTAAAAGTCTAATTAATGATTAATTAACAATTAAATAAAATATTAATTTTAATGGTAAAAATTAAATAAGCATTTTTCTGATAATAATGCAAAAAGAAAATATTTTTTGTGATTTTTAGATGCATGATAAAAATATTTGAAGATTAATTAAATTTCATGAAAAATATTAAAGAAAATAAGAAAATTGAAAACAAGTTAGTTTGTAAAGTGGTAAAAAGTGTGGCGACTAGGATTCGAACTCGTGCCCACCGGAAAACACGCTACCTTCACCACTAGACCAGTGCTGCATCCGTGTTAGGATATTGAAACAAAACGCTTTGAACGAAATCGCTTGGGAATCGAAACCGCCAAGAACATCGCCTTCGCTTGAATTTTTAAATGGTTAGCCCTTGCTCGACGCTAAGGCCCCTGCAAAAATCAAAAATTCCATACAAGAAATATAAATTTGTTTTGGCTACATGGATCGATTGCAAACAACATTCTAAACACTATGGTGGTACTGGTTTCGTCCAATTTAACGTGTTTTAGGAAACCCCAATTCGAACCAGAAAACCCTAACTATGGCACAACTCGATCCAGGCACTCAAAATGCAATTAAACCACCCAGATAGCTTGCAAACACGATGCTAAACATGAACAAACAATCAAAATACGTTAGATATGCACGAATGATAAAAATTGAATTTGAAAAAAGTTGGACAAACCGAAATCGTGTTTTCACAATTCTTGATGATTTTGTGAGTTGTAAAGGTCTGGAATGGTTCAAGAGGCTTCAAGGAACGTGTTTGAATGATTAGAATTGGCTGAATCGAAGCAAAAATAAGGCTGCAAGTTGCTTGAACACCACGGTTTTTTTGACTTAGGTTAGGGTTCTTTGAGGCAATTTTTCTGTTCTTTTCTCATGTGTATGCATGTATATATATAGATGGATTTAGGTCAGGAATTAAGTGCAAATCATGAATCAATCAATGAAAAAATATTTGATTTTGTAAGAAACCAAATCTTTCCTTTTTGATCCAATTTTCATCAATTTCTTGCCAAATCAAAGCCAATTTCGAAATTGCCAGCTTTTGTGAGTTGCTTGGACCTCAAGGATGAGAGAAAAATCCAATTTGCATTTAATTTTGATTTTCTACCTTTTATTTTAATTTAATTGGCTTTTAAATGATTAAAATCCAAATAAAATTGAAAGTAAAAGATAAAATTCATGGCCTTTGGCTTGGAGGTTCCAAATTGATTAAGGAACAAGTTTGAATCAAGAAAAGTTAGGCCCATTTGCAAAATTTTGGATTTTGACAAGTATTTCTCTTTGTGCACCTCTTCAAAAATGCTCAACTTGTGCAAGGTGTATCTTGCTCAATTTTCCATATTTTTGAATGTTCTTGGACTTTTTAGAAAGCTCTAGGTGTCCTCTAAACAACCTCTTTGATTTCATCTCATTTGGAGTTTCCATGCTGAATAAAACGTCAATACAAAAAGTTGACTTTTTGATGACTTTGAAAAGGACCTGTAATGTTTTGATCCATATCTTCAAAATGAAGTATTTTTTGACCATGCTTGTGAGACATGAAGTTGTAGAGGATTGAATTTCCTTCAAAATGAGAGGTGGTGGAAATTTTTTTGAGAAAGTATGAAGAAGTTATGCTCAGTCAAAGTTCAGTTGACTTTTCTCTAGGAAACCCTAATTTGGAAAGTTTTGACTTTTGAGCAAATCTTGAGTTTTCTTGATGAATCATGATCAACCCTTGATCAAATGATGAATGTAGATTCAAAATGAGGATATTGACCAAAAATCATGAAGTTTGACTATATGTTGACCACAGTTGACTTTTTGTCCAATACAATTGATTTTCAACCATCTGAGCAATTGTTTGAGGAATCTTGACTTGTAAAGCTTGAAACTTGTCATGGAGATTCTTTGAAGCATATGAGGAGGCATGATAACCACTGGAGATGTTGGAAGTCCATCTTGATATGAGGATAGCCAAACCCTAGTTTGGGTGATTTTCTAGGAGAGGGTTTGTCCGATCAACCCGAGGAATCCTTGAGTATGGATATGTGAAATGTCTTGAGGAATAGGAGGGAAACTTTGGGTGATGATGCCTCGCTCAATCTTCTTGTACAGAAGGGTTAGACCGGCATGCTTGCCTTCGTGACCTGGAGGTAGAAGATGATTGAACACCGAGTACACCGAAAATTTGCACTCGCTGCTGATTGATGATGCGGAATGGGCTTACGATACCATTTGGAGAAGTGGGAATGAGTCGATGTTAGACTCAAGAATGTCGATAATAGGAAAGTCTTCGGAGATGGGCTTAAGATGTCATCCAAGAGACCGATGTTGGGAGTGAGTCGTGACGCTAGGCTCGCTGTGTTCCCGAAAGTAGAAGGAACATGGAGATGGGCTTAAGATGCAATCAAGAGAGTCGACGTTAGACTCTGTGCTCGCCTTTGAATGAAGTTGTTGGTTTGTATTGGTTTTAAACCAAATATGCAGATTCTAAAAGTGAAGAGATATCGACAAATAGTCGGAGATGGGCTTAAGATGTCATCCGAGGCAACTGAGTCGTGCGCCAGACTCTGTAGGTGCTGTTGATAATAAGAGAGAGTTAGAATAAATCTTCGTCTTGATTACTCTAAGGGGATAATAGTCGGCAAAATGTGGATAGCTTCCCTGTTGTGCTTCAGGTGTTAATCCATGGCCTGTTATCGGAGTATAACTTGTGTGATCGTTCGAATAGGGTTTCTTGTCTGGCTTCGGGTATTAATCCTAGATCTGTTGTCGGAGGACAATTGGGGCGGTCGTTCGGATAGGGTTTCCTGTCTGGCTTCGGGTATTAATCCTGGATCTGTTGTCGGAGGACAATTGGGGCGGTCGTTCGGATAGGGTTTCCCGTCTGGCTTCGGGTATTAATCCTGGACCTGTTGTTTAGAAGCGATTTTCACCTGTTTTGGAAAAGCAAAAGAAACTTTGATAGAATATAGTTAGTCTTATGCGTATTATGATGCACAATGTGTATGAATGACATATGCACAAATTATAACTTTTATGAATAATGTATGAATGATAGGTGTTGTGGTATTTCAAAACATATCCATCTTGAAGAAGATGTGAATGCTCCGCTTGGGGACGAAGCGGATGAAAACCTTGCTTTTGAAAGAGAAGAAAGATAACTTTGATTCCTCCGATGCACTATTTGACCATGTCTTGAGCCTAGATAGTTATACTGCGGAGGATGGTAGAGACCGAGGGGTACATTGCCGAGGATCTTGTGCGTAGACCCTGCTGGGGGAAAAATTTAAGAGGTGCTCTCATCGGGGTCTCGTAGATTCTTACCGAGAGTTTTGATTGCCGATGGGGATAGGGCTAAGGATCGGAGCTCACCGAAAACCTCTGGCTGGTGGAATAAAAGATGTAAGTTTCCTCCGACACACTATCCGACCAAGTTTCGAGTCTGGATATTGCTGCTGCTGGGGGGAATGATGATCGTTGAGAGATATTCTGCTAGGGATAAATACCTCTTCTAGGGATGAACCGTTATGCTTGAAGACTGACATAACAAGGTTCAGTTGGTTGGAATCACTGCTCGGGGACTGACGTGATGAAGCTTGGAACAAGTGGAAAGAAATTTGTACTCCGCTGGGGGGAGTTTGTAGTGAGTGACACCTCCTGGGATTGTGTTATAGGAAACGACAGGACTTTCATCTCGATTCCTAAAGCCTATAGTAATTACCCTTGTTTGTTCACTTTTCGCATGTTTGTAGATAGATTTTTATTGTTAGATGCATATAATCATTCAAAGCAAACGTTGGACTTTATGCAAACAAAAATAGTGAAAATTGTAAAGAGATAGAACTTGTATTAATTTGAAAGGCGGCGTATGGCCAAGTAGTTTGTACACAAGAAAAGTAAAAAGCTATGCAGAAACAATCTCGTTAAGTTCCAACTATGCTAGTACTCATATATTTCACTATCTCATCTCCCCTGTCGTGAGAAAGTGAGTGAATTGATCTTCGCCATTTGAATCTTGAATGCCGATAGTAGTCTCAGATAGGTGATCCGACAGACATAGTCGCACGCTTAAATCCCTAACTTTTGCCTAGACCGCCTTTCGGTTTTCCAATGGAAACCCTTTTGCCCAAGCCACCTTTTAGGTTTTCGACTTGTCGGGTGTACATTTTTATATGTATCCTTAACTTTGCCCGAACCCTTTGGTTCGCCAGATGCCCTTATTTTTGCCTAGGTCACCGACTTAGCGGGTCTCATTTATGCGTAGTATTTTTGACTATGTCTGCTCATGTGTGGGAAGTCTTCACCATCCATGGTGATAAGTATCATAGCTCACCGAAAATACCGCTTGACTACAAACATCCCTCATAGTGGGAGTCCATTTGCCCCTGGGTCACCTTGTGGAAGAATGATGCGCTTGACTACTAGATCACCGACTTGGTAGACTCGATGATTGACCTTCTTGTTAAATGCTCGATCATTCGCTTTCGATAGATCTCTCCATGGCGTATGAATGCAGTCGTTCGTCAATCAAGTTGCGATTGGCTAGTCTCGATCCAATCGCTCGCCTAACTCGGGTCCTGAGGACTCGTTGAGGGTACCGAACCTCGATCAGTGTGACGGCTTACCATATAGACAAGAGAAGGTTGCCCTGGATGTTCGCATCAGAAAAGGATAACCATGAAGAGAAATGGCAACATCTCATGCCAATCCTTGTAACTCACCGCATTTTCGTATGATCTTCTTGATATTCTTATTGGCGGCTTCCATTGCGCCATTCATCTTAGGCGATATGGAGAAGAGTTGTGATGCTTAACCTTGAACTACGTGTAGAGTTCGTGATCATTTTGTTGCTGAGATTAGAGTCGTTATCGTGATAACCTTTCGTGAGTGCCATACCGACAAATAAGATTATGCTTGATGAATCGAGCCACAACATTCTTGTATGACGCAAACGAGGTCAGTTTCCCACTTGGTGAATAGAAGGATGAAACGATGTCCATTGGAAATGGGCTTTTTCCAATCATGTCAATGCCCCATGTTAAAGGCCAAGGAGCGTTAGAACATTCAATGGTACTGTATTGTTTTATCCGGCATTTGTGACAAGATCGAGCATAGGTGACAATCGCTTCCATGGGGACCAATAGTAACTTTCTAATCTTCTTAGCCATCGATGTCCATGGAGGGTACCAAATGCGCTGTAACTTCTTCCATGATACGCTTTGCTCGTCCACATGGAGTAAGTCGTCGGATTGCGCTTGTATAAGATGTCGTTGTGAGGAAGAATTTTGATGCAAATATTCTCAAGAACTTTATGATTGATGATGCCCTTACGGGATATTCCCGAGTCTCAAGAGACCTTTTCACGCTATAGTACCATGGTTTCTCTTCAGCTCAAAACAATATGCGGTTCGTCAAACTTCTCAATGATGATTTGGGAGCCTCGTTGTCCCATTTGACCTTGAACATAGATGACATAGTAGCTAACGCGTCTGCCAACTAATTCTCTTCTCATGGAATATGATTGAAAGTGATCTCTTCGAAGTAGGGGACCAAACTCAAAATATGCTCTCGATACGAAATGAGATTCGGATGCTTCGTATCCCACTCAACCTTAATCTGACTGATCACTAAAGCCGAGTCTCCATATACTTGCAAGAATTTAATCCTTAAGTCAATAGCACCTTTAATACCCATGATGCACGTCAGATGGCCATGTTGCAACCGAAACATAATCAAGCAAAGGCGTATGTCCGCCTGTAGGAGATGTAATGATGGCGCCAACGCCATTGCCAAGTGAGTTTGAGGCTCCATCAAAGACAATGGTCCATCGGGATCCTTGTTCAGGTCCTTCCTCTGGTCCTGGTTCTTCGTAATCTGTAACTAGTAAAACATCTTCGTCGGGAAACTCGAACTGCATAGACTGATAGTCATCTACGGCTTGATGAGCCAAATGATCGGCTACTATACTTCCTTTGATTGCTTTCTGAGAAGTATATTGGATGTCATATTTGGTCAAGATCATTTGCCATCTTGCTATTCTTCCGGAGAGAGCTGGTTTCTCAAATATGTATTTTATTGGATCCATTTTGGAGATCAACAAGGTAGTGTGAATCAACATATATTTAGTCGGTAGTAGCCAAAGCAAGTTTTCGCTGTGATTATCTTGTTTCACATCGATAAACTTTTGCTAAGGTAGTATATTGCATACTCTTTCGACTGACTTCCATGTTGCCCCAACACACACCCCATTGAGTTTTCTAACACTATCAAGTACATGATAAGGGATTTCTTCGGAGGTGCATCGGATAGGAGGATTCAGAGGTACTCCTTGATTTTGTCAAAAGTTATCCGGCAATCGCTGCTCTATTCTACCACTTGATCTTTGTTCAAGAATTTGAAGATTGGCTCAAGTAGCGTTAGATGTGCAATGAATCTGAAATGTAATTCAATCGGCCCAAGAAACCCTTCCTTCTCGGTGGGAGTCTGGCATTTCTTGAATAGCTTTAACCTTGGCGGGCGACTTCAATACCTTTACCATTGACAACAAACCCTAGGAGTTTACCGATCGACTCAAAGGTGTACTTGTTAGATTAAGTCTCAATCAGAATTCTTCAATCTATCAAATAGTTTCCAGATGGTCAAGATATTCTTCTTCTCGTCGGATCGAGCTATCATGTCGCCGACGAGACCTCTATCTCGCCATGAATCATGTCATGAACTAATGCCACCATGGTGTTGATAGGTGGCGACGATTCTTCACCCAAACGGCATGACTTTTGTAGTGCCCCACTGTGTAACGAAAGTAGTCTTCTCCATGTCTTTAGGAGGCATTTTGATTTGATTGTAACTGGAGAAACCATCCATGAAGGAGAAAACTTTTTGCTGAGCGGTGTTGTCAACCAGAGCATCAATATGAGGAAGCGGAAAATCGCTTTCGTATCTTTGTTCGATCTCTCTCCACACACATTCGTATTGCCATCCTTTTTGCAGCACCACATTAGCAACCCATGGATAAGAAGTAACAACTAGGAAACGGTTGAATCGCTTCATAACTTCAGCTTTGATTTTCGTATATCTCGGGACGCAAACGATTTAACCTTCGCTATCGGGGAAAACCTCTTTGTTGGCAACCGTGTACCACAATGTCAACGCTTAAACTCGCATGTCTTCATATGACCAAGCAAAACCTCAATGTAGTCTCGTAGCATCCGAACCAACTTTCTTTAACATCGCTCAAGACCCGCTCTATCTTGATCTCTTTTCGTTTTATCAAGACCTAGATTCACAACCTCAATTGGCTTTTCGTGTGGCAGTATAACTTCGTTCTTCTTGTTGTAGTACCGACAAGTTCTCCGAACTTCACAATCTTCCTCACCTTCGCTTTGCTTGGTAGATCGGATTATCAAGTCATATTTAGCAATAGCATAGTTGTTATCAATGAGATTCGAGTGATTCTCGTAGTGATGATGGGTGTGTGTAAGTAACACATAGCTTTTGAAGGTGATAAAGTAAAAGAAAGGAACAATTAAATGCAAAAGTCCAATTAAATGCAGGAGTCAAATCAGCATCAGAGAAGCCTAGGCCGTTGTTGGCAGCAAGGCTAGCAATACAAACTTCAAATTAATCAGTAGTAGTGTCTTGCGGTACGTGAGCATTCTTCAGAAACTTCACCAAGGCTTTGGCATGAGCCTCAGAGCACAAGAGCAGAGCAAGCATGGAGATCTTGGACAGAGTTTGTCCCAACTGTTCCATAACATTGTAGTCAGTCTTCTTGATGATCTTCAGAATTTCCTCCATTTCTTGTTTGGAGGTATCTTCAGCAACTTCCTTTGGTACTTCTGTAGGAGCAGGATGAGTCACTAGTTCTTTTCCCCTAGCTTCGGGAACTGGTTCGATAGTTGGAATGCAAGCTGAAGTCGCAGTGTCTTTTGGAGGAGAGATCTCTGGAGAAAACACTCTTCCGCTTCTGGTCACCTTACTTGATCCGGTGATGTTGTCAATGTCCAGAATGGTAGCTTCAACTGTAAGGTCCTCAATAGTCAGAGGGTCTTGCTTGACGCCATGATAGTAAACCTCAGCTCCATAGTTCCAAGGGATAGCTTTGTCAGAGGAATATGGAACTGGTCTGGGAGAAGTAATGATAAGAGGTGCCACTCTAGGCCCAGGATCAGTTGAGGAAATCGTTATTGTGTTTACATTAGCATAGTCTTCTGGGAAATCGTCACCCCATCCGGTTGCCTTAACATCTTCAATAGGAATTTTGTAGCTTTCAGGAACAGTATACTTTACCATGTAATCAAACTTTCCACTTGGCTGCCCCAAGGTATCCCACACATCTGGTACAGTTTCATTCACATCTTCGATCTTCAGTTTCTTAGACATTTCTTCACACAGATTCTCCACGGGTGACGGTTTTAGAAATAGTATTTCGCGGTTATCCATCATACACTAAACACGTCTTCTCAACCAAGCACAACCGTCAGGCACAGATGGGCACCAACGACAATTCTCTGGGCATCCTGGATTGACACCGGCTTGTAACAAATTCTTCTTAACAGTCATCAGAGGAATGGTCAAGTCATCTATATTGAGAACGTAAGAATTCTTGTCAATAGAATTGGAACTTTTGTCATGGTTAGGCATAGGCGCGTTGATCAAGTTCGGAGTCTCAGTAGGAGGATCAAACTCAATCTGTTTAGCTTCAATCATATCTTGAATCTTGTTCTTCAGAGCCCAACAATTGTAAGTGTTATGTCCAGGGCTGTTGGAGTGATAAGCACACTTAGCATTAGGATTGTATCTCAGAGAGGAAGTGTTGATGTTCTGAGGAGGGTCCCTCAAGGTAATCAGCTATGCTTTCAACATGTGTTACAAGGCTTGCGACAATGGCATGTTGATCTTCGTAAACTATCTTCGTGGCGCGTTCTGGTTACGCGTGTTGTCTCTTTGAGGTTGTACTGATGTAGGATTGGAGATCACAACTGCCCCCACAGATTGAGCACGGTCGGCCTTGGCTCTGCTTTTCTGACCATACACAGCATTGGCTTCTTTCTTACCACCGAAAGTTCTCTTCGCAGCATTTGAGGACGACTCTACCTGAATCTTCCCACTCTTGATACCAGCTTCAATACGTTCTCCTGTCAATATCAGCTCGGTGAATCTGGCTGAAGAGTTTCCAATCAGATGATTGAAGAATGAGCCTGCGTTGTTCCCATAAACATATCAACCAACTCCCTATTGGACAAGGGTGGTTGAACTCGCTGTGTCTCTCCATTTCGAGCATACTCTTTGAACTTCTTATCACGACCCATAGACATGCTCTGAAGTTGCATGCGAGGGTGCCAATTCAACATTGTACTCATACGCTCAGAAAGCATCTGCTAAGTCACTCCAAGTACGGATATGGTCATTCTCTAGCTGATAATACCACTCCAACTCAGTCCCGGACAAACTCTCTTGAAAATAATGCATCCACAACTTTCTTTCATCAGTGTGGGGGTTGATCTTCTGAACATAGGACTTCAAATACAACTTTGGACAAGAAATGCCTTCATATTTGGCAAAAGTAGGAACTTTGAACTTGGGAGGAATCAAAACACCAGGGACAAGACTCATATCATCAAAATTCAGCCCGGACATCTTCAGATTTTCCACAGCATTCAGAAGGTCTTCAAGTTTCTTGTATTTGTCATCCTCATAAGATTACTGATCATTCTCATAGTCTTCTCCCTTCTTCTCAAGCTCACGCTGATCATCTTCGTTGCCTTGACACTTCCCCGCCTTGACATTCTCTTCGAGAACTCATCCGCCGACCACCTTGGGACCACCTTTGTGACGCCTTCCCATGTTGAGGACGCCAATGACCTTCTTCTTTCTGTTGATGAGCTTCTTCAGATCTTCTTGGCCTTGGACCAAGCTAGTGAACATCTCCTGGAACTGAGCATTCTGAGCCTGGAGATCTTTGACAATCTCAAGAGCCATTTCTACAAAATAAATAGCTAGAAAATGAGAAAACCGATCTTCAATGTATTATATAAATGTTATGCCATGATATGCAATGTTTATGCGAATGCAATGCAATGTTTTCAAGGACCTTAGGATTTAAATTTGTTAAACAAGCATGAACAAACATTTATTAGTTCTCTTTTATTCTTTTCTTTTAAGTACAAAAGATAATTCGAAAAATAAAATAAAAGAAAAATCCTAAAGCTCTAGGTCTCCCATGGGCGCTTCCTCTTGGTGCCGAGGTAGGCGCTGATGTTCCCTCGTGAAATAGCTTGGTCAACTCTAGTACCTTCTTCTCGCCAGTATAGAACCGAGCTTCGAACGTATCCTTTCTTCCTTTAGTTGAATCCGGATCTCTTCAAGTCTTCAAAATTAGTAGGCATGTCGGATGGAGAACAAGATAGGGTACGCCACCTATAGCAACAGTTCCAATTATCAGAACTGCGTGAATGGCATCATGAGGTTTTGAGCTCGAGCTCGCACCCATCTGGTAAGGTTCCAAGGAATGGAGTTTTGGTGCCCCAAAGTCTTAGTATCGCCTTCTTTACCATGCCCCAAGCGTGTATGAACCTTCGTCGGTAATTCTGGAAATCGTGGTTGTAGTCGAACACAATATCTTGGAGAAGCATATCATGTGGACCGTCTCTTCGAGCATAACCAAACTGACGTAGAGCTAGAGAAGGGTTGTAAGTAATACCTCCCCTTATGCCAAGGAGTGCTACATTAGGGAATTCTCCATAACGCTCAATGAATGTGAAGTCCTTTTGAGAGAAAAGACACCAACGGATTGACGGAGTTGCGAAATAAACCACCTGGAAAGTAACGGTATGCAACACATGAGATTTCCTTGTCTCTTAGTAGTACGAGTGTGGAGAGAATGCAGAATATCTCCAAGTAAAGTAGGCACAGGATTGCGAGCAAGGAATAACTTGATGGCGTTGACATCTACGAATTGATCCGAGTTAGGGAATAGAACCAAACCATAGATTAGCAAAGCCAAGATGTCTTCGAACGCTTGGAAACTCATAGCTTTGAGGAATTCTCGGGCTTTCTGTATTAGGAACTTAGCAAGTAAACCTTTAACTCCGCTTCTTGTCTCCCAATTGGCTTCAATGTCTGAGCGCTTTAGATGTAATGCTGATGTGATGTCTTCGTGCCTAGGAACCTTTTATAAACCGGTGAATGGCATTTGGTCAAGAATAGGTATCCCAAGTAGCTTAGAGAACTCTTCCAAAGTAGGAACCAACTGATAATCTGGGAATGTAAAGCAATGGTGTGTCGGATCGAAGAACTGGAATAGGACATGCATTCTATCTTCTTCAAAACCGGAGATAACCAAATCAAGTAGATAACCATGTCTTTTGATGAACTGAGCATGGTCGGGAATCTCTAAAACCAATTCTTTGAGCTGAGAAGGCATACCCATGAAGTTGATTCGGATAGTCTTTCTGGAAGCCATAATCCCTACAAAACAGAGCAAAGATAAATCCCTAGGTCCTTCAAATAGTTAGAAATGATATACAATGCGATGATCTCATGATGTCATGTTTAGCAAGCACAAAAAATTCACACAATAGCCCTAGGCTTAAGGCTTGCATGAGGTATAGGTGATTACCCTACAAAAAGTTTGAGTTGGTTCATCCTGTCCTATAATAGTAACCGGGTTCTAGGAATCTCATATCATTGATCTTTCTCATAGGCGTTTATTTCAATACGACTACCAAGTGGTCGACCGAAAATATCCCAAAAGTCTGATCTTAATGAGCGTAGCATCGAGTATCAGCCAACCTCGGTCTACACCAAAGTCGGCCATCTCACTACCTTCTAATGGCCAAGATGGGTCAATTAAGGTTCTAAAAGTTGAGTTAGTGCTAATGACACCACGCAGAAGCCAAATACTATCCTCAACTTGGAAATGAAGAGTATCAAGACATCCAAAGTGTCGCACTAACATAGCCATCATGTTGACCATTTCGGTATACGCCTAATGGTCGCGACGATCTATTGCTATTTACCTAAAGGAAACCTGGATCCGGGTGTAGGATCCCCCACAAGTATAATACCCAAGAAACCCTTAAAGATAAAGCAAGAAAGTCAAACAAAAAGAAGTAAAAGTGATCTAGAACTCCCTAAGGCATTCTCTCTTTAGGGTGTCTCTCAAGTAGTCGCCAGCCTGATATGTGAACTGACTTTGAGATTTTTGTATCACAAATGTGCGGATAGCAAGAGTTGCCATCGACTTTTCTTTTATCCAATTAAGGGAAGGTGAAAAGAACAGGAAAAGACCTTCGTTAGATTCTGAGTAAGGGAAAAGGTTATGAAAAGGGAAGGTATTAGAACCCCTTTCCATCCGTAGTTATCTACGGGCTCTTAGTTGCTCTTAGATCATTTTTTCAAAAAAAGGTGCTTTCTGTGTGTGTGTTTGAAAATGTTTTGAAAAGGCATTTCACTTTGACTTTGTAATGATTCATGTAGGAATGTATACAAAGTGTTCGGAAATGTTTCGTTTTGAAAAGAATTTGAACTTTGACAAAAGTGTGAGGTGTGAAAAGTATTTGATTGAGCAAGCAACTAAAAGTCTTATTACCTACTCGTAATGGTCGTTCGTAAATTTTACTTTCCTTTAGAATAATGCTATCCATACCATTAGTTGGTAGGTAACCCTATTCATTAGATGTAGAAGGGACATTCAAGGGACATCGGATGGTCATAGAAGGCAACTTGTAGGAGTATCCTAGCACATTCAAGGACTATCATCATTTTCATAGGCTACAATCGAGGGTCAAGATCATGTATCCGTAGGCGACATCGTGGGTCTATGATCTTTGTATCGAAGGGACTATGATGATTTGTTTGTAGGTAACGGTGCTAGGATACCTATACGTTCGAGGGACTTGACCATTTATTCAAAAGGCAACGAGAGAATTTCCTAAGGGGTGCATGTGTGAAATGAGTGTGTCAAATTCAGATATTTTATCTTGAAATTATGAGTGATCTATGTCCAATTTTATCTTGCCATACACGCCTAATTACTAGCAGTTTATAGGGTGCAGAAAGTAAATTGCGGAAAGTAAAGTGCGGAATGTAAATGTCCTACGCTATTACATGGCTTTGGGGCAGTTACATAATAGGAGTGCGGAAACTAAAAGTCCTAATTAAACTATTACATCCCATAGGCATTTACATAATATGAAAAAGAAAAGCAAGAAAAATCGTCTGAAACGTTACAACCTGTAAACAGATACATAATCGGGAAATACGAGAAAGTTGCATAAGAGGAAAATGTTAGTAAAAAGAAATATTTTTGAATGAAGAAAAAGATTTTTGTTTAGTAATGACAATAAGATGATAAGATAATTTTTTGGTAATTTTCGATTTTTGATAATTAAAATAATTAAAAGTCTAATTAATGATTAATTAACAATTCAATAAAATATGCATGCAAAAATATTAATTTTAATGTTAAAAATTAAATAACCATTTTTCTGATAATAATGCAAAAAGAAAATATTTTTTGTGATTTTTAGATGCATGATAAAAATATTTGAAGATTAATTAAATTGCATGAAAAATATTAAAGAAAATAAGAAAATAGAAAAACAAGTTAGTTTGTAATGTGGTAAAAAGTGTGGTGCCAGATTCGAACTCGTGCCCACTGGAAAACACGGCTACCTTCACCACTAGACCAGTCGATCCGTGTTAGGATATTGAAACAAAATGCTTTTGAACGAAATCGCTCGAATCAAAACTAAGAACATCGTTTCTTTGTTTGAATTTTAAATGGTTAGCGCCTTGCTCGACGCTAAGGCCCCTGCAAAAATCAAAAATTCCATACAAGCAATATAAAGTTGTTTTGGCTACATGGATCGATTGCAAACAACATTCTAAACACCATGGTGGTACTGGTTTCGTCCAATTTAACGTGTTTTAGGAAACCCCAATTCGAACCATAAAACCCTAACTATGGCATAACTCGATCCAAACACTCAAAATGCAATTAAACCACCCAGATAGCTTCCAAACACGATGCTGAACATGAACAAACAATCAAAATACGTTAGATATGCACGAATGATAAAAATCGAATTTGAAAAAAGTTGGACAAACCAAAATCGTGTTTTCACAATTCTTGATGATTTTGTGAGTTGTAAAGGTATGGAATGGTTCAGGAGGCTTCAAGGAACGTGTTTGAATGATTAGAATTGGCTGAATCGAAGCAAAAACAAGGCTGCAAGTTGATTGAACACCACGGTTTTTTTGACTTAGGTTAGGGTTCTTTGAGGCAATTTTTCTGTTCTTTTCTCATGTGTATGCATTGTGTATATATAATAGATGGATTTAGGTCAGGAATTAAGTGCAAATCATGAATCAATCAATGAAAAAATATTTGATTTTGTAAGAAACCAAATCTTTCCTTTTTGATCCAATTTTCATCAATTTCTTGCCACATCAAAGCCAATTTTGAAATTTCCAGCTTTTGTGAGTTGCTTGGACCTCAAGGATGAGAGAAAAATCCAATTTGTATTTAATTTTGATTTTCTACCTTTTATTTTAATTTAATTGGCTTTTAAATGATTAAAATCCAAATAAAATAGAAAGTAAAAGATAAAATTCGTGGCCTTGGGCTTGTAGGTTCCAAATTGATTGAGGAACAAGTTTGAATCAAGAAAAGTTAGGCCCATTTGCAAAATTTTGGATTTTGACAAGTATTTCTCTTTGTGCACCTCTTCAAAAATGCTCAACTTGTGCAAGGTGTATCTTGCTCAATTTTCCATAGTTTTAAATGTTCTTGGAATTTTTAGAAAGCTCTAGGTGTCCTCTAAACAACCGCTTTGGTTTCATCTCATTTGGAGTTTCCATGCTCAATAAAACTTCAATACAAAAAGTTGACTTTTTGTTGTCTTTGAAAAGGACCTGTAATGTTTTGATCCATATCTTCAAAATGAACCATTTTTGGACCATGCTTGTGAGACATGAAGATGTAGAGGATTGAATTTCCTTCAAAATGAGTGGTGGTGGAAATTTTTTTGAGAAAGTATGAAGAAGTTATGCTCGGTCAAAGTTCAGTTGACTTTTCTCTAGGAAACCCTAATTTGGAAAGTTTTGACTTTTGAGAAAATCTTGAGTTTTCTTGATGAATCATGATCAACCCTTGATCAAATGATGAATGTGACTTCAAAATGAGGATGTTGACCAAAAATCATGAAGTTTGACTGTATGTTGACCACAGTTGACTTTTTGTCCAATATAAATGATTTTCAACCATCTGAGCAATTGTTTGAGAAATCTTGACTTGTAAAGCTTGAAACTTGTCATGGAGATTCTTTGAAGCATATGAGGAGGCATGATGACCACTGGAGATGTTGTAAGTCCATCTTGATCGAGGATAGCCAAACCCTAGTTTGGGTGATTCTAGGAGAGGGTTTGTCTGATCAACCCTCGAGGAATCTCGAGTATGGATATGTGAAATGTCTTGAGGAATATAATGAGTAAGCACAAGTCGTGATTGCGCTTGTATAGATGTCGTTGAGAAAGAACTTGGATGCAAATCTTCTCAAGAACTTTATCATTGATGACTATTGCTGGATATTCCCGAGTCTCAAGATACCTCTTCACGTCAGAGAACCAAGGTTTCTTTTGTATCAAGCTCACAACAGTACGCTGGTTCGTCAAATTTCTCAATGATGATTTGGGGAGCCTCGTTGTCCCATCTGACCTTGAACATAGATTACATAGTAGCCAATGCGCCTTCCAACCGTTCTCTCGTGGAATATGATCGAAAGTAATCTCGCGAAATAGGGATCAAACTTAGACCATGCTCTCGATAGGGATGATGATTATCCCACTCGCTTTGACCTGACTGATCACTAAAGCTGAGTCTCCGTACACTTGTAAGAACTTGATTCTTAAGTCAATGGCAGCTGTAATACCCATGATGCACGCTTCGTATTCGGCCATGTTGTTGGTGTAACTGAAACATAATGTAGCGGTGAAAGGCGATGTCCACTGTAGGGATGTAATGATGGCGCCAATGCCATTGCCAAGTGCGTTTGAGGATCCATCGAAGACCATAGTCCATCGGGATCCTTGTTCAGGTCCTTCGTCTGGTCCTGGTTCTTCACAATCAGTAACTAACAAAACATCTTTGTCCGGAAACTCGAACTGCATAGACTGATAGTCATCTACGGCTTGATGAGCCAAATGATCGGCTACTGCACTTCCTTTGATCGCTTTCTGAGAAGTATATTGGATGTCGTGTTCTGTCAAGATCATTTTCCATCTTGCTATTTTTCCATCTTGGAGATCAACAAAGTAGTGTGAGTCAACATATATTGTCTTAGTCATGAAAGCAGCCCAAGCCAGCACGTAAGTTTTCTCGCTGTGAGTATCTTGTTTCATAGTCGGTAAACTTTTGCTAAGGTAGTATATTGCATACTTTTTCGACTGACTCGCCATGTTGCCCCAACACACACCCCATTGAGTTTTCTAAGACTGTCAAGTACATGATAAGAGGTCTTCCTTCGGCAGGCAGCATCAAGATAGGATGATTCTCAGAGATACCTTGATGTTGTCAAAAGCGATCCGCAATCATCGTGCCATTCCACTACTTGATCTTTCTTCAAGAGTTTGAAGATTGGCTCACAAAGTAGTTAGATGTGCAATGAATCGGCAATGTAATTCATCATCCCGAAACCTCTTCTTCCTGCAAGGGAGTCGGCATTTCTTGAATAGCTTTGACCTTGGCGGGTCAACTTCAATACCTTTACCACTGACAACAAACCCTAAGAGTTTACCGGATCTGACTCCAAAGGTGCACTTGTTGGGGTTGAGTCTCAGTCTGTACTTCTTCAATCTATCAAACAGTTCCGCAAATGATCGAGATGCTCTTCTTCAGTCTGTGATTGAGCTATCATGTCGTCGACGTAGAACTCTATCTCGTGATGAATCATGTCATGAAATAATGCCACCATGGCACACTGATAAGTGGCGCCTGCGTTCTTCAGTCCGAACGGCATGAACTTGTAGCAGAAAGTACCCCAACTGTGTAACGAAAGTAGTCTTCTCCATGTCTTCAGGAGCCATTTTGATCTGATTGTAACTGGAGAAACCATCCCTGAAGGAGAAAACTTTATGCTGAGCGGTGTTGTCAACTAGAACATCAATATGAGGAAGCGGAAAATCATCTTTCAAACTCACTCTGTTCAGATCTCTATAATCCACACACATTCGTACTTTGCCATCCTTCTTAGGTACGGGTACCAAGTTTGCAACCCACTGCGGAAAAGAAGTAACGGCTAACAATCCGGTGTTGAACTGCTTCATGACTTCGGCTTTGATTTTCTCAGACATCTCAGGGCGCATGAGACGAACCTTCTACTTTATTGGGAGAAAACTTTCTATTGTCGGTAACCGGTGTACCACAATGTCAATGTCTAACCCTGGCATGTCTTCATATGACCAAGCAAAAACCTTGATATAGTCTCGCAGCATCTGAACCAATCCTTCTTTGACAGTGTTCTCAAGACCAGTTTCTACCTTGATCTCTTTTCTATCTTCATTAGTACGTAGATTCACAACCTCAATCGGCTCGCGGTGGTCATAACTCATTCTTCTTGTTGTAAACCGACAAGTTCTCCCGGCACTTCACAATCTTCCTCACCTTCGCTGCTTGGTGGATCGGATTATCAAAGTCATATTTAGCAATAGCATAGTTGTTATCAACGAGATTCGGAGTGATTCTGCAGTTTATCACGTGGGTGTGTGTAAGAACACATAGCTTTTGAAGGGGTGGTAAAAGTAAAAGAAAGAAAACAACATTTAAATGCAAAAGTCCAACGATTTTATTGAATGAAAATATGCAAATGACAAATAATATCCCTCACAAACGAGCCATGATGCCCCGGGCAAGGCACTAGGCTTTAAAGTTTATTGTTCAAAGCAAAACAGAAAACAAGAGCAATTACTCATGTCTAAAGGATATTGGTATGACGTCTTCAGTCTTCCAATTGCTAAGTCCGTTGTCGGGAGTTGGGAAGATCCACTTGCTGATGTCAAAATCGTTGTCGCCGTCTTCTATAGCATGGATTCCATTCTTGCTAATGCGGAAAGGATGTTGGCCAGCGCGTTCGCGGCGTATCATCTTCTGACCCTTGATGGTGAAGCCTAAACCAGTCTTGTCAGATTTGAAAGGAAGATCGGGGAGCTGGCCCCAAATAGTATTACCTCCATCTTCAACTGCAGCTTGAGCATCCTTCAGCGAGGCCATCCTAGGCGGAACTTGAGTAATTTCAGGAGTGACAGGAGAGTTAACAGGCATGACTCTTGGAACTATTTCGAAAGCTTGACAGGGAGTCTCAAAGAATTCACCTTCCATCTCGAGATATTGGAATGACTGCAGATGACTGACCATGTATTCCTCTTCATCGCATACTGTAACAACCTTCCCCTTCACTGGGTACTTCAGCTTCTGATGCAAGGTAGAGGTAACAGCGCCTGCCCCATGTATCCAAGGGTGTCCAAGTTGGCAAGAGTAAGCTGGACAGATGTCCATGACAAAGAAAGTAGAGTCAAAAGTCTGGGAACCGACTTTAACAGGCAGAATGAGCTTTTAGAGTACTGTTCGCTTAGAACCATCAAAAGCTCTCACAATTATGTCGCTGGACTTCAGAACCAATCCTTCAACATCAAGTCGGTCAAAATCACTCTTCGGTAGGATATTCAGAGCAGAACCGGTATCAACCAAAACATGAGACAATGTAACGCCCTTGCATTCAACAGAGATGTGCAAGGCTTTGTTGTGTTTCCTTCCGGCAGAAGTTAAATCATCATCGGAGAAGCCTAGACCATTGCTGGCAGCCAGGCTAGAAATACAAACTTCAAACTGATTAGTGGTAGTGTCTTGCGGTACGTGAGCATTCCTCAGAAACTTCACCAAGGCTTTAGCATGAGCCTTAGAGCATAAGAGCAGAGCAAGCATGGAGATTTTGGACGGAGTCTGTCCCAACTGTTCCACAACATTGTAGTCACTCTTCTTGATAATCTTCAGAATTTCCTCCATTTCTTGTTTGGAGGTATCTTCAGTAACTTCCTTTGGTACTTCTGGCTGAGCACGATGAGTCACGGGTTCTTTCCCTCTAGCTTCGGGAACTGGTTTGACAACTGGAATGCGAGCTGGAGTCGCAGTGTCTTTGGGAGGAGAGATCTCTGGAGAAAACACTCCTCCGGTTCTGGTCACCTTACTTGATCCGGTGATGTTGTTAATGTCAGGAATGGTAGCTTCAAATGTAAGATCCTCAACGGTCAGAGTGTCTTGTTTGACGCCATGATAGTAAACCTCAGCTCCATAGTTCCAAGGTATAGCTTTGTCAGAGGAGTATGGAACTGGTCTGGGAGAAGTAATGATGAGAGGTGCCACTCTAGGCACAGGATCAGCAGAGGAAATCCTTATTGTGTTAACATCAGCATAGTCTTCTGGGAAATCGTCTCCCCATTTGGTCGCCTTAACATCTTCAATAGGAATCTTGTGGCTATCAGGAACAATGTACTTCACCATGTAGTCAAACTTTCCACTTGGCTGCCCCAAGGTATCCCATACTGCATGGCCACACATCTTCGATCTTCGATTCTTAGACATGTCTTCACGTATTCTCCATGTGATGGCTTTAAATAGCACTTCGTTATCCATCATGCACCGAATAACGTCTTCTCAACCAAGCATAACCATCAGGTGCAGACGGACACCAACGGCAATTCTCTAGGCATCTTGGATTGACGCCGGCTTGTAGCAAATTCTTCTTAACAATCATCAGAGGAATAGTCAAGTCATCTATATTGAAAACATAAGATTTTTGTCAATAGCATTTGAACTTTTCCATGATTAGGCATAGGTGCTGATCACATTCGAGTCTCAACAGGAGGATCAAACTCAATCTCTTTAGCTTCAATCATGTCTTGAATCTTGTTCTTCGAGCCCAACAATCATCGCTGTTATGTCCCTGGCTATGGAGTGATAAGCACACTTTGCATTAGGATTGTATCTCGGAGAGGAAGTGTTGATGTTTTGAGGAGGATCCTCAAGGTAATCACTCGCTTTCAACATTTGTTGCAAGGCTTGCACAATGGCATGTTGATCTTTGTAAACTCGCTCTCGTGGCGCTGCTCGTTACGCTGTTGTCTCGCTAAGGTCAACTGATGTAGGATCGAGATCACAACCGCCTCACGTATTGAGCTGCTCGTCTTGGCTTGGCTTTTCCGATCATACACAACATTGGCTTTTCTTACCACCAAAGGATCTCTTGGCAACATTTGAGGATGACTCTACATAAATCTTTCCGCCTTAATACCATCTTCATGTTTCCTGTCAATATCACCTTGAATCCTACTGAAGAGTTTCCAATCATATGATTGAAGAATGGGCCTGTCAGTGTCCCCATAAACATATCAACCAACTCCCTATTGGACAAGGATGGTCGAACTCTGCCTGCTAGATCTCTTCATTTCTGAGCATATTCTTTGAACTTCTCATCGCGACCCATTGACATGCTTTGTAGTTGCATGCGAGTGGGTGCCAATTAAGCATTGTACTCATATTGCTTGTAGAAGGCATCTGCTAAGTCACCCAGTAATGTGGTCACTTTCTAGCGATAATACCACTCCAATTGAGTTTTGACAAACTCTTGAAATAATGAATCCACAACTTTCTCATCGCAAGGGTTGATCTTCTGAACATAGGACTTCAAATGCAGCTTCAGACAAGAAATGCCATCATACTTGCTGTCATGCCCCAAAATTTTCCCTCTTACTTCTCAAGACATTTCATACATCCATACTCAAGGATTCCTCAAGGGTTGATCAGACAAATCCTCTCCTAAACAATCAACCCAAACTAGGGTTTGGCTATCCTCAGATCAAGATGGACTTCCAACATCTCCAATGGTCATCATGCCTCCTCATATGCTTCAAATAATCTCCATTTCAAGTTTCAAGCCTTACAAGTCAAGTTTCCTCAGACAATTGCTCGATGGTCGAAAATCAATTATATTGGACAAAAGTCAATGTGGTCAACATACAACAAACTTCATAATTTTTTGTCAACATCCATATTTTGAAGTAACATTCATCATTTGATCAAGGGTTGATCATGATTCATCAAGAAAACTCAAGATTTGGTCAAAAGTCAAACTTTCCAAATTAGGGTTTTCTAGAGAAAAGTCAACTGAACTTTGACTGAGCATAACTTTCTCATACTTTATCAGAAATTTTCCCACCAATGCTCATTTTGAAGGAAATTCAATTCTCTACAACTTAATGTCTCACAAGGAAAGTCAAAAAATGCTTCATTTTGAAGATATGGATCAAAACATTACAGGTCCTTTTCAAAGTCAACAAAAAGTCAACTTTTTGTAAATAAGTGTTATTGAGCATGGAAACTCCAATTGAGTTGAAACCAAAGAGGCTGTTTAGAGGATATCTAGAGGTTTCTAAAAAGTTCAAGAACACTCGTAAATTATAAAAATTGAGCAAGATACACCTTGTTCAACTTGGGCATTTTTGAAGAATTGCACAAAGAGAGATATCTGACAAAATCCAATTTTTTCCAAATGGGCCTATAATTTTATGATCCAAACTTGATCATAATATTATTTGTGACCTCTTGATGCCTTGCCACGACCACCTTCTATTTTTTTTGATTTATTTTTGAATTTAAAAGCATTTAATTCAAATTTAAATTAAATAAAATATGAAAACAAGGTATAATTTAAGTTGGGTTGGTTTTTTATCAAGCTTGAGGACCAAGGAAGCCCACAAACTGCCAAATTGCATAGTTCGTAAGGAAGGAGAAATCAAATTTTGAAAAGATTTGATTTGAATTAAAAGAGAAAAAAAATTTGCATTGAAGAGGATATCTTTTTTCATTCTTTTTGCTTCAATCTTTCACTCTATAAATGTCTATTTCATTCACAAAGACCGGGGACGAAACCCTAGCCTCTTGAAGCAACCCTAAAATTCCAAATTTTTTCACAAAGTTGGCAAATTCGAGTTTGATTCTCCAGCCACTCTCAAGCATCCCATTGTGTTCCCGAGGTATGTTTGAGTAAGTACACATCAAAAACCATGGTTAAACATGCTTTAATCGAGCCATACATGAACATACATATTCATACTTTTCTTGAATTCGTGTTTTATTATTCTGTGTGTTTTAATCGAAACTAATCATTCTAATGTGATCATGAGACATCATAGACAGGATCCGCCATCGCTCATGAGCTTGAACGCCCAAATCGCGTTTCCATGTTTAGGGTTTCATAAACTGTTAGTTTCGAACCGGCCGATACAGGCGTTTTCAATCCAAACGGACACCACCATTGAACTCGCCATGGTCGATTTAGGGGGGTAGGGTATCCCTTTGCTTTTTATTTTGATATTTTGTGTTTGGAGTTTTTGTCACGGAGAAGACGACCGAGTTAGGCTCGCTGCCGCTGACAGAACGGAGACCCATGAGGCATGCGTGGCACTTCTTATGCTCGATTCGTATTCATACCACCTGGTCCCACACGTGTTGATCGTGTTTGAATTCCAATTTATGACATGTATTCCTTATAATCAATTGTTTCAGACATAAACACCAAGTACTCTTGGCTAAGATGGCAAGCAGGCGTGTGTTTTCTCCAGGAGGACCTGGGTTCGATCCTTGGCATGGCAATTTCTTTTTACTGCTTTGCAAACTAACTTTTTCTATTTCTTATATTTCTTAATATTTTCCTTTTAATTTAATTTATCTTTAAACATTTTTTTCATGCATTTAAAAATCACCAAAACTATCTTCCTTTTTTGCATTTTAATCAGAAAAATGTTTATTTAATTTTTGACATTAAAATTAATATTTTTGCATGCATATTTTAATTTATTGCTAATTAACCATTAAATTGACTTTTAATTGCTTTTAATTATCGAAATCGATTCAGAAAATTAACAAAAAATCATCTTATCATCTAATTGTCATTACTAATCTAAAATATTTTTCCTCATTCAAAAATCATATTTTTACTAACATTTTCCTCTTATGCAATTTTCTATTTATTATGTATTCGCTACAGTTGTAATGCTTTGGACGATTTTTCTTGCTTTTATTTTCAATATTATGTAACCGCTATGGGATGTAATAGTTTAATTAGACTTTACTTTCCGAACTCCTATTATGTAATTGCCAAAGCCATGTAATAGCGTAGGACTTTATCTTTCCGCACTTTACTTTCCGCAATTTATTTTCCGCACCCTATAAACTGCTAGTAATTAGTATGGCAAAATAAAATGGACATAGATCACTTAATTTGTAAGATAACATATTTGAATTCAACACACTCTTTTTCACACATGCACCCCTTAGGTAATTCTCTCGCTTCCTTTCGATTAAATGAACAAGTCCTCGAACGTAGAGGTATCCTAGCACCGCTGTTTACAAACATATCATCATAGTCCCTTCGATACAAAGATCATAGACTCCACGATGTCGCTTACGATGTCGCCACGAATACAAAGGTCTTTTCCTGCTTTTCACCTTCCCTTAATTGATAAAAGAAAAGTCGGTGGCGACTCTTGCTATCCGCATATTGCGATAAAAGCAAAACAAATCTCAAAGTCAGTCACCGTATTATTGAATCACTCACTGGGAGACACCCTAAAGAGAAAATACCTTTGGGATTTTTAGATCATCTTTACTTTTCCTGCTTGACTTGTATTATCTTAAGGGTTGCTTGGGTATTATACTTGTGGGGATCCTATACCCGAATCTGTGTTTCTTTAGGTAAGTAGCAATAAATCGTCACGACGTTAGGGTATACGAACGGCCAACATGATGGCTACGTTAGTGTGACACTTTCGATGTCTTGATACTCTTCATTTCCATGTTGAGGATAGTATTTGGCTTTGTGGTGTCATCAACACTAACTCAACTTGAAGAACCCTAATTGACCCATCTTGGCCATTGTAAGGTAGTGAGATGGCCGCTTTGTACAAACTAAGGTTGGCTAATACTGATGTTACCCTCATTAAGGTCGACCTTTGGGATATTTTCTTTAACCACTTGGTAGTCATATTGAAATAAATGCCTACGAGAAAGATCAATGATATGAGATTCCTAGAACCCAATTACTATTATGACAGATGAACTAACTCAAACTTTTGGTAGGTAATCACCCATACCTCATGCAAGCCTTAAACCTAGGCTTTTTGTGTGAATTGTTTGTGCCAAACATGACATCATGACATCATCGCATCGCATATCAATTCTAACTATTTCAAGGACCTAGGGATTTATCTTTGCCTGCTTTGTAGGGATTATGGCTTCTAGAAAGACTATCCGATCAACTTCATGGGTATACCTTCTCAACTCAAAGACTTGGTTTCGTGTTCTGGTCATGCTCAATTCATCAAAAGACATGGTTATCTACTTGATTTGGTTATCTCCGTTTTGAAGAAGATATGATGCACGCCCTATTCCTTCCGATCCAAACACCAATGCTTTACATTCCCATTATCAGTTGGTTCCTACCTTGATGAGTTCTGTTACTGGGATACCTATTCTTGACCAAATTCCATTCACGGTTTAGAAAAGGTTCCTAAGAAGACATCGACAAGATTACATCTAAAGCTCGATATTGAAGCCAATTGGGAACAAGAAGCGGAGTTAAGGGTTTACTTGCCAAGTTCTCGATAAAGAAAACCCGAGAGTTCCTCAAAGTTATGAGTTTCCATGCATTTGAAGACATTGTGGCTTTGTTAGTCTATGGTTTGGTTCTATTTCCTAACTCGGACCAACTCATAGACGTGAGTCATTAAGATATTCTTACTGTAATCCTATGCCTACTTTACTTGGAGACATCCTACATTCTTCCACACTGTATTTATTAAAAGACAAGGAACTCATGTGTTGCATACCGCTATTTTCTGGTTTATTTTGCACCTTCCTCCATCAGATTGAAGAAGGAACAAAGGTTGAAGTGGTCTCAAAGACTAATGTCACTCTCTCATTCGTATATCCGTTGGTGTCTTTTCTCTCAAAAGGACTTCACATTTATTGAGCTGCTGGGAATTCCTAATGTACCACTCATGGGGAGGTATCACTTACAACCCTTCTAGCTCTACGTCAGTTTGTTATGCTCAAGAGATGGTCCTCATGATATGCTTCTCCAAGATATTGTGTTCGACTACAACCACGATCTCCGCATTACCGACTAAGGTTCATACACTTGGGCCATGGTAAAGAAGAACGATACCAAGACTTTGGGGCACCAAACTCCATTCCTTGGGAACCTTACCTCAAATGGGTAGAGCTCGAGCTCAAAACCTCATGATGCCATTCACGCTTCTACCAAGAATTATGGAAGCTATAGGTGACGACTTACACCGCTCTCCATCCCGACATGCCTACTAATTTTGAAGACTTCAGAGATCCTGGATTCAACTTAAAGAAGAAAGGATACATTTGAAGCTCGTTATGCAAGCGAGAAGGTACTAGAGTTGACCAAGCTACTTCACGAGGAGCGGAACATCAACGCTACCCGACACCAAGAGGAAGAGCCCATGAGAGTTAGATTAGGATTGTTGTTCTTTTATTTTTCCAAACTGCTCTTTTGTACTTAAAAAGGAAAGAATAAAAAGAACTAATAAATGTTTGTTCATGCTTGTTTAACAAATTTAAATCCTTAAGGTCCTTGAAAACATTGCATTGCATTTGCATAAACATCGATATCATGGCATAACATTTCATAATAGGTACATTGAAGATCGGTTTTCTTATTTCCTCGCCATTTATTTGAGCGTAAATGGCTCTTTAACGATGTCAATGATCTTCAAGCTCGTAATGCTCCGCCTGTGGAGATGTTCACCGTTGGTCCAAGCCCAAGAAGATCCAAGAAGCTCATCAACAAAAAGAAGAAGGTCATTGGCGTTCTCAACATGGGAAGACGCCACAAAGGTGGTTAGCCTGATAGAGTTCTCTAAGGAGTGTCAAAATTGATGGAAGTGTCAAGGGCAACGAAGAAGATCGGAGCGAGAAGAAGGAAGAAGATTATGAGAATGATCATGACTTATGAGGATGATAAATACAAGCAACTTGAAGACCATTGCCGTGGAAAATCAAGATGTCGGAAGAATTTTGATGATCCGAGTCTTGTCTCAGTGTGGTGATTCCTCCCAAGTTCAAGGTTTTGCAAGTGCCGATGATGGCTTTTGTTGAAGCCGCATTTGAAGTCCTATGTTCAAGATCAACCCCATAATCGATGATGTAAAGTGTGGATGCACATTTCCAAGAGAGTTTGTCCGAACTCAATTGAGTGGTATTATCACTAGAAATGACCATATCCGCTTGGAGTGACTTAGCTGGATGCTACAAGAAATATGAGTACAATGTGAATTGGCACCCACGCATGCAACTACAGAGCATGTTTATGGGTCGGATGAGAAGTTCAAAGAATATGCTAAGAAATGGAGAGATCTAGCAGTGTAGTTCAACCATCCTTGTCCAATTGGAGTTGGTTGATATGTTTATGGGAACACCGAACAGGCCCATTCTTCAATCATTTGATTGGAAACTCTTCAACCGGTTCACCGAGTTGATATTGATGGGGAGCGATGAAGCTGGTATCAAGCGAAAAATTCATGTAGAGTCATCTTCAAATGTTGCGAAGAGATCTTTGGTGGTAAGAAAGAAGCATGTGTATGGTAAAAGCCGAGCCAAGACCGATGGCTACATGTGGGGCAGCTGTGTTCCAATCCTACATCAAGACAACCTCACGAGACAAATACGCGTAACGCACGAAGATCAGTTTCAAGATCAACATGCCATTGTCACAAGCCTTGCAACACATGTTGGAAGCAGAGCTGATCACCTGAGGGACCCTCCTCAAAACATCAACACTTTCTCTCCAAGATACAATCCTAATGCTGGTACCGGTTACACTGCCGTGGACATAACATCGATGATTGTTGGGCTAACGAACAAGATATGATTGAAGCTAAACAGATTGAGTTTGATCCTCCCTGAGACTTTGAATGTAATCAACGCATATGCCTAACCATGACAAAAGTTCCAATGCAATTGACAAGAACTATGTTTTCGATATAGATGACTTGACCATTCCTCGATGACCTAAAAGAATTGGCGCAAGTCGGTGTTAATCCAGATGCCCAAAGAATTGTCGTTGGTGCCCATCTGCGCCTGACGGTTGTGCTTGGTTGAGAAGACGTATTCAGTGCATGATGGATAACCGCGAAGTGCTATTTCTGAAGCCATCACCTATGGAGGATCTGTGTGAAGACATGTCTGAAAAGCTGAAGATCGAAGATGTGAGCGAAACTGTATGAGAAGTTTGGGACCCTTGGGGAAGCCAAGTGGAAAGTTTGATTACATGGTGAAGTATACTGTTCCTAAGAGCTACAAAATTCCTATTGAGGATGTTAAAGCGACCGGATGGGGAGACGATTTCGTAAGACTATGGATGTTAACACAAGAAGGATTTCCTCTGCTGATCTTGTGCCTAGAGTGGCACCTCTCATCATTACTTCTCCAAGACCAGTTCCATACATCTCTGACAAAGCCATCACTTGGAATTATGGAGCTGAGGTTTATTATCATGGCGTCAATCAAGACCCTCTGACCATTGAAGATCTTACAATTGAAGCTACCATTCCGATATTGACAACATCACGATCAAGTAAGGTGACTGTAACCGAAGAGTATTTTCTCCGAGATCTCTCTCCCAAAGACATCATGACTCCACTCGCATTCCAAATATTAAACCGCTCTCAAGTTGAGGGAAAACCATGACTCATCCCGCTGTATAAAGTACCAAAGGAAGTTGTCAAGACACCTCCAAACGAGAAATGGAGTAAATTCAAGATTATCAAGAAGAGTGACTACAACGTTGTGGAATGTTAGGACAGATTGGCCCAAGATCTCCATGCTTGCTCGCTCTTATGCTCGAGGCTCGTGCTAAAGCCTTGTGAAGTTTTGAAGAATGCTCACGTACTGCAAGACACTACTATCGATCAATTAGAAGTTTGTATTGCTAGCCTAGCCGCCAAAACGGCCTAGGCTTCTCTCGATGATTTGATCTGCTGAAGGAAACACAACAAAGCCTTGCACATCTCGTTGAATGCATGGGCATTACGTTGTCTCATGTTTTTATAGATACTGGCTCGCTCTAAATATACTATCAAGACTGCTCGATTGACTTGATGTTGAAGGATTGGTCTTGAAGCCCACATAGTTGTAAGAGCTTTTGATGGTTCTAAACTAACATTTGAGAGCTCATTGTGCTGATAAAATCGGTTCCCATTTTGACTCCATTTTGTCATGCGGACATCCGTCCAACTTACTTTTCCTACTTGGACGCCTCGATACACGGGCGGTGCTACAGTAACCTCTACCTTGCATCGAAACCAAGTACCAAAGAAGGGAAGGTTGTTACAGTCCGTGGTGAAGAGGAATACATGGTCACTCATCTACAGTCATTCCGATATCTCGAGATGGAAGGTGAATTCTTCGAAACTCCCTGTCAAGCTTTTTGTAAAGAAGTGTTATTGAGCATGGAAACTCCAATTCAGATGAAACCAAATAGGTTGTTTAGAGGACAACTATAGCTTTCTAAAAATTCCAAGAACACTCAAACATGTTAAAAATTGAGCAAGATACACCTTGTACAAGTTGGGCATTTTTGAAGAATTGCACAAAGAGAGATATCTGACAAAATCCAATTTTTTTTCCAAATGGGCATATAATTTTATGATCCGCATTGATCATAATATTATTTGTGACCTCTTGATGCTGCACGACCACCTTTTATTTGTTTGATTTATTTTTGAATTTAAAAGCATTTAATTCAAATTTAAATTAAATAAAATATGAAAACAAGGTATAATTTAAGTTGGGTTGGTTTTTTATCAGGCTTGAGGACCAAGGAAGCCCACACAACTTGCCAAATTCGTGCTAGCTCATGCAAGGAAGGAGAAATCAAATTTTGAAAAGATTTGATTTGAATTAAAGAGAAAATATTTTTGTATTGAAGAGGATATCTTTTTCATTCTTTTGCTTCAATCTTTCACTCTATAAATACCTATTACATTCACAAAGACCGTGGATTTAAACCCTAGCTCTGAAGCAACCCTAAAATTCAAAACTTTTCACAAAGTTGGCAAATTTGAGTTTGATTCTCCAGCCACTTCCAGCCACTCTCAAGCATCCCATTGTGTTCCTGAGGTAAGTTTGAGTAAGTACATCAAAACCATGGTTAAACATGCTTGAATCGAGCCATACATGAACATCCATATTCATACTTTTCTTGAATTTGTATTTTATTATTCTGTGTGTTTTAATCGAAACTAATCATTCTAATGTGATCATGAGACATCATAGACAGGATTTGGGCCATCGTTCATGAGCTTGAACGTCCAAATCGCGTTTTGCCATGATTAGGGTTTCTTGAACTGTTAGTTTCGAACCGGCCGATACAGGCGTTTTCATTCCAAACGGACACCACCATTGAACTCGCCATGGTCGATTTAGGGGGGTAGGGTATCCCTTTGCTTTTTATTTTTTCTATTTTGCAGGTTTGGAGTTTTCGCTCGCCGAAGAAGACGACCGGAGCTAGGGCTCTGGCGCCGTTGACTGGAATGGAGACCGGCGAGGCATGCGTGGCACTTCTACGCGTTCTGATTCGTCCATTCATACCACCTGGGTCCCACGCGTGTTGACTGTGTTTGAATTCCAATTTATGACACGTATTCCCCTATAATCAATTGTTTCAGACAAACACCAAGTACTTGGCTCGCCGCGGTGTGTTTTCTCCGTGAGGACTGGTTCGATCCTTGGCATGGCAATTTCTTTTTACTGCTTTGCAAACTAACTTTTTCTATTTCTTATTTTTCTTAATATTTTCCTTTTAATTTAATTTATCTTTAAATATTTTTTTTCATGCATTTAAAAATCACCAAAAATATTTTCCTTTTTGCATTTTAATTAGAAAAATGTTTATTTAATTTTTGACATTAAAATTAATATTTTTTGACAGGTTGTAACGTTTCGGACGATTTTTCTCGCTTTTCAATATTATGCAACTGCCTATGGGATGTAATAGTTTAATTAGGACTTTTACATTCCGCACTCCTATTGAGTAACTGCCCCAAAGCCATGTAATAGCGTAGGACTTTATCTTTCCGCAGTTTACTTTCCGTAATTTATTTTCCGCACCCTATAAACTGCTAGTAATTAGGCGTGCATGGCAAGATAAAAATGGACATAGATCACTTCTAATTTGCAAGATAACATATTTGAATTCAACACACTTTTCACACATGCACCCCTTAGGTAATTCTCTGTTGTCTTTCGATTAAATGGTCAAGTCCTCGAACGTAGAGGTATCCTAGCACCGCTGCCTACAAACATATCATCATCGTCCCTTCGATACAAAGATCATAGACCCACGATGTCGCCTACAAATACATGATCTAGTCCCACGATTGTTGCCTACGAAAAGTGATGATCGTCCCTTCGAATGTGCTAGGATACTTCCTACAAGTTGCCTTCTATGACCATCTGATGTCCCTTCAAATGTCCCTTACATCTAACTAATAGGTTACCTACCAACTAATGGTATGGATAGCACTTTTCTAAAGGAACGAAAATAACACGAAAATGACCATTCGAGTAGGTAATAAGACTTTTAGTTGCTTGCTCACAAAACTTTTCACACCACACACTTTTGTCAAAGTTCAAACTCTTTTCAAAAACGAAACATTTCCGAACACTTTGTATACATTCCTACATGAATCATTACAAAGTCAAAGCGAAATGCCTTTTCAAAACATTTTTGTCAAACACAGAAAGCACTTTTTTGAAAATGATCTAAGAGCAACTAAGAGCCTGAGATAACTCACGGATGGAAAGGGTGCTAATACCTTCCCTTTTCACAACCTTCTCCTTACTCGTAATCTAACGAAGGTCTTTTCCTGTTCTTTTCACCTTCCCTTAATTGATAAAAGAAAAGTCGGTGGCGACTCTTGCTATCCGCATTTGCGTATAAAAGAAAAACAAATCTCAAAGTCGGTTCACCGTATTACACTGGCAAAAGTAGGAACCTTAAATTTGGGAGGAATCACCACACCAGGAACAAGAGTTAGATCATCAAAATTCAGCCCGGACATCTTCAGATTTTCCACAGCATTCAGACGGTCTTCAAGCTGTTTGTATTTATCATCCTCAAAAGAGTACTGATCATTCTCATAATCTTCTTCCTTCTTTTCAGGATCACCCTGGTCTTCTTCTTTGCCCTTGACACTTCCCCGCTTTGACACTTCCTTCTAAAACTCTATCCGGCCGACCACCTTAGGACCCCTTTGTGACGCTCTTCCCATGTTGAGAACACCAATGAACTTCTTCTACTTGTTGATGAGCTTCACAAGTCTTCTTGACTGGACCAAGCTGGTGAACATTTCCTAGAACTGAGAATTCTGAGCTTGAAGATCTTTGACAGTTGAGGCATGAGCCATTTCTGCTAAAATAAATAGCGAAAAAATGAGAAAACCAATCTTCAATGTACCTGTTATGAAATGTTATGCCATGATATGCGATGTTTATGCAATGCAATGCAATGTTTTCAAGGACCTTCGGAACTTAAATTTGTTAAACAAACATGAACAAACATTTGTTAGTTCTCTTTGTATTATTTTTCTTTTTAAGTACAAAAGATAGTTCAGAAAAATAAAAGAACAACAATCCTAAAGCTCTAGGTATCCCATGGGCGCTTCCTCTTGGTGCCGAGGTAGGAGTTGATGTTCCGCTCCTCGTGAAGTAGCTTGGTCAACTCTAGTACCTTCTTCTCACTTGCATAACACTGAGCTTCGAATGTATCCTTTTCTTCTTTAAGTTGAATCCAGGATCTCTTCAAGTCTTCAAAATCCAAGAGGCATGTCGGGATGGAGAATAGTATAAGGTACGTCACCTATAGCAACAGGTTCCATAATTACTGGTAGAACAAGCGTGAATGGCATCATGAGGTTTTGAGCTCGAGCTCGCACCCATTTGAGGTAAGGTTCCCAAGGAATGGAATCATGAAGTTTTGAGCACGAGCCCACATCCATTTGAGGTAAGGTTCCAAATGAATAGAGTTTTTATGACCCAAAGTCCCTGATTATTTTTCTTCACCATGCCCCATGCTGTACAAACCTTTGACGATAATCTTGGAGATCATTGTCGTAGTCAAATACAATACTTTGGATAAGCATGTCATGAGAACCATCTCTTTGAGCACAACCAAATTGTCGTAGGGATAAATAAGGGTTGTAAGTGATACCTCCCTTTATACCAAGGAGTGGTAAATTAATGAATTCTCCACAGCGCTCGATGAAAGTGAAGTCTTCTTGAAAATAAAGACACCAACAAATATCTGAATGAGAGAGTGACATCAATCATTGAGACCACTTCAGACCATGTTCATTCTTCATTATTGATCGAGGAAGGTGCGAAATAAACCACCTGGATAATAACGGTATGCAACACATGAGAGTCCCTTGTCTTTTCATAGTACGAGTGTAAAGACAATTCAGAATATCTCCGAGCAAAGTAGGCACGGGATTATGAGTGAAGAAAATCTTGATGGCATTCAAGACTATGAATTGATCTCGATTAGGAAATAATACCAAACCATAGATTAGTAAAGCCAAAATTTCTTCGAAAGCGTCGAAACTCATAGCCTTTAAGACTTCTCAATCTTTCTTTATCAGAAACTTAGCAAGCAAACCCTAACTCTACTTCTTGTTTCCCAATTAGCTTCAATGTCTGAAAGCTTTAGATGTAAAGCTGATGCGATGTCTTTTAACCTCGGGAATTTTTCTGAGCTGGTAAATGGTATCTGATAAAGGAGAGGTATCCCGAGTAGCTTAGAAAACTCTTCAATTGTAGGTACCAACTGATAATCTGGGAATGTAAAGAAGTGATGTTTTAGATCAAAGAACTAAAATACGACGCTCATCATATCTTCTTCAAAACTAGACGTAACCAAGTCGAGTAGATAACCATGCCTCTTGATGAACTGAGATTGGTCGGGAACTTTTGAGACTAACTCCTTGAGTTGAGAAGGTATACCCACAAAGTTGATTCAGATAGTCTTCCTGGAAGCCATAACCCTACAACAAAGAGCAAAGATAAGTCTCTAGGTCCTTGAAATGGTTAGAAATGTTATGATGATATGATGTTATGATGTCATGATGTAATGTTTAAATAGCAAGCGCAAGCAATTCACACAACAGCCCTAGGTTTAAGGTTTGCATGAGATATAGTTGTTCACCCACCGGAGTTTAAGTTGGTTCAACCGTCCTACAATAGTAATCGGGTTCTAGGAATCTCATACCGTAGATCTTTCTCGACACTTTATTTCAAAGACGGATACCAAATGGTCGACCGAAACATCCCAAAAGTCAAATCTCAACGAGCGTAGCATCGAGTATCAACCAACCTCAGTTTGCACCAAAGCCGCAATCTCACTACCTTCTAATAGCCAAGATGGGTCAATTAGGGTTCTAAAAGTTTAGTTAGTGCTTGATGACACCACGCAGACGCCAAATATTTCCTCAATCAACATGAGGAACATCAGACATCCAAAATGTCGCACTAACCGTAGCCATCATTTTAACCGCTTCGCCTACACCGAACAATGGGTGATCTATTGCTACTTACCTAAGGAAACCTAGATCCGGGTGTAGGATTCCGCACAAGTATAATACCAAAGAAACCCTTAAAAGTAAAGAATACAAAGAAAACAAAAAGCGATTAAAAGTGATTAAAAACCCTAAGGTAACCTCTCTTTGGGTAGTGTCACCAGCAGAGTCGCCATTTCTATAACACGGTGGGAGAACTGACTTGTATGTTTTGCATTTTATTGCAAATGTTGCGGATAGCAAGAGTCGCCACCGAATTTTCTTTTATCAAATAAAGGAAAGGTGAAAATAATAGGAAAGACCTTTGATAGATTTTGAGTACGGGAGGTACTTATGAAAAGGGAAGGTATTAACACCTTTCCATCCGTAGTTATCTACGGGCTCTTAACTGCTTTAGCTCACTATTTGAAAACTCGCTCAGTGTGTGATTTGAAAATTATTTTGTTTTGACTTCATAATGATTCTTGTATCAGTCCTCAAGAATGTATGCAAAGTGTTTGAAAATATTGGCTTTGAAAATGTAACTTGTAATGATTCTCGTGTAAATGTATACAAAGTGTTTGTTTGGGAGTATTTTTGAAAAGAGTGTGAGGTGTACAAAGTATTTGTTTTGATTGAGCAAGCAATTCAGAGTCTTTATTACCTACTCCAAAGGTCCGTTTTGTTATTTTCCTTCCTTTAGGACAGTGCTATCCATACCATTAGTAGGTAACTCTATCCGCTGGATGTGAAAGGACAAGCTTAGGGTCATCGTAAGGTAATTGAAGGCAACATTGTAGGCAACAACCGAGGGACGAGATCATATATTCATAGGCAACATCGAGGGTCATTAAGGGACTATAATATTTGTGATGATTTTTGGATTGAGGGACTTTTTCTAATGGTACCCTTATGTTCGAGGGGTATGACCATTGTATTCGTAAGGCAACAAGAAAGGATACTCTAGGGGGTACAAGTGTGAAAAGTGTGTTCAATTGAGATATTTTATCTTTGAATTAGGGTGATCTAAGTTTGATTTTATGTCTTGTCATGCAATCCTATTAGCCATACATCTAAGAAGGTTATATAGTTATAGAGAAAGTAAATGTGGAAAAGTAAAGGTCCTACTCTATTACATAGCTTTGGGGCTTGCATAATAAGAGGCGGAAAAGTAAATGTAGAAAAGTAAATTTACGCTTATTACAAAAATATCCTTGCAACCAATACATCGATTTCTAGAATTTAAAATGTGAAATAAGTAAATAGATAATAAAAAAATGTTTCAAGTGTTAGGAAAATGTTAGAAACCTAATTACTATAAGAAAATATTTTTGAGTTTTTAGAAATCGATTTTAGTGAATAAACACGCTAATTCTACGTTAATTAGTATTAAATTAAGAAAAATATTTAAATGTGAATAAAAGAAAATGTTTTTAGTGTCAAAATTAAATAAATGTTTCATTGACCTAATTCTAAAATAAAAACATTTTTAAAGATTTTTAAGATAGTTAAAATAATTTTGAAAATAATTAAAATAAGAAAATAAAATATAGAAAAAGCATAGAAAAATTGAAGGAAAAAGGTGTTAAAAATAGGATTGTCCCGTCGAGGGTTGAACTAGTAACCCTTAGGTCACAAGTTGAAAATTACACCACTACACCACTACACCACTTGCCAATGGTGTTAGAATCTCGCCTCAGTATATGTATGCTTCTCGCAAATTCGAAAAATTATGAAAAATTGCAAAGGCGTAGATAAAACCTGCTCCTTAAGAGACAAAGAGGACTAGCACGCATGGTTAACTACTGGGGTGGTCATACATCCATTAATTTGGATACAAGGATAAATATATATATTGGTTTTTGCTTTCTAAAAATCAAACAACAAAGCAAAATACTCTGGGGGCCCGGGAATTTAAATCGTCCAATCGCACGCAGCCACACATGCCCTCGCTGGTCAATATAAAGTCAGGGACGTCGTAGCCATGCTCCGGTTGTCTTCTCCATCCACTGGAGGACCATATCCCCCTAAATCGAACCTCAAGAATTCAACGGTGGTGTTAGTTTGACTTGAATCGGCCTGTATCTAGAGTTTCAAAGCTCCTCACTTCGTATTCCCTAACAATGGTGAAACATGATTCTGGCCTCTAACCTTGGAAACAATAGCTCTAAACAATCACAAACATCAAGAACATGAATATATGAATTGAAACAATTTAAATGGCATGAATCAAGAGTTTGAGTTTCAAACCTTTACCAAATTAGTGCATTGGTTCGGGATGCTTGGAATGGCGTAAGAGCTTGGATTAATTGGTCGGAAATTTGACTTTGAGTATGCCCTAGTTACTTAAATTTTTTAAGAATTTCTAGGGTTTTTAGAGGCAGCCACTCGTGTCTTTCTCATCTGGCCTTGTAGAATATATAATGAGGAAAAATTAGGTTAAAAAATGCATTGGAATATATTGCATTAATTGTAAGAATATTTGATTGAAAATCAAATGCAAATCTTCCAATTTTGATCAAATTCCATGCAAATCTTTCCTTGTGCATTTATTGCCAGCTTGCTATGACTTACTTGGATCTCATGACATTTGAACAACAAGCCCACACACATTTCATCTTGTTTTGGAATTAGAAACAAGTTTATACCATGAAAACATAGGCCCATTTGGAGGAAATTCAAGATTGATCAATGTTTTCTTCATGGACCTTTTCAAATTTTCCAATTTTGCTCAACACATAACTTGCTCAATTTTGATTATTTGAGATTGTTCGGACTTTTAGAAAGCTTAAGATATCCTTTAAATTCTACTTTTAGTTTCATCTTATTGAAGCTTCCATGCTCATGTACACTTCTTTGGAAAAATATGACTTTTTGTTGACTTTTAGAAGGTCCTATAATGTCTTGACCCATATCTTTCAAAAGAAGCATTTTTGGGTAGAGCTTGTGAGAGTAAAAGTTGTAGAGAATTGAATTTCCTTTAAAATGATCTTTGGTGGAAAAATTTCTGATGAATTATGTGAAAGTTATACAAGAGCGACTCATTGAGGATGAGGACATTTGGACACACACAGATCTTCAGCACGAAGAGACTTGTATCGCAATTTAAGAATAAGAAGAAATAACGACAAAGGACCTCATGGGAAAAAGAACATAAGAGCACGTGGCGAGAGCGATATCACAAGACAGAGAACATTCATTGCGTAAGACCTCCAAACAAGTACGGAGAACGCCCAAACATGTATGGTCTTTAGATGAGGACGATGGCAGAGGACTCAAAGATAAAAATGAGGATGCGTGGCTAGAGCGAACTCACTAAGAAGAGAACACCGTAGATAGACACTTAAAACAATATTCCTGGTTAAATCAGACGATACATATTGTCATACCCCAAAATTTGCTCTCCTACTTCTCAAGACATTTCATACATCCCCACTCAAAGACTTCACAAGGGTTAACCATACAAACCTCTCCTAGGCAATCATCCTAAACTAGGGTTTGGTTATCCTCGATCAGATGGACTTCCAACATCTGTAGTGATCATCATGCCTCATCATATGCTTCAAAGAATCTCCATGTCAAGTTTCAAGCCTTACAAGTCAAGTTTCCTCGCATAATTGCTCGATGGTTGAAAATCAATCAGATTAGACAAAAGTCAACTATGGTTAACATACAACAAACTTCATGATTTTTGGTCAACATCCATATTTTGAAGTTACATTCATCATTTGATCAAGGGTTGATCATGATTCATCAAGAAAACTCAAGATTTGATCAAAAGTCAAACTTTCCAAATTAGGGTTTTCTAGGGAAAAGTCAACTGAACTTTGACTGAGCATAACTTTCTCATACTTTATCAGAAATTTTTCCACCACCTCTCATTTTGAAGGAAATTCAATCCTCTACAACTTCATGTCTCACAAGAAAAGTCAGAAAATGCTTCATTTTGAAGATATGGATCAAAACATTACAGGTCCTTTTTAAAGTCAACAGAAAGTCAACTTTTTGTAAAGAGGTGTTATTGAGCATGAAAACTCCATTTGAGATGAAACCAAAGAGGTTGTTTAGAGGACATATACAGCTTTCTAAAAAGTCCAAGACATCTACATCAAAATTGATAAAAATACACCTTGCACAAGTTGGGCCTATAATTTTATGATCCAAACTTGATCATAATATTATTCAAAACTCTTGATGCCTTTCCACGACCCTTTTCTTATTTTTTGATTGATTTTTGAATTTAAAAGCATTTAACTCAAATTTAAATTAAATAAAATATGAAAACAAGGTGTAAAACAAGTTGGGTTGGATTTCTATCAAACTTGAGGACCAAAGAAGCCCACAATACATGCCAATTTCGTGCAAGATCATACAAGGAAGAGAAAATCAAATTTTGGAAAGATGTGATAAAAGTTGAAGAGAAAATATTTTTGCATTCAAAGGCATATCTTTTTTCATTCTTTTTGCTCCAATCTCTTGCATTATAAATACAGAACACATCCACAAGACAAAAGGACGAAACCCTAGCCCCATGAAGCAACCCTAATTTTCTCAAAATTCTTACAAAGTTGCAATTTTCGAATTTTGTTTTCCAGCAGGTTTCAAGGAGATTCAAGTATCCTATCATGTTCCTGAGCATTCCAACAATCCATCCCAGCCCTTACACGAAGCCAAAGGACTCCAAATCGTGCCATCCAAGTCCCACCGGTTTGGTATATTTCTCAAATTCGATTTTCAAAATCTATGCATTATTAATCGTTGCTTATTTGTTTGATCTCGTGGAATCCATTAGAATGTGTTTGATGCATTACATGTAAGCTTTAATGCAGAAATCATGAACTGCCATTGTTAGGGCTTCTAGAACTGTTCGTTTCGAAACACACTTTCCAGGCCGATTCAAGACGAAAGAACACAACCATCGTGTTCGCATTTCGAATTGGGGGTAGGGTCCCTTTGCTCTTTATTCCGCTATTTTGTAGGTTTCGTGAGGAGGTTGCCGAGAAGACGACCGAGTAGGGTCCCGCCGTTGATCGGATCGACCAGCAAGGCATGCGTGGCGCAATGGTGCATTCTCGATTCGCTCTCACGCTACAACCGGGTCCCACGTTGACCGTGTTTGAAAATTCAAACATGACACGGTGCAACACTTATAAGCCATTGATTCCATTCCTATAACACCAAGGCAGCCTAGCTCAGATGGTAACGTGTTTCTTGGTTTATCCAGAAGGTCCTGGGTTCGATCCTGGCTTCCAGCTTTTCTTTTTATCACTTTTCCAAAACTAACTCCTTTTCTTTATTTTCTTAATATTTTCTTATTTAATATAATTTCACTTCAAATATTTTTCTCATGCATTTAAAAATCACCAAAAATATTATCCTTTTGCATTTTAATCAGAAAAATACTTATTTAATTTTTGACATTAAAATTAATATTTTTGCATGCATATTTTAATTAATTGCTAATTAACCGTTAATTTGACTTTTAATTATCAAAATCGATCCGTAAAATTCCCAAAAATTTCTATATCATCTATTCAAAGATGACTAACCCAAAACATTTTTTCCGATCCAAAATCTTTTTTATTAATATTTTTCTCTTATGCGAATTTTCATATTTTCCGATTATGTATCCGTCACAGTTGTAATGTTTTTACTATTTTTCTCGCTTTTCAATATTATGTAACGCCATGGGATGTAATAGTTTAATTAGGGCTTTTACTTTCGCACCTATTATGTAACCGCCTAAAGCCATGTAATAGCGAGACTTTATTTTCCTCACTTTACTTTCAAAGAATTTATTTTCCGCACCCCATAAACCGCTTGTAATTAGGCGGTATGGCAAGATAAAACAACATAGATCACTTCTAATTGCAAGATAACATATCCGAATTCAACGCACTCTTTTCACACATGCACCCTTTGTAATTTCTCGCTTTCAATAAATGGTCAAGTCCTCGAACATAGAGGTATTCGAGCACCGCTTCCTACAAATATATCATCATAGTCCTTCAATCAAAGATCATAGTCCCCGACGTTGTTAAAAGTGACGCTACGAGGAATCGAATCAATTCGGATTCTCCGCTCAAACGATTTACTCTTTTGATTTACTTATAAAGATGCATGAGCATCAAGCTTTATTATTTTCAACACAAGAAAAATGATTATGAAAAAGGGAAAGTCATAATACCCTCAATTGATATGATATGCATTACGACTAGCGCGAACTAGACGTAACGCATTGGGGAGATTCCGGGCAAGGGGGTTTGTTATATAAAGTGAATAGATGGAGCACCCTATATATATATATATAGTTATCTATAGCTTTATATATGAATATGTTTGATATGTTTGTGTGTTTTAATTGCTATTTCTATGATTGGGAAAGTTTCTCCTTTGGATTTTAAGAAGGGTAGATTATGTGGGATCCTAGGTTTTGTTATTATTGTGCTCGCAAAGATCATTGGGATCTTCTGCATACATATCCCTTAATGGGAATCAGAGCATTTGTAGCTCGGATCTAAAGGGATTTATGGTTTGTTTGGTTTGAGGAAGAAAGAAATTTGCTCGGCAAGGATGAGACCTTGTGCCTACGTGTTCTCAAAGGGATGTTGAGAAAGTCAGAGCAATCGTAGTTCCCACTTATGCTAGTGGAAGAAACGGAAGTTATTAAGAGACAAAGACGAATGTCATCTTAATGAAAAATGTATCTAATCTATTTCATCACATACATTTTGAAAGGTTGATTGATTAAAATCTTTCATCGTAAGTTATAGGTGTTTGCTTGAGTGTACAAGCTGCTACTACTTATGAGTTTTAGAAAGATGTTTTGAAAGATGATTGAATCTTTTAATTGTAAGCATTGGGTGTTTTGCTTGAGTGTACAAGCGTTACCAATTACGATTAAGAGATGTTTTTGTTTGAAAAGAGTTTGAAAAAGTTTTTGATTGTATGTGATGTGATAGATGAGATACTTCTTCCATAGAGATGATAGATGTCTAAATCTCGAGGAGAAATTGATTGGATTAGGGGGATGCTTTTAAGAAGCCCATGGGTCCTTGTATTGTAAGCCCAAGAGGAGGCATTCTGAGGGTCATCGAGGGTCCTTGTATGAAGCTCAAGAGGAAGCTATAGGGTATGGCTTTGGCTTTAAGAAGGGTTTCACCGGAAACCATCCTCTTAGGATTTGAGCGATTTCACCGGAAATCATACTCTGTGGTTCTATCCTAGCTGGTGATTCTTTGTATTGAAGCCCAATAGAGGTGTTAAGAGATTTCCGATCTCTTCTTGTTTGATGCCCAAGAGAAGGCTAAACTCAATGAGGAGTTCTTTTGAACGAAGCCCAAGAGGAGGTCGACTCAACAGGAGTGTTGTCTTATATGAAGCCTAAGCGGAGGCTAAACTCGATGAATGAGTTTTCTTATATGAAGCCTAAGAGGAGGTGAACTCGTGTGAAATGAGTTACCTTGTACAAAGCCCAAGAGAGGCTAACTCAGTGGGGAACTTAATGGTTAGACTAGTTGTTATGTTATAACTGAATAGTTATATAAACAAGTATATGAAGTTTATTCACAGGAGTTTATGAAGGAAAATATAAACAAATGTATGATGTTTATTTATAAGAGTTTATGAAGGAAAATATAAACAAATGTATGTGAAACAAACGTTCGAAACGAGCGTAACTTGATTATTTACAAGTTTGAATTATGTACAAAGGAATGAATATGTACACGAATGAGTATTTATGTACGAGGAAATGAATATGTACATAGGAGGGTTGGGACTTACACCATGAGGGAGGCCCATTGGTTTAAAAGCGCCCGGAATAATGCTCCTTTTAATACCAATGGTATTCAAGTATATACAAGCGAAATGAAAACAAACGGACAAAGTTTGTCTATACTTGAATATTTACAAAGACGCTCAGATTATGTACAAGTAAAAATTGTTATGTACATAAAAGAATTTGATATGTACAAGGAAAATAACTATGTACATAAAAATAATTTGGGACTTACAATGAGGGAGGCCCATGATCGGTTAAGAAATTCGAGGAAAACGAGTTCTTTTATCTTCAAATCGGTCGATCATGGAAAAAGAGTGTAAGTTTGATGAAAAGTTTTGAAAAGATCTTAAAAGTTTTCTAAAGGATGAAATATACTTACAAGAAGTTTGAAAAGTTTCGGTTTCAAAGTTTGAAAGAAACGCCCTGAAAGTGCTTTGAAAAGTACTCAAATGTATCGCTTCGCTCGATGAAAATGTAATCAAAAGAAAGTATTTTGAATTTTTGACATCATCCTAAAATAGACATGTTAAATGACACGTGTGAAAAATCACCTCAAAATGAGGAGTTTTGATTGGTTTTGAAAGAGTCAACGTTTGAAAAAAAATATGAAGAGAAAACAAAAGTTTATAAAATGGTCCCAAGGCTACTCGAACTCGGACCATTGGCTAGGCAAGGCAAGTGACTTAAAGGTGAGTGGCAACCATCGGCGGCAATACATCCGCTCACTTATGCCAATCCAATTAATTATATTATAAACGAAAATTTAAATTTGAAAACACGCGAACTCATCTTCTTCTTCCTCGATCCTTCAATCACCATGGATTCTTTGTTTCTCAATGAAATTGCTCGATGTAAACATCAAACTTGATCGAAATTGAACCAGAACATGATGATGTGGGTTAATTTCATTTATTTTTAGTTTAACATGATTAAATTTCCGTAAAACAAGAACCCTAATTCCTAAAAATCAAATTGAAATTGTGTGATCATGGAATTAAGCAATTGGTTTAGGGTTAATGATCGGTGATGGTGTAAACAAAACGACCAAGAGTTTTTGAACTGGAAGTTAGAAATCAAGGAGTTCAAGTTTGAGTTCTTACCTCTTGAAGCTCAGATCGAAATCTTCAAAGGAGTGTTTCCATTGATGTTCGAGGATCATTGAGCACCAAGTGAACCTTATGGAAGGTGTTTGACCACTATGCACACTCGAATTGGTCCGAACTCTACCCAAGTCCACCTGCATATGCTCAAATTGAAACTCGAATTCGGGGTTAGAGGTGTTATGTCAAAAGTAATGATCCATCATCCATATGGAGCATGTTGATGATGTTTGAATCAAAAATCAAGATTAGCTCGAGCCAATTATCTGCTTGAATGATAAGGAAGTTTTGCAAGTTTGGAATTTTGAAATGTAATTCTGGTTTTAGTTGTTCTTGTGTTTATTTTAAGTTTCAAACTAGTTCTATTTGATGTTTAAGACATGTTAGACACCAAGTTTCTCATAGTGTTTCACAAAATTTGAAAATGCAAGAATTCTCACTTTGAACTATGTAACTTGAATTTTAAGAAAGAAGAGAAAGCTTGTTCTTGCATAGCTTTGGTGTAGTTTCAAATTGCAAACATGACTCTATTTATAGGTCAAAATCGATTAACAAGCAAAGAAGATTGGCTTGGATTTGGACAACTTGCCTTAGAGGGCAAGAAAGTCATTTTTGCCATAAATGCAAAAGGAACCTTCCTTTTAACCATGGTTAAATTTCAACTTGATATTATCTCATCATAATTACTTCCCATCTGATTTTTATCAGCTCTATCTATCTTGGCTAGGTGGCAACGCTTCTAGAAGGAAAGAAAAATCAAAATGACTTGTAATCTTTGAAGCATGAACTTGAAACTTATGATTTTGGAGCTCTATGTTTCAAAATCAAAACTATAGCTAGACAGAATGGATTTGCAAGTTCTTGGACATTTTGGAAAGCTTGTTTCAAGGGCTACAACTTTCATGTTTTGAGTTTTTCCTAATTTCAAATGGAACTATGTGAAAAATTGCCATGAAAGTAGGAAAAAATGTGAAATTTTAACACTTGAAAATTTTTCTAAGTGTTGAAAATTTTGACTTTTTGTTGACTTTTCAAAATTTCTTGATATTTTATGATCATTATGGATCATTTGAAGTATTTTGATGATTGAAAAGTTTTGTCTTGAAAAGTTGACCAAAAGTCAAAGTTTGACTTTTCAAAGGCGTATGAAATTTCATCGATGATCCAAATCGACTAATGAAAATTGTGAACTCGTGATGTTTTGAATCAAGAAATTAGGTCAAGAGGTTGTATTGAGATATGAAGATCAATCTCAAGCAAAAAGTAATTCATGGATAAAAAAACTTGATTGCTTATCCTCGATGAAAACCCTAATTGGTCGATCCCGATAGATCACGAGGAAAAGTTGGATATCCAAGATCGAGGTTGATAATTTGATTAAGCTAGATCAATTGAGGTGAGTGAAACTCAAACCCTAATTGATTACCTCTTGAATCGATGAAAATTGATGAAACCCTAATTTTGACCGTAGAAGCCACCCCGATTAATTTGCTCGAATCGTAGGATGCAATGATGCAAATGTGTGGTATATTAGGTCAAAATTGGGGTATGTACGGGTCACGTAAAACATGATCTTTTCCCCGATTGTTGCCTACGAAAGTGATGATCGTCCTTCGAATGTGCTAGCATACTCCTAAGTTGCCTTCTATGACCATCCGATGTCCCTTCAATGTCCCTCTACATCCAACAAATAGGTTACCTACCAACTAATGGTACGGATAGCAATATTCTAAAGGAACGTGAAATAACGAAAACGACCATTCCGAGTAGGTAATAAGACTTTAGTTGCTTGCTCAATCAAATACTTTTCACACCTCACACTTTTATCAAAGTTCAAACTTTTCAAAACGAAACATTTCCAAACACTTTGTATACATTCCTACATAAATCATTACAAAGTCAACGCGAAATGCCTTTTCAAAATTTTTGTCAAACACACGTAAAGCACTTTTAAAATGAGCTAGAAGTAACTAAGAGCCTGTGAGAAACTACGGATGGAAAGGGTGCTAATACCTTCCTTTTCATAACCTTCTACCTTACTCGTAATCTAACGAAGGTCTTTTCCTGTTCTATTCACCTTCCCTTAATTGGATAAAAGAAAAGTTGGCATAGTCATGCTATCCGCAATATTTTGCATAAAAGTAAAACAAATTCTCAAAGTCGGCTTCACAGACATGAATCAAGCGATCCGGGAGACACCCTAAAGAGAGAATACCTTAGGGATTTCTAGATCACTTCATCGCTTCGCTTGATTTGTATGCTTTACTTTTAAGGGTTTCTTGGTATTATATTTGTGGGGATCCTACACCCGATCCGTGTTTCCTTAGGTAAAGTAATAGATCGCGACTGTTAGACGATATCGAAACGGTCAACATGATGGCTACGTTAGTGTGACACTTTGATGTCCTAATACTCTTCATTTCCAAGTTGAGGATAGTATTTGTCATGCGGTGTCATCAAGACTAACTCAACTTTTAGAACTCTAATTGACCCATCTTGGCCATTAGAAGGTAGGAGACCGATTTTGGTGCATTAAGGTTGGTTGATACCGATGCTACACTCAAGAAGATCCACTTTCGGATGTTTCGTCACCACTTGGTATTCGATTGAAATAAAGCCTACGAGAAAGATCAATGATATGAGATTCCTAGAACCCGCTACTATTATAGACAGTGATGAACCAACTCAAAATTTGGTAGGGTAGACACCTATACCTCATGCAAGCCTTAAACCTAGGGCTATTGTGTGAATTGTTTGTGCTTACTAAACATGACATCATGACATCATCGCATTGCATATCATTTCTAACTATTTCAAGGACCTAGGATTTATCTTTTGCTCGTAGGATTATGGCTTCTAGAAAGACTATCCAATCACTTCATGAGTGTACCTTTTCACCAAAGAATTGATTTCTAAATTCCCAATCATGCTCAGCTCATCAAAAGACATGGTTATCTACTTGACTTGGTTATCTCCGTTTGAAGAAGATATGATGCACGCCTTATTCCGGCTTTGATCCGAAACCCATTGCTTTACATTCCCAAATTATCGCTAGTTCCTACCTTGAAGAGTTCTCTAAGCTACTGGGATACCTATTCTTGATCAAATGCCATTCATCGGTTTAGAAAAGGTTCCTAGGTATGAAGACATTACATCAGCATTACATCTAAAACGCTCAGACATTGAAGTCAATTGGGAAACAAGAAGCGAAGTTAAGGGTTTACTTGCCAAGTTCCTAATAAAGAAAGCCCGAGAATTCCACAAAGCTATGAGTTTCCATGCATTCGAAGACATCTTGGCCTTGCTAATCTATGGTTTGGTTCTATTTCCTAACTCGGATCAGTTCATAGACGTGAACACCATCAAGATATTTCTTACCCGCAATCCTGTGCCTACCTTACTTGGAGACATTCTACATTCTCTCCACACTCGTACTATCAAAAGACAAGGAACTCTCATGTGTTGCATACCGTTGCTTTCCAGGTGGTTTATTTCGCACCTTCCTCAATCAGTTTTAAAGAACGAACAAAGATTAAAGTGGTCTCAAAGACTAATGTCACTCTCTTATTCAGATATCCGTTGGTGTCTTTTCTCTCAAAAGGACTTCACATTCATCGAGCGCCATGGGAATTCCTAATGTACCACTCCTGGCATAAGGAGGTATTATTACAACCCTTCTCTAGCTCTACGCCTTTGGTTATGCTCAAGAGATGGTCCGTGATATGCTTCTAAAAGATATTGTGTTCGACTACAACCATGATCTCCGTAATTACCGATTTAAGGTTCATACACGCTGGGGCATGGTAAAGAAGATCGATACCAAGACTTTGGGGAACCAAAACTCCATTCCTTGGGAACCTTACCTCAAATGGGTGCGAGCTTGAGCTCAAAACCTCATGATGCCATTCACGCCTATTCTACCAGTAATTATGGAACCTGTTGCTATAGGTGACGAATCCTACACTATTCTCCATCCCGACATGCCTACGGATTTTGAAGACTTGAAGAGATCCTGGATTCAACTAAAAGAAGAAAGGGATACATTTGAAGCTCAGTGCTATGCAAGCGAGAAGAAGGTACTAGAGTTGACCAAGCTACTTCACGAGGAGCGGAACATCAACGCTTACTTCAACACCAAGAGGAAGCGCCCATGGGATACTTAGAGCTTTAGGATTTTTGTTCTTTTATTTTTCAAACTATCTTTTGTACTTAAAAAGAAAAAGAATAAAAAGAAACTAATAAAGTTTGTTCATGCTTGTTTAACAAATTTAAATTCCTAAGGTCCTTGAAAACATTGCATTACATTTGCATAAACATCGCATATCATGGCATAACATTTCATAACAGGTACATTGAAGATCGGTTTTCTCATTTTCTCGCTATTTATTTTAGCAGAAATGGCTCTTGAACAGATCATCAAAGATCTTCGTGCTCGAATGCTGGGCCGTGAAATGTTCACCAGCCTGGTCCAAGGCCAAGAAGATCCAAGAAACTCATCAACAAGAAGAAGAAGGTCATCAGGTGTTCTCAACATGTACGCACAAAGGTGGTCCTAGAGTGGTCACCGGATAGAACTCTCGAGAGTGTCAAACCGAGGAAGTGTCAAGGGAACGAAGAAGACCAAATGAGCCGAGAAGGAAGAAGATTAGAATGATCAAGATTTTATGAGGATGACAAATACAAGCAACTTGAAGACCGTCTAATGTTGTGGAAAATTTAAAATGTCGTGGCTGAATTTTGATGATCCGAGTCTTGTCCCTAGTATGGTGATTCCTCAAGTTCAAGGTTCCTACTTTTGCCAAGTATGATGGAATTTCTTGTCCGTCGCATTGAAGTCCTATGTTCAAGATCAACCCCACAATCGATGACATAAATTTATGGATTCATTATTTCAAGAGAGTTTGGGAACTCAATCGAGTGGTATTATCAACTAGAAAGTGACCACATCCGCACTGGAGTGACTTAGAAGATGCTTTCTACAAACAATATGAGTACAATGTGAATTGGCACCCACCGCATGCAACTCACGTAGCATGTCTATGGGTCGATGAGAAGTTCAAAGAGTATGCTCGTAAATGGAGAGATCTAGTAGGCGATTTCAACCACCCTTGTCTAATAGGGAGTTGGTCGATATGTTTACGGAACACCGACAGCCCATTCTTCAATCATCGATTGGAAATTCTTCATCCGGATTCACCGATGATATTGACAGAGAGCGCATTGAGGTCGGAATCAAGAGCGGAAAGATTCGTAGAGTCATCCTCTCAAGAGATCTTTTGGTGGTAAGAAAGAAGCCAATGCTGTGTATGGTCAGAAAAGCCGAGCCAAGACCAACCGTGCTCAATCTGTGGGGGTAGTTGTAATCTTCAATCCTACATCACCACAACCTCAGCGAGACAACGCGCGTAACCAGAACGCGCCACGAAGACAGTTTACAAAGATCAACATGCCATTGTCGCAAGCCTTGCAACACATGTTGAAAGCCGAGCAGATTACCTTGAGGGATCCTCCTCAAAACATCAACACCTCCTCTCCGAGATACAATCCTAATGCTAAGTGTGCTTACCATCCAACAAAGACAGACATAACACTGATGATTGTTGGGCTCTGAAGAACAAGATTCAAGACATGATTGACGCTAAAGAGATTGAGTTTGATCCTCCTGTTGAGACTCCCAATGTGATCAACGCACCGATGCCTAACCATGGCAAAAGTTCCAATGCTATTGACAAGAACTCTTATGTTTTTAATATAGATGACTTGACCATTCGTCTCGATGATTAAGAAGAATATGCTGCAAGTTGTCAATCTAGGATGCCCAGAGAATTGTCGTTGGTGCCCATCTCTGATGGTTTGCTTGGTTGAGAAGACGATTCAGGCATGATGGATAACCGAAGTGCTATTTTTGAAGCCATCACCGTGGAGAGTCTGTGAAGACTTGTCTAAGAATCAAGATCAAAGACGGAGCTAAACTGCACTTAAGTCCGAGATACCTTGGGGCAGCAATGAAAAGTACGATTACATGGTGAAGTATATTGTTCCCGAAAGCTACAAGGTTCCTATATGAAGATGTTAAGGCGAGGATGGGGAGATGATTTTAAGACTATGCTCGATGTTAACAAAATAAGGATTTCTCGCGATCCCCGTGCCTAGAGTGGCACCTCTCATCATTACTTCTCCTGCACGCCCATACTCCTCCGACAAAGCTATATCGTGGAACTATGGAGCTAGGGTTTACTATCATGGCGCAAACAAGACCCTCTCGACCATTGAGGACATTACAGCTTGAAGCTATCATTCCTAACATTGACAACATCACCGGATCAAGTGGTGACCGTAACCGAAGAGTGTTCTTCTAGAAATCTCTCCTCCAAAAGACATCGCGACTCAACAAGATTCCAATATCGAATCCTGGCTAGTAGGAAAGAACCTGTACTCATCCGCTTCCATGTATACCAAAGGAAGTTGTCAAGACACTCCAAACGAGAAATGGAGGAAATTCAAGATCATCAAGAAGAGTGATTACAATGTTGTGGAACACTAGGACAGACTGGCCCAAGATATCCATGCTTGCTCGCTCTTGTTTCGAGGCTCATGCTAAAGCCTTGGTGAATTTTTAAAGAATGCTCACGTATCGCAGGACACTACTATCGACGCTTTGAAGTTTGTATATAGCTGCCAACAACGGCCTAGGCTTTTCTCGATGTTGATTTGACTTCTCGGAAGGAACACAACAAAGCCTTGCACATCTCTATTGAATGCAAGGGTATTACATTGTCTCATGTTTTGGTAGATACCGTTCACCAATATCCTATCAAGACCTGCCGACCGACTCGATGTTGAAGGATTGGTCCTAAAGCCCAAAGACATAATCGTGAGAGCTTTTGATGGTTCTAAATGAACAGACTTTGAGAGCTCTATTCTGCTGTAAAGTCGGTTCCCAAACTTTCAACTCCACTTTTGTCATGGACATCCGTCCTTTACTTTTCCTACTTGGACGCCTTGGATACATGGGTAGGCGCACATTTTACCTTGCATCGGTCAAGTACCCGTGAAGGGGAATTGGAAGATGCGGTGAAGAGGAATACATGGTCACTATCTACATTTATTCCGATATCCCGAAATGGAAGGTGAATTCTTCAAAACTCCTTGTCAATCTTTCGAAACAGTTCTAAGAGTCATGCCTGTTGACTTTCCTGTCACTCCTAAAGTTACACAAGTCCCGCTTAGGATGGCTTCACAATGATGCTCAAGCATAGCTAAAGAAGGAGGTAATGCTATTTGGGGTCGGCCCCGATCTTCCGCTCAAATTTGACAAGATCGGTTTAGCTTCACTATCAAAGGTCGAAGATGATATGTCGTGAACGAGCCGCCAGCTTCCTTTCCGACGCAAAGGTGGAGTTCATATGAAGACGATGACAACGATTTCGACATCCAGAAGTGGATCTTCCCAATTCCCGACAACGGACTCAAGAATGGAAGGTCAAGACGCCATACCAATCTCCTTTAGACAGAGTAATTGCTTTTGTTTTTGTTTTACTTTTCGCTTCTATGATTCAAACAATAAACTTTAAAGCCTAGTGATTGCCCGGGGCACCATGGCTCGCTTGTGAGGGTTATTATCTCGTCATTTTCATATTTTCATTCAATAAAATCGTTGGACTTTGCATTTAAATGTTGTTTTCTTTACTTTATCACCCTTCAAAAAGCTATGTGTTCTTACACACCCACGTGATACATCGCAGATTCACTCCGAATCGTTGATAAAAATTTATGCTATTGCTAAATATTACTTCGATAATCCGATCATGCCAAGATGAAGGTGAGGAAGATTGTGAAGTGCTAGGAGAACTTGTCGACTACTACAACAAGAAGAGCAAGTTATACACCACACAAAGAGCTAGTTGAGGTTGTGAATTCGGGTAATCGATGAAGATGTAAAGATATCAAGATAGGAGCAGGACTTGAGAACAAGGTTAAAGAAAGATTGATTCAGATGCTACGTAGACTATATCGAGGTTTTGCTTGGTCATACGAAGACATGCCGCTCAATGCCGGTTTCCTAGTCACATTTTATCCACAATGGTTGCAAATGTGGTCTCGTGATCTAAGAAGGATGGCAAAGTACGAATGTGTGTGGATTACGTAGATTTGAACAGAGCAAGTCCGAAAGACGATTTCCACCTCATATCGATGTTCTAGTTGACAACACCGCCAAAGATAAGGTTTTCTCTTCATGGATGGTTTCTCCGCCATAATCAGATCAAATGGCCTCAAGACATGGAGAAGACTACTTTCGTTACACAAAGGAACTTTCACAAGGTCATGCCGCTTGAATAAAACACAGCGCCACTTATCGCCGCTCCATGGTGGCATTATTTCATGACATGATTCATCACGAGATGTAGGTCTACGATTTACGATAGCTCGATCACGTACTAAAGAGGAACATCTCGATCATTTGAGGAAACTGCTTGATGATCGAAAAATACCGACTAAGACTCAATCCCAACAAGTGCATTGGAGTAAGATCCAGAAACTCCTAGGGTTTGTTGTCGTGGTAAAGGTATGAAGTTGACGCCAAGGTTAAAGCTATTTAAGAAATGCCAGCCCCAAAGACCGAGAAGGAAGTCGAGGTTTCGGACGATTGAATTACATTGCCGTATCTATTGACATCTAACTGCTATTGGAGCCAATCTTCGCCATCAAGAAAGACTGGCAAGGAATGGAACGACAATTTCCGCATCGCTTTTGACAAAATCAAGGAGTACCTACGTAATCCTCCTATTCTCGATGCCGCCTCAAGGAAGACCTTTATCATGTACTGATGTTGTTAGAGAATCAATGGGTGTGGTTGTAAATATGATTTAGTCTCGGTCGAAAAGAGTATGCAATATACTCATACCTTAGCAAAAAGTTTACCGATCAGAAACAAGATACTCACAAATGAGAAAACTTGTAGCGCTTGGCTTCGATGCCACGACTAAGACAGATATGTCGATTACACTACTTTTTTGATCTCCAAGATGGATCCGAGAAATACATATTCAGAAACCATCTCTCGAAGAATAGCAAGATGGCAAATGATCTTGATCGAATACTATCCAATATACTTCTTTAAAGCGATCAAAGGAAGTGTGTAGCCGATCATTTGGCCTATCAAGCCATAGATGACTATCGCCCATGCAAAGTCAATTTCCGCATTTAAGATGTTTTATTAATTCATCGACATGAAGAACTGTGACTGCATTTAAGGACCTCGAATGTGATCCCGATGGACTATGGTCTTTGATGGAGCCTCAAAGACTTGGCAATGGCATTGGCGCCATCATTACATCTCCTATAGGCGACATACGCCTTTCACCGCCAGATTATGTTTCGGCCATTAACAACATGGCCAATACGAAGGCAAGGCCATGGGTATTAAATCGCTATTGACTTAAGAATCAAGTTCTTGCAGTGTATGGAGACTCAGCCAGTGATCAGTCGATAAAAGGCTTATCGATATCAAGCATCCGAATCTCATTCCATATCGAGCATGTTTTAAGTCCGATCCTACTAAGAGATCACTTTCGATCATATTCCACGAGAAGAGAATCACGACGATTAGCTACTATGTCGCCTATGTTTAAGGTCATATGGGACAACGAGGCTCCCAAATTATCATTGAGAAATTTAACCAAAGATACCTGCTTGAATATGATACAGTAAGAGAAACGCTGGTTCAACGAATGAAGATATCTTGAGACTCGTGAATATCCTGGTAGGCATCCGTCAAGGACAAGAAATTTCTGAGAAGATTTGCATCCAAATTTTCCTTAACAACTTAATATCTTATAAGCTTAATCAATGACACAGTGCTTACTCGATGTGTAGACGAAAATCATGGAACAAATCATGGAAGAGTTACATTTATTATTTGGTACCCATTCCAAAGGGACATACAATGGCTAAGAAGATTCCGAGAATAGGTTACTATTGGTCCACCATGGAAGTCGATTGTCACCACTATGCCGATCTTGTCACAAATGCCATATATGCATACACAGTAACGTACCAAAGACCATTGAATGTTCGAGATCACCGGCTTTTTCGAATGTAAGATCACATGATCGAGAAATCAAAGCCTCCAATGGAAATCGTCATCCTAGTAATTGACTATTTCACCAAATGGGTATACCTCGTCTGATCTATTACTAAGAATGTCAGGTTTCGATTATCAAGCATAATCTTATCCACGCAGTATGCACTTAAAGGATTATCACGTATAACGCTCTAATATCAACAACAAATGATAACCGAACTCTACACGCAATTCAAGATCAAGCATCACAACTCTTCTCCTTATCTACCGATGAATGCAGTAGGAAGCCACAAAATATCAAGAAGATTATACCGCGATGATAAAGGACTTACAAGGATTGGTACGAGATGTTACTATCTTTTCATGGTTATCGTGACTACAAGATTTAACATCAATTGGGAAACCCCTTCTCTTGTATACTGTATGGAAGCCATCCACCATCGAGGTTCAGATACTTTAACCGTAGTCCTCCAGACGCTGAATTAGGGCGAAGACGTAATGGATTCGCACTACTGATCAGATCGACTCAACTTGATTGATGAAAAACGCTCACGCCCCGCCATACCCCAAAATTTTCCTTCTATTTCTCAAGACATTTCACATATCCATACTCAAGGATTCCTCAAGGGTTGATCAGACAAACCCACTCCTGACAATCAACCTAAACTGGGTTTAGCTATCCTCGTATCCATGGATTTCCAACATATCCAATGGTCATCATGCCTCCTCATATGCTTCCAAAGAATCTCCATGTCAAGTTTCAAGCCTTACAAGTCAAGTTTCCTCAAACAATTGCTCGATGGTTGAAAATCGGCCATTGGATAAAAGTCAACTGTGGTCAACATACAACAAACCTCATGATTTTTGGTCAACATCCTCATTTTGAAGTCACATTCATCATTTGATCAAGGGTTGATCAAGATTCATCAGAAAACTCAAGATTTGCTCAAAAGTCAAACTTTCCAAATTAGGTTTTCTAGAGCAAAGTCAACTCAACTTGATTTGTTAGCAACTTTTCATACTTTTCCACCACCTCTCATTTTGAAGGAAATCAATTCTACAACTTCATGTCTCACAAGCTTGGTCAAAAATGCTTCATTTTGAAGATATGGATCAATATTAAGGTGTCCTTTTCAAAGTCAACAAAAGTCAACTTTTTGTATTGAAGTTTATTGAGCATGGAAACCCAATTGAGATGAAACCAAAGAGGTTGTTTAGAGGACATCTAGAGATTTCTAAAAACTCCAATAACACTCAAAAATGTTGAAAATTGAGCAAGATACACCTTGTACAAGTTGGGCATTTTTGAAGAATTGCACAAAGTAAAATACTTGTCAAAATCCAATTTTTTCAAAATGGGCCTATAATTTTATGATCCAAACTTGATCATAATATCCATGACCTCGATGTTCGCTGGCCACGACCTCCTTTTATATTTTTGATTTATTTTTGAATTTAAAAGCATTTAATTCAAATTTAAATAAAATAAAATATGAAAACAAGGTATAATTTGAATTGCTGGTTTTTATCAAGCTTGAGGTCCAAAAGCATTCACCAAAGACAAGAGGATAAACCCTAGCCCTTGAAGTAACCCTATTTTTCTCAAATTTTTCCAAAGTTGGCAAATTTCAATTTGTATTTCAAATGGATTCAAGGAGTTTCAAGCATTCAAACGTGTTCCTTGATATCCCAAAGAAGCATTCCCAAATTTCCTTTACAAAGCCCGCATCGCCTGTAACACGATATACACATAGTCTGATTGGTATTTTCTTAATTTTGATTTTTACAATTCATGTATCATAATCGTTTCATTGCATATTTGAACTCGTCAGACATCCATTAGAGTGCATTTGAAACATTACATGTAAGCTTGCACGCAAAAATAATTGCCATTGTTAGCATTTAGCTCTTTTGCTTTGAATCGCTTGCAGTGCATTTTAATCCAAACGAACACGCCCATTAATGGATTCGCAAGTGGCCGATTTAGGGGGTAGACTTAACCTCAGCCTTTGATTTCCATTTTTGCGTGTTTGAGTTTTGATCGATCGGAGAAGACAACCGGAGTTAGTGGCCTGGACGTCACCGACTTGTTGACTCGTGCGGCGTGCGTGGCAATTTCGTAACTGACCTGGCCCATCTATACATCCTGGTCCCACGCGTCGACGTGTTTGAAAATCGTAAATCATGACACGCTTACGATATAATCAATTGTTTCAATTCCCAAACACAAAAGCAAGCTAGCTCAGATGGCAACGCGTGGTAGATTTCCTCGAGGACATATAGGTTCATGCAATTTAATTAATCTTTAAATAATTTTATCATGCATTTAAAAATCACAAAATATTTTCCTTTTGCATTTTAATCAGAAAATGTTTATTTAATTTTGACATTAAAATAATATTTGCATGCATATTTTATTTAATTGCTAATTAATCGTTAATTTGACTTTTAATTGCTTTTAATTATCAAAACAATTCGTAAAATTACCAAAAATTATCTTATCATCTTATTGTCATTACTAACTTAAAATATTTTTTCCATTCAAAATCATGTTTTTACTAACATTTTTCCTCTTATGCAATTTTCGTATTTTCCGATTATGTATCTCGCATAATGTTGTAACGCTTTTGACCATTTTTCTTGCTTTTCTTTTTCATATTATGTAACCGTCATGGATGTAATAGTTTAACTAGGACTTTATTTTCCGTATTCATTATGTAAATCGCTCTAAAGCCATGTAATAGCGAGGACTTTACATTTCCGACTCTTTACTTTCTCGTAATTTATCTGACCCTATAAATCGCTAGTAATTAGGGCGGTATGGCAAGATAAAATTGGACGAGATCACTCATAATTTCAAGATACAATATATATCTAATTTGACACACTTTTTCACACATGCACCCCTTAAGGTAATTTCTCTGTTGCCTTTACAATATAAATGGTCAAGTCCTCGAACGAGGTATCCTAGCACCGTTGTCTTCGTAAACAAATCATCATAGTCCTTCGACAAAGATCATAATCTACGATGTCGCCTACGAATACATGATCTTGACCTCGATTGTCGCCATTAAAAATGATGATAGTCCCTTCGAATGTGCTAGGATACTTCCTACAAGTTGCCTTTCATAACATTTTATCAAACACAGAAAGCACAATTTTAAAGTGATCTAAGAGCAACTAAGACAGAGATAACTACGGAAGGAAATGGGTGTGCCAATACCTTCCTTTTCATAACCTTCTCCCTTACTCGTAATCTAATCAAGGTCTTTTCCTGCTCTTTTCACCTTCTCCTTAATTGGATAAAAGAAAAGTCCTATATACTCGCTATCCGCATATTTAGGATACAAAAATCTCAAAGTCATTTCACCTGACATGAATCGCGACGGCTGGGAGACACCCTAAAAGAGAGAATGCCTTAGGGATTTCTAGATCACTTTACCTGCCTGCTTGACTTGCTTGCTTTTTCGTGGTCATTGGGCATTATACGGGGGATCCTAACCCGGATCTAGGTTTCTTTAGGTAAGTAGCAATAGATTGTCGCAATGCTAAGCGATATCAAAAGGTCAACATGATGGCTACGTTAGTGTGACACTTTGATGTCCTCGATGCTCTTCATTTCCAACTCGATGATAGTATTTGGCTTCAAGTGGTGTCATCAAAGACTAACTCAACTTATAGAACTTTAATTGACACATCTTGGCCATTGTAAGGTAAGCGAGATGGCCGATTTTGTGTAGACCGAGGTTGGCCGATACTCGATGCTACGCCATTAAGATCGACCTAGGATATTTTCTACGACCACTTGGTAGTCGATTGAATAAACGCCTACGAAAGATCAATGATATGAGATTCCTAGCGGTTACTATTATAGGACAGATGAACCAACTCAAACTTTGGTAGGGTAAACACCTATACCTCACAAAAGCCTTAAACCTAGGGCTTTGGTGTGAATTGTTTGTGGTTTACAAACATGACATCATCATATCATCGTGATTGTATATCATTTGTAACTATTTCAAGGACCTAGGGATTTATTCTTGCTTTGCTTTAGTGGATTATGGTCTAGAAAGACTATCCGAATCAACTTCACGGTATACCTTCTCAACTCAAAGAATTGGTTTCTTAGATTCCCATCATGCTCACCATCAAAAGGAATGGTTATCTCGTCACTTGTTGTTCCGCTAAGAAGATATGATGCATGTCTCTATTCCAGTTTTTGATCCAAACACCATTGCTTTGCATCTTCGCATTATCGCTGGTTCCTACTGGAAGAGTTCTCTAAGATACTTGGCATACCTATTCTTAATCAAATGCCATTCACCTGTTTAGAAAAGGTTCAGGTACGAAGACATCACATCAAGATTACATCTAAAGCGCCGATATCAAGCCAATTGGGAAAAGAAGTGAGTTATGGTTTACTTGCTAAGTTCCTAATGAAGAAAGCTCCAGAATTTTCAAAGCTATGACTTTCCATGCATTTGAAGACATTAGGTTTTGCTAATCTATGGTTCGGTTCTATACTATAACTCAGATCAATTCAGATGTCAACACCATCGTTATTCTTACTTCGCAACTCGGTGGTCACTTTACTGAGACATTCTACATTCTTTCCACACTGCATTTATCAAAAGACAAGGAACTCTCATGTGTTGCATAATCACATTTTGTGTGGTTTATTTCACACCTTCTCCATCGCTTAAACGAGAAAAGGTCAAGTGGTCTCAAAGACTAATGTCACCTCTCATTCCGATATCTCAAGGAGTCTTTTTCTCAAAAGGACTTCACATTCATTAAGCGCTGGAGAATTCTCAATGTACCACTTCTTGAATAAGGGAGCTATTACTTACAACTTTCTATCTCACGCTACTGTTATGCTCAAGAGATGGTCCTCATGATATGCTTCTCCAAGATATTGTGTTCGATCACAACCACGATCTCCGTAATTACCTACAAAGGTTCATACACGATTAGGCATGGTAAAGAAGATCGATACCAAAACATTGGGACACCAAAATTCCATTCTCTGGGAACCTTACTCTCAAACGGGTGCGAGCTCGAGCTCAAAACCTCATGATGCCATTCACTGCTTTACCAATAATTATGGAACCTGCTATAGGTGACATACCCTATATTGTTCTCCATCCTAAGATGCCCACCGATTTTGAAGACTGAAGAGATCCCGATTCAACTAAAAGAAGAAAGGGAAGCTTGCTCAAGCTCAGTTATGCAAGCGAAGAAGGTACTAGAGTCGACAGTTACCACGAGGAGCGAACGTCAACGCCACTCCCTAAGACTAAGAGAGGAGGCTCACGGAGACTTAGAGCTTTAGGATTTTGTTCTTTTTCGAACTATCTTTGTACTTAAAAGAAAAAGAATAAAAGAGAACTAATAAATGTTTGTTCGCTTGTTTAACAAATTTTAATTCTAAGGTCCTTGAAACATTGTATTGCATTTACATAAACGTTGCATATCATGGCATAATATCTCATAACAGTACATCAAGACTGCTTCTATTTTCTCGCTATTTATTTTAGCACAAATGGCTCTTCGAACAGAAGGTCAAAGATCTCCGTGCTCGTAATGCCCGCCCTGTGAGATGTTCACCACTTGGTCCAAGCCAAGAAGATCGTAAAAAGATCGCCATCAAAAGAAGAAAGTCATTGTGTTCTCAACATGGAAGACGTCACAAAGGTGGTCCTAAAGTGGTTAGCTTGATAGAGTTCTCGTAAGGGAGTGTCA
>CM038794.1:96981138-97105109 GCA_021764765.1 Vicia sativa | reverse complement strand
TTCAATATTCTTGTACATGAAGGGATTACATTTTATGCTTCACCTTCGTGACAGGAAGTTATAAGGCGATTGAAAACTCAGTAACCACAAATTTGCACTTTCGGGTATATAGAATGTTGTCGAAGTGACGATGTATTGGAATGGGCTTATGGATACCATTTGCGAAGTTGATTATGAGAATTTTACTTGCGAGGATTTAACACGAAGAATGAGGTTAGTTTATGTACATTATGATGCATGCGGTATGTAATGATGCTCTCGAAATAAGCGAGAATTATGTATACATGTTATGATTTTTTAATGATGATAATGAATATAGATGATGTGGTATTTCAAAACCTATCCATCTTGAAGAAACATGGAAGGTTCTGCTGGGGATCTTCATATACCTTGGGGATGGAAATCGGGTTGTTGGAGACCTAGGTCGAGGATAAAGAGAGATGTGGATTCTTGGTGATGCAATATCGAAAGACTTAGTGCGGATATTAATGTCGTTATGGAGTATAATCCTTGTTTGATACTCGGTTAGGGATGAATAACTTGTATGTTTTTAAATAAACCACTTATTGAGAATGATGTTATGGTAGCCAATTCTTTCGAGCTTACATAATAATTGGTGATGATTTGTGCCGGGGACCAATGTAACAAAGTTGGCGTTCACTGCGCCTAGACTAACATACAATGTGGTCACTGACCACGTGGGGAGTGATAAGTTGAAAATGTAGATGATCCTGCACGGAGACCGGTTTGATGAATTGAGAATGATCATTGCGAGGAATGACGTGATGAGTTGAGATAATCCTATGCGGAGATTGATGTGATGAGTTGAGATAATCAACGCTTTCGAACACTAGCATGATAAATTGAGAATAATGACTGCGCGAGACTAACATAATGATGAGATAATCACTACTAGGGACTAGCGTGATGAGTTTAGATGATAACTGCGTGGGGGCTGACGTGATGAGTTGAGCTAATTACTGAGCGGGGACTGATGAAATGAGTTGAGATAATCCTACTTGGGGAATAACGTGATGAGTTGAGATGATCACTTCTCGGGACTGCGTGATAAATTGAGAATGATCAATGTGGGAGACGATTATGTCGGTTGAACTGACTTTTTAGTCTTTTTGTATCGCAAATGTGCAGATAGAAAGAGTCGCCACCGACTTTTATTTTTATCCAATTAAGGGAAGGTAAAAGTACAGAAAAAGGCCTTCGTTAGATTCTGAGTAAGGGAGAAGGTTATGAAAAGGGAAGGTATTAGCACCCCTTTCCATCCGTAGTTATCTACGGGCTCTTAGTTGCTCTTAGATCACTTTAAAATTGTGCTTTCTGTGTGTTTGAAAATGTTTTGAAAAGGCATTTCGCTTTGACTTTGTAATGATTCATGTAGGAATGTATACAAAGTGTTCGGAAATGTTTCGTTTTGAAAAGAGTTTGAACTTTGATAAAAGTGTGAGGTGTGAAAAAAGTGTTTTGATAGAGCAAGCAACTAAAAGTCTTATTACCTACTCAGAATTGGTCGTTTTCGTGTTGTTTTACATTCCTTTAGAATAGTGCTATCCATACCATTAGTTGGTAGGTAACCCTATTTGTTGGATGTAAGCGGGACATTCGAAGGGACATCGGATGGTCATAGAAAGCAACTTGTAGGAAGTATCCTAGCACATTCGAAGGACTATCATCATTTTTCGTGGGCGACAATCGGGGTCAAGATCATGTATTCGGAGGAGACATCGTGGGTCTTATGATCTTTGTCGAAGGGACTATGATGATTTGTTTTGAAGGCAACGGTGCTAGAATACCTCTCGTTCGAGGACATGACCAATTGAATTCAGTAAAGGCAACGAGAGAATTACCCTAAGGGTGCATGTGTGAAAAAGTGTCGATTCGGATATTTTTATCTTTGAAAATTAGTGGGCTATGTTCATTATTATCTTGCCATACACGCCTAGTTACTAGCAATTTATAGGTGCGGAAATGTAAATATGCGGAAAGATAAATGTCCCTCGCTATTACATGGCTTTGGGCGAGATACATAATTTAAACTTCGGAAAATTAAAACCTAATTTAAACTATTACATCCCATAAGATTACATTATTGGAAAATGAAAGCGGTAAAAGAAACAAATAAAGCGGAATAACCGTAAAAAGAATGAGAAATCGGAAAATACGAGATGAATCGAATAAGAGAAAAATGTTAGAAAAATGCAAGTTTTGAATGAGAAAAATATGACATATGGAAATAACATAAATATGCTAAAATAATTTTTGGGATTTTTGGATGCATTTAATAATTAAAACTAATTAAAAGTGATTTAAATGCAAAATTATGAATAAAAATAAATATGCATGCAAAATTGTATTTTTAAATTTTATAAATTAAATAAACATTTTTGAAAATAAATGCAAAAGGAAAAATATTTTGGTAATTTTTAATGCATGAAAAAAAATAAAAGAAATTAAAATAGATGCAAAATATTAGAAAATATGAAAATATGGAAAAATAAGAAAATATGAAGTTTGTGAAAAAAGATGGAACCGTGCGGTGAGGATCGAACTCATGACCACAGAGCATCTACAGATCACGTTAACCAACTGAGCCAAGTGTGCAAGCGTGTATGGAAATCGGGTGAGTGGATGTAAACACGCGTCTCCCTATTGCCACGAACTCGCGCCAATCTTCATCGTCCCATTTGAATTTTGAAACTTGATCGGCTTTTGGTCGGCCTTCAGATTCAGCAAAATTGAAAACCCAGCATACATAATATAAATAAGTTCTAAAGACATGGTTCGATTCCAGACATCATTCCGGATTCATTGGTACTAGTCTCGTGGTCCAATTTTTCCTATTTCTTGAAACCCTAAAACGGAACAGGAAACCCTAATCATGGCATATCGTGTTTCCCGGCCATGGAAATTCAATCAAAGTGCCCAGAATGCTTGCAAACTCATCACTAATCACAAAAACAACAATGAAACATGTTAATAATGCATGAAAATTAAAACACGATTTTGGATTTTTCAAGAACAAACCAAACTCGGATTTTCTGATTCTGGATGGATTTGAGCAAATTGAGGGTCTGGATCGACTCAAGAGGTATCAAGGAATGTGTTGGACACCTCAAAATCGATTCAAAACGGCTGGAAATAGGATTGCACTTTGCTTGTTTGCCACGATTTTTTTTGAGCTTGGAATAGGGTTCTTGAGTCAAACATTTTACCCTAATTCGTGTGGTATGTATCATGTATATATAGTAGAAGGATTCAGAGTTGTTTTGGGAAAGATTTAATCAATGATCAATGCCAATCAAATTTGATTTTTGTACAAAATCAAATCTTCAAATTTTGATCAATTCTCAATCCAATCTTGCCATATCCATCAAATTTCGAAAATTGCTGGCTTTTAATGAGTTGATTGGATCCCAAGGAAGAAATAAAAATCAAGTTTGCAATTAATTTTGATTTTATACTCTATTTTTAAATTTAATTTGTATTTAAATGAATAAATTACAAATTAAATAGAAAAATAGAATAAAAATTCGTGGCATTGGGCTTAGATATTCCTAATGGTGTGAGTAATAAGTTTGGATGAAGAAAAAGTAGGCCCATTTGCAAAGTTTTTGATTTTTAGAAGTATTTCTCTTTGTGCACTTCTTCAAAATTGCCCAACTTGTGAATGGTGTATCTTGCTCAATTGTCCATATTTTTTAGTTTTCTTGGACTTTTTGGAAAGCTCTAAGAGTCCTCTAACCAACCTTTTGGTCTCATCTCAATTGGAGTTTCCATGCTCAATATATCTTCAAAACAAAATGTTGACTTTTGTTGACTTTGAAAATGACCAGTAATGTTTTGAGCCATACCTCTCAAATGAAGCATTTTTGGACATTCTTGTGAGACATGAAGTTGTAGAGAATTGAATTTCCTTCAAAACAAGAGGTGGTGGAAAAATTTAGAAAGTATGAAGAAGTTATGATCGTCAAAGTTCGATTGACTTTTCATCTAAAACCCTAATTTAGAAAGTTTGACTTTTGAGCAAATCTTGGGTTTCTTGATGAATCATGATCAACCCTTGATCAAATGATGAATGTAACTTCAAAATGAGGATGTTGACCAAAAATCATGAAGTTTGATTGTATGTTGACCACAGTTGACTTTTGTCCAATCTGGCGATTTTCAACCATCCGAGCAATTGTAGGAAATTTGACTTGTAAGGCTTGAAACTTGACATGGAGAATCTTTGAAGCATATGAGGAGGCATGAAGACCATTGGAGATGTTGGAAGTCCATCTTGATCAGAATCACCAAACCCTAGTTTGGGTTGATTGTCTAGGAGAGGTTTGTCGATCAACTCTTGAGGAATCCTTGAGTATGGATGTATGAAATATCTTGAGAAGATGGAGGGCAAATTTTGGGGTATGCCTGTCCCTGTTCAATCTTCTTGTCTGGAAGGGTTAGATTGGCATGCGTGCCTTTCGTGACTGGAGGTAGAAGATGATTGAACACTCAGTACACCAAAATTTGCACTCATTTGATGGATGATGCGGGAATGGGCTACGGATGCCATTTGGAGAAAGTGGAGACTTGGGGATGAGTCGTACACTAGACTCGAGAATGTTGATAAGGAGAATTGATGGAGACGGGCTTGAGATGCCATGGAAAGGTCAATCTGGGAGTGAGTAGGCTCAGATGTTCTGATAGTGGAAGGAGCGTGAGATGGGCTTAAGATGCCATCCGGAGGGAGTCGTATGTTAGACTTCGTGCTTACCTTTGAATGAAGTTAATGGTTTGTATTGGTTTTTAACCAAATATGCATTCAAAGGTGGAGGAACAATGATAAGTAGTCGGAGATGGGCTTAAGATGCCATCGAGGCAACCAGTCGTCACGCGCTAGACTCTGTAGTTCTTTGTTGATAATAAGAAGGGATCGAATAAATCTTCGTAGGTTACTCGAGGGAGGTAGTAGTTGGCAAATGTGGATATCTTCCCTTGTGCATCGGTGTTGATCCATTGCACGTTATCGGAGGATAACCAGGTGGTCTTTCGATAGTTTTCCGCCGAGATTCGGGCTTAATCTCGACGATCGTCGGAGGACAACCGAGGCGGTCTTTAGATAGTTTTCCGTCGATTCGGGCTTAATCTGGACCATCGTCGGAGGACAACCTGGTAGGTCTTTTAGATAGTTTTCCGTCGATTCGGGCTTAATCCGGACCACTGCGTCGGTGACTTTCACCTTTTGGAAAAACAAGAGAAACTTTGATAGAATATTTGTTAGTCTTATGCAAAGTATGATGCATGACAATGTGTATGAATGACATATGCATGAATTATGACTTTATGAGTAATGTATGAATGATAGATGTTGTGATATTTCAAAACATATCCATCTTGAAGAAGATGCGGAGATTTCGACTCTGTTCGGGACGGAACGGATGGAACCCGAGAAGAAAGAAACTTTGATTCCTCCGATGCACTATCGACCAAGTCTTGGGCCTAGATATTGTTGAGGAAGGTAGAGATTGAAACTGTTGTTGGAGATCCATAAATAGACCTCTTTGGGGAGAGTCCGGGAGGCAATTTGTTGGGGATCTTGCATGTAGATCCTTGGGAAGAATTAGGAGGCGCTCAGGGGATCTTGAGTGCGGATCTCAGGAGAGCATTTGATGGTTCTTTGGGAGACCGGGTTGGGGCCGTTGGAATCTGTGAAGAATAGAAGATGTAGATTTTCTCCGGTGCACTATCTGACCAAGTCTCGAGTCTGGATACCGCTGCTGGAGAAAAGGAGAATTGTTGAGAGATATCCGCTGGGGATAAACATCTTAGCTGGGATGAAGTGTTATTGATGTAACATTGCTCAGTTGAGTGGAATCACTGCCTGTGGATTAACATATACTCCATTGGAGGTTTGTTGTGCGATCATCTTTGTGGGGATCATGCTCTGTGGGGAAATGCATTGGTGACCTTCGTCGTCATCTCAATTCCTAGAGCCCGTAGTAATTACTCTTGTATGCCCACTTTTCGCATGTTTGTGAAGAGATTATTATTGTCAGATGCATATAATCATTCAAAGCAAGCGTTAGACTTATTTGCAACGAAAATAGTGAAAAATGTAAAGAGAAAGAAATTGTATTCATTTGAAATGCGGCGTATGGCCAAGTAGTCTCGTTAAGTTCCAACTATGCTAGTACTCATATATCTCAACTATCTCATCTCCTTGCTATCAGTAGAAAGTGAGTAGACTGATCTTCACCATTTGAATCTTGAATCTTGATAGTAGTGCAGGCAGGTGATCTGAAGAGACATAGTCGTCGCTTAAATCCCTAACTTTTGCCTAGACCGCCCTTTCGGGTTTTCAGTCTACCGGGATACCCTTTTTTGCCCAAGCCGCCTTTTCAAGTTTTCGACTTGCCGGGTGTACATGTTTTGTATATATCCTTAACTTTTGCCCGAACCTTTTTGGTTCGCCAGGATGCCCTTATTTTTGCCTAGGTCAGTCGACCTAGCGGGTCTCGTTATGCATAGTATTTTTTGACTATGTCCGTTCGCGTGGTGTAGGAAGTCTTCACCATCCATGGTGCTAAGTATCATAGCTCCGCCGGAAAACACTGTCTTGACTACAAATGGTCCCTCGTAGGTGGGAGTCCATTTGCCCCTGGGATCACCTTGTGAAAGAATGATGCGCTTGACCACTAGATCACCGACTTGGTAGACTCGGTGCTTGACCTTTTTGTTAAATGCTCTGATCATTCGCTTCTGATAGATCTGTCTATGGCGATGGATGCGAGTCGTTCTCATCAATCAAATTAATCGGTCAAGGCGAGTGCGATCCAATCGTCTTCGCCTAACTCTCGTCCTGGAGGACTCGGTTGAGGGTATCTCGAACCTCGATGGGTAAGACGGCTTCCATACCGTATACAAGAGAAAAGGGTTGCCCTGATGATGTTCGTCTTTGTAGTCGATAACCATGAAGAAAAATGGTAACATCTCATGCCAATCTTTGTAAGTCACCATCATCTTCGTATAATCTTCTTAATGTTCTTGTTGGCGGCTTCCACTGCGCCATTCATCTTAGGCCGATATGGAGAAGAAATATGATGCTTGATCTTGAACTGCGTGCAGAGTTCAGTGATTATCTTATTGTTGAGATTAGAGCCGTTATCTGTGATAATCCTTTCAGTAATGCCATACCGACAGATAAGGTTATGCTTGATGAAACGAGCTACAACATTCTTGGTAACAGATGCAAACGAGGCTGCTTCTACCCACTTGGTGAAATAGTCAATTGCCACAAGGATGAAACAATGTCCATTGGAAGCAGTGGGCTTGATTTCTCCGATCATGTCAATGCCCCACATTGCAAAAGGCCAAAGAGCTGATAGAACATTCAGAGGTACTGGAGGTACGTGTACTTTGTCGACATAAATCGGCACTTGTGACAAGATCGAGTGTAGCGGTGACAATCGCTTCCATGGTGGACCAATAGTAACTTTGTTCTCAAATCTTCTTAGCCATGGTGTGTCCACTGAGTGGGTACCAAATGCTTGATGTAACTCTTCCATGATACGTCTTTGTTTTCGATCTACAGTAGAGTAAGCACAAGTCGTGGTTGCGCTTGTATAAGATGTCGATTCTTGAGGAAGAATTTGGATGCAAATGTTCTCATGAACTTCTTATCATTGACGGATGCCCTGCGGATATTCACGAGTCTCAAGATACCTTTTCATGTCATAGTACCAAGGTTTCTCTTACGTATCAAGCTCATAACAATACTTCGGTTAAACTTCTCAATGATGATCCGGGAGCCTCGTTGTCCCATCGACCTTGAACATAGATGACATAGTAGCCAATCGTCATGGCTGATTCTCTTCTTGTGGATGTGATAAAGTAACCTCTTGAGTAGGGGATCAAACTCAAAACATGCTCTCGATACGAAATGAGATTCGGATGTTTCGTATCCACTGTAATCGGTGATCACCAAAGCGAGTCTCCATACACTTGTAAGAACTTGATTCTTAAGTCAATAGCGCTTTGATACTCATGATGCACGCTATTCGCCATGTTGTTAGTGCAATGAAACATAATCTGGCGATGAAAGGCGTGTCCTTTGTAGGGGATGTGATAATGGCGCCAATGCCATTGCAGTGCGTTTGAGGCTCCATCAAGACCATGGTCCATCGGGATCCTTGTTCGGTCCTTAACAGGCTGGTTCTTATAATCTGTAACTATTAAAACATCTTCATCTGGAAATTGACGCATAGGCGATAGTCACTACGGCTTGATGAGCCAAATGATCGGCTACCACACTTCCTTTGATCGCTTTAAGAAGTGTCTTGGATGTCATACTCGGTCGGGATCATTTGCCATCTTGCTATTCTTCGGAGAGAGCTGGTTTCTCAAATATGTATTTTATCGGATCCATCTTGGAAATCAACAAAGTAGTGTGAGTCAACATATCTTGTCTTAGTCGTGAGCAGCCGAGCCAAAGCGTTACAAGTTTTCTCATTGTAGAGTATCTTGTTTGTGATCGGTAAACTTTTGCTAAGGTAGTATATGGCATGCTCTTTTCGACCAGACTCGTCATGTTGCTAACACACACCCCATTGAGTTCTCTAACATCAAGTACATGATAAGAGGTCTTCCTTGGAAGGGCATCGGGATGGGAGGATTCTGTAGGTACTCCTTGATTTTGTCAAAAGCGATATGGCAATCGTCGTTCCATTCTACCACTTGATCTTTCTTAAGTAACTTGAAGATTGGCTCACAAGTAGCAGTTAGATGTGCAATGATACGGCAATGTAGTTCAATCGCCCAAGAAACCTCGACTTCCTTCTGGTGCGGGGGCTGGCATTTCTTGAATAGCTTTAACCTTGGCGGGACAACCTCAATACCTTTTCCAGCGACAAACCCTAGGAGTTTCTGGATCGACTCCAAAGGTGCACTTGTTAGGATTAAGTCTCGATCATGCTTCTTCACACATCAAATAGTTTCTATAAATGATCAAGATGTTCTTCTTGATCGTGATCGAGCTATCATGTCGTCGGCGTAGACCTCTATCTCGTGATGAATCATGTCATGAAATAATGTCACCATAGCGCGATAAGTGGCGCTGCGTTCTTCATTCGAGCGGCATAACCTTGTAGCAAAAGTTCCCCAGTAATATGAAAGTAGTCTTTTCCATGTCTTGAGAGCCATTTTAATCGATTGTAACGGAGAAACCATCCATGAAGAGAAAACCTTATCTTGGCGGTGTTGTCAACGAAACATCAATATGAGGAAGTGGAAATCGTCTTTCGGACTCGCTTTGTTTAAATCTCTGTAATCCACACACATTCGTACCTTGCCATCCTTCTTAGGTACGGGTACCACGTTTGCAACCCACTATGGATAGGAAGTAACTAGAGGCAGGCATTGAACTGTTTCATAACTTGACTTTGATTTTCTCGACATCTCGGGACGATGCGACGAACCTTCTATTTCACTGGGAGAAAACCCTCTTTTGTCGGAACTCGGTGTACCACAATGTCAATGTCTAAACCAGGCATGTCTTCGTATGACCAAGCAAAAACCTCAATATAGTCTCGTAGCATCTGAACCAAATTTTCTTTAACACTTGCTCTCAAGACCCGCTCTATCTTGATCTCTTTTACTCTTCGTTAGTACCCAATTCACAACCTCAACTTGCTCTTCATGGTGTATAACGATCTTCTTCTTGTAGATCGACAAGTTCTCCGGTACTTCACAATCTTCCTCACTTTCGTCTTGACTTGGTAGATCGGATTATCGAATCATATTTAGCAATAGCATGTAATATTGATTCGGAGTGATTCTGCAGTGTACGTGGGTGTGTAAGAAACACATAGCTTTTGAAGGGGTGATAAAGTAAAAGAAAGAAAACAAACAATTGAATGCAAAAGTCCAACGAATTTATTGAAAAAGCGTAAACAAGATAATAACCCTCTTAAGCGAGCCATGATGCCCGGCAGGCACTAGGCTTTAGAGTTTATTGTTCGAAACATAAAAAACGAAGCAAAACAAAACAAGAGCAATTACTCTGGCTAAAGGAGATTGGTATGGCGTCTTGATCTTCCATTCTTGAGCCCATGATCCGGAGTTGGGAAGATCCACTTGCGATGTCGGCCGTTGTCGTTGTCTTCTATAGCAGGATTCCACTCAGGCGTCACGGAAGGAAGTTGGCCGCACGTTCGCGGCGTATCATCTTGTCCTTTGATGGTGAAGCCTAAACCAGTCTTATCGGTTTGAAAGGAAGATCGGGGTGACCCCAAATAGAACTACCTTCTTCAATTGCAGCTTGAGCATCTTTCAGCGAGGCCATCCTAGGCGGAGCTTGTGTAACTTCAGGAGTGACAAGAGAGTCAACAGGCATGACTCTGGGTATTGTCTCAAAAGCTTGACAGGGAGTCTCAAAGAATTCACCCTCCGTCTCGAGATATCATAATGATTGTAGATGACTGACCATATATTCCTCTTCACCACATACTGTGACAAGCTTCCCCTTCACTGGGTATTTCAACTTCTGATGCAAGGTAGAAGTAACAGCGCCTGCCCCATGTATCCAAGGGCGTCCGAGTAGGCAAGAGTAAGCTGGACGAATATCCATGACAAAGAAAGTGGAGTCAAAAGTCTGGGAACCGACTTTGATAGGCAGAGTGAGCTCTCCAAGTACTATTCGCTTAGAACCATCAAAAGCTCTCACAATTATATCACTGGGTCTCAGAACCAATCCTTTGATATCAAGTCGATCAAAAGCAGTCTTCGGAAGGATATTCAGAGCAGAACCGGTATCAACAAAACATGAGACAATGTAGTGCCCTTGCATTCAACGAGAGATGTGCAAGGCTTTGTTGTGTTCTTTCGGCGGGAGTTAAATCAACATCGGAGAAGCCTAGGCGTTGTTGGCAGCAGGCTAGCAATACAAACTTCAAACTGTCGGTGGTAGTGTCTTGATGCGTGAGCATTCTTCAAAACTTCACCAGGCATTAGCATGAGCCTCGAGCACAAGAGCGAGCAAGCATGGATATCTTGGACGGATCTGTCCCAGCTGTTCCACAACATTGTAGTCGCTTTTCTTGATAATCTTGAATTTCCTCCATTTCTTGTTTGGAGGTGTCTTGATAACTTCCTTTGGTACTGGTGAGCGGGATGAGTCCTTTGGTTCTTTCCCTCTAGCTTGGGAATGGATTGAATAGCTGAAATACGAGCTGGAGTCGCGGTGTCTTTTGGAGGAGAGATATCTGGAGAGAATACTCTTCCGGTTCGGGTCACCTTACTTGATCCGGTAATGTTGTCAATGTCAGGAATGGTAGCTTCAACTATAAGATCTTCAATGGTCAGAGGGTCTTGCTTGACGCCATGATAGTAAACATCAGCTCCATAATTCCAAGGGATAGCCTTGTTAGAGGAATACGGAACTGGCCTTGGAGAAGTGATGATGAGAGGCGCCACTCTAGGCACTGAATTAACAGAGGAAATCCTTATGGTGTTAACATCAGCATAATCTTCTGGGAAATCGTCACCCCATCCGGTTACCTTAACATTTTCAATAGGAATCTTGTAGCTTTCTGGAACAGTGTGCTTCACCATGTAATCATACTTTCCGCTTGGCTGCCCCAAGGCATCCCACACAGATGGTACAGTTTCATTCGCATTGCCAATCTTCAACTTAGACATTTCTTCACACGCACATGCGGTGGTTTGAAATAGTATCTCATGGTTATCCATCATGCCTTGAACACGTCTTCTCAACCAAGGACGCCATCGGTGCAGATGGGCTGCGGCAATTCTGGGCATCTGGATTGACACCGGCTTGTAGCAAATTCTTCTTAACATCATCGGAGGAATGGTCAAGTCATCTATGTTGAAGACATAAGTATCATCCCCAGCACATTGGAACTCTTGTCATGGTTAGGCATCGGACGTTGATCACATTCGGTCTCGCGGAGGATCAAACTCAATCTGTTAGCTTCAATCATATCTTGAATTTTGTTCTTGAGCCAACAATCATCATTACTATGTCAGGGCTATTGGAATGGTAAGCACACTTAGCATTAGGATTGTATCTCGGAGAGAAGTGTTGACATTCGAGGAGGATCCCTCAGTAATCATTTCTGCTTTCAACATGTGTTGCAAGGCTTGGGACAATGGCATGTTGATCTTTGTAAACATCTTCGTGGCGCGTTACGGCTACGCGCGTTGTCTCTTGAGGTTGTCTTGATGGAGGATTGGAGATCCTGCGCCCCACAGTTGAGTGCGGTCGGTCTTGGCTCGGCTTTTCGACCATACAGCATTGGCTTCTTTCTTAGCACCAAAGATCTCTTGGCGACATTTGAAGATGTCTCACTTGAATCTTTCCACTCTTGATACCGACACGCTCTTTGTCAATATCATTCGGTGAATCCGTTGAAGAGTTTCAATCGGATGATTGAAGAAGGCTGTCGTGTTCCCATAAACATATCAACCAATTCCCTATTGGACAAGGGTGGTTGAACTACACTAGATCTCTCCATTTGAGCATACTCCTGAATTCTCATCACGACCCATAGACATGCTTTGTAGTTGCATGCGAGTGGGTGTCAATTCAACATTGTATCTCGCATCTATAGAAAGCATCGCCAGTCACTCCAATACGGATACGGTCATTCTCTAGGTGATAATACCATTCCAATTGAGTTAGGACAAACTCTCTTGAAAATAGTGCATCCTGAACTTTGTCATCGATGTGGGGGTTGATCTTACGGACATAGGATTTCAAATGCAGCTTAGGGCAAGACATGCCATCATACTTAGCAAAAGTTGGAACTTTGAACTTGGGAGGAATCACAACACGAGGGACAAGACTCGGATCATCAAAATTCACCGGACATCTTGAGTTTTCCACATTCAAAGCGGTCTTCAAGTTGCTTGTACTTGTCATCTTCATCGAGTATTGGCCATCATCATAGTTTTCTCAAGCTCGTTTGTTGCCTTCACCATCACCCTTGTTACTTTTCTCATCCTCCTTCTTGACACTTCCTTCAGAGAGCTCAATCCGACTAACCACTCTAGGACCTCCTTTGTAGCGTCTACCCATGTTGAGAGAGACCAACAACCTTCTTCTTCTGTTGATGAGCTTCTTGGATCTTCTTGGCCTTGGACCAGGTGGTAAACATCTCTTGGCCGGGCATTCGAGCTTGAAGATCTTTGTGAGACTATTCAAGAGCCATTTGCTAAAATAAATAGCGAGCAAATGAGAAAACCAATCTTCAATGTACCGTGATGCAATGTTATGCTATGATATGCAATGTTTATGCGGATGCAATGCAATATTTTCAAGGACCTTAGAGATTTAAATTTGTTAAACAAGCAATGAACAAACATTTATTAGTACTCTTTTTTTTTTTTCTTTTAAGTACAAAGATAGTTCAAACAAAATAAAAACATATAAATCCCAAAGCTCTAAGTCTCCATGGCGCTTCCTCTTGGTGCCGAGGTAGGCGTTGATGCTCCTCGTGAAGTAGCTTGGTCAACTCTAGCACTTTCTTCTCGTTTGCATAACAGAGCTTCAAGGTATCCCTCTCTTCTAAGTTTAATCCAGGATCTCTTCAGTCTTCAAAATCGGTAGGCATGTCGGGATGGAGAACGGTATAAGTACGTCACCTATAGCAAGGTTCCATAATTCTTGGTAAAGCAGTGATGATGGCATCATGAGGTTTTGAGCTCGAGCTCGCACCCATTTGAGGTAAGGTTCCCAAGGAATGGAGTTCTGGTGCCCCAAAGTCTTGGTATCGAGTCTTCTTTACCATGCCCCAGCGTGTATGAACCTTAAATCGGTGATTCGGAGATCGTGATTGTAGTCGAACACAATATCTTGGAGAAGCATATCATGTGGACCATCTCTTGAGCAAAACCAAATAGCGTAGAGCTAAGGAAGGGTTGTAAGTAATACCTCCCCTTATACCAAGTAGTGGTACATTAGAATTCCCCATCGCTCAATGAATGTGAAGTCCTTTTGAGAGAAAAGACACCAACGGATATCAGAATGAGAGAGTGACATTAGTCTTTGAGACCATCTCAACCTTTGTTCGTTCTTCAAAACTGATGGAGGAAGGTGTGAAATAAACCACCTGGAAAGTAACGGTTTACAACACATGAGAGTTCCTTGTCTTTTGATGGTACGAGTGTGGAGAGAATGTAGGATGTCTCCAAGTAAAGTAGGCCTTTGGATTGCGGGTAAGGAACAACTTGATGGCGTTGACATCTATGAATTGATCCGAGTTAGGGAATAGAACCAAACCATAGATTAGCAAGGCCACAATGTATGGAAACTCATAACTTTGAGAAATTCTCGGGCTTTCATAATTAAGAACTTGGCAAGTAAACCCTTAACTCCACTTCTGGTTTCCCAATTGGCTCCAATGTCGGAGCGCTTTAGATGTAAGTGATCGATGTCTTCGTACTGGAATCTTTTCAAAGGTGAATGGCATTTGGTCAAGAATAGGTACCCCAAGTAGCTTAGAAACTCTTCAAGGTAGGAACCAATGATAATCTGGGAATGTAAAGCAATGGTGTTTGGATCAAAGAGCTGAAATAGGACATATCATATCTTCTTCAAAGGAGATAACCAAATCAAGTAGATAACCATGTCTTTTGATGAGCCGAGCATGGTGGAATTTACGAAACCAATTCTTTGAGTGAGAAGGTATACCATGAAGTTGATTCGGATAGTCTTTCTAGAAGCCATAATTCCTACAAAGCAGCAAAGATAAATCCTAGGTCCTTGAAATAGTTAGAAATGATATGCAATCGAATGATGTCATGATGTCATGTTTGGCACACAAACAATTCACACAATGAGCCTAGGTTTAAGGCTTGCAAGAGGTATAGGTGATTACCCACCAAAAGTTTGAGTTGGTTCATCCTGTCCTATAATAGTAACGGGTTCTAGGAATCTCACATCATTGATCTTTCTCGTAGGCGTTTATTTCAATACGACTACCAAGTGGTCGACCGAAAATATCCCAAAAGTTTGATCTCGATGAGCGTAGCATCAGTATCAACCAACCTCGGTCTACACAAAAGCCGGCCATCACTACCTTCTAATGGCCAAGATGGGTCAATTAAGGTTCTAAAAGTTTAGTTAGCGCTTGATGACACCACGAAGCCAAATACTATCCTCAACTTGGGAATGAAGAGTATCGGGACATCAAAGTGTCACGCTAATGTAGCCATCATGTTGACCGTTTGATATCGTCTAGCAGTCGCGACGATTTATTGCTACTTACCTAAAAGCAAACCGGATCGGGTGTAGGATCCCCAACAATATAATACCCAAGCAACCCTTAAAGATAAAGCAAGCAAGTCAAACAAAAGCAATAAAGGTGATCTAGAAATCCTTAAGGCATTCTCTCTTTAGGGTGTCTCCCAGTCGTCGATTTTGTGTACGGTGAGTGACTTTTTAGTGTTTTTGTATCGCAAATGTGCGGATAGCAAGAGTCGCCACAATTTTATTTTATCCAATTAGGGAAGGTAAAAGTACAGAAAAAGACCCGTTAGATTAAGTAAGGGAGAAGGTTATGAAAAGGGAAGGTATTAGCACCCCTTTCCATCCGTAGTTATCTCGGGCTCTTAGTTGCTCTTAGATCACTTTAAAATTGTGCTTTGTGTTTGAAAATGTTTTGAAAAGGCATTTCGCTTTGACTTTGTAATGATTCATGTAGGAATGTATACAAAGTGTTCGGAAATGTTTCGTTTTGAAAAGAGTTTGAACTTTGACAAAAGTGTGAGGTGTGAAAAAGTATTTTGATAGAGCAAGCAACTAAAAGTCTTATTACCTACTCAGAATTGGTCGTTTTCGTGTTGTTTTACGTTCCTTTAGAATAGTGCTATCCATACCATTAGTTGGTAGGTAACCTATTTGTTGGATGTAAGCGGGACATTCGAAGGGACATCGGATGGTCATAAAGCAACTTGTGGAAGTATCCTAGCACATTCGAAGGGACTATCATCATTTTCGTGGCGACAATCGAGGTCAAGATCATGTATTCGGAGGCGACATCGTGGGTCTTATGATCTTTGTATCGAAGGACTATGATGATTTGTTTTGAAAGCGGTGCTAGAATACCTCTACGTTAGGGACATGACCAATTGAATTCGTAAAACAGAGAGAATTACCTAAGGGGTGCATGTGTGAAAAGAGTGTGTCGATTCGGATATTTTATCTTGAAAATTAGTGGGCTATGTTCATTATTATCTTGCCATACGCCTAGTTACTAGCAATTTATAGGGTGCGGAAATTAAAATGCGGAAATGTAAAGATGCGGAAAGATAAATGTCTCACGCTATTACATGGCTTTGGGCAGATACATAATTTAAACTTGCGGAAAATTAAAACCTAATTTAAACTATTACATCCCATAAACAGTTACATTATTGGAAAAATGAAAGCGGTAAAAGAAACCGTCAAAGCGGAATAACACAGTAAAGAATGAGAAATCGGAAATACGAGATGAATCGAATAAGAGAAAATGTTAGAAAAATGCAAGTTTTGAATGAGAAAAATATGACATCTGGAAATAACATAAATATGCTAAAATAATTTTTGGATTTTTGGATACATTTTAATAATTAAAACTAATTAAAAGTGATTTAAATGCAAAATTATGAATAAAAATAAATATGCATGCAAAATTGTATTTTTAATTTTATAAATTAAATAAACATTGAAAATAAATGCAAAAGGAAAAAATATTTTGGTGATTTTTAATGCATGAGAAAAATATTGAAAAGAAATTAAAATAGATGCAAAATATTAGAAAATGAAATATGGAAAATAAGAAAATATGAAGTTTGTGAAAAAGAAAGATGGAACGGTGCAGTGAGGATCGAACTCATGACCACTGAGAGCATCGTGCACGATCCACGCCTTAACCCAGAGCCAGTGTGCAAGCGTGTATGGTCGGGTGAGTGGATGTAAACAGCGTCGTCTCCTATTGCCACGAACTCGCGCCAATCTTCATCGTCCCGATTTGAATTTTGAAACTTAATCGGCTTTTGGTCGGCGCTGGACATCTGGCAAATTGAAAACCCAACATACATAATATAAATAAGTTCTAAAGACATGGTTCGATTCCAGACATCATTCCGGATTCATTGGTACTAGTCTCATGGTCCAATTTTTCCTATTTCGTGAAACCCTAAAATGGCACAGGAAACCCTAATCATGTCATATCGTGTTTCCGGCCATGGAAATTCAATCAAAGTGCCCAGAATGCTTGCAAACTCATCACTAATCACAAAAACAACAATGAAACATGTTAATAATGCATGAAAATTAAAACACGATTTTGGATTTTTCAAGAACAAACCAAACTCGGATTTTCGATTCTGGATGGATTTGAGCAAATTGAGGTGCGGATCGACTCAAGAGGTATCAAGGAATGTGTTGGACACCTCAAAATCGATTGGCAATGGAAATAGGATTGCACTTTGCTTGTTTGCCACGGTTTTTGAGCTTGGAATAGGGTTCTTGAGTCAAAATTTCTACCTAATTCGTGTGGTATGTATCATGTATATATAGTAGAAGGATTCAGAGTTGTTTTGGAAAGATTTAATCAATGATCAATGCCAATCAAATTTGATTTTGTACAAAATCAAATCTTCAAATTGATCAATTCTCAATTCAATCTTGCCATATCCATCAAATTTCGAAAATTCTGGCTTTTAATGAGTTGATTGGATCCCAAGGAAGAAATAAAAATCAAGTTTGCAATTAATTTTGATTTTATACTCTATTTTAAATTTAATTTGTATTTAAATGAATAAATTCCAAATTAAATAGAAAAATAAAATAAAAATTCGTGGCATTGGGCTTGATATTCCTAATGGTGTGAGGAATAAGTTTGGATGAAGAAAAAGTAGGCCCATTTGCAAAGTTTTTGATTTTAAAGTATTTCTCTTTGTGCACTTCTTCAAAATTGCCCAACTTGTGAATGGTGTATCTTGCTCAATTTTCCACATTTTGAGTGTTCTTGGACTTTTGGAAGCTCTAAGAGTCCTCTAACCAACCTTTTGTCTCATCTCAATTGGGTTTCCATGCTCAATATATCTTCAAAACAAAATGTTGACTTTTGTTGACTTTGAAAATGACACGTAATGTTTTGAGCCATACCTCTCAAATGAAGCATTTTTGGACATTCTTGTGAGACTTGAAGTTGTAGAAATTGAATTTCCTTCAAAAAAAGAGGTGGTGGAAAATTTGAGAAAGTATGAAGAAGTTATGATCATCAAAGTTAGGTTGACTTTTCATCTAGAAACCTAATTTAGAAAGTTTGACTTTTGAGCAAATCTTGGTTTTCTTGATGAATCATGATCAACCCTAATCAAATGATGAATGTAACTTCAAAATGAGGATGTTGACCAAAAATCATGAAGTTTGACGTATGTTGACCACGATTGACTTTTTGTCAATCTGTTGATTTTCGACCATCGAGCAATTATGCGAAATTTGACTTGTGAGCTTGAAACTTGACATGGAGAATCTTTGAAGCATATGAGGAGGCATGAAGACCATTGGAGATGTTGGAAGTCCATCTTGATCTGAGAATCACCAAACCCTAGTTTGGGTTGATTGTCTAGGAGAGGGTTTGTCTGATCAACTCTTGAGGAATCCTTGAGTATGGATGTATGAAATATCTTGAGAAGATGGAGGGCAAATTTTGGGGTATGACAGACGGACATGATGAGTTGAGATGATCACTGCTAGGGGCCTAACATGACCAATCGAGAATGATCATTGTGCGGGGACTGGCGTGATGAATTATAAGTTGATGATCTGCTACTGCTCGGGGACAGATATAACAATGGTATGTGTAGATATTGTAAATGAACCATCCTACTGCAGATGAGATAGTGGTATAGTATTCCTGAAGATGTGATAACTTTGTGGGGTTGTATTGGTGACTTGGATTATTATCCCAATTCCTATAGCCTATAGTAATTGCTATTTCTATTCGCTTTTCATGTATTTGTGAGTAGATATTTATTGTTAGATGCATATAAACATTCAGAGAAATCATTGGACTTATGTAAACAAAATAGATAAAAGTAAAAAATTTGGATTTTAGAAGAGAAATTGTATTGATTTTTGACAAATGGGCCTATATAAAGGAAATTTGTGTACAAGTAGACAAATATCCTAGTAAGAGGAAATCTTCGAATGCATTGAAAAAGTGATAAAAGCTATGTGGAAATAATCCCGTCGAGTTTCAACTCTGCTATTGCTCATATATTTTCGGCTATCTCATCTCCTTGTTGCCAGAAGAAGGTGGTTGGACTAATCTGCGCCATTTGAACTTGACAGTGATGTGGTCTGTAAGTAGGTGATCCATCGAGACATAGTCATACACTTTAATCCCTAAACTTTTCCTAGACCGCCCTTTCGGGTTTTCAGTCTATCGGGATACCCTTTTTCCCAAGCCACCTTTGCAGGTTTTGACTTGTCGGTGTACATTTTACATATGTCCCTAACTTTGCCCGAACCCTTTTGGTTCTACAGGACACCCTTATTTTTCTAGGCTAGTCGACCTAGCGGGTCACGTTCTGCGTAGTATTTTTTAACTATGTATGAACTCACATGGTGTAGGAAGTCTTCTTAATCTATAATGCTTAGTATCATGGCTCCATGAAAAATATTATCTTGACTACAAATGGTCCCTCATGGGTGGGAGTCTATTTACCTCTAGGATCACCTTGTGGTAGGATGACGAGCTTGACTACTAGATCGCCAACTTGGTACACTCGGTGTTTGACTTTCTTATTGAAGGCTTGGACCATTCATGTTTGATATATTTATCCATGGAAGATGGTTCGAGTTGCTTCTCATCGATCAAGTTTATCTGGTCAAGTTGAGTCTGGACCCATTCATCTTCATCTAACTCTGCATCCTTCAATACTCTGAGCAAGGGTATCTAGACCTCGATAGGGAGAAGCACTTCCATACCATATACAAGAGAGAATGAGGTTTCCCCTATAGATGTTTGTAATGAAGTGCGATAATCGTGGAGAGAAAATGTAAACATCTCATGCCAATCCTTATACGTTACTGTCATCTTCTGTATGATCTTCTTAAGATTCTCATTGGCAGCTTCCACTGCGTCATTCATCTTTAGCGTCTGAAGAAAAGTTGTGATGCTTTATCTTGAACTTCATGCAGAGTTCGGTGATCATTTTGTTGTTGATATTGTACCATTATCTGTGATAATGCTTTCAGGGATGCCGTAACGGCAGATGACATTATGTTTGATGAATCGAGCCATGACATTGTTAGTAATAGATGCGAATGAGGTTGTTTCTATCCATTTTGTAAAGTATTCGATAGCAACAAGGATGAAATGGTGTCCATTATAAACGGTTGGCTTGATTTCTCAAATCATATCAGTGCCCCACATTGCAAAAGGCCAATGAGCAGTTAGAACATTCAACAGAACTGGAGGCACATGCACTTTATCTGCATATAACTAACATCTATGGCATGACCGAGAATACCGATATTAATCGAATTCCATAGTGAATGACGGTAACCTACTCTCAGAATTTTCTTAGCAATTGTATGTCCACTAGAATGTGTACCAAAGGCGCCTTCATGTAGTTCTTCCATAATTTGTTTAACAGTCTTCTAATCTACATAGCGTAGTAAGGCAAAGTCATGGTTGCATTTGTATAAGATGTTTAGAAATAACTTGGCAGCGAATCTCCTCAGCAATTTCTTATCGTTGACAGTTGCCCCCTCAGGGTATTCTTGAGCGTCGAGATACCTCTTCACTTCGTGGAACCAAGGTTTCTCTTCTACTCTATCAGTGTCGAGTTCACAATAATACGCTGGTGTGTCTATTCTTTCAATAGTGATCTGAAGAGCTTCGTTGTCCCTTCTGACTTTGAACATGGATGACATGATAGCTAACGCGTCTGCCAACTATTTCTCTTCTCGTGGAATATGCTCAAAACTGATTTCTTCGAAGTAGGGGGTCATATTCAACACATGTTCTTGATATGGAATAAGATTTGGAAGTTTGGTGTCCCATTCGCCCTTAATCTGACTAATTACCAAATTTTAGTCTCTATATACTTGTAAGAATTTGATCCTCAAGTCAATATCATCTTTGATACCCATGATGCACGCTTCGTATTCAGCCATATTGTTGGTGTAGTTGAAACATAATCGGGAGGTGAAGGGTGTATGGCCACCCTTAGGAGATATGATCACATCTCCAATACCATTGCCAAGTGCATTAGAAGATCCATAAAAGACCATGGTCCATCGAGATCCTGGCTCAGGTCCTTCATCTAGTCCAAGTTCCTCGCAATTGGTGACTAGCATAATATCCTCATCAGTAAATTCAAAATACATAGACTGATAGTCATCTACGACTTGATGAGCCAAGTGATAGTTACTACACTTCCTTTGATCAATTTTTGAGTAGTGTATTAAATGCCGTATTCGGTCAAGATCATTTGCCATCTTGCATTTCTTCCAGAAAGAGCAGGTTTCTCGAATATGTTTTTTATCGGATCCATTTTAGAGATTAATAAGGTAGTACAGGTCAACATTTACTGTCTTAGTCAGCGAGCAGCCTAATCCAAAGCGCAACAAGTTTTCTTGAGTAGTGAGTATCTTGTTTCACAGTCGGTAAACTTTTTTCTAAGGTAGTATATTCCATGCTCTTTTCGACCAGGCTCGTCATGTTGCCCCAACACGCACCCCATTGAGTTTTCTAACACTGTTTGGTACATAATTAGAGGTCTTCCTTCAACTGGTGGCATCAGGACAAGAGGTTCTTGTAGGTAGTCCTTGATTTTTTCAAAAGATGTATAGAAATCGTCGTTCCATTCCACTACTTGATCTTTCTTCAGTAATTTGAAGATTAGCTCACAAGTAGCAGTTAAATGTGCAATAAATCTGGAAATATAATTCAGTATTCCAAAGATACCCCTGTCTTCCTTTTCAGTGCAGGGAGCTGGCATTTCCTGAATAGCTTTAACCCTAGCAGGGTCAACTTCGATACCTTTACCATTGCGACGAATCCCAAGAGTTTGTTGGATCTAACTCCAAAGGTACATTTGTTCGGATTTAGTCTCAACATGTATTTCTTCAGTCTATCAAACAGCTTACGTAAATGATCAAGATGTTTTTCTTCTGTTTGTGATCAAGCTCTCATGTCATCGATGTAAACCTCTATCTCGTGATCAATCATATCATAGAATAAAGTTACCATAGCACGCGATATGTTGCCCCGACATTCTTCAACCCAAACAACATGACCTTGTAATAGAAGGTGCCCCACTGTGTAACAAAAGTAGTCTTTTCCTTGTCTTCAGAAGCCATCTTGATATGATTGTAGCCGGAGAAACCATTCATGAAAGATAAAACCTTATGATGAGCGGTGTTGTCAACCAAGACCTCAATTTATAGGAGCGGAAAATCATCTTTCGGGCTTTCCTTATTCAAATCTCGATAGTCCACACACCTATGTACCTTGCCATCCTTTTTAGGTACTGGTACCACATTCGCAACCTAGTGTGGATAGGAAGTAACAAATAGGAAACATGCATTGAACTGCTTCATTACTTCGACTTTAATTTTCTCAGACATCTCAGGACGCATACAACAAACCTTCTGCTTTACATGGAGAAAACCTTCTTTCGTTGGTAGTCGGTGTACCACAATGTCGATATCTAAACCTGGCATGTCTTCGTAAGACCAAGCAAAAATCTCGATGTAGTCTCGCAGCATCTAGATCAATATTTCCTTAACATTGTTCTCAAGACCGGCTCCTATCTTGATTTCATTTATGTTTTCGTCGGTAACTAGATTCACCACCTCGACTGGCTCTTCATATGGTTGTATAGCCCTTTCCTCTTGTTGTAGTAGTCAGGTAAGTTCTCCTGGCACTTCACAATCGTCATCGCCTTTGTCTTTGGCCTGGTAGATCAGATTATCAAAATCATATTTAGCAATAGCAGAGTCATTATCGATGGGATCCAGAGTTAATATGGATCCGGAGTTTATTACGTGGGCGTGTGTAAGAACACATAGCTTTTTTTGAAAAGGTGATAAAGTAAAAAGAAGGACAAAAAGCAAAATATTTGAATGCAAAAGTGCAATGATTTATTGAATGAAAATATGCGAATGACAAATAGTAATCCTTACGAATGAGACATTGTTCCCCGGGCAAGGCACTAGGCTTAAAGTCTTTTTATTCAAAGCTATAAAGCATAAAAGCATAAAACAAAAAAATAATTACACCTGACTAAAGGAGAATTGCATAACATCCTTAGTCGTGCAATTGTTTAGCCCGTTTCCGGTAGTAGGAAAGATCCAGTTGTTGATGTCAAAGTCATCATCATCGTCTTCTATAGCATGAACTCCATTCTTGTTGAAGCGGAACGGAGGCCCAGCAACATGTTTGAGGAGTATCATTCTCTGACCTTTTAAAGTGAAGCCTAAACCAGTCTTGTCAGATTTGAATGGAAAATCGGGCAACTAACCCCAAACAGTACAACCTCCTTCTTCTACTACAGCTCTGGCGTCCTTCAACGAGGCCATCTTCGGTAGAAATTTAGTAACCTTAGGAGTGACAGGAGAGTCGATAGGCATAACTCGTGGAACTACTTCGAAAGCTTGACAGGGGGTCTCGATAAATTCTCCTTCCATTTTGATATATCAGAATGATTGCGGATGACTCACCATATATTCTTCCTCTCCATCGTGCGATCTTCCTCTTCATGATACTTCAACTTCGATGCAAGGTGTATACGGTGAACGACTTTGAGAATTTGTTTACTTTTTATCGCAAATGTGCGGATAGCAAAATCGCCACCGACTTTTCTTTTATCCATTAAGGAAGGTGAAAAGAACAGGAAAAGACCTTCGTTAGATTACGAGTAAGGAAGGTTATGAAAAGGGAAGGTATTAGCACCCTTTCCATCCGTAGTTATCTACGGGCTCTTAGTTGCTTCTAGCTCATCTTTAAAAGTGCTTTCCGTTTGTTTGACAAAAATGTTTTGAAAAGGCATTTCGCTTTGACTTTGTAATGATTCATGTAGGAATGTATACAAAGTGTTAGAAATGTTTTGAAAAAGAGTTTGAATTTTGACAAAAGTGTGAGGTGTGAAAAGTATTTTGATAGAGCAAGCAACTAAAGTCTTATTACCTACTCAGGATGGTCGTTTGTGTTCACGTTCCTTTAGAATAGCGCTATCCATACCATTAGTTGGTAGGTAACCCTATTCTTTGGATGTAAAAGGGACATTGGATGGTCATAGAAGGCAACTTGTAGGAGTATCCTAGCACATTCGAAGGGACGATCATCACTTTTCGTAGGCAACAATCAAGGGACGAGATCATGTATTCGTAGGCAACATCATGGGTCTATGATCTTTGTATCGAAGGGACTATGATGATATATTTCGTAGGCAACGGTGCTAGGATACCTCTACGTTCGAGGGACATGACCATTTAATCGAAAGGCAACGAGAGAGAATTACCCTAAGGGGTGCATGTGTGAAGAGAGTGTGTCAAATTCAGATATGTTATCTTGGAATTAGAGGTTATCTATGTTGATTTTTATCTTGCGATACACGCCTAATTACTAACAGTTTATAGGCTGCGGAAAATAAATTGCAGAAAGTAAAGTGTGGAAAAATAAAGTCCTACGCTATTACATGGCTTTGGGGCAGTTTCATAATAGGAGTGCGGAAAGTAAATGTCCTAATTAATCTATTACATCCCATAGGCAGTTACATAATATTGAAAAGAATGCGAGAAAAATAGTCTGAAACGTTACAACCTGTAAGCAGATACATAATGGAAAAATATAAGAAGTTCACATAAGAGAAAAAGGTTAGTAAAAATAAGATTTTTGAATGAGGAAAAAGATTTTAGGTTAGTCATACTGATTAGATGATGAGATAATTTTTTTGGGAATTTTCTAGATCGATTTTGATAATTAAAAGCAATTAAAAGTCATTAAAAGTCAATTTAATGGTTAATTAACAATTAATTAAAATATGCATGAAAAAATATTAATTTTTATGTCAAAAATTAAATAAACATTTTTCTGATTAAAATGCAAAAGGAAAATATTTTTGGTGATTTTTAAATGCATGAGAAAAATATTTAAAGATAAATTAAATTGAATGGAAATATAAAAAGAAAAATAAGAAAATATGTTAGTTTGAAAAGTGAAAAAAAAAAAGAAATTGCCAAGGCCAAGGATCGAACTCGTGCCCTCCAGGAGAAATCAACCAACACGTTGCCAACTGAGCCAAGTGTGCTTAGTGTTTGAATCCTGCAAACAATGCATTATAAGGGAATACGTGTCATAATTGTAATTTCAAACACAGTCAAACGTGTGGGACCCAGTTGGAATGGATGAGCGAATCGAGCGTTATTGTTTCGCAGGTCAACGGAGTCAACGGCCGAAGCTAGCTCCGTGCGTCTTCTAGGCGTGCTGGCGGCCGATCCTGCAAAATAGGTAAAATCAAAGCAAAAGAAAGACCCTATCCCCCTAATTCGACCCCTGCGAGTTGAATGGTGCCATCGTCTTGGCACGAAAACATGGCGAGTTTGAAAAACAACATAAAGCCCTAACAATGGTGATTCACGGTTTATCGTAAAACCTTACATGTTATGCATCAACCATGATCTAATAGAATGCCAGTTCATACAAGCAAGAAAGCGATTAACAACGCATGGATCAATGAAACGAAATCAAGAAAAATATCAAATCGGGTGACTTGTAGCACGATGGGATGATTTTCGTAAGGGTTGGGAATGATTGTTGGGATGTCCAGAACACGATGGAAGGCTTGAAACTCCTTGAAACCTGCTGGAAAATCAAAATCGAAATTGACAACTTTGTGAAATTTTTTGAGAAAATAGGGTTGCTTCAAGAGGCTAGGGTTTCGTCCTTGCTCTTTGTGAATCTGATGAATATTTATAGAGCAAGAGGTTGGATCAAAAAGAATGAAAAAAGATATGCTTTTGAATGCAAAATATTTTCTCTTTCAATTTTGATCAAATCTTTTCAAAATTTGATTTTCTCTTCCTTGCATGAGCTAGCACGAAATTGGCATGTTTTGTGGGCTTCCTTGGTCCTCAAGCTTGATAAAAATCCAACCCAACTTTTATACCTTGTTTCCATATTTTATTTAATTTCAATTTGAATTAAATGCTTTTAAATTCAAAAATAAATCAAAAAAAAAAGAAAGAGGTCCTGGCAAGGCATCAAGAGGTCACAAATAATATTATGATCAAGTTTTGATCATAAAGTTATAGGCCCATTTGGAAAAAAATTAGATTTTGTCAGATATTTTCCTTTGTGCAATTCTTCAAAAATGCCCAACTTGTGCAAGGTGTATTGTGCTCAATTTTTAACATTTTTTAGTGTTCTTGGACTTTTTGGAAATATCTAGGTGTCCTCTAAACAACCTCTTTGGTTTCATCTCAATTGGAGTTTCCACGCTCAATAACACTTCTTTACAAAAAGTTGACTTTTTGTTGACTTTGAAAAGGACCTATAATGTTTTGATCCATATCTTCAAAATGAAGCATTTCGACCATTCTTGTGAGACATGAACTTGTAGAGAATTGAATTCTCTTCAAAATAAGAGGTGGTGGAAAAAGTTCTGATAAAGTATGAAGAAGTTATGCTCAGTCAAAGTTCAGTTGACTTTTCCTCAATAAACACTAATTTGGAAAGTTTGACTTTTGATCAAATCTTGAGTTTTCTTGATGAATCATGATCAACCCTTGATCAAATGATGAATGTTACTTCAAAATATGGATGTTGACCAAAAATCACGAAGTTTGGTGTATGTTGACCACGATTGACTTTTGTCCAATACTGACTAATTTTCAACCATATGAGCAATTATAGAAACTTGACATAAAGCTTGAAACTTGACATGGAGATTCTTTGAAGCATATGAGAAGGCATGATGACCATTGGAGATGTTGGGAACCACCTTGATCTGAGAATTGCCAAACCCGGTTTGGGTTGATTACTAGGAGAGGGTTTTCTGATCAACCCTTGAGGAATCCTTGAATATAGAGTATGAAATGCCTTGAGAAGTAAGAGGGAAAATTTTGGGGTATGACAGCTGCCGTTGTTCAATCTTCTTATACTGGAAGGGTTAGATTGGCATGCTTGCCTTTGGTGACCTAGAGGTGGAAGATGATTGAACACTCATACACAAAATTTGCACTCGCCATTGATTGATAATGCGGGAATGGGCTTACAGATGCCATTTGGAGGAGCCGGAGGCTTTACTGGGGGATAAGTCGTACGTTAGACTCAAGAACATTGCCTGAATAGGAGAATCGTCGGAGATGGGCTTAAGATGCCATCCAGAGAAACTAATGTCGGGGAAAGAACCGTATGCTAGGCTCTATAGATATTCCTGGAAGCAGAAGGGAGCACGAAGATGGGCTTAAGATGCCATCCAGAGAGAGTCGTCGTACGTTAGACTTCGCGCTCGTCTTTGAATGAAGTTATTGGTTTGTATTGGTTTTTAACCAAATATGCAGCATTCTGAAAGTGGAGAAATGTCGACAAATAGTCGGAGATGGGCTTAAGATGCCATCCAGGGCAACTGAGTCGTATGCCAGACTCTGTAGTTTCTGTTGATAATAAGAGAGATTCAGAATGAATCGTCGTCTTGATTATTGTGAGGGGATAATAGTCGGCAGAATGTGGATAGCTTTCCTATTGTGCTTCGGGTGTTGATCCAATGCTTGTTGTCGGAGGACAACCTGGGTGATCGTTTGGATAGGGTTTCCCGTCTGGCTTCGGGTGTTAATCCTGGATCTGTCGTTTAGAAGTGATTTTCACCTGTTTGGGAAGAAAAACAAAAGAAACTTTGATAGGATATAGTTAGTCCTATGCAGATTATGATGCACGACAATGTGTATGAATGATATTATGCACAAGTTATGACTTTTATGAATAATGTATGATAGATGTCGGTATTTCAAAACATATTCATGTTGAAGAAGATGTGGACGTTTTGCTTGGGGATGAAACGGATGAAAACCCTGTTCTTGCAGAAAAAACCTCTTTGATGATATTTTAGGGATTTGGAAGCTCAAGTGTCGTAACTCAAGTTCCAAGCTTATGATTGTCTTGCTTATCCAGCTGGAGGGAGCCCTATTTATATCCATCCTTTCATGGAGTCTTACTTTCCTTTCTATAACCGCCTTGGCACATTAACTATGGCTCGAAGGCAGGAAGCCGACCGTTATAGCTTACGTTGATTTGCTTTGTAACGTCTCATAAAGACTCCCTGTACTCATCATTCTCCCAATTGGTAACGTCTCCCTCCACCCGAGCCTCTAACCCGGACGAATGGTCGAGCTATATCTCGGGATCATGCCGACCTCCTGCTCCAACCCCGGGGACCACGTCGGATAAGGATCTCGTCCTTGAATCTGAGATCTATCCCGGGTGCCTGCAACCCTCCCTCCGGCTATCCATATCAGCTAAGGAATTTATGCATGATCAAACCACTGCTTTTGAAAGTGAAGAAAGATATCCTTGATTCCTCCGATGCACTACTCGACCAAGTTTGAGCCTAGATATCTATCTGTGAGGATGGTAGAGACCGAGAGGTACACTATGGAGGATCTTGTCGTGAGCCACTGTGGGGAAAATTTATGAGGCGCTCTTGGGATCTTGTGTAGATCTTGCTGGAGTATTCGATTGTTATTGAGAGAAAAGGCTAGAAGGATCTAAAGCCCATTGAAACCTCTGGCTGGGGAATAAAAGATTTAGGTTTCCTCCGATGCACTATCTGACCAAGTTTCGAGTTTGGATATTCTTTTTTGCCGGGAATGATGATTATTGAGAGATATTTTGCTGGGGATAAATACCTCTGGAGATGAACTGCTAATGACATAGCAAGGTCAAGTTGGTTGAAATCACTGCTCAGGTGCTAATGTGGTGAAGTTTGGAATGTTGGAACTAGTGGAAGAAAATGTGTACTCCGCTGGGGGAAGGTTTGCAGTGAGCGATGCCTCTGTGGGGATTGTACTTTGCAGAGGAACGTTTTGGTGACTTTCGTCGTCATCTCAATTCCTAGAGCCTGTAGTAATTATCCTTGTTCGTTCGCTTTTCGCATGTTTGTAAACAGATATTTATTGTCAGATGCATATAATCATTCAAAGCAAATGTTGGACTTTATGCAAACAACAATAGTGAAAATTGTAAAAAGAAGGAACTTGTATTAATTTGAAAGGTGGCGTATGGCCAAGTAGTTTGTACACAAGAAAAGTAAAAAGCTATGCGAAAACAATCTCGTTAAGTTCAAACTATGCTAGTACTCATATTTTTCGACTATCTCATCTCCTTGTTGTCAGTAGAAAGTGAGTGGATTGATTTTTGCCATTTGAATCTTGAATGCTGATAGTAGTAGTCTGTAGGTAGGTGATCTGGACGAGACATAGTCGTACGCTTAAATCCCTAACTTTTGCCTAGACCGCCCTTTCGGGTCGCCAGGATGCCCTTATTTTTGCCTAGGTCAGTCGACCCAGTGGGTCTTGTTTATGCGTTGTATTTTTTTTACTATGTCTGCGTTCACAGGGTGTGAGAAGTCTTCGCCATCCATGGTGCTAAGTATCATAGCCCCGCCTGAAAATACTGTATTGACTACAAATGGTCCCTCGTAGATGGGAGTCCACTTGCCCCTTGGATCACCTTGTGGAATAATGATGTGCTTGACTACTAGATCACCGACTTGGTAGACTCGGTGCTTGACTTTCTTGTTAAATGCTCGATCATTCGTTTCGATAGATACATCCGCATGCAAATGGATGCGAGCCGCTTCTCGTTAATCAAGTTGATCTGGTCAAGGCGAGTTTGTATCCAATCGTCTTCGCCTAACTCTGCATCCTGGAGGACTCTGGTTGAGGGTATCTGAACCTTGATTGGTAGGACCGCTTCCATACCATATACAAGAGAGAAGGGGGTTGCCCCTGTTGATGTTCGTACTGTAGTGCGATAACCATGAAGAGCAAATGGCAACATCTCATGCCAATATTTTTAAGTTACTGTCATCTTCTGTATAATCTTCTTGATATTCTTATTGGCGGCTTCCACTGCGCCATTCATCTTAGGCCAATATGGAGAAGAGTTGTGATGCTTGATCTTGAGCTGCGTGCAGAGTTCAATGATCATTTTGTTGTTGAGATTATAGTCGTTATCTGTGATAATTATTTCGGGAGTGCCATACCGACATATAAGATTATGCTTGATGAATCGAGCCACAACATTCTTGGTAACAGATCTGACGAGTACTTCTACCAACTTGGTGAAATAGTCAATTGCCACGAGGATGAAACGATATCCGTTGGAAGCGGTGGGCTTGATTTCTCCGATCATGTCAATGCCCCACATTGTGAAAGGCCAAGGAGTGGTTAGAACATTCAACAGTCTTGGAGAGTACATTACACTTTGTCGCATATATCTCATATTCGTGACAAGATCGAGCATAGCGGTGACAATCGGCTTCCATGGTGGACCAATAGTAGTACATTCTCGGGATCTTCTTAGCCATCGTATGTCCAGGTGGGTACACATGTCTGGTGAGCTGACTTTGAGATTTTGTATCACAAATGCGGAGCAAGAGTCGCCATCGACTTTTCTTTTATCCATTAAGGAAGGTGAAAAACGAGGAAAAGACCTTCGTTAGATTACGAGTAAGGAGAAGGTTATGAAAAGGGAGCTATTAGCACCTATTTCCATCCGTAGTTATCTCGGGCTCTTAGATCATTTTTTCAAAAAAAGGTGCTTTCTGTGTGTGTGTTTGAAAATGTTTTCAAAAGGCATTTCACTTTAAATTTGTAATGATTCATGTAGGAATGTATACAAAGTGTTCGTAAATGTTTCGGTTTGAAAAGAATTTGAATTTGACAAAAGTGTGAGGTTTGAAAAGTATTTGATTGAGCAAGCAACTAAAAGTCTTATTACCTACTCAGAATGGTCGTTTTCGTGTTATTTTACTTTCCTTTAGAATAGTGCTATCCATACCATTAGTTGGTAGGTAACCCTATTCATTGGATGTAGAAGGGACATTCGATGGGACATCAGATGATCATAGAAGGCAACTTGTAGGAGTATCCTAGCACATTCGAAGGGACTATCATCATTTTTCGTAGGCGACAATCGAGGGTCAAGATCATGTATTCGTAGGCGACATCGTGGGTCTATGATCTTTGTATCGAAGGGACTATGATGATTTGTTTGTAGGTAACGGTGCTAGGATACCTCTACGTTCGAGGGACTTGACCATTTATTCGAAAAGGCAACGAGAGAGAATTTCCCTAAGGGGTGCATGTGTGAAAAGAGTGTGTAAAACTCAGATATTTTATCTCCAAATTATGAGTGATCTATGTCCAATTTTATCTTGCCATACACGCCTAATTACTAGCAGTTTATAGGGTGCGAAAAGTAAATTGCGGAAAGTAAAGTGCGGAATGTAAAAGTCCTACGCTATTACATGGCTTTGGGGCAGTTACATAATAGGAGTGCGGAAAATAAAAGTCCTAATTAAACTATTGCATCCCATAGGAAGTTACATAATATGAAAAAGAAAAGCAAGAAAAATCGTCCGAAACGTTACAACACATGCTGATACATAATCGGGAAATACGAGAAAATTGCATAAGAGGAAAAATTCTAGTAAAAAGAAATATTTTTGAATGAAGAAAAAGATTTTTGATTAGTAATGACAATAAGATGATAAGATAATTTTTTGGTAATTTTCTGGATCGTTTTCGATAATTAAAAACAATTAAAAGTCTAATTAATGATTAATTAACAATTAAATAAAATATTAATTTTAATGGTAAAAATTAAATAAGCATTTTTCTGATAATAATGCAAAAAGAAAATATTTTTTGTGATTTTTAGATGCATGATAAAAATATTTGAAGATTAATTAAATTTCATGAAAAATATTAAAGAAAATAAGAAAATTGAAAAAACAAGTTAGTTTGTAAAGTGGTAAAAAGAAGTGTGGCAGCTAGGATTCGAACTCGTGCCCACTGGGAAAACACGCGCTACCTTCACCACTAGACCAGGCTGCATCTGGTGTTAGGATATTGAAACAAAACGCTTTTGAACGAAATCGCTTCTTGGGAATCAGAAAACCGCGCGAAGAACATCGTCGTCTTCGTTTGAATTTTTAAATGGTTAGCGTCGGTCTTGCTCGACGCTAAGGCCCCTGCAAAAATCAAAAATTCCATACAAGAAATATAAATTTGTTTTGGCTACATGGATCGATTGCAAACAACATTCTAAACACTATGGTGGTACTGGTTTCGTCAATTTAACGTGTTTTAGAAACCCCAGAACGGAAAACCCTAACTATGGCTGACTCGATCCAGGCACTCAAAATGCAATTAAACCACCCAGATAGCTTGCAAACACGATGCTAAACATGAACAAACAATCAAAATACGTTAGATATGCACGAATGATAAAATTGAATTTGAAAAAGTTGAACAAGAAATCGTGTTTTCACAATTCTTGATGATTTTGTGAGTTGTAAAGGTGCGGAATGGTTCAAGAGGCTTCAAGGAACGTGTTTGAATGATTAAATTGGCTGAATCAAGCAAAAATAAGGCTGCAAGTTGCTTGAACACCACGGTTTTTTTGACTTAGGTTAGGGTTCTTTGAGGCAATTTTACATTCTTTTCTCATGTGTATGCATTGTGTATATATAATAGATGGATTTAGGTCGAAATTAAGTGCAAATCATGAATCAATCAATGAAAAAATATTTGATTTTGTAAAAACCAAATCTTTCCTTTTTGATCAATTTTCATCAATTTCTTGCCAAATCAAAGCCAATTTCGAAATTGCCAGCTTTTGTGAGTTGCTTGGACCTCAAGGATGAGAGAAAAATTCAATTTGCATTTAATTTTGATTTTCTACCTTTTATTTTAATTTAATTGGCTTTTAAATGATTAAAATCCAAATAAAATTGAAAGTAAAAGATAAAATTCATGGCCTTTGGCTTGGAGGTTCCAAATTGATTAAGGAACAAGTTTGAATCAAGAAAAGTTAGGCCCATTTGCAAAATTTTGGATTTTGACAAGTATTTCTCTTTGTGCACCTCTTCAAAAATGCTCAACTTGTGCAAGGTGTATCTTGCTCAATTTTCCATATTTTTGAATGTTCTTGGACTTTTTAGAAAGCTCTAGGTGTCCTCTAAACAACCTCTTTGATTTCATCTCATTTGGAGTTTCCATGCTGAATAAAACGTCAATACAAAAAGTTGACTTTTTGTTGACTTTGAAAAGGACCTGTAATGTTTTGATCCATATCTTCAAAATGAAGTATTTTTTGACCATGCTTGTGAGACATGAAGTTGTAGAGGATTGAATTTCCTTCAAAATGAGAGGTGGTGGAAATTTTTTTGAGAAAGTATGAAGAAGTTATGCTCAGTCAAAGTTCAGTTGACTTTTCTCTAGGAAACCCTAATTTGGAAAGTTTTGACTTTTGAGCAAATCTTGAGTTTTCTTGATGAATCATGATCAACCCTTGATCAAATGATGAATGTAGATTCAAAATGAGGATATTGACCAAAAATCATGAAGTTTGACTATATGTTGACCACAGTTGACTTTTTGTCCAATACAATTGATTTTCAACCATCTGAGCAATTGTTTGAGGAATCTTGACTTGTAAAGCTTGAAACTTGTCATGGAGATTCTTTGAAGCATATGAGGAGGCATGATAACCACTGGAGATGTTGGAAGTCCATCTTGATATGAGGATAGCCAAACCCTAGTTTGGGTGATTTTCTAGGAGAGGGTTTGTCTGATCAACCCTTGAGGAATCCTTGAGTATGGATATGTGAAATGTCTTGAGGAATAGGAGGGAAACTTTTGGGGTATGACAGTTGCCCCTGTTCAATCTTCTTGTACAGGAAGGGTTAGACTGGCATGCTTGCCTTTCGTGACCTGGAGGTAGAAGATGATTGAACACTCGAGTACACCTGAAAATTTGCACTCGCCGTTGATTGATGATGCGGGAATGGGCTTACAGATACCATTTGGAGAAGCTGGGGAATGAGTCGTATGTTAGACTCAAGAATGTCGTATTAATAGGAAAGTCTTCGGAGATGGGCTTAAGATGTCATCCGAAGAGACCGATGTTGGGGAGTGAGCCGTACGCTAGGCTCTGCTGGTGTTCCTGAAAGTAGAAGGGAACATGGAGATGGGCTTAAGATGCAATCCGAAGAGAGTCGTACGTTAGACTTCGTGCTCGTCTTTGAATGAAGTTGTTGGTTTGTATTGGTTTTTAACCAAATATGCAGCATTCTAAAAGTGAAGAGATATCGACAAATAGTCGGAGATGGGCTTAAGATGTCATCGAGGCAACTGAGTCGTGCGCCAGACTCTGTAGGTGCTGTTGATAATAAGAGAGAGTTAGAATAAATCTTCGTCTTGATTACTCTAAGGGGATAATAGTCGGCAAAATGTGGATAGCTTCCCTGTTGTGCTTCAGGTGTTAATCCATGGCCTGTTATCGGAGTATAACTTGTGTGATCGTTCGAATAGGGTTTCTTGTCTGGCTTCGGGTATTAATCCTAGATCTGTTGTCGGAGGACAATTGGGGCGGTCGTTCGGATAGGGTTTCTGTCGGCTTGGTATTAATCAGGATCATTGTCGGAGGACAATTGGGCGATCGTTCGGATAGGGTTTCCCGTCTGGCTTCGGGTATTAATCCTGGACCTGTTGTTTAGAAGCGATTTTCACCTGTTTTGGAAAAGCAAAAGAAACTTTGATAGAATATAGTTAGTCTTATGCAGATTATGATGCATGACAATGTGTATGAATGACATATGCACAAATTATAACTTTTATGAATAATGTATGAATGATAGGTGTTGTGGTATTTCAAAACATATCCATCTTGAAGAAGATGTGAATGCTCCGCTTGGGGACGAAGCGGATGAAAACCTTGCTTTTGAAAGAGAAGAAAGATAACTTTGATTCCTCCGATGCACTATTTGACCATGTCTTGAGCCTAGATAGTTATACTGCGGAGGATGGTAGAGACCGAGGGGTACATTGCCGAGGATCTTGTGCGTAGACCCTGCTGGGGGAAAAATTTAAGAGGTGCTCTACTGGGGGTCTCGCGTGTAGATCCCGCTGGAGAGTTTTTGATTGCTGATGGGGGATAGGGCTAGAAGGATCTGGAGCCCGCTGAAAACCTCTGGCTGGTGGAATAAAAGATGTAAGTTTCCTCCGACACACTATCTGACCAAGTTTCGAGTCTGGATATTGCTGCTGCTGGGGGGAATGATGATCGTTGAGAGATATTCTGCTAGGGATAAATACCTCTTCTAGGGATGAACCGTTATGCTTGAAGGTGCATAACAAGGTTGAGTTGGTTGGAATCACTGCTCGGGGACTGACGTGATGAAGCTTGGAACAAGTGGAAAGAAATTTGTACTCCGCTGGGGGGAGTTTGTAGTGAGTGACACCTCTGGGGGGATTGTGCTTTGCAGGGAAACGTATTGGTGACTTTCGTCGTCATCTCGATTCCTAAAGCCTATAGTAATTACCCTTGTTTGTTCACTTTTCGCATGTTTGTAGATAGATTTTTATTGTTAGATGCATATAATCATTCAAAGCAAACGTTGGACTTTATGCAAACAAAAATAGTGAAAATTGTAAAGAGATAGAACTTGTATTAATTTGAAAGGCGTATGGCCAAGTGGTTTGTACACAAGAAAAGTAAAAAGCTATCTGAGAAACAATCTCGTTAAGTTCAACTATGCTAGTACTCATATATTTAGACTATCTCATCTCCACATTGTCGTTAGAAAGTGAGTGAATTGATCTTCGCCATTTGAATCTTGAATCTGATAGTAGTCTGAATAGGTGATCGGGCGAGACATAGTCGTGCGCTTAAATCTAACTTTTGCCTAGACCGCCCGGGTTTTGGGTCTCTGGAAACCCTTTTTAAAAACCACCTTTTTAGGTTTCGACTTGTCGGTGTACATTTTATATGTATCCTTAACTTTTGCCGAACCCTTTTGGTTCGCGGGATGCTTATTTTGCCTAGGTCGATCGACTTAGCGGGTCTCATTTATCGTAGTATTTTTGACTATATCTGCGTTCACGAGGTGTGGGAAGTCTTCACCATCCATGGTGATAAGTATCATAGCTCCAAAATCTTGTTTTGACTACAAACAGTCCCTCATGGGTGGGAGTCCATTTGCCCACAGGGTCACCTTGTGGAAGAATGATGCGCTTGACTACTAGATCACCGACTTGGTAGACTCGATGATTGACCTTCTTGTTAAATGCTCTGATCATTCGTTTCTGATAGATCTCTCCATGGCAGATGAATGCGAGTCGTTTCTCGTCAATCAAGTTGATCTGATTAAGGCTGTGGATCATCGTCTTCGCCTAACTCCGGGTCTGGAGGACTACGGTTGAGGTACTGAACCTCGATTGGCGGGGCCCTTCCATACCAAGTATACAAGAGAAGGGGTTGCCCACATGGATGTTCATCTGTAGTGCGATAACCATGAAGAGAAAATGGCAACATCTCATGCCAATCCTTGTAACTCACTGTCATCTTCTGTATGATCTTCTTGATATTCTTATTGGCGGCTTCCATTGCGCCATTCATCTTAGGCCGATATGGAGAAGAGTTGTGATGCTTAACCTTGAACTACGTGTAGAGTTCGGTGATCATTTTGTTCTTGAGATTAGAGTGGTTATCGTGATAATCCTTTCGAGTGCCATACGACAAATAAGATTATGCTTGATGAATCGAGCCACAACATTCTTGGTAGCAGAGGCAAGAGGTACTTCTACCCACTTGGTGAAATAGTCGATTGCCACAAGGATGAAACGATGTCCATTGGGCGGTGGGCTTAATTTTCAATCATGTCAATGCCCACATTGCGAAAGGCCAGGGCGGTTAGAACATTCAATGGTGCCGAAGTGCGTGCACTTTACGCATATATCGGCATTTGTGACAAGATCGAGCATAAGCGGTGACAATCGACTTCCATGGGACCAATAGTAACCTGTTCTCATAATCTTCTTAGCCATCGTATGTCCATTGGAGTGGGTACCAAATGCGCCTTGTAACTCTTCCATGATACGTTCATTGTTTTACGGTCCACGGTAGATGAAGCACAAGTCGTGATTGCGCTTGTATAAGATGTCGTTGCTGAGGAAGAATTTGGATGCAAATATTCTCAAGAACTTCTTATGATTGACAGATGCCCCTACGGGATATTCCTGAGTCTCAAGAGACCTTTTCACGTCATAGTACCATGGTTTCTCTTCTGTATCAAGCTCAAAACAATATGCCGGTTCGTCAAACTTCTCAATGATGATTTGGGGAGCCTCGTTGTCCCATTTGACCTTGAACATAGATGACATAGTAGCTAACGCGTCTGCCAACTAATTCTCTTCTCATGGAATATGATTGAAAGTGATCTCTTCGAAGTAGGGGACCAAACTCAAAATATGCTCTCGATACGAAATGAGATTCGGATGCTTGTCCCATCAACTATATCATTGATCACTAAAGCGAGTCTCCATATACTTGCAAGAATTTAATCCTTAAGTCAATAGCACCTTTAATACCCATGATGCACGCTTCGTATTTGGCCATGTTGTTGGTGCAACTGAAACATAATCTGCGTTAAAAGGCGTATGTCCGCCTGTAGGAGATGTAATGATGGCGCGCATTGCCAAGTGAGTTTGAGGCTCCATCAAAGACAATGGTCCATGGGATCCTTGTTCGGTCCTTCCTCGGTCTGGTTCTTCGTAATCGTAACTAGTAAAACATCTTCGTCGGAAACTCGAGCTGCATGCGATAGTCATCTACGACGATGAGCCAAATGATCGGCTACTATACTTCCTTTGATTGCTTTACGAGAGTATATTGGATGTCATATTTGGTCAAGATCATTTGCCATCTTGCTATTCTTCGGAGAGGCTGGTTTCTCAAATATGTATTTTATTGGATCCATTTTGGAGATCAACAAGGTAGTGTGAATCAACATATCTTGTCTTAGTCGGTGAGTAGCCCAGCCAGCTGCAAGTTTTCTCATTGTGATTATCTTGTTTCACGATCGATAAACTTTCTAAGGTAGTATATTGCATACTCTTTTCGACCAGACTCGTCATGTGCCCCAACACACACCCATTGAGTTCTCTAACACTATCAAGTACATGATAAGGGACTTCCTTGACGACGGCATCGGGATAGGAGGATTACATGGGTACTCCTTGATTTTGTCAAAGCGATCGGCAATCGTCGTTCTATTCTACCACTTGATCTTTGTTCGATAACTTGAAGATTGGCTCACAGTAGCGATTAGATGTGCAATGAATGGAAATGTAATTCAATCGGCCCGAAAACCTCGCCTTCCTTCTCGGTGCGGGGGTGGCATTTCTTGAATAGCTTTAACCTTGGCGGGGTCGACTTCAATACCTTTACCATTGACAACAAACCCTAGGAGTTTACGGATCGACTCAAAGGTGTACTTGTTAGGATTAAGTCTCAATCTATAATTCTTCAATCTATCAAATAGTTTCCGCAGATGGTCAAGATATTCTTCTTCTGTCTGTGATCGAGCTATCATGTCGTCGACGTAGACCTCTATCTCGTCATGAATCATGTCATGAACTAATGCCACCATGGCACGCTGATAGGTGGCGCACGCATTCTTCAGTCCAAGCGGCATGACTTTTGAGAAAGTGCCCTTGTGTGCAGTAGTCTTCTCCATGTCTTTAGGAGGCATTTTGATTTGATTGTAACTGGAGAAACCATCCATGAAGGAGAAAACTTTTTGCTGAGCGGTGTTGTCAACCAGAGCATCAATATGAGGAAGCGGAAAATCGTCTTTCGTACTCGCTTTGTTCAGATCTCTGTAATCCACACACATTAAATGCGTTGCCATCCTTCTTGGAGTACAGGCACCACATTAGCAACCTTGTGGATAAGTAACAACTAGGAAACGTTGAGCGCTTCATAACTTGACTTTGATTTTCTCGGACATCTCGGGACGCAACACGAACCTTACGCTTTCTTGGAAAACCCTCTTTTGTTGGCAACCGGTGTACCACAATGTCAACGTCTAAACCTGGCATGTCTTCATATGACCAAGCAAAAACCTCAATGTAGTCTCGTAGCATCTGAACCAACCTTTCTTTAACACTGTTCTCAAGACCCGCTCCTATCTTGATCTCTTTTCTGTTTTCATCAGTACCTAGATTCACAACCTCAATTGGCTCTTCGTGTGGCTGTATAACTCGTTCTTCTTGTTGTAGCAGTCTGACAAGTTCTCCTGGAACTTCACAATCTTCCTCACCTTCGTCTTTGCTTGGTAGATCGGATTATCGAAGTCATATTTAGCAATAGCATAGTTGTTATCAATGAGATTCGGAGTGATTCTGTAGTGTATGATGTGGGTGTGTGTAAGTAACACATAGCTTTTGAAGGGGTGATAAAGTAAAAGAAAGGAACAATTAAATGCAAAAGTCCAATTAAATGCAGGAGTCAAATCAGCATCAGAGAAGCCTAGGCCGTTGTTGGCAGCAAGGCTAGCAATACAAACTTCAAATTAATCAGTAGTAGTGTCTTGCGGTACGTGAGCATTCTTCAGAAACTTCACCAAGGCTTTGGCATGAGCCTCAGAGCACAAGAGCAGAGCAAGCATGGAGATCTTGGACAGAGTTTGTCCCAACTGTTCCATAACATTGTAGTCAGTCTTCTTGATGATCTTCAGAATTTCCTCCATTTCTTGTTTGGAGGTATCTTCAGCAACTTCCTTTGGTACTTCTGTAGGAGCAGGATGAGTCACTAGTTCTTTTCCCCTAGCTTCGGGAACTGGTTCGATAGTTGGAATGCAAGCTGAAGTCGCAGTGTCTTTTGGAGGAGAGATCTCTGGAGAAAACACTCTTCCGCTTCTGGTCACCTTACTTGATCCGGTGATGTTGTCAATGTCCAGAATGGTAGCTTCAACATAAGGTCCTCAATAGTCGAGAGGGTCTTGCTTGGCCATGATAGTAAACCTCGACTCCATAGTTCCAGGGATAGCTTTGTCGGAGGAATATGGGCCAGTGCAGGAAGTAATGATAAGAGGTGCCACTCTAGGCCCAGGATCAGTTGAGGAAATCGTTATTGTGTTTACATTAGCATAGTCTTCTGGGAAATCGTCACCCCATCCGGTTGCCTTAACATCTTCAATAGGAATTTTGTAGCTTTCAGGAACAGTATACTTTACCATGTAATCAAACTTTCCACTTGGCTGCCCCAAGGTATCCCACACATCTGGTACAGTTTCATTCACATCTTCGATCTTCAGTTTCTTAGACATTTCTTCACACAGATTCTCCACGGGTGACGGTTTTAGAAATAGTATTTCGCGGTTATCCATCATACACTAAACACGTCTTCTCAACCAAGCACAACCGTCAGGCACAGATGGGCACCAACGACAATTCTCTGGGCATCCTGGATTGTCACCGGCTTGTAACAAATTCTTCTTACGGTCATCAGAGGAATGGTCAAGTCATCTATATTGAGCAACGTAAAATTCTTGTCAATAAATTGGAACTTTTGTCATGGTTAGGCATAGGCGTTGATCAGTTCGGTCTCGGTGGGAGGATCAAACTCAATCTGTTTAGCTTGAATCATATCTTGAATCTTGTTCTTGAGCCCAACAATTGTAAGTGTTATGTCGGTACATTGGGTGATAAGCACACTTAGCATTAGGATTGTATCTCGGAGAGGAAGTGTTGATGTTACGAGGAGGGTCCTCAAGTAATCGGCTATGCTTTCAACATGTGTTACAAGGCTTGCGACAATGGCATGTTGATCTTCGTAAACTATCTTGTGGCGGCGTTACATTTGAGGTTGTCTTGATGTAGGATTGGAGATCCAAGCCCCAGATTGAGCACGTCGGCCTTGGCTCTGCTTTTACGACCATACACGGCATTGGCTTCTTTCTTACCAAAAGTTCTCTTGCGACATTTGAGGCGACTACTACGAATCTTCCACTCTTGATACCGGCTTCAATCGTTCTCCTCAATATCATTTCGGTGAATCGGTGAAGAGTTTCAATCGATGATTGAAGAATGAGCTGTCGGTGTTCCCATAAACATATCAACCAACTCCCTATTGGACAAGGGTGGTTGAACTCTGACTGCCAGGTCTCTCCATTTCTGAGCATACTCTTTGAACTTCTTATCACGACCCATAGACATGCTCTGTAGTTGCATGCGAGTGGGTGCCAATTCAACATTGTACTCATACTGCCTGTAGAAAGCATCTGCTAAGTCACTCCAAGTACGGATATGGTCATTCTCTAGCTGATAATACCACTCCAACTCAGTCCCGGACAAACTCTCTTGAAAATAATGCATCCACAACTTTCTTTCATCAGTGTGGGGGTTGATCTTCTGAACATAGGACTTCAAATACAACTTTGGACAAGAAATGCCTTCATATTTGGCAAAAGTAGGAACTTTGAACTTGGGAGGAATCAAAACACCAGGGACAAGACTCATATCATCAAAATTCAGCCCGGACATCTTCAGATTTTCCACAGCATTCAGAAGGTCTTCAAGTTTCTTGTATTTGTCATCCTCATAAGATTACTGATCATTCTCATAGTCTTCTCCCTTCTTCTCAAGCTCACGCTGATCATCTTCGTTGCCTTTGACACTTCCCTCAGTCTTGACATTCCCTTCTGAGAACTCAATCCGGCTGACCACCTTGGGACCACCTTTGTGACGCCTTCCCATGTTGAGGACGCCAATGACCTTCTTCTTTACATTGATGAGCTTCTTGGATCTTCTTGGCCTTGGACCAAGCTAGTGAACATCTCCTGGCGAGCATTACGAGCACGGAGATCTTTGTGATCTGTTCAAGAGCCATTTCTACAAAATAAATAGAGAAAATGAAAACCGATCTTGAATGTACATTATAAAATGTTATGCCATGATATGCAATGTTTATGCGAATGCAATGCAATGTTTTCAAGGACCTTAAGGATTTAAATTTGTTAAACAAGCATGAACAAACATTTATTAGTTCTCTTTTTTATTCTTTTTCTTTTTAAGTACAAAAGATAATTCAGAAAAATAAAATAAAAGAACCAAATCCTAAAGCTCTAGGTCTCCCATGGGCGCTTCCTCTTGGTGCCGAGGTAGGCGTTGATGTTCCGCTCCTCGTGAAATAGCTTGGTCAACTCTAGTACCTTCTTCTCGCTTGCATAGAACTGAGCTTCGAACGTATCCCTTTCTTCCTTTAGTTGAATCCAGGATCTCTTCAAGTCTTCAAAATTAGTAGGCATGTCAGGATGGAGAGCGATATAGGTCGTCACCTATAGCAGGTTCCATAATTACTGGTAGAACTGGCGTGAATGGCATCATGAGGTTTTGAGCTCGAGCTCGCACCCATCTGAGGTAAGGTTCCCAAGGAATGGAGTTTTGGTGCCCCAAAGTCTTAGTATCAGTCTTCTTTACCATGCCCCAAGCGTGTGAACCTTCGTCGGTAATGGAAATCGTGGTTGTAGTCGAACACAATATCTTGGAGAAGCATATCATGTGGACCGTCTCTTGAGCATAACCAAAGCGTAGAGCTAGAGAAGGGTTGTAAGTAATACCTCCCTTATGCCAAGGAGTGCTACATTAGAATTCTCCATAACGCTCAATGAATGTGAAGTCCTTTTGAGAGAAAGAACACGGATTGGAGTTCTTGAAATAAACCACCTGGAAAGTAACGGTATGCAACACATGAGATTTCCTTGTCTCTTAGTAGTACGAGTGTGGAGAGAATGCAGAATATCTCCAAGTAAAGTAGGCACAGGATTGCGAGCAAGGAATAACTTGATGGCGTTGACATCTACGAATTGATCCGAGTTAGGGAATAGAACCAAACCATAGATTAGCAAAGCCAAGATGTCTTGAGCATTGGAAACTCATAGCTTTGAGGAATTCTCGGGCTTTCTGTATTAGGAACTTAGCAAGTAAACCTTTAACTCCGCTTCTTGTCTCCCAATTGGCTTCAATGTCTGAGCGCTTTAGATGTAATGCTGATGTGATGTCTTCGTGCCTAGGAACCTTTTATAAACCGGTGAATGGCATTTGGTCAAGAATAGGTATCCCAAGTAGCTTAGAGAACTCTTCCAAAGTAGGAACCAACTGATAATCTGGGAATGTAAAGCAATGGTGTGTCGGATCGAAGAACTGGAATAGGACATGCATTCTATCTTCTTCAAAACCGGAGATAACCAAATCAAGTAGATAACCATGTCTTTTGATGAAGTGAGCATGGTCGGGAATCTCTAAAACCAATTCTTTGAGTGAGAAGGCATACCCATGAAGTTGATTCGGATAGTCTTTAAAAGCCATAATCCCTACAAAGCAGAAAGATAAATCCCTAGGTCCTTCAAATAGTTAGAAATGATATACAATGCGATGATCTCATGATGTCATGTTTAGCAAGCACAAAAATTCACACAATAGCCCTAGGCTTAAGGCTTGCATGAGGTATAGGTGATTACCCTACAAAAGTTTGAGTTGGTTCATCTGTCCTATAATAGTAACGGGTTCTAGGAATCTCATATCATTGATCTTTCTCATAGGCGTTTATTTCAATACGACTACCAAGTGGTCGAGAAAATATCCCAAAAGTCGATCTTAATGGCGTAGCATCAGTATCGACCAACCTCGGTCTACACCAAAATCGGCCATCTCACTACCTTCTAATGGCCAAGATGGGTCAATTAAGGTTCTAAAAGTTGAGTTAGTGCTAATGACACCACGAAGCCAAATACTATCCTCAACTTGGAAATGAAGAGTATCAAGACATCAAAGTGTCGCACTAACATAGCCATCATGTTGACCATTTGGTATCGCCTAATGGTCATGACGATCTATGCTATTACCTAAAGAAACTGGATCGGTGTAGGATCCCCACAATATAATACCAAGAAACCCTTAAAGATAAAGCAAGAAAGTCAAACAAAAAAGTAAAAGTGATCTAGAACTCCCTAAGGCATTCTCTCTAGGTGTCTCCCGTGATCGCCGATTACATGTCTGGTGAAGCCGACTTTGAGATTTTGTATCACAAATGTGCGGATAGCAAAGTTGCCATCGACTTTTCTTTTATCAATTAAGGGAAGGTGAAAAAACGAGGAAAAGACCGTTAGATTACGAGTAAGGAAAAGGTTATGAAAAGGAAGGTATTAGAACCCTTTCCATCCGTAGTTATCTCAGGGCTCTTAGTTACTCTTAGATCATTTTTTCAAAAAGGTGCTTTACGTGTGTGTGTTTGAAAATGTTTGAAAAGGCATTTCACTTTGACTTTGTAATGATTCATGTAGGAATGTATACAAAGTGTTCAGAAATGTTTCGTTTTGAAAAGAATTTGAACTTTGACAAAAGTGTGAGGTGTGAAAAGTATTTGATTGAGCAAGCAACTAAAAGTCTTATTACCTACTCAGAATGGTCGTTTTCGTTAAATTTTACTTTCCTTTAGAATAATGCTATCCATACCATTAGTTGGTAGGTAACCCTATTCATTAGATGTAGAAGGGACATTCGAAGGGACATCAGATGGTCATAGAAGGCAACTTGTAGGAGTATCCTAGCACATTCGAAGGGACTATCATCATTTTTCATAGGCTACAATCGAGGGTCAAGATCATGTATCCGTAGGCGACATCGTGGGTCTATGATCTTTGTATCGAAGGGACTATGATGATTTGTTTGTAGGTAACGGTGCTAGGATACCTATACGTTCGAGGGACTTGACCATTTATTCGAAAAGGCAACGAGAGAGAATTTCCCTAAGGGGTGCATGTGTGAAATGAGTGTGTCAAATTCAGATATTTTATCTTGAAATTATGAGTGATCTATGTCCAATTTTATCTTGCCATACGCCCTAATTACTAGCGGTTTATAGGGTGCGAGAAAGTAAATGCGGAAAGTAAAGTGCGGAATGTAAATGTCCTCACTATTACATGGCTTTAGGCGATTACATAATAAGTCGGAAACTAAAAGTCCTAATTAAACTATTACATCCCATAGGCATTTACATAATATGAAAAAGAAAAGCAAGAAAAATCGTCTGAAACGTTACAACCTGTAAACAGATACATAATCGGGAAATACGAGAAAGTTGCATAAGAGGAAAATGTTAGTAAAAAGAAATATTTTTGAATGAAGAAAAAGATTTTTGTTTAGTAATGACAATAAGATGATAAGATAATTTTTTGGTAATTTTCTGGATCGTTTTCGATAATTAAAAATAATTAAAAGTCTAATTAATGATTAATTAACAATTCAATAAAATATGCATGCAAAAATATTAATTTTAATGTTAAAAATTAAATAACCATTTTTCTGATAATAATGCAAAAAGAAAATATTTTTTGTGATTTTTAGATGCATGATAAAAATATTTGAAGATTAATTAAATTGAATGAAAAATATTAAAGAAAATCAGAAAATAGAAAAAACAAGTTAGTTTGTAAAGTGGTAAAAAGAAGTGTGGCAGCTAGGATTCGAACTCGTGCCCACTGGGAAAACACGCGCTACCTTCACCACTAGACCAGGCTGCATCTGGTGTTAGGATATTGAAACAAAATGCTTTTGAACGAAATCGCTTCCTGGGAATCAGAAAACCGCGCGAAGAACATCGTCTTCTTTGTTTGAATTTTTAAATGGTTAGCGTCGGTCTTGCTCGACGCTAAGGCCCCTGCAAAAATCAAAAATTCCATACAAGAAATATAAATTTGTTTTGGCTACATGGATCGATTGCAAACAACATTCTAAACACTATGGTGGTACTGGTTTCGTCCAATTTAACGTGTTTTAGGAAACCCCAATTCGAACCATAAAACCCTAACTATGGCATAACTCGATCCAAACACTCAAAATGCAATTAAACCACCCAGATAGCTTCCAAACACGATGCTGAACATGAACAAACAATCAAAATACGTTAGATATGCACGAATGATAAAAATCGAATTTGAAAAAAGTTGGACAAACCAAAATCGTGTTTTCACAATTCTTGATGATTTTGTGAGTTGTAAAGGTATGGAATGGTTCAGGAGGCTTCAAGGAACGTGTTTGAATGATTAGAATTGGCTGAATCGAAGCAAAAACAAGGCTGCAAGTTGATTGAACACCACGGTTTTTTTGACTTAGGTTAGGGTTCTTTGAGGCAATTTTTCTGTTCTTTTCTCATGTGTATGCATTGTGTATATATAATAGATGGATTTAGGTCAGGAATTAAGTGCAAATCATGAATCAATCAATGAAAAAATATTTGATTTTGTAAGAAACCAAATCTTTCCTTTTTGATCCAATTTTCATCAATTTCTTGCCACATCAAAGCCAATTTTGAAATTTCCAGCTTTTGTGAGTTGCTTGGACCTCAAGGATGAGAGAAAAATCCAATTTGTATTTAATTTTGATTTTCTACCTTTTATTTTAATTTAATTGGCTTTTAAATGATTAAAATCCAAATAAAATAGAAAGTAAAAGATAAAATTCGTGGCCTTGGGCTTGTAGGTTCCAAATTGATTGAGGAACAAGTTTGAATCAAGAAAAGTTAGGCCCATTTGCAAAATTTTGGATTTTGACAAGTATTTCTCTTTGTGCACCTCTTCAAAAATGCTCAACTTGTGCAAGGTGTATCTTGCTCAATTTTCCATAGTTTTAAATGTTCTTGGAATTTTTAGAAAGCTCTAGGTGTCCTCTAAACAACCGCTTTGGTTTCATCTCATTTGGAGTTTCCATGCTCAATAAAACTTCAATACAAAAAGTTGACTTTTTGTTGTCTTTGAAAAGGACACATAATGTTTTGATCCATATCTTCAAAATGAACCATTTTTGGACCATGCTTGTGAGACATGAAGATGTAGAGGATTGAATTTCCTTCAAAATGAGTGGTGGTGGAAATTTTTTTGAGAAAGTATGAAGAAGTTATGCTCGGTCAAAGTTCAGTTGACTTTTCTCTAGGAAACCCTAATTTGGAAAGTTTTGACTTTTGAGAAAATCTTGAGTTTTCTTGATGAATCATGATCAACCCTTGATCAAATGATGAATGTGACTTCAAAATGAGGATGTTGACCAAAAATCATGAAGTTTGACTGTATGTTGACCACAGTTGACTTTTTGTCCAATATAAATGATTTTCAACCATCTGAGCAATTGTTTGAGAAATCTTGACTTGTAAAGCTTGAAACTTGTCATGGAGATTCTTTGAAGCATATGAGGAGGCATGATGACCACTGGAGATGTTGTAAGTCCATCTTGATCTGAGGATAGCCAAACCCTAGTTTGGGTGATTTTCTAGGAGAGGGTTTGTCTGATCAACCCTTGAGGAATCCTTGAGTATGGATATGTGAAATGTCTTGAGGAATACAGCGGAGTAAGCACAAGTCGTGATTGCGCTTGTATAGGATGTCGTTGCTGAGAAAGAACTTGGATGCAAATCTTCTCAAGAACTTCTTATCATTGACAGATTCGCCTGCGGGATATTCCTGAGTCTCAAGATACCTCTTCACGTCGTAGAACCAAGGTTTCTCTTTTGTATCAAGCTCACAACAGTACGCTGGTTCGTCAAATTTCTCAATGATGATTTGGGGAGCCTCGTTGTCCCATCTGACCTTGAACATAGATTACATAGTAGCCAATGCGTCTTCCAACTGGTTCTCTTCTCGTGGAATATGATCGAAAGTAATCTCGTCGAAATAGGGGATCAAACTTAGACCATGCTCTCGATAGGGGATGAGATTCGGATGCTTCGTATCCCACTCGCCTTTGACCTGACTGATCACTAAAGCTGAGTCTCCGTACACTTGTAAGAACTTGATTCTTAAGTCAATGGCAGCTGTAATACCCATGATGCACGCTTCGTATTCGGCCATGTTGTTGGTGTAACTGAAACATAATGTAGCGGTGAAAGGCGTATGTCCGCCTGTAGGGGATGTAATGATGGCGCCAATGCCATTGCCAAGTGCGTTTGAGGATCCATCGAAGACCATAGTCCATCGGGATCCTTGTTCGTCCTTAAATAGTCACAGTTCTTCCTGATCGATAACTAACAAAACATCTTTGTCAGGAAACTCGAGCGCATAGGTGATAGTCATCTACGGCTTGATGAGCCAAATGATCGGCTACTGCACTTCCTTTGATAAGCTTTAAGAAGTATATTGGATGTGGTTACATCAAGATCATTTCCATCTTGCTATTTTCCATCTTGGAGATCAACAAAGTAGTGTGAGTCAACATATATTGTCTTAGTCGTGACCAAACCAAAGCGCAAGTTTTCTCATTGTGAGTATCTTGTTTCATAGTCGGTAAACTTTTTGCTAAGGTAGTATATTGCATACTCTTTTCGACCAGACTCGTCATGTTGCCCCAACACACACCCCATTGAGTTTTCTAAGACTGTCAAGTACATGATAAGAGGTCTTCCTTCGGCAGGCAGCATCAAGATAGGATGATTCTGTAGATACTCCTTGATGTTGTCAAAAGCGATCTGGCAATCATCGTGCCATTCCACTACTTGATCTTTCTTCAGTAGCTTGAAGATTGGCTCACAAGTAGTAGTTAGATGTGCAATGAATCTGGCAATGTAATTCAGTCATCCCCAGAAACCTCTGACTTCCTTCTCGGTGCGGGGAGCTGGCATTTCTTGAATAGCTTTGACCTTGGCGGGGTCAACTTCAATACCTTTACCACTGACAACAAACCCTAAGAGTTTACCGGATCTGACTCCAAAGGTGCACTTGTTGGGGTTGAGTCTCAGTCTGTACTTCTTCAATCTATCAAACAGTTCCGCAAATGATCGAGATGCTCTTCTTCAGTCTGTGATTGAGCTATCATGTCGTCGACGTAGAACTCTATCTCGTGATGAATCATGTCATGAAATAATGCCACCATGGCACACTGATAAGTGGCGCCTGCGTTCTTCAGTCCGAACGGCATGAACTTGTGAAAGTACCCCATGTGTAGCAAGTAGTCTTCTCCATGTCTTGAGGCCATTTTGATCGATTGGCTGGAGAAACCATCCTGAAGGAGAAACTTTATCTTTGGCGGTGTTGTCAACTAGAACATCAATATGAGGAAGCGGAAAATCATCTTTCAAACTCACTCTGTTCAGATCTCTATAATCCACACACATTCGTACTTTGCCATCCTTCTTAGGTACGGGTACCAAGTTTGCAACCCACTGCGGAAAAATAGCCTAACAATCCGGTGTTGAACTGCTTCATGACTTCGGCTTTGATTTTCTCAGACATCTCAGGGCGCATGAGACGAACCTTCTACTTTATTGGGAGAAAACTTTCTATTGTCGGTAACCGGTGTACCACAATGTCAATGTCTAACCCTGGCATGTCTTCATATGACCAAGCAAAAACCTTGATATAGTCTCGCAGCATCTGAACCAATCCTTCTTTGACAGTGTTCTCAAGACCAGTTTCTACCTTGATCTCTTTTCTATCTTCATTAGTACGTAGATTCACAACCTCAACTGGCTCTGCGTGTGGCTGTATAACTCATTCTTCTTGTTGTAGCAGTCTGACAAGTTCTCCTGGCACTTCACAATCTTCCTCACCTTCGTTTTCGGCTTGGTGGATCGGATTATCAAAGTCATATTTAGCAATAGCATAGTTGTTATCAACGAGATTCGGAGTGATTCTGCAGTTTATCACGTGGGTGTGTGTAAGAACACATAGCTTTTGAAGGGGTGGTAAAAGTAAAAGAAAGAAAACAACATTTAAATGCAAAAGTCCAACGATTTTATTGAATGAAAATATGCAAATGACAAATAATATCCCTCACAAACGAGCCATGATGCCCCGGGCAAGGCACTAGGCTTTAAAGTTTATTGTTCAAGCAAAGCAGAAAACAAAACAGTTACTCATGTCTAAAGGATATTGGTATAGCGTCTTGGTCTTCCAATTGCTAAGTCCGTTGTCGGGAGTTGGGAAGATCCACTTGCTGATGTCAAAATCGTTGTCGCCGTCTTCTATAGCATGGATTCCATTCTTGCTAATGCGGAAAGGATGTTGGCCAGCGCGTTCGCGGCGTATCATCTTCTGACCCTTGATGGTGAAGCCTAAACCGGTCTTGTCGGTTTGAAAGGAAGATCGGGGCTGGCCCCAAATAGTATTACCTCCATCTTCATTTGCGACGAGCATCCTTGAGCGAGGCCATCCTAAGCGGAACTTGAGTAATTTCGGGGAGTGGGGAGAGTTAACAGGCATGACTCTTGGAACTATTTGAAAGCTTGACAGTCTCAAAAATTCACCTTCCATCTCGAGATATTGGAATATTGCGATATGACCATGTATTCCTCTTCGCATCTTTAACAACCTTCCCTTCCTTTGGGTACTTGACCGATGCAAGGTAGAGTAACGCTTGCCCCATGTATCCAAGGGTGTCAAGTTGGCAAGAGTAAGTGGACAGATGTCCATGACAAAGAAAGTAGAGTCAAAAGTCTGGGAACCGACTTTAACAGGCAGAATGAGCTTTTAGAGTACTGTTCGCTTAGAACCATCAAAAGCTCTCACAATTATGTCGCTGGACTTCAGAACCAATCCTTCAACATCAAGTCGGTCAAAATCACTCTTCGGTAGGATATTCAGAGCAGAACCGGTATCAACCAAAACATGAGACAATGTAGCATGCTTGCATTCAACAGAGATGTGCAAGGCTTTGTTGTGTTTCCTTCCGGCTGAAGTTAAATCATCATCGGAGAAGCCTAGACCATTGCTGGCAGCCAGGCTAGAAATACAAACTTCAAACTGATTAGTGGTAGTGTCTTGCGGTACGTGAGCATTCCTCAGAAACTTCACCAAGGCTTTAGCATGAGCCTTAGAGCATAAGCAAAGCATGGAGATTTTGGATGTCTGTCCCAATTGTTCCACAACATTGTAGTCACTCTTCTTGATAATCTTGAATTTCCTCCATTTCTTGTTTGGAGTATCTTGATAACTTCCTTTGGTATACAGTGAACGATGAGTCACGGGTTCTTTCCTCTAGCTTGAGGCGGTTTGACAAGCGGAATCTGTTGGAGTCGCGGTGTCTTTGGGAGGAGAGATCTACGGAAAACACTCCTCGGTTACGGTCACCTTACTTGATCGGTGATGTTGTTAATGTCGGGAATGGTAGCTTCAAATGTAAGATCCTCAGCGGTCCAGTGTCTTGTTTGGCCATGATAGTAAACCTCGGCTCCATAGTTCAAGGTATAGCTTTGTCGGGGAGTATGGGCTGTGCAGAAGTAATGATGAGAGGTGCCACTCTAGGCACGGGATCGTGAGAGGAAATCCTTATTGTGTTAACATCGGCATAGTCTTAAAATATTTGGTCGCCTTAACATCTTCAATAGGAATCTTGTGGCTATCAGGAACAATGTACTTCACCATGTAGTCAAACTTTCCACTTGGCTGCCCCAAGGTATCCCATACTTCTGGTACAGTTTCACTCACATCTTCGATCTTCAGATTCTTAGACATGTCTTCACACAGATTCTCCACAGGTGATGGCTTCAGAAATAGCACTTCGCGGTTATCCATCATGCACTGAATACGTCTTCTCAACCAAGCATAACCATCAGGTGCAGACGGACACCAACGGCAATTCTCTAGGCATCTTGGATTGACGCCGGCTTGTAGCAAATTCTTCTTAACAGTCATCAGAGGAATAGTCAAGTCATCTATATTGAAAACATAAGATTTTTTGTCAATAGCATTTGAACTTTTTCCATGATTAGGCATAGGTGCGTTGATCACATTCGGAGTCTCAACAGGAGGATCAAACTCAATCTCTTTAGCTTCAATCATGTCTTGAATCTTGTTCTTCAGAGCCCAACAATCATCAGTGTTATGTCCTGGGCTATTGGAGTGATAAGCACACTTTGCATTAGGATTGTATCTCGGAGAGGAAGTGTTGATGTTTTGAGGAGGATCCCTCAAGGTAATCAGCTCTGCTTTCAACATTTGTTGCAAGGCTTGCGACAATGGCATGTTGATCTTTGTAAACTGTCTTCGTGGCGCGTTCTGGTTACGCGTGTTGTCTCGCTAAGGTTGCGCTGATGTAGGATTGGAGATCACAACTGCCCCCACAGATTGAGCGCGTTCGGTCTTGGCTTGGCTTTTCTGATCATACACAACATTGGCTTCTTTCTTACCACCAAAGGATCTCTTGGCAACATTTGAGGATGACTCTACATAAATCTTTCCGCTCTTAATACCATCTTCAATATGCTCTCCTGTCAATATCAGCTCGGTGAATCCGGCTGAAGAGTTTCCAATCATATGATTGAAGAATGGGCCTGTCAGTGTCCCCATAAACATATCAACCAACTCCCTATTGGACAAGGATGGTCGAACTCTGCCTGCTAGATCTCTTCATTTCTGAGCATATTCTTTGAACTTCTCATCGCGACCCATTGACATGCTTTGTAGTTGCATGCGAGTGGGTGCCAATTAAGCATTGTACTCATATTGCTTGTAGAAGGCATCTGCTAAGTCACTCCAGGTACGGATGTGGTCACTTTCTAGCTGATAATACCACTCCAATTGAGTTTCGGACAAACTCTCTTGGAAATAATGAATCCACAACTTTCTGTCATCAGTGTGGGGGTTGATCTTCTGAACATAGGACTTCAAATGCAGCTTCAGACAAGAAATGCCATCATACTTGCTGTCATGCCCCAAAATTTTCCCTCTTACTTCTCAAGACATTTCATACATCCATACTCAAGGATTCCTCAAGGGTTGATCAGACAAATCCTCTCCTAAACAATCAACCCAAACTAGGGTTTGGCTATCCTCAGATCAAGATGGACTTCCAACATCTCCAATGGTCATCATGCCTCCTCATATGCTTCAAATAATCTCCATTTCAAGTTTCAAGCCTTACAAGTCAAGTTTCCTCAGACAATTGCTCAGATGGTTGAAAATCAATTGTATTAGACAAAAAGTCAACTATGGTTAACATACAGTCAAACTTCATGATTTTTGGTCAACATCCATATTTTGAAGTTACATTCATCATTTGATCAAGGGTTGATCATGATTCATCAAGAAAACTCAAGATTTGATCAAAAGTCAAACTTTCCAAATTAGGGTTTTCTAGGGAAAAGTCAACTGAACTTTGACTGAGCATAACTTTCTCATACTTTATCAGAAATTTTCCCACCAATGCTCATTTTGAAGGAAATTCAATTCTCTACAACTTAATGTCTCACAAGGAAAGTCAAAAAATGCTTCATTTGAAGATATGGATCAAAACATTACAGGTCCTTTTCAAAGTCAACAAAAAGTCAACTTTTTGTAAATAAGTGTTATTGAGCATGGAAACTCCAATTGAGTTGAAACCAAAGAGGCTGTTTAGAGGATATCTAGAGGTTTCTAAAAAGTTCAAGAACACTCGTAAATTATAAAAATTGAGCAAGATACACCTTGTTCAACTTGGGCATTTTGAAGAATTGCACTGAGAGATATCGACAAAATCAATTTTTCCAAATGGGCCTATAATTTTATGATCCAAACTTGATCATAATATTATTTGTGACCTCTTGATGCCTTGCCACGACCACCTTCTATTTTTTTTGATTTATTTTTGAATTTAAAAGCATTTAATTCAAATTTAAATTAAATAAAATATGAAAACAAGGTATAATTTAAGTTGGGTTGGTTTTTATCAAGCTTGAGGACCAAGAAGCCCACACAACTTGCCAAATTCGTGCTCTCGTGCAAGGAAGGAAAATCAAATTTTGAAAAGATTTGATTTGAATTAAAGAGAAAAAAATTTGCATTGAAGAGGATATCTTTTTTCATTCTTTTTGCTTCAATCTTTCACTCTATAAATGTCTATTTCATTCACAAAGACCGGGGACGAAACCCTAGCCTCTTGAAGCAACCCTAAAATTCCAAATTTTTTCACAAAGTTGGCAAATTCGAGTTTGATTCTCCAGCCACTCTCAAGCATCCCATTGTGTTCCCGAGGTATGTTTGAGTAAGTACACATCAAAAACCATGGTTAAACATGCTTTAATCGAGCCATACATGAACATACATATTCATACTTTTCTTGAATTCGTGTTTTATTATTCTGTGTGTTTTAATCGAAACTAATCATTCTAATGTGATCATGAGACATCATAGACAGGATCTGGGCCATCGTTCATGAGCTTGAACGTCCAAATCGCGTTTTTCCATGTTTAGGGTTTCATAAACTGTTAGTTTCGAACCGGCCGATACAGGCGTTTTCAATCCAAACGGACACCACCATTGAACTCGCCATGGTCGATTTAGGGGTAGGGTATCCCTTTGCTTTTATTTTTGATATTTTGCGGTTTGGAGTTTTTGCTCGGAGAAGGCAATAGGAGCTAGGGCTCAGCGTCGTTGCGGAGACCCGGCGAGGCATCGTGCTTCTTTGCGTTGATTCGTACATTCATACCACAGGTCCCTGCGTGTTGTGTTTGAATTCAATTTATGACATGTATTCCCTTATAATCAATTGTTTCGGATTACAAACACCAAGTACTCTTGGCTAAGATGGCAGCGGTGTGTGTTTTCTCGGGGACACAGGTTCGATCCTTGGCATGGCAATTTCTTTTCTTGCTTTGCAAACTAACTTTTCTATTTCTTATATTTCTTAATATTTTCCTTTTAATTTAATTTATCTTTAAACATTTTTTTCATGCATTTAAAAATCACCAAAACTATCTTCCTTTTTTGCATTTTAATCAGAAAAATGTTTATTTAATTTTTGACATTAAAATTAATATTTTTGCATGCATATTTTAATTTATTGCTAATTAACCATTAAATTGACTTTTAATTGCTTTTAATTATCGAAATCGATTCAGAAAATTAACAAAAAATCATCTTATCATCTAATTGTCATTACTAATCTAAAATATTTTTCCTCATTCAAAAATCATATTTTTACTAACATTTTCCCTCTTATGCAATTTTCTCGTATTTTCCGATTATGTATCTGCTTACAGGTTGTAACGTTTCGGACGATTTTTCTTGCTTTTATTTTCAATATTATGTAACTGCCTATGGGATGTAATAGTTTAATTAGGACTTTTACTTTCCGAACTCCTATTATGTAATTGCCCCAAAGCCATGTAATAGCGTAGGACTTTATCTTTCCGCACTTTACTTTCCGCAATTTATTTTCCGCACCCTATAAACTGCTAGTAATTAGGCGTGTATGGCAAAATAAAAATGGACATAGATCACTTCTAATTTGCAAGATAACATATTTGAATTCAACACACTCTTTTCACACATGCACCCCTTAGGGTAATTCTCTCTCGTTTCCTTTCGATTAAATGAACAAGTCCCTCGAACGTAGAGGTATCCTAGCACCGTTGCCTACAAACATATCATCATAGTCCCTTCGATACAAAGATCATAGACCCACGATGTCGCCTACGAATACATGATCTTGACCCTCGATTGTCGCCTACGAAAAATGATGATAGTCCCTTCGAATGTGCTAGGATACTCCTACAAGTTGCCTTCTATGACCATCTGATGTCCCTTCGAATGTCCCTTCTACATCTAATGAATAGGGTTACCTACCAACTAATGGTATGGATAGCATTATTCTAAAGGAAAGTAAAATTTAGCGAAAACGACCATTCTGAGTAGGTAATAAGACTTTTAGTTGCTTGCTCAATCAAATACTTTTCACACCTCACACTTTTATCAAAGTTCAAACTCTTTTCAAAACGAAACATTTCCAAACACTTTGTATACATTCCTACATAAATCATTACAAAGTCAACGCGAAATGCCTTTTCAAAATTTTTTTGTCAAACACACAGAAAGCACTTTTAAAAATGAGCTAGAAGCAACTAAGAGCCCGTAGAAAACTACGGATGGAAAGGGGTGCTAATACCTTCCCTTTTCATAACCTTCTCCCTTACTCAGAATCTAACGAAGGTCTTTTCCTGTTCTTTTCACCTTCCCTTAATTGGATAAAAGAAAAGTCGGTGGCGACTCTTGCTATCCGCACATTTGCGATAAAAAGCAAAACAAATCTCAAAGTCAGTTCACCGTATTATTGAACTGGCGACTCTGCTGGGGAGACACCCTAAAGAGAAAATACCTTTGGGATTTTTAGATCATCTTTACTTCTTTCTGTTTGACTTGTATGCGTTATCTTAAGGGTTGCTTGGGTATTATACTTGTGGGGGATCCTATACCCGAATCCAGGTTTCTTTAGGTAAGTAGCAATAAATCGTCACGACCGTTAGGGGTATACCGAAACGGCCAACATGATGGCTACGTTAGTGTGACACTTTCGATGTCTTGATACTCTTCATTTCCATGTTGAGGATAGTATTTGGCTTCTGTGTGGTGTCATCAACACTAACTCAACTTGAAGAACCCTAATTGACCCATCTTGGCCATTAGAAGGTAGTGAGATGGCGGCTTTGGTACAAACTAAGGTTGGCTGATACTCGATGCTACCCTCATTAAGGTCAGACCTTTGGGATATTTTCGGTCGACCACTTGGTAGTCATATTGAAATAAATGCCTACGAGAAAGATCAATGATATGAGATTCCTAGAACCCAATTACTATTATAGGACAGGATGAACCAACTCAAACTTTTGGTAGGGTAATCACCCATACCTCATGCAAGCCTTAAACCTAGGGCTTTTTGTGTGAATTGTTTGTGCTTGCTAAACATGACATCATGACATCATCGCATCGCATATCAATTCTAACTATTTCAAGGACCTAGGGATTTATCTTTGCTCTGTTTTGTAGGGATTATGGCTTCTAGAAAGACTATCCGAATCAACTTCATGGGTATACCTTCTCAACTCAAAGACTTGGTTTCAGAAGTTCCCGGTCATGCTCAATTCATCAAAAGACATGGTTATCTACTTGATTTGGTTATCTCCGGTTTTGAAGAAGATATGATGCACGTCCTATTCCAGTTCTTCGATCCGAAACACCAATGCTTTACATTCCCAGATTATCAGTTGGTTCCTACCTTGGATGAGTTCTCTAAGCTACTTGGGATACCTATTCTTGACCAAATTCCATTCACCGGTTTAGAAAAGGTTCCTAAGTACGAAGACATCGCATCAGCATTACATCTAAAGCGCTCAGATATTGAAGCCAATTGGGAACAAGAAGCGGAGTTAAGGGTTTACTTGCCAAGTTCCTGATAAAGAAAACCCGAGAGTTCCTCAAAGTTATGAGTTTCCATGCATTTGAAGACATTGTGGCTTTGTTAGTCTATGGTTTGGTTCTATTTCCTAACTCGGACCAACTCATAGACGTGAGTACCATTAAGATATTCCTTACTCGTAATCCTATGCCTACTTTACTTGGAGACATCCTACATTCTCTCCACACTCGTACTATTAAAAGACAAGGAACTCTTATGTGTTGCATACCGTTACTTTCCAGGTGGTTTATTTTGCACCTTCCTCCATCAGTATTGAAGAAGGAACAAAGGTTGAAGTGGTCTCAAAGACTAATGTCACTCTCTCATTCAGATATCCGTTGGTGTCTTTTCTCTCAAAAGGACTTCACATTTATTGAGCGTTGTGGGGAATTCCCTAATGTACCACTCCTTGGTATAAGGGGAGGTATCACTTACAACCCTTCTCTAGCTCTACGTCAGTTTGGTTATGCTCGAAGAGATGGTCCTCATGATATGCTTCTCCAAGATATTGTGTTCGACTACCACGATCTCGAATTAAGCGAAGGTTCATACGCTTGGGCCATGGTAAAGAAGACGATACCAAGACTTTGGGGCACCAAAACTCCATTCCTTGGGAACCTTACCTCAAATGGGTGCGAGCTCGAGCTCAAAACCTCATGATGCCATTCACGCCTGTTCTACCAGTAATTATGGAACCTGTTGCTATAGGTGACGTACCTATCTGATTCTCCCGACATGCCTACTAATTTTGAAGACTTGGAGATCCTGGATTCAACTTAAGAAGAAAGGGATACATTTGAAGCTCGGTGTTATGCAGCGAGGAGAAGGTACTAGAGTTGACCAAGCTACTTCACGAGGAGGCGGAACATCAGCATACCTCGACACCAGAGGAAGAGCCCATGGGAGAGTTAGAGCTTTAGGATTGTTGTTCTTTTATTTTTCCAAACTGTCTTTTGTACTTAAAAAGGGAAAGAATAAAAAAAGAACTAATAAATGTTTGTTCATGCTTGTTTAACAAATTTAAATCCTTAAGGTCCTTGAAAACATTGCATTGCATTTGCATAAACATCGCATATCATGGCATAACATTTCATAATAGGTACATTGAAGATCGGTTTTCTTATTTCCTCGCTATTTATTTGAGCAGAAATGGCTCTTTAACAGACTGTCAATGATCTTCAAGCTCAGAATGCTCAGTTCCAGGAGATGTTCACCAGCTTGGTCCAAGCCCAAGAAGATCTGAAGAAGCTCATCAACAAAAAGAAGAAGGTCATTGGCGTTCTCAACATGGGAAGACGTCACAAAGGTGGTTAGCCGGATAGAGTTCTCAGAAGGGAGTGTCAAAATTGATGGAAGTGTCAAGGGCAACGAAGAAGATCAGCGTGAGCCTGAGAAGAAGGAAGAAGATTATGAGAATGATCATGACTCTTATGAGGATGATAAATACAAGCAACTTGAAGACCGTCTACATGCTGTGGAAAATCTGAAGATGTCAGGGCTGAATTTTGATGATCTGAGTCTTGTCCCTGGTGTGGTGATTCCTCCCAAGTTCAAGGTTCCTACTTTTGCCAAGTATGATGGCATTTCTTGGTTGAAGCTGCATTTGAAGTCCTATGTTCAGAAGATCAACCCCCACACTGATGACAGAAAGTTGTGGATGCACTATTTCCAAGAGAGTTTGTCCGGAACTCAATTGGAGTGGTATTATCAGCTAGAAAATGACCATATCCGTACTTGGAGTGACTTAGCGGATGCTTTCTACAAGAAATATGAGTACAATGCTGAATTGGCACCCACTCGCATGCAACTACAGAGCATGTTTATGGGTCGTGATGAGAAGTTCAAAGAATATGCTAAGAAATGGAGAGATCTAGCAGGCAGAGTTCAACCATCCTTGTCCAATAGGGAGTTGGTTGATATGTTTATGGGAACACTGACAGGCCCATTCTTCAATCATTTGATTGGAAACTCTTCAACCGGGTTCACCGAGTTGATATTGACAGGGGAGCGTATTGAAGCTGGTATCAAGAGCGGAAAAATTCATGTAGAGTCATCTTCAAATGTTGCGAAGAGATCTTTTGGTGGTAAGAAAGAAGCTAATGTTGTGTATGGCCAGAAAAGCCGAGCCAAGACCGACCGCGCTCAATATGTGGGGGCAGTTGTGATCTCCAATCCTACATCAGCACAACCTCAGCGAGACAACCGCGCACGAGCAGCCCACGAAGGCAGTTTACGAAGATCAACATGCCATTGTCACAAGCCTTGCAACACATGTTGGAAGCAGAGCTGATCACCTTGAGGGACCCTCCTCAAAACATCAACACTTTCTCTCCAAGATACAATCCTAATGCTAAGTGTGCATACCACTCCACAGCCGGGACATAACTGCGATGATTGTTGGGCTCTAACGAACAAAATTCAAGATATGATTGAAGCTAAACAGATTGAGTTTGATCCTCCTGTTGAGACTTTGAATGTAATCAACGCGCCTATGCCTAACCATGACAAAAGTTCCAATGCAATTGACAAGAACTCTTATGTTTTCGATATAGATGACTTGACCATTCCTCGATGGTATTAAAAGAATTTCTGCAAGTCGGTGTTAATCGGGATGCCCAAAAATTGTCGTTGGTGCCCATCTGCGCTGACGGTTGTGCTTGGTTGAGAAGGCGTATTGATGCATGATGGATAACGCGATGCTATTTACGAAGCCATCACCTATGGAGGATACGTGTGAAGACATGCGGCGAAGATCGAAGATGTGTGCCTGTATGAAGTTTGGGACCCTTGGGAAGCCAAGTGGAAAGTTTGATTACATGGTGAAGTATCTTGTTCCTAAGAGCTACAAAATTCCTATTGAGGATGTTAAAGCGATCGGATGGGGAGACGATTTCCCAGAAGACTATGCTGATGTTAACACAAGAAGGATTTCCTCTGCTGATCTTGTGCCTAGAGTGGCACCTCTCATCATTACTTCTCCAAGACCAGTTCCATACATCTCTGACAAAGCCATCACTTGGAATTATGGAGCTGAGGTTTATTATCATGGCGTCAATCAAGACCCTCTGACCATTGAAGATCTTACAATTGAAGCTACCATTCCTGACATTGACAACATCACCGGATCAAGTAAGGTGACCAGAACCGGAAGAGTATTTTCTCCAGAGATCTCTCCTCCCAAAGACACTGCGACTCCGGCTCGCATTCCGGCTAATAAACCGGTTCGAGCTAGAGGAAAAAACGATGACTCATCCTGCTCGGACAAAAGTACCAAAGAAGTTCTTGAAGACACCTCAAGCGAGAAATGGAGTAAATTCGAAGATTATCAAGAAGAGTGACTACAACGTTGTGGAGCAGTTAGGTGGACTCGTCCAAGATCTCCATGCTTGCTCTCTTATGCTCGAGGCTCGTGCTAAAGCCTTGGTGAAGTTTTGAAGAATGCTCACGTGCAAGAACTACTACTGATCAATTAGAAGTTTGTATTGCTAGCCTAGGCGCCAAAGCGCCTAGGCTTCTCGATCTTGATTTGACTCTGCGGAAGGAAACACAACAAAGCCTTGCATCTACTGTGAATGCATGGGCATTACGTTGTCTCATGTTTTATAGATACGGTTCTGCTCTAAATATACTACGAAGACTTTCGATTGACTTGATGTTGAAGGATTGGTCTTGAAGCCCAGTGACATAGTTGTAAGAGCTTTTGATGGTTCTAAGCGAGCGATTACTGGAGAGCTCATTGTGCTGTTAAAATCGGTTCCCGGACTTTTGACTCCACTTTTTGTCATGGACATCCGTCCAACTTACTCTTTCCTTGGGCCCTTGGATACATGGGGCGGGCGTAACCTCTACCTTGCATCGAGCTGAAGTACCCGGTGAAGGGAAGGTTGTTCACGATCCGTGGTGAAGAGGAATACAGGATCATCTGTCATTCCGATATCTCGAGATGGAAGGTGAATTCTTCGAAACTCCCTGTCAAGCTTTTTGTAAAGAAGTGTTATTGAGCATGGAAACTCCAATTCAGATGAAACCAAATAGGTTGTTTAGAGGACAACTATAGCTTTCTAAAAATTCCAAGAACACTCAAACATGTTAAAAATTGAGCAAGATACACCTTGTACAAGTTGGGCATTTTTGAAGAATTGCACAAAGAGAGATATCTGACAAAATCCAATTTTTTTTCCAAATGGGCATATAATTTTATGATCCAGACTTGATCATAATATTATTTGTGACCTCTTGATGCGTTGCCACGACCACCTTTTATTTGTTTGATTTATTTTTGAATTTAAAAGCATTTAATTCAAATTTAAATTAAATAAAATATGAAAACAAGGTATAATTTAAGTTGGGTTGGTTTTTTATCAGGCTTGAGGACCAAGGAAGCCCACACAACTTGCCAAATTCGTGCTAGCTCATGCAAGGAAGGAGAAATCAAATTTTGAAAAGATTTGATTTGAATTAAAAGAGAAAATATTTTTGTATTGAAGAGGATATCTTTTTTCATTCTTTTTGCTTCAATCTTTCACTCTATAAATACCTATTACATTCACAAAGACCAGGGACGAAACCCTAGCCTCTTGAAGCAACCCTAAAATTCAAAACTTTTTCACAAAGTTGGCAAATTTGAGTTTGATTCTCCAGCCACTTCCAGCCACTCTCAAGCATCCCATTGTGTTCCTGAGGTAAGTTTGAGTAAGTACACATCAAAAACCATGGTTAAACATGCTTGAATCGAGCCATACATGAACATCCATATTCATACTTTTCTTGAATTTGTATTTTATTATTCTGTGTGTTTTAATCGAAACTAATCATTCTAATGTGATCATGAGACATCATAGACAGGATTTGGGCCATCGTTCATGAGCTTGAACGTCCAAATCGCGTTTTGCCATGATTAGGGTTTCTTGAACTGTTAGTTTCGAACCGGCCGATACAGGCGTTTTCATTCCAAACGGACACCACCATTGAACTCGCCATGGTCGATTTAGGGGGGTAGGGTATCCCTTTGCTTTTTATTTTTTCTATTTTGCAGGTTTGGAGTTTTCGCTCGCCGAAGAAGACGACCGGAGCTAGGGCTCTGGCGCCGTTGACTGGAATGGAGACCGGCGAGGCATGCGTGGCACTTCTACGCGTTCTGATTCGTCCATTCATACCACCTGGGTCCCACGCGTGTTGACTGTGTTTGAATTCCAATTTATGACACGTATTCCCCTATAATCAATTGTTTCCAGATTACAAACACCAAGTACTCTTGGCTCAGTTGGCAAGCAGGCGTGTGTTTTCTCCAGGAGGACCTGGGTTCGATCCTTGGCATGGCAATTTCTTTTTACTGCTTTGCAAACTAACTTTTTCTATTTCTTATTTTTCTTAATATTTTCCTTTTAATTTAATTTATCTTTAAATATTTTTTTTCATGCATTTAAAAATCACCAAAAATATTTTCCTTTTTGCATTTTAATTAGAAAAATGTTTATTTAATTTTTGACATTAAAATTAATATTTTTTGACAGGTTGTAACGTTTCGGACGATTTTTCTCGCTTTTCTTTTCAATATTATGCAACTGCCTATGGGATGTAATAGTTTAATTAGGACTTTTACATTCCGCACTCCTATTGAGTAACTGCCCCAAAGCCATGTAATAGCGTAGGACTTTATCTTTCCGCAGTTTACTTTCCGTAATTTATTTTCCGCACCCTATAAACTGCTAGTAATTAGGCGTGCATGGCAAGATAAAAATGGACATAGATCACTTCTAATTTGCAAGATAACATATTTGAATTCAACACACTCTTTTCACACATGCACCCCTTAGGGTAATTCTCTCTTGTTGTCTTTCGATTAAATGGTCAAGTCCCTCGAACGTAGAGGTATCCTAGCACCGTTGCCTACAAACATATCATCATAGTCCCTTCGATACAAAGATCATAGACCCACGATGTCGCCTACGAATACATGATCTTGACCCTCGATTGTCGCCTACGAAAAATGATGATAGTCCCTTCGAATGTGCTAGGATACTTCCTACAAGTTGCCTTTTCATAACATTTTTATCAAACACAGAGAAAGCACAATTTTAAAGTGATCTAAGAGCAACTAAGAGCCCGTAGATAACTACGGAAGGAAATGGGTGCTAATACCTTCCCTTTTCATAACCTTCTCCCTTACTCAGAATCTAACGAAGGTCTTTTCCTGTTCTTTTCACCTTCCCTTAATTGGATAAAAGAAAAGTCGGTGGCGACTCTTGCTATCCGCACATTTGCGATAAAAAGAAAAACAAATCTCAAAGTCAGTTCACCGTATTACACTTGGCAAAAGTAGGAACCTTAAATTTGGGAGGAATCACCACACCAGGAACAAGAGTTAGATCATCAAAATTCAGCCCGGACATCTTCAGATTTTCCACAGCATTCAGACGGTCTTCAAGCTGTTTGTATTTATCATCCTCAAAAGAGTACTGATCATTCTCATAATCTTCTTCCTTCTTTTCAGGATCACGCTGGTCTTCTTCGTTGCCCTTGACACTTCCCTCAGTTTTGACACTTCCTTCTGAAAACTCTATCTGGCTGACCACCTTAGGACCCCCTTTGTGACGTCTTCCCATGTTGAGAACACCAATGAACTTCTTCTACTTGTTGATGAGCTTCGTCAAGTCTTCTTGGACTTGGACCAAGCTGGTGAACATTTCCTAGAACTGAGAATTCTGAGCTTGAAGATCTTTGACAGTTGAGGCATGAGCCATTTCTGCTAAAATAAATAGCGAAAAAATGAGAAAACCAATCTTCAATGTACCTGTTATGAAATGTTATGCCATGATATGCGATGTTTATGCAATGCAATGCAATGTTTTCAAGGACCTTCGGAACTTAAATTTGTTAAACAAACATGAACAAACATTTGTTAGTTCTCTTTGTATTATTTTTCTTTTTAAGTACAAAAGATAGTTCAGAAAAATAAAAGAACAACAATCCTAAAGCTCTAGGTATCCCATGGGCGCTTCCTCTTGGTGCCGAGGTAGGAGTTGATGTTCCGCTCCTCGTGAAGTAGCTTGGTCAACTCTAGTACCTTCTTCTCACTTGCATAACACTGAGCTTCGAATGTATCCTTTTCTTCTTTAAGTTGAATCCAGGATCTCTTCAAGTCTTCAAAATCAGTAGGCATGTCGGGATGGAGAATAGTATAAGGTACGTCACCTATAGCAACAGGTTCCATAATTACTGGTAGAACAAGCGTGAATGGCATCATGAGGTTTTGAGCTCGAGCTCGCACCCATTTGAGGTAAGGTTCCCAAGGAATGGAATCATGAAGTTTTGAGCACGAGCCCACATCCATTTGAGGTAAGGTTCCAAATGAATAGAGTTTTTATGACCCAAAGTCCCGGTATCATTTTTCTTCACCATGCCCCATGCGTGTACAAACCTTTGACGATAATCTTGGAGATCATTGTCGTAGTCAAATACAATACTTTGGATAAGCATGTCATGAGAACCATCTCTTTGAGCACAACCAAATTGTCGTAGGGATAAATAAGGGTTGTAAGTGATACCTCCCTTTATACCAAGGAGTGGTAAATTAATGAATTCTCCACAGCGCTCGATGAAAGTGAAGTCTTCTTGAAAATAAAGACACCAACAAATATCTGAATGAGAGAGTGACATCAATCATTGAGACCACTTCAGACCATGTTCATTCTTCATTATTGATCGAGGAAGGTGCGAAATAAACCACCTGGATAATAACGGTATGCAACACATGAGAGTCCCTTGTCTTTTCATATGCAGTGTAAAGACAATTCGAGAATATCTCCGAGCAAAGTAGGCGGGGATTATGAGTGAAGAAAATCTTGATGGCATTCAAGACTATGAATTGATCTCGATTAGGAAATAATACCAAACCATAGATTAGTAAAGCCAAAATTTCTTGAAAGCGTCGAAACTCATAGCCTTTAAGACTTCTCAATCTTTCTTTATCGAAACTTAGCAAGCAAACCCTAACTCTACTTCTTGTTTCCCAATTAGCTTCAATGTGCTTTAGATGTAAAGGCGATGCGATGTCTTTTAACCTCGGAATTTTTCGAAATGGTAAATGGTATCGATAAAGGAGAGGTATCCGGTAGCTTAGAAAACTCTTCAATTGTAGGTACCAATGATAATGCAGAATGTAAAGAAGTGATGTTTTAGATCAAAGAACTAAAATACGACGCTCATCATATCTTCTTCAAAACTAGACGTAACCAAGTCGAGTAGATAACCATGCCTCTTGATGAACTGAGATTGGTCGGGAACTTTTGAGACTAACTCCTTGAGTTGAGAAGGTATACCCACAAAGTTGATTCAGATAGTCTTCCTGGAAGCCATAACCCTACAACAAAGAGCAAAGATAAGTCTCTAGGTCCTTGAAATGGTTAGAAATGTTATGATGATATGATGTTATGATGTCATGATGTAATGTTTAAATAGCAAGCGCAAGCAATTCACACAACAGCCCTAGGTTTAAGGTTTGCATGAGATATAGTTGTCTACCCTACCGGAGTTTAAGTTGGTTCAACCTGTCCTACAATAGTAATCGGGTTCTAGGAATCTCATACCAGAGATCTTTCTCGCACACTTTATTTCAGTACGGATACCAAATGGTCGACCGAAACATCCCAAAAGTCAAATCTCAACGAGCGTAGCATCGAGTATCAACCAACCTCAGTTTGCACCAAAGCCGGCAATCTCACTACCTTCTAATAGCCAAGATGGGTCAATTAGGGTTCTAAAAGTTTAGTTAGTGCTTGATGACACCACGCAGACGCCAAATATTTCCTCAACTGAACATGAGGAACATCAGGACATCCAAAATGTCGCACTAACCGTAGCCATCATTTTAACCGTTTCGGTCTACACCGAACAGTCGCGGTGATCTATTGCTACTTACCTAAGGAAACCTAGATCCGGGTGTAGGATTCCGCACAAGTATAATACCAAAGAAACCCTTAAAAGTAAAGAATACAAAGAAAACAAAAAGCGATTAAAAGTGATTAAAAACCCTAAGGTAACCTCTCTTTGGGTAGTGTCACCAGCAGAGTCGCCATTTCTATAACACGGTGGGAGAACTGACTTGTATGTTTTGCATTTTATTGCAAATGTTGCGGATAGCAAGAGTCGCCACCGAATTTTCTTTTATCAAATAAAGGAAAGGTGAAAATAATAGGAAAGACCTTTGATAGATTTTGAGTACGGGAGGTACTTATGAAAAGGGAAGGTATTAACACCTTTCCATCCGTAGTTATCTACGGGCTCTTAACTGCTTTAGCTCACTATTTGAAAACTCGCTTTCTGTGTGTGTGATTTGAAAATTATTTTGTTTTGACTTCATAATGATTCTTGTATCAGTCCTCAAGAATGTATGCAAAGTGTTTGAAAATATTGGCTTTGAAAATGTAACTTGTAATGATTCTCGTGTAAATGTATACAAAGTGTTTGTTTGGGAGTATTTTTGAAAAGAGTGTGAGGTGTACAAAGTATTTGTTTTGATTGAGCAAGCAATTCAGAGTCTTTATTACCTACTCCGAAAGGTCCGTTCTTGTTATTTTCCTTCTCCTTTAGGACAGTGCTATCCATACCATTAGTTGGTAGGTAACTCTATCCGTTGGATGTGAAAGGACAAGCTTAGGGTCATCGTAAGGTAATTGAAGGCAACATTGTAGGCAACAACCGAGGGACGAGATCATATATTCATAGGCAACATCGAGGGTCATTAAGGGACTATAATATTTGTGATGATTTTTGGATTGAGGGACTTTTTCTAATGGTACCCTTATGTTCGAGGGGTATGACCATTGTATTCGTAAGGCAACAAGAAAGGATACTCTAGGGGGTACAAGTGTGAAAAGTGTGTTCAATTGAGATATTTTATCTTTGAATTAGGGTGATCTAAGTTTGATTTTATGTCTTGTCATGCAATCCTATTAGCCATACATCTAAGAAGGTTATATAGTTATAGAGTGCGGAAAGTAAATGTGGAAAAGTAAAGGTCCTACTCTATTACATAGCTTTGGGGCAGTTGCATAATAAGAGGTGCGGAAAAGTAAATGTGCGAGAAAAGTAAATTTACGCTATTACAAAAATATCCTTGCAACCAATACATCGATTTCTAGAATTTAAAATGTGAAATAAGTAAATAGATAATAAAAAAAATGTTTCAAGTGTTAGGAAAATGTTAGAAACCTAATTACTATAAGAAAATATTTTTTGAGTTTTTTAGAAATCGATTTTAGTGAATAAACACGCTAATTCTACGTTAATTAGTATTAAATTAAGAAAAAATATTTAAATGTGAATAAAAGAAAAATGTTTTTAGTGTCAAAAATTAAATAAATGTTTCATTGACCTAATTCTAAAATAAAAACATTTTTTAAAGATTTTTTAAGATAGTTAAAATAATTTTTGAAAAATAATTAAAATAAGAAAATAAAATATAGAAAAAGCATAGAAAAATTGAAGGAAAAAAGGTGTTAAAAAATAGGGATTGTCCTGCTGAGGGTTGAACTAGTAACCCTTAGGTCACAAGTTGAAAATTACACCACTACACCACTACACCACTTGCCAATGGTGTTAGAATCTCGCCTCAGAGTATATGTATGCGTTTCTCTGCAAATTCGGAAAAATTATGAAAAATTGCAAAAGGCAGAGATAAAACCCGTTCCTTAAGAGACAAAGAGGACTAGCACGCATGGTTAACTACTGGGGTGGTCATACATCCATTAATTTGGATACAAGGATAAATATATATATTGGTTTTTGCTTTCTAAAAATCAAACAACAAAGCAAAATACGCTGGGGGCCCGGGAATTTAAATCGTCCAATCGCACGCAGCCACACATGCCCTCGCTGGTCAATATAAAGTCAGGGACGTCGTAGCCATGCTCCGGTTGTCTTCTCCATCCACTGGAGGACCATATCCCCCTAAATCGAACCTCAAGAATTCAACGGTGGTGTTAGTTTGACTTGAATCGGCCTGTATCTAGAGTTTCAAAGCTCCTCAGTTCGTATTCCCTAACAATGGTGAAACATGATTCTGGCCTCTAACCTTGGAAACAACAGTTCTAAACAATCACAAACATCAGTATGAACATGAATATATGAATTGAAACAATTTAAATGGCATGAATCAAGAGTTTGAGTTTCGAAACCTTTACCAAATTAGTGCAGCTTGGTTCTGGGATGCTTTGGAATGGCGTAAGAGCTTGGATTAATTGCTGGAAATTTGACTTTGAGTATGCCCTAGTTACTTAAATTTTTTTAAGAATTCTCTAGGGTTTTTAGAGGCAGCCACTCGTGTCTTTCTCATCTGGCCTTGTAGAATATATAATGAGGAAAAATTAGGTTAAAAAATGCATTGGAATATATTGCATTAATTGTAAGAATATTTGATTGAAAATCAAATGCAAATCTTCCAATTTTGATCAAATTCCATGCAAATCTTTCCTTGTGCATTTATTGCCAGCTTGCTATGACTTACTTGGATCTCATGACATTTGAACAACAAGCCCACACACATTTCATCTTGTTTTGGAATTAGAAACAAGTTTATACCATGAAAACATAGGCCCATTTGGAGGAAATTCAAGATTGATCAATGTTTTCTTCATGGACCTTTTCAAATTTTCCAATTTTGCTCAACACATAACTTGCTCAATTTTGATTATTTGAGATTGTTCTTGGACTTTTTAGAAAGCTTAAGATATCCTTTAAATTCTACTTTTAGTTTCATCTTATTGAAGCTTCCATGCTCATGTACACTTCTTTGGAAAAATATGACTTTTTGTTGACTTTTAGAAGGTCCTATAATGTCTTGACCCATATCTTTCAAAAGAAGCATTTTTGGGTAGAGCTTGTGAGAGTAAAAGTTGTAGAGAATTTCCTTTAAAATGATCTTTGGTGGAAAAATTTCGATGAATTATGTGAAAGTTATACAAGAGCGACTCATTGAGGATGAGGACATTTGGACACACACGGATCTTCAGCACGAAGAGACTTGTATCGCAATTTAAGAATAAGAAGAAATAACGACAGTGACCTCATGGGAAAAAAGAACATAAGAGCACGTGGCGAGGCGATATCACAGCCGAGAGAACATTCATTGTACGAGAAGACCTCCAACAAGTACGGAGAGCGTCCAAACATGTATGGTCTTTAGATGAGGACGCATGGCGAGAGAGGACTCAAAGATAAAAAATGAGGATGCGTGGCTAGAGCGAACTCACTAAGAAGAGAACACCCGTAGATAGACAGACTCTAAAACAATATTCCTGGTTAAATCAGACGCATACATATTGTCATACCCCAAAATTTGCTCTCCTACTTCTCAAGACATTTCATACATCCCCACTCAAAGACTTCACAAGGGTTAACCATACAAACCCTCTCCTAGGCAATCATCCTAAACTAGGGTTTGGTTATCCTCAGATCAGGATGGACTTCCAACATCTGTAGTGATCATCATGCCTCATCATATGCTTCAAAGAATCTCCATGTCAAGTTTCAAGCCTTACAAGTCAAGTTTCCTCAGACAATTGCTCAGATGGTTGAAAATCAATTATATTGGACAAAAAGTCAACTGTGGTCAACATACAGTCAAACTTCATAATTTTTTGTCAACATCCATATTTTGAAGTAACATTCATCATTTGATCAAGGGTTGATCATGATTCATCAAGAAAACTCAAGATTTGATCAAAAGTCAAACTTTCCAAATTAGGGTTTTCTAGGGAAAAGTCAACTGAACTTTGACTGAGCATAACTTTCTCATACTTTATCAGAAATTTTTCCACCACCTCTCATTTTGAAGGAAATTCAATCCTCTACAACTTCATGTCTCACAAGAAAAGTCAGAAAATGCTTCATTTTGAAGATATGGATCAAAACATTACAGGTCCTTTTTAAAGTCAACAGAAAGTCAACTTTTTGTAAAGAGGTGTTATTGAGCATGAAAACTCCATTTGAGATGAAACCAAAGAGGTTGTTTAGAGGACATATACAGCTTTCTAAAAGTCCAAGACATCTACATCAAAATTGATAAAATACACCTTGCACAAGTTGGGCCTATAATTTTATGATCCAAACTTGATCATAATATTATTCAAAACTCTTGATGCCTTTCCACGACCCTTTTCTTATTTTTGATTGATTTTGAATTTAAAAGCATTTAACTCAAATTTAAATTAAATAAAATATGAAAACAAGGTGTAAAACAAGTTGGGTTGGATTTCTATCAAACTTGAGGACCAAAGAAGCCCACAATACATGCCAATTTCGTGCAAGATCATACAAGGAAGAGAAAATCAAATTTTGGAAAGATGTGATAAAAGTTGAAGAGAAAATATTTTTGCATTCAAAGGCATATCTTTTTTCATTCTTTTTGCTCCAATCTCTTGCATTATAAATACAGAACACATCCACAAGACAAAAGGACGAAACCCTAGCCCCATGAAGCAACCCTAATTTTCTCAAAATTCTTACAAAGTTGCAATTTTCGAATTTTGTTTTCCAGCAGGTTTCAAGGAGATTCAAGTATCCTATCATGTTCCTGAGCATTCCAGCAATCCATCCCAGCCCTTACACGAAGCCAAAGGACTCCAAATCGTGCCATCCAAGTCCCACCGGTTTGGTATATTTCTCAAATTCGATTTTCAAAATCTATGCATTATTAACTGTTTTCGTTTATTTGTTTGATCTCAGGGAATCCATTAGAATGTGTTTGATGCATTACATGTAAGCTTTAATGCAGAAATCATGAACTGCCATTGTTAGGGCTTCTAGAACTGTTCGTTTCGAAACACACTTTCCAGGCCGATTCAAGACGAAAGAACACCACCATCGTGTTCGCAGCCCTCGAATTAGGGGGGTAGGGTCCCTCTTTGCTCTTTATTCTGGCTATTTTGTAGGTTTCAGGTGAGGAGGCTGCCGGAGAAGACGACCGGAGCTAGGGCTCCGACGTCGTTGACTGGACTGACTCAGGCAAGGCATGCGTGGCGCAATGGTGCATTCTGATTCGTTCTCACGTTACAACTGGGTCCCACGTTTTGACTGTGTTTGAAAATTCAAACATGACACGGTGCAACACTTATAAGCCATTGATTCCATTCCTATAACACCAAGGCAGCCTAGCTCAGATGGTAACGTGTTTCTTGGTTTATCCAGAAGGTCCTGGGTTCGATCCTGGCTTCCAGCTTTTCTTTTTATCACTTTTCCAAAACTAACTCCTTTTCTTTATTTTCTTAATATTTTCTTATTTAATATAATTTCACTTCAAATATTTTTCTCATGCATTTAAAAATCACCAAAAATATTATCCTTTTGCATTTTAATCAGAAAAATACTTATTTAATTTTTGACATTAAAATTAATATTTTTGCATGCATATTTTAATTAATTGCTAATTAACCGTTAATTTGACTTTTAATTATCAAAATCGATCCAGAAAATTCCCAAAAAATTTCTATATCATCTATTCAGCATGACTAACCCAAAACATTTTTTCTGATCCAAAAATCTTTTTTTTATTAATATTTTTTCTCTTATGCGAATTTCTCATATTTTCCGATTATGTATCTGCTCACAGGTTGTAATGTTTCAGACTATTTTTCTCGCTTTTCTTTTCAATATTATGTAACTGCTCATGGGATGTAATAGTTTAATTAGGGCTTTTACTTTCCGCACTCCTATTATGTAACTGCCCCAAAGCCATGTAATAGCGTAGGACTTTATTTTCCTCACTTTACTTTCAGCAATTTATTTTCCGCACCCCATAAACTGCTTGTAATTAGGCGTGTATGGCAAGATAAAACAACATAGATCACTTCTAATTGCAAGATAACATATCCGAATTCAACACTCTTTTCACACATGCACCCCTTAGGGTAATTCTCTCTCGTTGCCTTTCGAATAAATGGTCAAGTCCCTCGAACATAGAGGTATTCGAGCACCGTTTCCTACAAATATATCATCATAGTCCCTTCGAATCAAAGATCATAGTCCCTCGACGTTGTTCGCGTTAAAAGTGAGAGAATCGAATCTGGTCGGATTCTCTGCTCGAGCGATTTACTCTTTTGATTTACTTATAAAGATGCATGAGCATCAAGCTTTATTATTTTCAACACAAGAAAAATGATTATGAAAAGGGAAAGCATTAATACCCTCAATTGATATGATATGCATTACGACTAGCGCGAACTAGACGTAACGCATTGGGGAGATTCCGGGCAAGGGGGTTTGTTATATAAAGTGAATAGATGGAGCACCCTATATATATATATAGTTATCTATAGCTTTATATATGAATATGTTTGATATGTTTGTGTGTTTTAATTGCTATTTCTATGATTGGGAAAGTTTCTCCTTTGGATTTTAAGAAGGGTAGATTATGTGGGATCCTAGGTTTTGTTATTATTGTGCTCGCAAAGATCATTGGGATCTTCTGCATACATATCCCTTAATGGGAATCAGAGCATTTGTAGCTCGGATCTAAAGGGATTTATGGTTTGTTTGGTTTGAGGAAGAAAGAAATTTGCTCGGCAAGGATGAGACCTTGTGCCTACGTGTTCTCAAAGGGATGTTGAGAAAGTCAGAGCAATCGTAGTTCCCACTTATGCTAGTGGAAGAAACGGAAGTTATTAAGAGACAAAGACGAATGTCATCTTAATGAAAAATGTATCTAATCTATTTCATCACATACATTTTGAAAGGTTGATTGATTAAAATCTTTCATCGTAAGTTATAGGTGTTTTGCTTGAGTGTACAAGCGTTACCACTTATGAGTTTTAGAAAGATGTTTTGAAAGATGATTGAATCTTTTAATTGTAAGCATTGGGTGTTTTGCTTGAGTGTACAAGCGTTACCAATTACGATTAAGAGATGTTTTTGTTTGAAAAGAGTTTGAAAAAGTTTTTGATTGTATGTGATGTGATAGATGAGATACTTCTTCCATAGAGATGATAGATGTCTAAATCTCGAGGAGAAATTGATTGGATTAGGGGGATGCTTTTAAGAAGCCCATGGGTCCTTGTATTGTAAGCCCAAGAGGAGGCATTCTGAGGGTCATCGAGGGTCCTTGTATGAAGCTCAAGAGGAAGCTATAGGGTATGGCTGGCTTTGGCTTTAAGAAGGGTTTCACCGGGAAACCATCCTCTTAGGATTTGAGCGATTTCACCGGGAAATCATACTCTCAGGGTTCTATCCTAGCGTGGGTGATTCTTTGTATTGGAAGCCCAATAGGAGGCTGTTAAGAGATTTCCTGATCTCTTTCTTGTTTGATGCCCAAGAGAAGGCTAAACTCAATGAGGAGTTCTTTTGAACGAAGCCCAAGAGGAGGCTGACTCAACAGGGGAGTGTTGTCTTATATGAAGCCTAAGCGGAGGCTAAACTCAGATGAATGAGTTTTCTTATATGAAGCCTAAGAGGAGGCTGAACTCAGGTGAAATGAGTTACCTTGTACAAAGCCCAAGAGAGGCTAACTCAGTGGGGAACTTAATGGTTAGACTAGTTGTTATGTTATAACTGAATAGTTATATAAACAAGTATATGAAGTTTATTCACAGGAGTTTATGAAGGAAAATATAAACAAATGTATGATGTTTATTTATAAGAGTTTATGAAGGAAAATATAAACAAATGTATGTGAAACAAGCGTTGAACAGCGTAACTTGATTATTTAAGTTTGAATTATGTACAAAGGAATGAATATGTACGAATAGTATTTATATACGAGGAAATGAATATGTACATAGGAGGTTGGGACTTACACCATGAGGGAGGCCCATTGGTTTAAAAGCAGTTTCTCCGGGAATAATGCTCCTTTTAATACCAATGGTATTCAGTGTATATACAAGCGAAATGAAAACAAACGGACAAAGTTTGTCTATACTTGAATATTTACAAAAGGCGTCATATTATGTACAAGTAAAAAATTGTTATGTACATAAAAGAATTTGGATATGTACAAGGAAAATAACTATGTACATAAAAAATAATTTGGGACTTACACCGTGAGGGAGGCCCATGATCGGTTAAGAAATTCGAGGAAAAACGAGTTCGGTTTTATCTTCAAATCGGGTCGATCATGGAAAAAAGAGTGTAAGTTTGATGAAAAGTTTTGAAAAGATCTTAAAAGTTTTCTAAAGGATGAAATATACTTACAAGAAGTTTGAAAAAGTTTCGGGTTTCGAAAGTTTGAAAGAAACGTCCTTGAAAGTGCTTTGAAAAGTACTCAAAATGTATCGTTTTCGGCTCGATGAAAATGTAATCAAAAGAAAGTATTTTTGAATTTTTTTGACATCATCCTAAAATAGACATGTTAAATGACACGTGTGCAAAAAATCACCTCAAAATGAGGAGTTTTGATTGGGTTTTGAAAGAGTCAACGTTTGAAAAAAAAATATGAAGAGAAAACAAAAAAGTTTGGCAAAAATGGTCCCAAGGCTACTCGAACTCGGGACCATTGGGCTAGGCAAGGCAAGTGACTTAAAGGTGAGCTGGCAACCACTGGGGCGGCAATACATCCGTTCACTTATGCCAATCCAATTAATTATATTATAAACTGAAAATTTAAATTTGAAAAACACGCGCGAACTCATCTTCTTCTTCCTCGATCCTTCAATCAGCCATGGATTCTTTGTTTCTCAATGAAATTGCTCGATGTAAACATCAAACTTGATCGAAATTGAACCAGGAACATGATGATGTGGGTTAATTTCATTTATTTTTAGTTTAACATGATTAAATTTCCAGAAAACGCGAAGAACCCTAATTCCTAAAAATCAAATTGAAATTGTGTGTGATCATGGAATTAAGCAATTGGTTTAGGGTTAATGATCAGTGATGGTGCAGAAACAAAACGACCAAGAGTTTTTTGAACTGGAAGTTAGAAATCAAGGAGTTCGAAGTTTGAGTTCTTACCTCTTGAAGCTCAGATCGAAATCTTCAAAGGAGTGTTTCCAGTTGATGTTTGAGGATTGCTGGAGCACCAGTGAACCTTATGGAAGGTGTTTGACCACTATGCACACTCTGAATTGGTCTGGAACTCTCTACCCAAGTCCACCTGCATATGCTCAAATTGAAACTCGAATTCGGGGTTAGAGGTGTTACAGGTCAAAAGTAATGATCTGCATCATCCATATGGAGCATGTTGATGATGTTTGAATCAAAAAATCAAGATTAGCTCGAGCCAATTATCTGTTTGAATGATAAGGAAGTTTTTGCAAGTTTGGAATTTTGAAATGTAATTCTGGTTTTTAGTTGTTCTTGTGTTTATTTTAAGTTTCAAACTAGTTCTATTTGATGTTTAAGACATGTTAGACACCAAGTTTCTCATAGTGTTTCACAAAATTTGAAAAATGCAAGAATTCTCACTTTGAACTATGTAACTTGAATTTTAAGAAAGAAGAGAGAAAGCTTGTTCTTGCATAGCTTTGGTGTAGTTTCAAATTGCAAACATGACCTCTATTTATAGGTCAAAAAATCAGATTAACAAGCAAAGAAGATTGGCTTGGATTTGGACAACTTGCCTTAGAGGGCAAGAAAGTCATTTTTGCCATAAATGCAAAAGGAACCTTCCTTTTAACCATGGTTAAATTTCAACTTGATATTATCTCATCATAATTACTTCCCATCTGATTTTTATCAGCTCTATCTATCTTGGCTAGGTGGCAACGCTTCTAGAAGGAAAGAAAAATCAAAATGACTTGTAATCTTTGAAGCATGAACTTGAAACTTATGATTTTGGAGCTCTATGTTTCAAAATCAAAACTATAGCTAGACAGAATGGATTTGCAAGTTCTTGGACATTTTGGAAAGCTTGTTTCAAGGGCTACAACTTTCATGTTTTGAGTTTTTCCTAATTTCAAATGGAACTATGTGAAAAATTGCCATGAAAGTAGGAAAAAATGTGAAATTTTAACACTTGAAAATTTTTCTAAGTGTTGAAAATTTTGACTTTTTGTTGACTTTTCAAAATTTCTTGATATTTTATGATCATTATGGATCATTTGAAGTATTTTGATGATTGAAAAAGTTTTGTCTTGAAAAAGTTGACCAAAAGTCAAAGTTTGACTTTTCAGTGCAGATGAAATTTCATCAGATGATCCAGAAATTGACTAATGAAAATTGTGAACTTCTGTGATGTTTTGAATCAAGAAATTAGGTCAAGAGGTTGTATTGGAGATATGAAGATCAATCTCCAAGCAAAAAAGTAATTCATGGATAAAAAAATCAGTGATTGCTTATCCTCGATGAAAACCCTAATTGGTCGATCCTTGATAGATCATGAGGAAAAGTTGGATATCTGAAGATCAGAGGTTGATAATTTGATTAAGCTAGATCAATTGAGGTGAGTGAAACTCAAACCCTAATTGATTACCTCTTGAATCAGATGAAAAATTGATGAAACCCTAATTTTGACCTGTAGAAGCCACCCCCGATTAATTCTGTTCTGAACTGTTAGTGATGCAATGATGCAAATGTAAGGTGGTATATTAGGTCAAAAATTGGGGTATGACAGACGTGGCCTACGAAAACATGATCTTTTCCCTCGATTGTTGCCTACGAAAAGTGATGATCGTCCCTTCGAATGTGCTAGCATACTCCTACAAGTTGCCTTCTATGACCATCCGATGTCCCTTCGAATGTCCCTCTACATCCAACAAATAGCGTTACCTACCAACTAATGGTACGGATAGCAATATTCTAAAGGAACGTAAAATAACGCGAAAACGACCATTCTGAGTAGGTAATAAGACTTTTAGTTGCTTGCTCAATCAAATACTTTTCACACCTCACACTTTTATCAAAGTTCAAACTCTTTTCAAAACGAAACATTTCCAAACACTTTGTATACATTCCTACATAAATCATTACAAAGTCAACGCGAAATGCCTTTTCAAAATTTTTTTGTCAAACACACAGAAAGCACTTTTAAAAATGAGCTAGAAGCAACTAAGAGCCCGTAGAAAACTACGGATGGAAAGGGGTGCTAATACCTTCCCTTTTCATAACCTTCTACCTTACTCAGAATCTAACGAAGGTCTTTTCCTGTTCTATTCACCTTCCCTTAATTGGATAAAAGAAAAGTCGGTGGCGAGTCATGCTATCCGCAACATTTTGCGATAAAAAGTAAAACAAATTCTCAAAGTCAGTTCACCGTATTACAGAACTGGCGACTCTGCCGGGGAGACACCCTAAAGAGAGAATACCTTAGGGATTTCTAGATCACTTTACTGCTTTCTGTTTGATTTGTATGCTTTACTTTTAAGGGTTTCTTGGGTATTATATTTGTGGGGGATCCTACACCCGGATCCAGGTTTCCTTAGGTAAGTAGCAATAGATCGTCGCGACCGTTAGACGTATATCGAAACGGTCAACATGATGGCTACGTTAGTGTGACACTTTGGATGTCCTAATACTCTTCATTTCCAAGTTGAGGATAGTATTTGGCTTCTGCGTGGTGTCATCAGCACTAACTCAACTTTTAGAACTCTAATTGACCCATCTTGGCCATTAGAAGGTAGTGAGATGGCCGACTTTGGTGCAGACTAAGGTTGGTTGATACTCGATGCTACACTCAGTAAGATCCGACTTTCGGGATGTTTCGGTCTACCACTTGGTATTCGTATTGAAATAAAGCCTACGAGAAAGATCAATGATATGAGATTCCTAGAACCCGGTTACTATTATAGGACAGGATGAACCAACTCAAAATTTGGTAGGGTAGACACCTATACCTCATGCAAGCCTTAAACCTAGGGCTATTGTGTGAATTGTTTGTGCTTACTAAACATGACATCATGACATCATCGCATTGCATATCATTTCTAACTATTTCAAGGACCTAGGGATTTATCTTTGCTCTGTTTTGTAGGGATTATGGCTTCTAGAAAGACTATCTGAATCAGCTTCATGAGTGTACCTTCTCAGCTCAAAGAATTGATTTCAGAAATTCCCAATCATGCTCAGTTCATCAAAAGACATGGTTATCTACTTGACTTGGTTATCTCCGGTTTTGAAGAAGATATGATGCACGTCTTATTCCAATTCTTTGATCCGAAACCCCATTGCTTTACATTCCCAAATTATCAGTTAGTTCCTACCTTGGAAGAGTTCTCTAAGCTACTTGGGATACCTATTCTTGATCAAATGCCATTCATCGGTTTAGAAAAGGTTCCTAGGTATGAAGACATTACATCAGCATTACATCTAAAACGCTCAGACATTGAAGTCAATTGGGAAACAAGCGGAGTTAAGGGTTTACTTGCCAAGTTCCTAATAAAAGCCGAGAATTCCACAAAGCTATGAGTTTCCATGCATTCGAAGACATCTTGGCCTTGCTAATCTATGGTTTGGTTCTATTTCCTAACTCGGATCAGTTCATAGACGTGAACACCATCAAGATATTTCTTACCCGCAATCCTGTGCCTACCTTACTTGGAGACATTCTACATTCTCTCCACACTCGTACTATCAAAGACAAAGGAACTCTCATGTGTTGCATACCGTTGCTTTCGGTGGTTTATTTGCACCTTCCTCAATCAGTTTAAAACGAACAAAGATTGAAGTGGTCTCAAAGACTAATGTCACTCTCTTATTCGGATATCCGTTGGTGTCTTTTCTCTCAAAAGGACTTCACATTCATTGAGCGTTGTGGGAATTCCCTAATGTACCACTCCTTGGCATAAGGGGTATTACTTACAACCCTTCTCTAGCTCTCGTCGGTTTGGTTATGCTCGAAGAGATGGTCCTCGTGATATGCTTCTCAAAGATATTGTGTTCGACTCAACCATGATCTCGAATTCAAGCGAAGGTTCATACACGCTTGGGGCATGGTAAAGAAGCGATACCAAGACTTTGGGGCACCAAAACTCCATTCCTTGGGAACCTTACCTCAAATGGGTGCGAGCTCGAGCTCAAAACCTCATGATGCCATTCACGCCTATTCTACCGGTAATTATGGAACTGTTGCTATAGGTGGAATCACACTATTCTCCATCCCGACATGCCTACTGATTTTGAAGACTTGAAGAGATCCTGGATTCAACTAAAAGAAGAAAGGATACATTTGAAGCTCAGTGCTATGCAAGCGAGAAGAAGGTACTAGAGTTGACCAAGCTACTTCACGAGGCGGAACATCAACGCTTACTTCAACACCAGAGGAAGCGCCCATGGGATACTTAGAGCTTTAGGATTTTTGTTCTTTTATTTTCAAACTATCTTTTGTACTTAAAAGAAAAAGAATAAAAAAACTAATAAAGTTTGTTCATGCTTGTTTAACAAATTTAAATTCCTAAGGTCCTTGAAAACATTGCATTACATTTGCATAAACATCGCATATCATGGCATAACATTTCATAACAGGTACATTGAAGATCGGTTTTCTCATTTTCTCGCTATTTATTTTAGCAGAAATGGCTCTTGAACAGACTGTCAAAGATCTTCAGGCTCAGAATGCTCAGTTCCAGGAAATGTTCACCAGCCTGGTCCAAGGCCAAGAAGATCTGAAGAAACTCATCAACAAGAAGAAGAAGGTCATTGGTGTTCTCAACATGGGCAGACGTCACAAAGGTGGTCCTAGAGTGGTCAGCCGGATAGAACTCTCAGAGAGTGTCAAAACTGAGGGAAGTGTCAAGGGAAACGAAGAAGACCAGCGTGAGCCTGAGAAGAAGGAAGAAGATTATGAGAATGATCAGTACTCTTATGAGGATGACAAATACAAGCAACTTGAAGACCGTCTGAATGTTGTGGAAAATTTAAAATGTCAGGGCTGAATTTTGATGATCTGAGTCTTGTCCCTAGTATGGTGATTCCTCACAAGTTCAAGGTTCCTACTTTTGCCAAGTATGATGGAATTTCTTGTCCGAAGCTGCATTTGAAGTCCTATGTTCTGAAGATCAACCCCCACACTGATGACATAAATTTATGGATTCATTATTTCCAAGAGAGTTTGGCCGGAACTCAATTGGAGTGGTATTATCAACTAGAAAGTGACCACATCCGTACCTGGAGTGACTTAGAAGATGCTTTCTACAAACAATATGAGTACAATGCTGAATTGGCACCCACTCGCATGCAACTACAGAGCATGTCTATGGGTCGTGATGAGAAGTTCAAAGAGTATGCTCAGAAATGGAGAGATCTAGTAGCGATTTCAACCACCCTTGTCTAATAGGGAGTTGGTTGATATGTTTATGGGAACAACAGGGCCCATTCTTCAATCATCGATTGGAAATTCTTCATCTGGATTCACCGGTGATATTGTGGGAGGCGCATTGAGTGGAATCAAGGCGGAAAGATTGAGATAGAGTCATCCTCGGAAGAGATCTTTTGGTGGTAAGAAAGAAGCCAATGCTGTGTATGGTCAGAAAAGCCGAGCCAAGACCAACCGTGCTCAATCTGTGGGGGTAGTTGTAATCTTCAATCCTACATCACCACAACCTCAGCGAGACAACGCGCGTAACAGCAGCGCCACGAAGACGGTTTACAAAGATCAACATGCCATTGTCAAGCCTTGCAACACATGTTGAAAGCCGAGGAGATTACCTTGAGGGATCCTCCTCAAAACATCAACACCTCCTCTCCGAGATACAATCCTAATGCTAAGTGTGCTTACCACTCCAACAGCACAGGACATAACACTGATGATTGTTGGGCTCTGAAGAACAAGATTCAAGACATGATTGACGCTAAAGAGATTGAGTTTGATCCTCCTGTTGAGACTCCCAATGTGATCAACGCACCGATGCCTAACCATGGCAAAAGTTCCAATGCTATTGACAAGAACTCTTATGTTTTTAATATAGATGACTTGACCATTCGTCTGATGACTGTTAAGAAGAATATGCTGCAAGCCAGTGTCAATCTAGGATGCCTAGAGAATTGTCGTTGGTGCCCATCTGCACCTGATGGTTGTGCTTGGTTGAGAAGACGTATTCAGTGCATGATGGATAACCGCGAAGTGCTATTTTTGAAGCCATCACCTGTGGAGAGTCTGTGTGAAGACTTGTCTAAGAATCTGAAGATCAAAGACGTGAGCGAAACTGTACCAGAAGTCTGAGATACCTTGGGGCAGCCAAGTGAAAAGTACGATTACATGGTGAAGTATATTGTTCCTGAAAGCTACAAGGTTCCTATTGAAGATGTTAAGGCGAGCGGATGGGGAGATGATTTCCCAGAAGACTATGCTGATGTTAACAAAATAAGGATTTCCTCTGCTGATCCTGTGCCTAGAGTGGCACCTCTCATCATTACTTCTCCCAGAACAGTTCCATACTCCTCTGACAAAGCTATATCGTGGAACTATGGAGCTAGGGTTTACTATCATGGCGTCAAACAAGACCCTCTGACCATTGAGGACATTACAGTTGAAGCTATCATTCCTAACATTGACAACATCACCGGATCAAGTAAGGTGACCAGAACCGGAAGAGTGTTCTCTCTTTAGAAATCTCTCCTCCAAAAGACACTGCGACTCCAGCTCGCATTCCAGCTATCGAACCAGTTCTCGAAGCTAGAGGGAAAGAACCAGGTACTCATCCTGCTCCTACAGAAGTACCAAAGGAAGTTGCCGAAGACACCTCCAAACGAGAAATGGAGGAAATTCTGAAGATCATCAAGAAGAGTGATTACAATGTTGTGGAACAATTAGGACAGACTCCGTCCAAGATATCCATGCTTGCTCTGCTCTTGTGTTCTGAGGCTCATGCTAAAGCCTTGGTGAATTTTTTAAAGAATGCTCACGTACCGCAGGACACTACTACTGATCAGTTTGAAGTTTGTATTGCTAGCCTGGCTGCCAACAACGGCCTAGGCTTTTCTGATGTTGATTTGACTTCTGCCGGAAGGAAACACAACAAAGCCTTGCACATCTCTATTGAATGCAAGGGTATTACATTGTCTCATGTTTTGGTAGATACCGGTTCAGCTCTGAATATCCTACCGAAGACTGCTTTCGACCGACTCGATGTTGAAGGATTGGTCCTAAAGCCCAGTGACATAATCGTGAGAGCTTTTGATGGTTCTAAATGAACAGTACTTTGAGAGCTCATTCTGCCTGTTAAAGTCGGTTCCCAAACTTTCAACTCCACTTTCTTTGTCATGGACATCCGTCCAGCTTACTCTTTCCTACTTGGACGCCCTTGGATACATGGGGTAGGCGCTGTTACCTTTACCTTGCATCAGAAGCTGAAGTACCCGGTGAAGGGGAAGGTTGTTACAGTATGCGGTGAAGAGGAATACATGGTCAGTCATCTACATTTATTCCGATATCCCGAAATGGAAGGTGAATTCTTCGAAACTCCCTGTCAATCTTTCGAAACAGTTCTAAGACTCATGCCTGTTGACTCTCCTATCACTCCTAAAGTTACACAAGTCCCGCCTAAGATGGCCTCGCTGAATGATGCTCAAGCTGCAGTTAAAGAAGGAGGTAATGCTATTTGGGGTCAGCTCCCCGATCTTCCGTTCAAATTTGACAAGACTGGTTTAGGCTTCACTATCAAAGGTCAGAAGATGATATGTCGTGAACGAGCCGGCCAGCTTCCTTTCCGTATCAGCAAAGGTGGAGTTCATGCTATAGAAGACGATGACAACGACTTCGACATCAGCAAGTGGATCTTCCCAACTCCCGACAACGGACTCAGCAATTGGAAGGCCGAAGACGTCATACCAATCTCCTTTAGACAGGAGTAATTGCTTTTGTTTTTTGTTTTACTTTTCGTTTCTATGATTCAAACAATAAACTTTAAAGCCTAGTGACTTGCCCGGGGCACCACGGCTCGTTTGTGAGGGTTATTATCTGTCATTTTCATATTTTCATTCAATAAAATCGTTGGACTTTTGCATTTAAATGTTGTTTTCTTTCTTTTACTTTATCACCCCTTCAAAAAGCTATGTGTTCTTACACACACCCACGTGATACACTGCAGATTCACTCGAATCTCGTTGATAACAGCTATGCTATTGCTAAATATTACTTCGATAATCCGATCTACCATGCCGAAGATGAAGGTGAGGAAGATTGTGAAGTGCTAGGAGAACTTGTCAGACTACTACAACAAGAAGAGCAAGTTATACAGCCACACAAAGAGCTAGTTGAGGTTGTGAATTTGGGTACTGATGAAGACAGAAAAGATATCAAGATAGGAGCAGGACTTGAGAGCGATTAAAAAGAAAGATTGATTAGGATACTTCTGACTATATCGAGGTTTTGCTTGGTCATACGAAGACGCGAGTTCAATGCGGTTTCTAATGTTACTTCTTATCCACAATGGGTTGCAAATGTGGTTCCGTACCTAAGAAGGATGGCAAAGTGCGAATGTGTGGATTACAGATTTGAGCAGGCAAGTCGAAAACGATTTCCCTGCCTCATATCGATGTTCTAGTTGACAACACCGCTCAGCATAAGGTTTTCTCCTTCATGGATGGTTTCTCCAGTTACAATCAGATCAAAATGGCTCCTGAAGACATGGAGAAGACTACTTTCGTTACACAGTGGGGAACTTTCTGTTACAAGGTCATGCCGTTTGAATAAAAAACACAGGCGCCACTTATCAGCGTTCCATGGTGGCATTATTTCATGACATGATTCATCACGAGATAGAGGTCTACGTCGACGACATGATAGCTCGATCACAGACTAAAGAGGAACATCTCGATCATTTGAGGAAACTGTTTGACAGACTGAAAAAATACCGACTAAGACTCAATCCCAACAAGTGCACCTTTGGAGTAAGATCCAGTAAACTCCTAGGGTTTGTTGTCAGTGGTAAAGGTATTGAAGTTGACCCCGCCAAGGTTAAAGCTATTTAAGAAATGCCAGCTCCCAGCCCCGAGAAGGAAGTCAGAGGTTTCTTGGGACGATTGAATTACATTGCAGTTCATTGCACATCTAGCGCTACTTGTGAGCCAATCTTCAATTCTTGAAGAAAGATCAAGTAGTGGAATGGAGCGACAATTTCGAGATCGCTTTTGACAAAATCAAGGTACCTACAGAATCCTCCTATACGATGCACGCTGCCGAAGGAAGACCTCTTATCATGTACTTGTGTTAGAGAATTCAATGGGTGTGTGTTGGGGCAACATGTGAGTCACAGTCGAAAAGAGTATGCAATATACTACCTTAGCAAAAAGTTTACCGATTGTGAAACAAGATACTCACAGCTCGAGAAAACTTGTAGCGCTTTAACTTGGATGCTCGCCGACTAAGGCGGTATATGTTGACTTACACTACTTTTGATCTCCAGATGGATCCGATAAAATACATATTAGAAACCAGCTCTCTCGGAAGAATAGCAAGATGGCAAATGATCTTGACGAATCGACATCAATATACTTCTCGAAAGCGATCAAAGGAAGTGTAGTGGCCGATCATTTGGCTCATCAAGCCATAGATGACTATCGATCTATGCGATTCGAATTTCGAGGCGAAGATGTTTATTACTGATTATGAAGAACCGAGACAGACGAAGGACACGAACAGGGATCCCGATGGACTATGGTCTTTGATGGAGCCTCAAAGCGCACTTGGCAATGGCATTGGCGCCATCATTACATCTCCTATGGCGGACATCGCCTTTCACCTGATTATGTTTCGGTTTCACTAACAACATGGCGAATCTGGCGTGCGTCATGGGTATTAAAGCTATTGACTTAAGAATCAAGTTCTTGCAAGTGTATGGAGACTCGACTTTAGTGATCAGTCGGATAAAAGCGATTGGGATCAAAGCATCGAATCTCATTCCATATCGAGAGCATGTTTTAAGTTTGATCCTACTTGAAGAGATCACTGATCATATTCCACGAAGAAATCGGTTGGCGAGCGCATTAGCTACTATGTCGTCTATGTTTAAGGTCATATGGGACAACGAGGCTCCCCAAATTATCATTGAGAAATTTGTGAACAAGCATCTTGTTATGAACATGATCTGAGAAGAAACCGTTGGTTCAACGAAATGAAGAGGTATCTTGAGACTCAGGAATATCCGGCAGGGGCATCTGTCAAGGACAAGAAATTCTTGAGAAGATTTGCATCCAAATTCTTCCTTAACAACGACATCTTATACAAGCGCAATCACGACTTGTGCTTACTCTGATGTGTAGATCAGAAAATTGCGGAACAAATCATGGAAGAGTTACACGAAGGCGCATTTGGTACCCATTCCAGTGGACATACAATGGCTAAGAAGATTCTGAGAATAGGTTACTATTGGTCCACCATGGAAGCTGATTGTCACCACTATGCTCGATCTTGTCACAAATGCCAGATATATGCATACAAAGTGCACGTACCTCCAGTACCGTTGAATGTTCTGACCGCTCCTTGGCTTTTCGCAATGTGGGGCATTGACATGATCGGAGAAATCAAAGCTACTTCCTCCAATGGAAATCGCTTCATCCTAGTGGCAATTGACTATTTCACCAAATGGGTAGAAGCAGCCTCGTTCGCATCTATTACCAAGAATGTTGTGGCTCGATTATCAAGCATAATCTTATCCGTCGGTATGGCACTCCTGAAAGGATTATCACAGATAACGGCTCTAATATCAACAACAAAATGATAACCGAACTCTACACGCAGTTCAAGATCAAGCATCACAACTCTTCTCCTTATCGGCGTCAGATGAATGGCGCAGTGGAAGCCGCCAACAAAAATATCAAGAAGATTATACTGAAGATGACAGTGACTTACAAGGATTGGCACGAGATGTTACCATTTGCTCTTCATGGTTATCGCACTCTGATCGAACATCAACGGAAACCCCTTCTCTCTTGTATACGGTATGGGCGGTCCTACCCATCGAGGTTCGAGATACCTTCAACGAGTCCTCGGGGCGAGAATTAGCGAGCAGATGGATTCGAGACTCGCCTTGATCAGATCAACTGATTGATGAAAGCTCACGTCATCATACCCCAAAATTTTCCCTTCTATTTCTCAAGACATTTCACATATCCATACTCAAGGATTCCTCAAGGGTTGATCAGACAAACCCACTCCTAGACAATCAACCTAAACTTGGGTTTAGCTATCCTCAGATCCAGATGGATTTCCAACATATCCAATGGTCATCATGCCTCCTCATATGCTTCAAAGAATCTCCATGTCAAGTTTCAAGCCTTACAAGTCAAGTTTCCTCAAACAATTGCTCAGATGGTTGAAAATCAGTTGTATTGGACAAAAGTCAACTGTGGTCAACATACAGTCAAACCTCATGATTTTTGGTCAACATCCTCATTTTGAAGTCACATTCATCATTTGATCAAGGGTTGATCAAGATTCATCAGGAAAACTCAAGATTTGCTCAAAAGTCAAACTTTCCAAATTAGGGTTTTCTAGAGCAAAGTCAACTGAACTTTGACTGAGCATAACTTTCTCATACTTTTCCACCACCTCTCATTTTGAAGGAAATTCAATTCTCTACAACTTCATGTCTCACAAGCTTGGTCAAAAAATGCTTCATTTTGAAGATATGGATCAAAATATTACAGGTCCTTTTCAAAGTCAACAAAAAGTCAACTTTTTGTATTGAAGTTTTATTGAGCATGGAAACTCCAATTGAGATGAAACCAAAGAGGTTGTTTAGAGGACATCTAGAGATTTCTAAAAACTCCAATAACACTCAAAAATGTTGAAAATTGAGCAAGATACACCTTGTACAAGTTGGGCATTTTTGAAGAATTGCACAAAGTAAAATACTTGTCAAAATCCAATTTTTTCAAAATGGGCCTATAATTTTATGATCCAAACTTGATCATAATATTATCCATGACCTCTTGATGCCTTGCCACGACCTCCTTTTATATTTTTGATTTATTTTTGAATTTAAAAGCATTTAATTCAAATTTAAATAAAATAAAATATGAAAACAAGGTATAATTTGAATTGGGTTGGTTTTTTATCAAGCTTGAGGTCCAAAAGCATTCACCAAAGACAAGAGGACGAAACCCTAGCCCTTGGAAGTAACCCTATTTTTCTCAAATTTTTCCAAAGTTGGCAAATTTCGAATTTGTATTTCAGATTCAAGGATTCAAGCATTCAAGTGTTCCTTGATATCCCACAAGCATTCGGCCTTTACACAAAGCCAGACGCGAACACGATATACACATAGCTCCGATTTGGTATTTTTCTTAATTTTGATTTTTACAATTCATGCATTGTTAACTGGTTTCGTTTGCATATTTGAACTCAGGACATCCATTAGAGTGCATTTGAAACATTACATGTAAGCTTGCACGCAAAAATTTCGAATTGCCATTGTTAGGGCATTTGGAGCTCTTTGCTTTGAACTGGCTTGTACAGGCATTTTTAATCCAAACGAACACGACCATTGGATTCGCAAGGGCCGATTTAGGGGGGGTAGACTTAACCCTAGCCTTTGATTTCCATTATTTTTGCAGGTTTGAGTTTTGACTGATCGGAGAAGACAACCGGAGCTAGGGCTCTGACGTCGCTGACTTGTTGACTCGGCGAGGCGTGCGTGGTCTGCGATCGATTAGATCCATCTATACATCCTGGGTCCCAGCGGTTGTTGTGTTTGAATCAGGAAATCATGACACGTTTACGTATATAATCAATTGTTTCCAATTCCCAAACACAAAAGCAAGCTAGCTCAGATGGCAACGCGTGTGTAGATTTCCTCAGAGGACATAGGTTCATGCAATTTAATTAATCTTTAAATAATTTTATCATGCATTTAAAAAATCACAAAAATATTTTCCTTTTGCATTTTAATCAGAAAAATGTTTATTTAATTTTTGACATTAAAAATAATATTTTTGCATGCATATTTTATTTAATTGCTAATTAATCGTTAATTTGACTTTTAATTGCTTTTAATTATCAAAAACAATTCAGAAAATTACCAAAAAATTATCTTATCATCTTATTGTCATTACTAACTTAAAATATTTTTCTCCATTCAAAATCATGTTTTTACTAACATTTTTCCTCTTATGCAATTTTCTCGTATTTTCCGATTATGTATCTGTTTACAGGTTGTAACGTTTCGGACCATTTTTCTTGCTTTTCTTTTTCATATTATGTAACTGTCTATGGGATGTAATAGTTTAACTAGGACTTTTATTTTCCGCATTCCTATTATGTAACTGCCCCAAAGCCATGTAATAGCGTAGGACTTTACATTTCCGCACTTTACTTTTCTTTACTGCACCCTATAAAGCGCTAGTAATTAGGCGTGTATGGCAAGATAAAATTGGACGTAGATCACTCATAATTTCAAGATAACATATATCTGAATTTGACACACTCTTTTCACACATGCACCCCTTAAGGTAATTCTCTCTTGTTGCCTTTACGAATACAAATGGTCAAGTCCCTCGAACGTAGAGGTATCCTAGCACCGTTGTCTTCAGAAACAAATCATCATAGTCCCTTCGATACAAGATCATAGACCCACGATGTAGCCTCACGAATACATGATCTTGACCCTCGATTGTCGCTTCTCCCGAAAAATGATGATAGTCCCTTCGAATGTGCTAGGATACTTCCTACAAGTTGCCTTTTCATAACATTTTTATCAAACACAGAGAAAGCACAATTTTAAAGTGATCTAAGAGCAACTAAGAGCCCGTAGATAACTACGGAAGGAAATGGGTGCTAATACCTTCCTTTTCATAACCTTCTCCCTTACTCGGAATCTAACGAAGGTCTTTTCATTCTTTTCACCTTCCTTAATTGGATAAAAGAAAAGTCGGTGGACTCTTATCCGCATATTTGTGATACAAAAATCTCAAAGTCGAGTTCACCGTATTAAAATGGCGACTCTGCGAGGAGACACCCTAAAGAGAGAATGCCTTAGGGTTTCTAGATCACTTTTACATTTGACTTGCTTGCTTTTCTTTAAGGGTTGCTTGGGCATTATATTTATGGGGATCCTACACCCGGATCTAGGTTTCCTTTAGGTAAGTAGCAATAGATTGTCGCGACCGTTAGGCGTATACTGAAAAGGTCAACATGATGGCTACGTTAGTGTGACACTTTGGATGTCCTGATGCTCTTCATTTCCAACTTGATGATAGTATTTGGCTTCGTGGTGTCATCGGCACTAACTCAACTTTTAGAACCTTAATTGACATCTTGGCCATTAGAAGGTAGTGAGATGGCCGACTTTGGTAGAGACGAGGTTGGCGATACTCGATGCTACGCTCATTAAGATCAGACTCTTGGGATATTTTCGATCGACCACTTGGTAGTCGTATTGAAATAGCGCCTACGAGAAAGATCAATGATATGAGATTCCTAGAAGCGGTTACTATTATAGGACAGGATGAACCAACTCAAACTTTTGGTAGGGTAAACACCTATCCTACAAAAGCCTTAAACCTAGGGCTTTGGTGTGATTGTTTGTGTTTGCTAAACATGACATCATGTATCATCGCATTGCATATCATTTCTAACTATTTCAAGGACCTAGGGATTTATCTTTGCTCTGTTTTGTAGGGATTATGGCTTCTAGAAAGACTATCGAATCAACTTCATGGGTATACCTTCTCAACTCAAAGATTGGTTTGAGATTCCCGATCATGCTCGATTCATCAAAGGAATGGTTATCTTTGACTTGGTTATCTCGGTTTTGAAGAAGATATGATGCATGTCTATTCCGGTTCTTTGATCGAAACACCATTGCTTTGCATTCCCAGATTATCGAGTTGGTTCCTACCTTGGAAGAGTTCTCTAAGCTACTTGGCATACCTATTCTTAATCAAATGCCATTCACGGTTTAGAAAAGGTTCCTAGGTATGAAGACATCACATCGACATTACATCTAAAGCGCTCGGACATTGAAGCAATTGGGAAACAAGAAGTGGAGTTAAGGGTTTACTTGCCAAGTTCCTAATGAAGAAAGCCCGAGAATTCCTCAAAGCTATGACTTTCCATGCATTTGAAGACATTGTGGCCTTGCTAATCTATGGTTTGGTTCTATACCATAACTCAGATCAATTCATAGATGTCAACACCATCAAGTTATTCCTTATCGCAATCACATGCCTACTTTACTTGGAGACATTCTACATTCTCTCCACACTCGTACTATCAAAAGACAAGGAACTCTCATGTGTTGCATACCGTTACTTTCCAGGTGGTTTATTTCACACCTTCCTCCATCAGTTTTGAAGAACGAGAAAAGGTTGAAGTGGTCTCAAAGACTAATGTCACTCTCTCATTCCGATATCTGTTGGAGTCTTTTCTCTCAAAAGGACTTCACATTCATTAAGCGTTGTGGAGAATTCCCTAATGTACCACTTCTTGGAATAAGGGGAGCTATTACTTACAACCCTTCTCTATCTCTACGTCAGTTTGGTTATGCTCGAAGAGATGGTCCTCATGATATGCTTCTCCAAGATATTGTGTTCGACTACAACCACGATCTCCAGAATTACCTACAAAGGTTCATACACGATTAGGGCATGGTAAAGAAGACTGATACCAAAACATTGGGACACCAAAATTCCATTCCTTGGGAACCTTACCTCAAATGGGTGCGAGCTCGAGCTCAAAACCTCATGATGCCATTCACGCCTGTTTTACCAATAATTATGGAACCTGTTGCTATAGGTGACATACCCTATATTGTTCTCCATCCCGGCATGCCTACTGATTTTGAAGACTTGAAGAGATCCTGGATTCAACTAAAGAAGAAGGGATCGTTGAAGCTCAGTGTTATGCAAGCGAGAAGAAGGTACTAGAGTTGACAAAGCTACTTCACGAGGAGCGAAACGTCAACGCCTACCTCGGCACCAAGAGGAGGCGCCCATGGGAGACTTAGAGCTTTAGGATTTTGTTCTTTTCTGAACTATCTTTTGTACTTAAAAGAAAAAGAATAAAAAAGAACTAATAAATGTTTGTTCATGCTTGTTTAACAAATTTAAATTCTAAGGTCCTTGAAAACATTGCATTGCATTTACATAAACATTGCATATCATGGCATAACATCTCATAACGGTACATTGAAGATCGGTTTTCTCATTTTTCGCTATTTATTTTAGCATAAATGGCTCTTGAGCAGTGTCAAAGATCTCCGGCTCGAATGCTCGGTTCAGGAGATGTTCACCAGCTTGGTCCAAGGCCAAGAAGATCGAGAAAAATCGTCATCAAAAGAAGAAGTCATTGGTGTTCTCAACATGGGAAGGCGTCACAAAGGTGGTCCTAAAGTGGTTAGCGGATAGAGTTCTCGGAAAGGAGTGTCAAGGCGGGGGAAGTGTCAAGGGCAACAAAAGGCGATCAGGCGTGAGCTGACAAGAAGGAAGAAGATTATGAGAATGATCGATACTCTTAGGATGACAAATACAAACAACTTGAAATCGAATCTTGTGGAGAAAAGAAGATGTCGGGCTGAATTTTGATGATCGAGTCTTGTCCCTAGTGTGGTGATTCCTCCCAAGTTCAAGGTTCTGCTTTTGCCAAGTATGATGGCATTTCTTGTCCGAAATGAATTTGAAGTCCTATGTTCGGAAGATCAACCCCTGCGATGACGAAAGTTGTGGATGCACTATTTCAAGAGTTTGTCCGGAACTCAATTGGGTGGTATTATCAACTAGAGTGACCATATCCGTACTTGGGTGACTTAGCGGATGCTTTCTACAGAAATATGAGTACAATCTTTGAATTGACACCCACTCGCATGCAACTACAAAGCATGTCGATGGGTCGTGATGAAAGTTCAAAGTATGCTCGAAATGGAGAGATCTAGCGAGGTTCAACCACCCTTGTCCAATAGGGAGTTGGTTGATATGTTTATGGAACAGCAGGCCCATTCTTCAATCATCGATTGGAAATTCTTGACCGATTCATCGAGTGATATTATGAGAGCGTATCAAAGTTGGTATCAAGAGCGGAAAGATTGGGTGGTCATCGCGAAGAGATCTTTTAGTGGTAAGAAGAGGCCAATGTGTGGGCAGGCAGACAAGAGTGTGTCTCGATCACGACCAGAACAACAGCGTAACCAAAGCGCGGTCAACGATCAACATGCCTTTGTTGCAAGCCTTGCAACACATGTTGAAAGCGAGTGATTACCTTGAGGGATCCTCCTCGAATATCAACACTCCTCTCGAGATACAATCCTAATGCTAAGTGTGCTTACCACTCCAACAGCCCAGGGCACGACAACGACATTTGTTGGGCTCGAAGAACAAGATCTAAGATATGATTGAAGCTAAGCAGTTGAGTTTGATCCTCCTTGAGACTTGAATGTGATCAAGCGCCTATGCTAACCATGACAAAAGTTCCAATGATATTGACAAGAACTCTTATGTTTTCAACATAGATGACTGACTATTCCTCGATGGTGTTAAGAAGAATTTGCTGCAAACGGTGTGTCAATCCGAATGCCGGAGAATTGTCGTTGGTGCCCGTCACGATGGTTGTGCTTGGTTGAGAAGGCGTGTTCGTGCATGATGGATAACCGTGAAGTCTATTTCTAAAGCCATCACCTATGGAGAATTTGTGAAGACATGTCTAAGCTGATTGAAGATGTGTGACTGTACAGAAGTATGGGATACCTTGGGGCAGCCAGTGGAAAGTTTGATTACATGGTGAAGTATATTGTTCTGAAAGCTACAAGATTCCTATTGAAGATGTTAAAGGCGACCGGATGGGAGCGATTTCCAGACTATCGATGTTAACACAATAAGGATTGCCTCTCACGATCTGTGCCTAGAGTGGCACCTCTCATCATTACTTCCCCGGACGGTGCCATATTCCTCGACAAAGCTATACCTTGGAATTATGGGTAGGTTTATTATCATGGTGTCAAAAGACCCTCATCATCGAGGATCTTGATTGAAGCTACCATTCACGACATTGACAACATCACGGATCAAGTAAGGTAACGAGCGGAAGGGTGTTCTCTCGAGATCTCTCCTCCAGACACACTTGTCCATTTCGCATTCCAACTATTGAACGGTTCGAGACTAGAGGAAAAGAACGGTGACCGTCACCTTTCGACGGAAGTACCAAAGGAAGTTGCTGAAGACACCTCCAAACAAGAAATGGAGGAAATTCTGAAGATCATCAAGAGGAAATTCTGAAGATCATCAAGAAGAGTGACTACAATGTTGTGGAACAGTTGGGACAAACTCCGTCCAAGATCTCCATGCTTGCTCTGCTCTTGTGATCTGAGAATCATGCTAAAGCCTTGGTGAAGTTTCTGAAGAATGCTCACGTACCGCAAGACACTACTACTGATCAGTTTGAAGTTTGTATTGCTAGCCTGGCTGCCAACAACGGCCTAGGCTTCTTTGATGCTGATTTGACTCCGGCCGGAAAGAAACACAACAAAGCCTTGCACGTCTCTGTCGAATGCAAAGGCATTACATTGTCTCATGTTTTGGTAGATTCCGGTTCTGCTCTGAATATCCTACCGAAGACTGCTTTTGATCGACTTGATGTTGAAGGGTTGGTTGTGAAACCCAGTGACATAGTTGTGAGAGCTTTTGATGGTTCTAAGCGAATAGTACTTAGAGCTCATTCTGACTGTTAAAGTCGGTTCCCAAACTTTCGACTCTACTTTCTTTGTCATGGACATCCGTCCGACTACTTGCCTACTTGGGCGCCCTTGGATACATGGGGCGGTACCTCACCACCGCATCGAGCTAAAGTACCCGGTGAGAGGAAGGTTGTTACGATATGTGGTGAAGAGGAATACATGGTCGAGTCATCTCGGTCTTTCCGATATCTCGAGATGGAAGGTGAATTCTTGAGACTCCTGTCAAGCTTTGAAGGTTCAAGTCATGCTTGTTGACTCCCCTGTTACTCCTGAAGTTACACAAGTTCAGCCCAGGATGGCCTCGCTGAAAGATGCTTAAGCTGCAATTGAAGAAGGAGGTAGTACTATTTGAGGTCAGCTCCCCAATCTCCCTTATAAAATCCGACAAGATTGGTTTAGGTTTCACCATCAAAGGTCAGAAGATGATACGCCGCGAACGTGCCGGCCAACTTCCTTTTCGCATCAATCAGAATGGAATCCATGATATAGAAGATGACGACAATGACTTCGACATCAGCAAGTGGATCTTCCCAACTCCCGACAACAGACTCAGCAATTGGAAGACTGAAGACGTCATACCAATCTCCTTTAGACAGGAGTAATTGCCTTTGTTTTTTTTTTTTTTCATTTCCTATGCTTTGAACAATAAACTTTAAAGCCTAGTGCCTTGCCCGGGGCATCATGGCTCGTTTGTGAGGGTTATTATCTGTCATTTTCATATTTTCATTCAATAAAATTGTTGGACTTTTGCATTTAAATGTTGTTTCTTTCTTTTACTTTATCACCCCTTCAAAAAGCTATGTGTTCTTACACACACCCACGTAATACACTGCAAAATCACTCTGAATCTCGTTGATAACAGTTATGTTATTGCTAAATATGACTTCGATAATCTGATCTACCAAGGCGAAGACGAAGGTGAGGAAGATTGTGAAGTGCCAGGAGACTTGTCGGGCTCTGACAAAAGAAGATCGAGTTATCTGACCTCATGAAGATTGAGGTTGTGAATTTGGAGTGCGATGAAGGCAGAAAAGAGATCAAAATAGGAGCGGTCTTGAGAACGGTGTCAAAGAAAGATTGGTTCGGATGCTACGAGACTACATCGAGGTTTTGCTTGGTCATCGAAGACATGCAGTCTAGACATTGACATTGTGGTACACGTTTACCAACCAAAGAGGGTTTTCTCCGGTGAAGCGGAAGGTTAAATCGCATGCGTCACGAGATGTCGAGAAAATCAAAGCGAAGTTATGAAACAATTCAACGCAGTTTCTTATTTGTTACTTCTTATCCACGATGGGTTGCAAATGTGGTGCATGTACCTAAGAAGGATGGTAAAATGCGGATGTGTGTGATTCTGAGAGATCGAACAAAGCGAGTCAGAAGAGCGATTTCCCACTTCCTCATATTGATGTTACGGTTGACAACACCGCCCAACATAAGGTCTTCTCTTTGATGGATGGTTTTTCGGTTACAATCGGATCAAAATGGCTCCGAAGACATGGAAGACTACTTTTGTTACAATTGGGGCACTACGCTTTAAGGTCATGTCGTTGGTTGAAGAGCGCTGGTGCCATTATCGCGTGCCATGGTAGCATTATTTCATGACATGATTCATCACGAGATAGAAGTCTCGTCGGCGACATGATAGCTCGATCACGGACGAAGAAGAACATCGATCATCTGCGGAAACTATTTGTGGTTGAAATCTGGTGAGACTTAATCTAACAAGTGCACCTTTGGGGTCGGTCCGGTAAACTCCTAGGTTTTGTTGTCGTTGGTAAAGGTATTGATTGACCCGCCAAAGGTTAATGCTATTCAAGAGATGCCGACGCCCGCAGAAAAGAAGTCGAGGAGGTTTCTTGGGACGATTGAACTACACTTCAGTTCATTAGCATCTAAGCGCTACTTGTGAGCCAATCTTCAATTCTTGAAGAAAGATCAAGTGGTAGTGTAGCAACTCGATTTTCAAAAATCATTTAAATTTCCGAAAACTAGTAAAATCGCCACCTAATTTTATTTGTTCTAAAAAGAATGGGAAAATATAGATAAAACCCCACAGATGCGGATAAGGCGGTCTGTGACCAAAAACATGGAATCGAAATCGGTTATGTAAGGGAAGGTATTAGCACCCTTACATCCATCGTCTCGATGGGACCCATTTAGTTCTACATGTTTGTGTGTGTTTATTGCTAAGTTATGAATAAGGGAAAATGATTTGTTTATTATTATTTTGAGTTTGTACGATTCAGGCAGGTATGCCCTCGTATTCCATTGTGCAATGGGAATGTCAAACCTCTGTAGTTCCTCTTGAAAAGGTTTTAAATTGGTTTTGTTTTCTTTATAATAAAAATCGTGCATTAGACATTTCAAATGCTTGAACTTGGACTTGTTTAGTTTGTTTGAAAAGCCTAAGTCCTTATTCATGTTTGAAATGGCTATTGCACTACTCTTTGTCGGAAAAGAGTTTGATGATCGCATATGATGAAAAAAGGATCTTGAGTGAGTTGAATTGATTTTAGGTGGGTGAAAAGTGCGAACAACGGGACTAGCATCCTCGATTCAAATACTAGAAACAAGAGGAGCTCAATACTCAGAGTGATCTATCATCCAAAAGTTTTCTTTTGAAAGAGTAAAGTGAAACAAAGTTCACGTTTGTTAAACCTTTAAACAATTGGACTAGCATCCAGCGATTTAAAGACTAGAAGTTTATTTGCACAAGTATTTAAACAATTGGTCTAGCAACCAGCGATTTAAATACTTGGGTTTTAATATGAAAGAGTTTTGAAAATGCACTCGACATTGGATCGAGTTTGTAAGTTAATTATGAAAGTGTTTTGAAGTTTGATACAGCGAGGAATGTGAAATGGAGGAGAAACAAATAATTGTAAGCAAATTAATAAATCAAGAAAACCCATTCATGGTGGCCAACACAAGCAAAGAGATTAAATTACCGTGTACTAGCAAAGTGGACTAGTCTACTAAGGCGATCAATTGGAACAATTAATCGAAATAGGCTCACTATAAGAAGGCCTAGGACCAAGCGTACATGTGTGCATGTAATTATCGCGGCTTCTAAGCTTTGTCGACTTACGGGTTTAAAATGATTCCATTATTAGTTTAAAAATGATTATTTTGTTTTGTGTAAGTGATGATTAACATAAAATAAGCGCGAACTAAATTACTATTACAAGTTTTTTGGGGAGAGGATACATCAATTACAAATGGGGATTAGCGGTAAAATAAAATAGAAAGCGGTAAATTATTTACAATGCAACAAGGGATTGGGATACATTATTTGAATGGGGAAAAAAATAAATTAAAGAGAAGCTGTAAATTAAGCGTATCTTGAATATTAACAAAAGTTAAATGCGGAGAAAGCGATTTATTATTGTTATTATATTAATCAACTAGAATAAACCTATGAAATTAATTCTAAGTGCAAGCGATATATTCACAGTATAATTCGAATTTATTTACAGAAGAATATAGTAAGGTATAAAAATCAAAGATAATATGTACATAATTATATTTACCATACTAAATATAAAAATAAATAAAAAAATAAAATAATACTAAGTGTAATTAAGTTTACAATATTAAATATAAAAATAAAAAACTAAGTATTATATGTGTATTTATAAATACATTACTAAACTAACAAATAGAAGTCGTAATTCGAAATTAAAATGCCAATGAGAGAGTATAGATGTGAATTGAAAGTGAATGCTTTTGAACGAGATTCTTTGGATATCTTCACAAGTAGCAAATATGTTAGTAGCATGAGATAATAAAAATCGAAAAAAAAGAAAAGAAATGTACATTATCTTAATAGTTTGACAAAGTCCATTCAGACAATTGATGCAGAACTTTTCAAATGTTTCTATCAATTGATGTCAAACCATACAGTTTAAATCACTTTATAGAAATTTATTTAAATCTAAATCAATTTCCATTCAACCCACTTTTAATCAAATCAATTTTTTAAAGTCAATTTCTTCACCACATAACCAAATAAGTGTATATATAGACTTTCACTGCAATATTAAAACAATAACCTCGTTGAAACTTCAAATTGTTACATATCATCTTGTATGTACAGTTTAATTTCATTCAAGATCTATATGAGGTTAACAGGTGATGAATTTTACTGACATAGATATTTAATTTCCTTTCTTGTTTGAAAGGTTTATCAAAAGAAAAAAATTATTCTGGAAAGATAATGGCGGGGACACAATTTCACTGATAAAAATAATGACATAAAAAACAACCTTTCACCCTATGTTGACATCACTATGCAGAATTCTATCACTCTTCTCAAAGATATTTTCCAGCATCACAAGTCAATCCAAATATCAACAAACTATTTCAGGTTTTTTTCATGGTTTCAGCATCATCTCATCACTTGAATTCAATAATGACGGAATCACAAGCGAAAACAAAATCTTAACAGAACATACATGACGATTTACTCATAACAACAAATTGATTTAATCATAAATCCAGAATATGAGAAAAATAAGTGAGATAATGTATTTACGTGGATACTGAAGTTGGTTGGTGATGTTTGCATTAGCGGAGGATGAGCAGATCTTTGTTGCGAGCTTGAGATGTCGGAGACGAAGATACTGAGGAACCACGTTTGGACTTGACAAAGAGCTTTGAAGTAGGAGCGACGGAGAGATGGGAGGGAAGATAAGAAAGGGATGTTGGAGGTTGAGATTGAAGTCTGGCAAGGGTTTTAGCGGTGAGGGTTTGTTGAGTTATTGAGAGCAAGTGGCGATAAGGAATGGATGGAAATAGAAGAAGAATGGCGGATGGAAATATGATTGGATGAATAACGAGATTCTTGGAGGTCGCGGATGGGGTTTCTACGGATGGATATAGAAGTGAAGGTTGAGAGAAGCGACGAGCAGAGGGTGTTGGCGCGGTGAGTTACATGAGCTCACGGTGAAGGTGATCTGGTGGGTGTACAGTATAGGATGAGGCGAAAGGTTGAAGGAAGTTTCGGTGAGGTGAGGCTGAAACGAGGCGTTGACAGTGGAGTTTGAGTTCGGATGGGTTTTAACGTTCACGGCGAGGGAGTTTGAAGGAGCGGAAGGATGGCGGTAATTCTAGCAAATGGAGTATGGGTAGGTGGGAGAGGCAGGCGGAGGTGTTGGCGATGGGTCTGAAGCGGTATAAATGGAGCGAGGAGTATATGGTCAAAATCGAAATAAAATGATAATAAGGAATACCGGCTTTAAAAGCGCTCACGGTTAAACGAGTCTTCAAAATGTATCGAAAAATTAGAGATCACATTTTCATGATCTCTGTGACATGATTCATAAGCAGTGAGTTAAAGCGAAAACTTGAAATATTTTCTCGCTAATTTTCCATACGATTATTGTAATCGCTTTTAACGATACATTTATAAAATCAGACATTCAATATTATTGACATAAGAAAAACTCAACATGATGAGAGAATCAAGTAAGGAGATAAAAATGCGTGAAGTGAAACATCGGTATTTTACAACTACAAAAGCGATGCAAATGTCGATTTAAAGCGACTTTTGGTCAACTTAAATACGACTAATGATGCGGATCGATGAATGAATGATTGTTTAATGCCAATGACCCAATGCGAGCATGTGGATGAATGTGATGCGACTCATATAACTTGGAGTTAGGAGGGCAAATTTTGGGGTGTGGTAGAAATGGAGCAGCGATTGCGGATCGCTTTTGACAAAATCAAGGAGTACCTCGAGAATCCTCTATTATGATGCAGCGCGAAGGAAGACCTCTTATCATGTACTTGTGATGTTAGAGAGCTCAATAGGGTGTGTGTTGAGGGCATGTGAGTGCAGTCGAAAAGAGTATGCAATATACTACCTTAGCAAAAAGTTAACCGACTGTGAAACAAGATACTCACAGCTCGAGAAGACTTGCAGTGCTTTGGCTTGGGCTGCTCGCCGACTAAGACATTATATGTTGGCTCATACTACCTTGTTGATCTCCAAGATGGATCCGATAAAGTACATATTTGAGAAACCAGCTCTCTCCGGAAGAATAGCAAGATGGCAAATGATCTTGACCGAATATGAATCGGTACACTTCGAGAAAGCAATCAAAGGAAGTGTAGTAGTCGATCATTTGGCTCATCAAGCCGTAGATGACTATCAGTCTATGCAGTTCGAGTTTCCAGACGAAGATGTTTTGCTAGTTACTGATTGCGAAAAACCAAGACCAGACAAAGGACCTGAACAAGGATCCCGATGGACCATGGTCTTTGATGGAGCCTCAAGCGCACTTGGCAATGGCATTGGCGCCATCATTACATCCCTTACAGGCGGACATACGCCCTTCACCGCTTATGTTTCAACTGTACTAACAACATGGCCGAATAAGAAGCGTGCATCATGGATATTAAAGCTGCTATTGACGTAAGAATCAAATTCTTGCAAGTATATAGAGAATCAGCTTTAGTGATTAGTCAGATAAAGGGCGAGTGGGATACGAAGCATCCAAATCTCATTCCATATCGAGGCATGTTGGGTTTGATCCCCTACTTGAGATATTACTCAATCATATTCCACGAGAGAGAGAATCGGTTGGAAGGCGCGTTATACTATGTCATCTATGTTCAAGGTCATATGGGACACGAGGCTCCCAGATCATCATTGAAAAGTTTGACGACCGGCATTGTGAACTTGATGCGGAGAGAAACCTTGGTACTACGATGTGAAGAGGTATCTTGAGACTTAGGAATATCCTTGAGGGCATCACATCAATGATAAAGTTCACGAGAAGATTTGCATCCAAATTCTTCCTCAACAGCGGCATCTATACAAACGATCACGACTTGTGCTTACTCCTCTAATGTAGACGAGAAAATTGCGAGGCGTATCATGGAAGAGTTACACGGCGCATTTGGTACCCTCCGGTGGACATACGATGGCTAAGAAGATTTTGAGAATGGGTTACTATTGGTCCACACCATGGATTGTCACCGCTATTATGCGATCTTGTCACAAATGCGGATATATCGGACAAAGTGCACGTACCTCGGTACCTCTGAATGTTCTAACACTCCTTGACCTTTTGCGATGTGGGGCATTGATATGATCGGAGAAATCAAGCCCACCGCTTGACGGTCGTTTCATCCTTGTGGCAATTGATTATTTCACCAAGTGGGTGAAGCGACCTCGTTCGTATTTGTTACCAAAATGTCGTGGCTCGATTCATCAACATAATCTTATCTCCGGTATGGAACTCACGAAAAGATTATCACGGATAACGGTTCTAATCTCAACAACAAGATGATCACGAACTACGCAGGTTCAAGATCCATCACAATTCTTCCCCATATCGGCCTAAGATGAATGATAAGGTGGAAGCCGCAAGAACATTAAGAGGATCATCTGAAGATGTGATGACTTACAAAGATTGGCATGATTTACCATTTGCTCTCCACGGTTATCGCTTTCTGATGCGAACATCACAAGGCAACCCCTTTCTCTCTTGTATATGGTATGGAAGCGATTCATCTATCGAGGTTCAAATACCTCAACGAGTCCTCCGGGCCTTGAGTTAGGAGAAAACGATTGGATCGGTCGCCTTGACGGTCAACTTGATTGATGAAACGACTCGCATCCATACGCCATGGGCGGATCTATCGAAGCGAATGATCGGAGCATTTAACAGAAGGTCGAGCAAGGAGTCTACCAAGTCGGTGACCTAGTAGTCAAGCGCATCATTCTTCCACAAGGTGATCGGGGAAAATGGACTCCCACCTGAGGGACCATTTGTAGTCAAGGCAGTGTTTTCGGCCGGGCTATGATACTTAGTACCATGGATGGTGAAGACTTCCCACACCACAGCGAGCGAGACATAGTCAAAAATACTACGCGCCATGAGACCGCTAGGTCGACCTAGGCAAAAATAAGGGCATCTGGCGAACTAAAGGTTCGGGCAAAAGTTAAGGATATATAAAAATGTACACCCTACAAGTCGAAAACACTGCAAAAGCGGCTTGGGCAAAAGGGTATCGGTGGAAGAAAACTTAGAAGAGGCGGTCTGAGCAAAAGTTAAGGATTTAAGCGTGCGACTATGTCTCGTCGGATCACCTTCAGACTACTACTATCGATTCAAGATTCAAATAAATCAATTCACTCCTTTCTATTAATGACAAGAGATGAGGTAGTCGAAATATGAGTACTAGCATAGTTGGAACTTAACGAGATTGTTTCCGCATAGCTTTTTGTGTACCAAACTACTTGGCATGCATACCTTTCAAATTAATACAAGTTGTTTCTCTTTCTATTGTTGTTTACATCAAGTCCAACGTTTGATTTGAATGATTATATGCATGTGACAATAAATATCTCTTACAAACAGCAAAAAGTGAACAAGCAAGGATAATTACTCGGGCTCTAGGAATTGAGATGACGACGAAAGTCCTGTCGTTCCCAGTACAATCCCACGGAGCGTCACTCACTACAAGCCTTCCCCATTGGAGTACATCTTCCTCCACTAGTCCGACATTCCAAGCTTCGTCACGTTAGTCCCAGCGGTGATTCCAATCAATGAACCACCTTGAGTCTCAGCGATAGCGATTCATCACCGTGAAGTATTTATCCCGGTAGAATATCTCTCAACAATCATCGTTCTCGGCGGCGGCAATATCCGGACTTGGAACTTGGTCGAGATAGTGCATCGGAGAAATCTACAACTTTTATTCCCCAACTAGAAGTTTCACTTGCTCCATATCCTCCGGCCCTAGCAACAACCAAATACTCTCGCCGGGATCGCACAAGATCCCAGAAGCGCCTCTAAGTTTTCCCAGCGAGGTCTCGCACAAGATCCTCGGTAGTATACCTCTGGTCTCTACCATCCTCGGCGGTATAAATATCTAGGCTCAAGACTTTGTCGGATAGTGCATCGGAAAAGTCAAGGTTATTTTTCTTAGGGTTTCCATCCGTTTCGTCCCCAAGCGAGCGAGAAATCCTCAATGAGTATCCACATCTTCTTCAAGATGGATATGTTTTGAAATACCACATCTATCATTCGTACATTATTCATAAAGTCATAATTTGTGCATATGTCATTCATACACATTGTCGTGCATCATAATGCATAAGACTAACTATATTCTATCAAAGTTTCTTTTGTTTTCCCGAAGCAGTAAAAATCATAAAACAGGGTCCAAGATTAATACCCAAAGCGGATAGGAAACCCTATTCGAGCGGCAGCGGTTGTCCTCGAACAACGGATCCGGGTTAATACCGAAGCCGGACGGAAATCCTATCCGAACGATCACACAAGTTATCCTCCGATAACAGGCATTGGATCAACACCCGAAGCACAATAAGGAAGCTATCCATATTCTGACGACTATGATCCCCTCAAAGTAATCAAGACGAAGGTTTATTCTGACACTCTCTTATTATCAGCAATGACTACAGTGCGGCGTACGACTCAGTTACCCTCGATGACATCTTAAGCCCATCTCCGACTATTTGTTGACATCTCTCCACTTTCAGAATGCTGCATATTTGGTTAAAAAACTAATACAAACCAATAACCTCATTCAAAGACAAGCACGAAGTCTAACGTACGACTCTCGGATGGCATCTTAAGCCCATCCTCGTGCCACTATCTTGAGGAACATCTACAGAGCCTAGCGTCGGCTCGTTCCCCAACATCGTCTTTACGGATGGCATCTTAAGCCCATCTCATGAATCTCCCATTTAGACGACATTCTTGAGTCTAGCGTACGACTCATTCCCCAGCGAAATCTCCAGCTTCTCCAAATGGCATCTGTAAGCCCATTCCCAATCAACAGCGAGTGCAAATTTTCAGGTGTATTCGAGTGTTTAATCATCTTCTACCTCCACGTCACGAAAGGCACGCATGCCAATCTAACCCTTCGGTACAAGAAGAGATTGAGCAGGGCAGCTGTCATACCCCAAAATTTTCCCTCCTATTTCTCAAGACATTTCACATATCCATACTCAAGGATTCCTCAAGGGTTGATCAGACAAACCCTCTCCTAGATAATCAACCCAAACTAGGGTTTGGCTATCCTCAGATCCAAATGGATTTCCAACATCTCCAATGGTCATCATGCCTCCTCATATGCTTCAAAGAATCTCCATGTCAAGTTTCAAGCCTTACAAGTCAAGTTCCCTCAAACAATTGCTCAGATGGTTGAAAATCAATTGTATTGGACAAAATTCAATTGTGGTCAACATACAATCAAACTTCATGATTTTTGGTCAACATCCTCTTTTTGAAGTCTATCATACCCCAAAATTTGCCCTCCTACTTCTCAAAACATTTCATACATCCACTCAGGATTCCTCAGAGTTGGATCGATAAACCCTCTCTGCAATGACAGGGTTTTGCTATCAGATCGGATGGACTTCAACATCTCCAATAGTCATCATGCCTCCTCATATGCTTCAAAGATTCTCCATGTCAAGTTTCAAGCCTCACGAGTCAAGTTTCCTCAGAACATTGCTCGGATGGTTGAAAATCGGTTGTATGGACAAAAGTCAAGCTGTGGTCAACATACAGTCAAAATTCATGATTTTGGTCAATATCCTCATTTTGAAGTCACATTCATCATTTGATCAAGGGTTGATCATGATTCATCAAGAAAACTCAAGATTTGCTCAAAAGTCAAACTTTCCAAATTAGGGTTTTCAATGAAAAGTCAACGAACTTTGGTGAGCATAACTTCTTCATACTTTCTCAAAAATTTTCCACCACCTCTCATTTGAAGGAAATTCAATTCTCTACAACTTCATGTCTCACAATAATGTTCAAAAAATGCTTCATTTGGAAGGTATGGGTCAAAACATTAGAGGTCCTTTTCAAAGTCAACAAAAAGTCAACTTTTTGTTTTGAAGATTTATTGAGCATGGAAACTCCAATTGAGATGAAACCAAAGAGTTTTTTTAGAGGACACCTAGGGCTTTCTAAAAAGTCCAAGAACATTCAAAAATGTGGAAAATTGAGCAAAATACACCTTGTACAAGTTGGGTATTTTTGGACAATTGCACAAAGTGAAATATTTGTCAAAATCCAATTTTTTCCAAATGGGCCTATAATTTTAAGATCCAAACTTGTTCATAATATTATTTGTGACCTATTGATGCCTTGCCACGACCACCTTTTATTTATTTTTATTTTTTTTTTAATTTAAAAGCATTAAATTCAAATTTAAATTATATAAAATATGAAAACAAGGTATATTTTCAAATGGATTGGATTTTTATCAAACTTGAGGTCCAAGATATCCCACAAGACTTGCCAATTTCGTGCTAGCTCTCACATGGAAGGATAAATCAAATTTTCAAAAGATTTGATTTGAAAGAAAATTTTTGCATTCGAGGAGATCTTTCATTCTTTTTGCTCTCATTCCTCACTCTATAAATACCTAACACATTGCACAAGACCAAGAACGAAACCCTAGCCTTACAACAACCCTTATTTCAGCCAATTTCAGCCTCTCTCATCCATTCCATTGTGTTCCTAGGGTAAGTTTGAGTAAGTATACACCAAGAACCATGGTTGAAACAGCTTGAATCGAGCCATACATGATCATACATATTCATATTTTTCTTGAATTTGCATTTTTATTATCTGTGTGTTTTAATCGAAACTAACCGTTTTAATGTGATCATGAGACATCATAGAAGTGACCATCGTTCTCAAGCTTGAACGTGTAGAACACAATGCCATGTTTAGGGTTTGGCTTGTTGAGCTTGAGCTGGATGCTACACGTTTTAATCGAAACTAACACCACCATTGAACTCGCAGCCATCGATTTAGGGTGGTAGGGTACCTCTTGCCTTTTTATTTTGCTTAGTTTTGCAGGTTTGAAATTTGTTTGGTCGGAAGGCAATCGGAGCTAGAGCTCGGCGTCATTATTGAAGGAGACTCGGCGTGAGCATGCGTGGCGCGATCGGTGTTCGATTCGTCCATCCGTTTCTTCTCGGGTCCAGCGTGTTGGTGAGCTTTGAGTTATAATCGGACACGTTATCATATATATTCAACCCAATTCCCAAACATCAAATACGGCGCCGATGGTAAAGGCAAGCGATTGGAAGATTCTCTCAAAGGTCACTGTTCGAGCACAGTCGAGACCAAATTTTTCAAGTTTGAAAACTAACTTATTTTTATTTTTTCTAATATTTTCATGTTATTTAATTTATCTTCAAATTTTTTATCATGCATCTAAAAAACAAAAATATTTCTTTTGCATTATCATCAAAAAATACTTATTTAATTTTTAATATAAAAATTATTATTTTTGCATGCATATTTAATTTAATTATTAATTAATCATTTGAATGACTTTTAATTCTTTTTAAATTATCAAAACGATTCCGAAAATTACCAAATATTTATCTTATCATATTAATGTCATGACTAACATAAAACCTTTTTCCTCATTCAAAAATATTTCTTTTTACTAACATTTTCGTCTTATCCAATTTTCTGTATTTAGATAATGTATACATTCCGGGGTTGTAGCAACCGGACAATTTTTCATGCTTTTATTTTTTTTCAATTATGTAACTGCCTATGGGATGTAATAGTTTAATTAGGACCTTTTATTTTCCGCACTCTTATTATGTAACTGCCCCAAAGCCATGTAATAGCGTAGGACTTTATCTTTCCGCACTTTACTTTCCACAATTTACTTTCTACACCCTATAAACTGCTAGTAATTAGGCGTGTATGGCAAGATAAAAACGAACGTAGATCACTTCTAACTCCAAGATAACATATATGAATTTAACACACTCTTTTCACACATGCCCACCCCTTAGGGTAATTCTCTCTCGATGCCTTTACGAATACAAATGGTCAAGTCCCTCGAGCGTAGAGGTATTCTAGCATCGTTGCCTTCAAAACAAATCATCATAGTCCCCCGATACAAAGATCATAGACCCACGATGTCGCCTCACGATACATGATCTTGACCCTCGATTGTCGCCTACGAAAAATGATGATAGTCCTTGAATGTGCTAGGATACTTCCTACAAGTTGTCTTCTATGACCATCCGTGTCCCTTCAATGTCCGCACATCCAACGAATAGGGTTACTACCAACTAATGGTATGATAGAACTATTCTAAAGGAACGTAAACAACAGCGACCATTACGGTAGGTAATAAGACTTTAGTTGCTTGCTCTATCAAAATACATTTCACACCTCACACTTTTGTCAAAGTTCAAACTCTTTTCAAAATGAAACATTTCGAACACTTTGTATAAATTCTTACATGAATCATTCGATCAAAGCGAAATTCCTTTTTCAAAACATTTTATCAAACACACAAAAGCACTTTTTAATGATCTAAGAGCAACTAAGAGCCGTAGAAAACTACGGATGGAAAAGTGCTAATACCTTCCCTTTTCATAACCTTCTCCACCTCGAGAATCTAGAAGGTCTTTTCTGATTCTTTCACCTTCCCTTAATTGGATAAAAGAAAAGTCGGTGGCGACTCTTGCTATCTGCACATTTGCGATACAAAAACCTCAAAGTCAGTTCACCGTATTACAGAGTCACATTCATCATTTGATCAAGGGTTGATCATGATTCATCGGAAAACTCAAGATTTTCTCAAAAGTCAAACTTTCCAAATTAGGGTTTAGAGAAAAGTCAATGAACTTTATTGAAACCGGAGAGGTTGTTTAGAGGAAATCTAGAGCTCTAGAAAGTCCAGAACACTCAAAAATGTTGAAAATTGAGCAAGATACACCTTGTACAAGTTGGGCATTTTGAAGAATTACTAAAGAGAAATACTTGTCAAAATCCAATTTATTCCAAATGGGCCTATAATTTTATGATCCAAACTTGATCATAATGTTATCCATGACCTCTTGATGCCTTGCCACGACCTCCTTTTATTTTTTTGATTTATTTTTGAATTTAAAAGCATTTAATTCAAATTTAAATTAAATAAAATATGGAAACAAGGTATAATTTGAATTGGGTTGTTTTTTATCAAGCTTGAGGTCCAAGATAGCCCACACAACTTGCCAAATTCGTGCTAGCTCTTGCAAGGGAAAAAAAACAAATTTTTGAAAGGATTTGATTTGAATTTAAAGAGAAATATTTTTACATTGAAGAAGAGATCATTTTTCATTCTTTTTACTTCCAATTCTTGCTCTATAAATACAAAAGCATTCACAAAGACAAGAGGACCAAACACTAGCCCTTGGAAGTAACCCTATTTTTCTCAAATTTTTCCAAAGTTGGCAAATTTCGAATTTGTATTTCCAGCCGGATTCAAGGAGTTTCAAGCATTCAAACGTGTTCCTTGATATCCCAGCAAGCATTCCCAGCCTTTACACAAAGCCCAGACTGCCCAGAACACGATATACACATAGCTCCGATTTGGTATTTTTCTTAATTTTGATTTTTACAATTCATGCATTGTTAACTGGTTTCGTTTGCATATTTGAACTCAGGACATCCATTAGAGTGCATTTGAACCATTACATGTAAGCTTGCACACAGAAATTTCGAATTGCCATTGTTAGGGCATTTGGAGCTGTTTGCTTCGAACTGGCTTGTAAAGGAGTTTTCAATCCAAACGAACACCACCATTGCAATCGCAAGGGCCGATTTAGGGGGGGTAGCCTTAACCCTAGCCTTTGATTTCCATTAATTTTGCAGGTTTGAGTTTTGACTGATCGGAGAAGACGACCGGAGCTAGGGCTCCGGCGTCGCTGACTTGTTGACTCCGGCAAGGGCGTGCGTGGCAATTCTGCGCAATCCGATTCGTCCATCTATACATCCTGGGTCCCACGCGGTTGACTGTGTTTGAAAATCAGAAATCATGACACGTTTATGTATATAATCAATTGTTTCCATTTCCCAAACACAAAAGCAAGCTAGCTCAGATGGCAACGCGTGTGTGGATTTCCTCAGAGGACATGGGTTCGATTCCTGGCATGTCCATTCTTTTTTTTAGTTTTGAAAACTAACATGTTTTTCTATTTTCTTATTTTTAATATTTTCATGCAATTTAATTAATCTTTAAATAATTTTATCATGCATTGAAAAAATCACAAAAATATTTTCCTTTTGCATTTTAATTAGAAAAATGTTTATTTAATTTTTTACATTAAAAATAATATTTTTGCATGCATATTTTATTTAATTGCTAATTAATCATTAATTTGACTTTTAATTTCTTTTAATTATCAAAGACAATTAAGAAAATTACCAAAAAATTATCTTATTATCTTATTGTCATTACTAACTTAAAATATTTTTCTCCATTCAAAATCATGTTTTTACTAACATTTTTCCTCTTATGCAATTTTCTCGTATTTTCAGATTATGTATCTATTTACAGGTTGTAACGTTTCAGACGATTTTTCTTGCTTTTCTTTTTCATATTATGTAACTGTCTATGGGATGTAATAGTTTAACTAGGACTTTTATTTTCCGCATTCCTATTATGTAACTTCCCCAAAGCCATGTAATATTGTAGGACTTTACCTTTCGCACTTTACTTTCATGATTTACTTTTCGCACCCATACATTGCTAGTAATTAGGCGTGTATGGCAAGATAAAATTGGACGTAGATCACTCATAATTTCAAGAAAACATATATTTGAATTTGACACACTCTTTTCACACATGCACCCCTTAAGGTAATTCTCTCTCGTTGCCTTCTGAATACAAATGGTCCCTCGAGCGTAGAGGTATCCTAGCACTTGCCTTGAGAAACAAATCATCATAGTCCCTTCAATACAAAGATCATAAGACCCGATGTAGCCTCGAATACATGATCTTGACCTCGATTGTCGCCTCAAAAGTGATGATAGTCCCTTCGAATGTGCTAGGATACTTCCTCAAGTTGCCTTCATGACCATCCGATGTCCCTTCGAATGTCCTTACATCCAACGATAGGGCTACCTACCAACTAATGGTATGGATAGCGCTTCTAAAAAGGAAAGTAAAACAACACGAAAACGACCATTCGAGTAGGTAATAAGACTTTTAGTTGCTTGCTCAAACAAAATACTTTTCACACCACACACTTTTTCAAAGTTTAAACTCTTTCAAACGAAACATTTAGAACACTTTGTATAAATTCCTACATGAATCATTACAAACTCAAAGAGAATGCCTTTTTAAAACATTTTATCAAACACACGAGAAAACACAATTTTAATGTGATCTAAGAGCAACTAAGAGCCGTGATAACTACGGATGGAAAGGGTGTTAATACCTTCCCTTTTCATAACTTTCTCCACTACTCGAGAATCTAACGAAGGTCTTTTCTGTTCTTTTCACCTTCCCTAATTGGATAAAGAAAAGTCGGTGGCGACTCTTGCTATCCACACAGTTGCGATACAAAAAATCTCATAGTCAGTTCACCGTATTACAACGTCCATCTGCCATGGACCAATCTATTAGAAGCGAATGATCAGAGCATTCAACAAGAAGGTCAAGCACCGAGTTAACCAAGTCGGTGATCTAGTAGTCAAGCGCATCATCCTTCCACAAGGTGATCCCAGGGGCAAATGGACTCCCACCTACGAGGGACCATTTGTAGTCAAAGCAGTATTTTCGGTGGAGCTATGATACTTAGCACCATCGATGGCGAAGACTTCCACACCACTGCAGAATAAACATAGTCAAAAATACTACGCATAAAGAGACACCTTTAGGTCGTGATCTAGGTAAAAATAAGGGCATCTGGCGAACCAAAGGGTTCGGGCAAAAGTTAAGATATATACAAAACATGTACACCGGCAAGTCGAAAACACCGCAGGGCGACTTGGGCAATAAAGGGTATCCGTGGTAGAACTCGAAGAGGCGGTCTAGGAAAAGTAGAGATTTAAGCACAACTATGTCGTCCGGATCACCTACTTATAGACTACTACTCCCTTAAGATTCAAATGGCAAAATCAATCCACTCACTTTCTCACCGACAACAAGGAGATGAGATAGTCGAAATATATAGTACTAGCATAGTTGGAACTCGGCGAGATTATTTCCATAGCTTTTACTTTTCTTTGTATACAAACTGCAGCCATCGCCACCTTTTCAAATTAATACAAGTTTCTTTCACCAAATGTTCGTTGTTGTTTGTTTTGCATAAAGTCAATGATTGCTTTGAATAATTATATGCATCGACAATAAACATTTGTTCACAAACATCGAAAAGCGGACATCACAGTAATTACTCTGAATCAGAATTGATGACGTGAAATTCACCAAAACGTTCCCATGAGTACTATCGCGGTATCGCTCACTACAAACCTTCCCCAGCGGAGTACATATTTTCTTCCACTAGTTCCAACATTCCAAGTTTCATCGCGTTAGTCCATGAGCAACGATCCCAATCAACTTAACCTGATTACACAGTCTTCGGGGAGTAACATTTCATCGCCAGCAGAGATATTTATCCCCAACGGAATATCTCTCAACAATTACCATTTCCCCGGCAGCAGCAGTATCTAGACTCGAAACTTGGTCAGATAGTGCATCGGAGGAAACCTACATCTCTTATTCCCCGGCCGGAGGTTTCAACGAGTTCGGATCCTCAAAGCCACATCTCCCGGTAATAATCAAATACTCCCAGCGAATCTCGTGCAGATCCCGGTGGAGTGTCTTCCAACTTCCACCATCCTCAGTAGGGTTTACGCACAAGGTCCTCAGCAGAACATCTCCCAGCCTTCATTCCCCAACAGCAATGTCCAGGCTCGAAACTTGGTCAGATAGTGCATCGGAGGAATCAAAGGCGCCTATTCTTATTTCGAGTTAGGGTTCCACGGTTTTATCCTCAAGTAAAGCGAGAAATCCCCAGCGAACATCCACACCTTCTTCAAGATGGATATGTTTTAAAATACCAACATCCACATTCATACATTATTTATAAATTAAAAAAATCATAACATACGCATATAACATTCATACACATTATCATGCATCATAATCCGCATAGGGCTAACTATATCCTATCAAAGTATCTTTCCCAAACAGGTGAAAATCACGCCTAAAACAATGGGTCCAGGATTAATACCCGAACCAAGAGGGGAAACCCTATCCGAACGACCACCCAAGTTGTCCTCCGGCAACAGGCATTGGATCAACACCCGAAGCACAACAGGGAAGCTATCTGCACTCTACCAGCTATTACCCCTCAGAGTAACCAAGACGAAGGTTTATTCTGACTCTCTCTTATTATCAGCGGACAACTCTGATGCGGCGTGCGACTCGGTTGCCTTAGATGGCATCTTAAGCCCATCTCCGACTATTTGTCGACATCTCTCCACTTTCAGAATGCTGCATATTTGGTTAAAAAACAGTACAAACCAATAACTTCATTCAAAGACGAGCGCGAAGTCTAACATACGACTCCCTCCAGATGGCATCTTAAGCCCATCTCCATGCTCCCTTCTACCTTTAGGAACATCTGTAGAGCTTAGCGTACGGCTCGTTCCCCAGCACCAGTCTCTCCGGATGGCATCTTAAGCCCATCTCCGACGATTCTCCTATTCAAGCGACGTTCTTGAGTCTAACGTACGGCTTATTCCCCAGTGAAGTCTCCAGCTTCTCCAAATGGCATCTGTAAGCCGATTCCCCTACATCATCAAGCAACAGCGAGTGCAAATTTTCAAGTGTACTCGAGTGTTCAATCATCTTCACCTCCGAGGTCAAAGCGAGCATGCCAATCTAACCCTTCCATGCAAAGAATTTTTAACGGTAATTTGTCATACCGAAATTTTCCCTCCTACTTCTCAAGATACAGTCAAACTTCATGATTTTTGGTCAACATCCATATTTTGAAGTGACATTCATCATTTGATCAAGGGTTGATCATGATTCATCAAGAAAACTCAAGATTTGATCAAAAGTCAAACTTTCCAAATTAGGGTTTTCTAGGGAAAAGTCAACTGAACTTTGACTGAGCATAACTTTCTCATACTTTATCATAAATTTTTCCACCACCTCTCATTTTGAAGTAAAGTCAATCCTCTACAACTTCATGTCTCACAAGAAAAGTCAAAAAATGCTTCATTTTGAAGATATGGATCAAAAGATTACAGGTCCTTTTCAAAGTCAACAGAAAGTCAACTTTTTGTAAAGAGGTGTTATTGAGCATGGAAACTCCAATTGAGATGAAACCAAAGAGGTTATTTAGAAGACGTCTAGAGCTTTCTAAAAAGTCCAAGAACACTAAAAAAAGTTAAAAACTGAGCAAAATACACCTTGCACAAGTTGGGCATTTTTTGAAGAATTGCACAAAGGAAAATATTTGAAAAAATCCAATTTTTTCCAAATGGGCGTATAATTTTATGATCCAAACTTGATCATAATATTATTCAAGACCTCTTGATGCCTTGCCACGACCCTTTTCTTATTTTTTGATTTATTTTTGAATTTAAAAGCATTTAATTCAAATTTAAATTAAATAAAATATGAAAACAAGGTGTAAAACAAGTTGGGTTGGATTTCTATCAATCTTGAGGACCAAGGAAGCCCAGAATACATGCCAATTTCGCGCAAGATCATACAAGGAAGAGAAAATCAAATTTTGGAAAGATTTGATAAAATTGAAGAAAATATTTTTGCATTCAAAGCCATATCTTTTTCATTCTTTTGCTCAATCTCTTGCATTATAAATACACAACACATCCACAAGACCAAAGGACGAAACACTAGCCCCATGAAGCAACCCTAATTTTCTCAAAATGCTTACAAAGTTGCAATTTTTGAATTTTGTTTTCCAGCAGGTTTCAAGGAGATTCAAGCATCCTATCACGTTCCTGAGCATTCCAGATCCATCGATACTTTACGAGCAAAGCACTCCAAATCGTGTCATCCAAGTCCCACCGGTTTGGTATATTTCTCAAATTCGATTTTCAAAATCCATGCATTATTAATTGTTTTCGTTTGTTTGTTTGATCTCAGGGCATCCATTAGAATGTGTTTGATGCATTACATGTAAGCTTTAACGCAGAAATCACAAACTTCCATTGTTAGGGCTTCTAGAACTATTCGTATCGAAACACACATTCCAGGCCGATTCAAGACGAAAGAACACCACCATCGTGTTCGCATCCCTCGAATTAGGGGGTAGGGTCCCTCTTTGCTCTTTATTCTGGCTATTTTGTAGGTTTCAGGTGAGGAGGCCGCCGGAGAAGACGACCGGAGCTAGGGCTCCGGTGTCGTTGACTGGACTGACTCAGGCGAGGCATGCGTGGCGCAATAGTGCATTCTGATTCGTTCTCACGTTACAACCGGGTCCCACGTTTTGACTGTGTTTGAAAATTCAAACATGACACGTTGCAACACTTATAAGCCATTGATTCCTCTATATAACCTGGCGGCCTAGCTCAGAAGGTAATGTGTTGGTTGGTTTATCCAGGAGGTCCTAGGTTCGATCCTGGCTTCCAGCATTTCTTTTTATCGCTTTTCCAAAACTAACTCTTTTTCTTTATTTTCTTAATATTTTCTTATTTAATTTAATTTTACTTCAAATATTTTTCTCATGCATTTAAAAATCACCAAAAATATTTTCCTTTTGCATTTTAATCAGAAAAATACTTATTTAATATTTGACATTAAAATTAATATTTTTGCATGCATATTTTAATTAATTGCTAATTAACCGTTAATTTGACTTTTAATTACTTTTAATTATCAAAATCGATCCAGAAAATTCCCAAAAAATTTCTATATCATCTTATCAGCATGACTAACCCAAAACATTTTTTCTCATCCAAAAATCTTGTTTTTACTAATATTTTTTCTCTTATGCGAATTTCTCATATTTTTCGATTATGTATCTGCTCCACGAGTTGTAATGTTTGAACTATTTTTTCGCTTTTCTTTTCAATATTATGTAATTGCTCATGGGATGTAATAGTTTAATTAGGGCTTCTACTTTCCGCACTCCTATTATGTAAACGCCTAAAGCCATGTAATAGCGTAGGACTTTATTTCCGCGCTTTACTTTCCGCAATTTATTTTCCTTTCCCTATAAGCTTGCTAGTAACTAGCGTGTATGGCAAGATAAAAAACATAGATCACTTCTAATTGCAAGATAACATATAAATTCAGCACTCTTTTCACATACCCCTTAGGGTAATTCTCTCTCGTTGCCTTTCGAATAAATGGTCAACTCCCTCGAGCGTAGATTATTGAACCTTGTGCCTACAAATATATCATCATAGTCCTTGAATCAAAGATCATAGTCCTCGGCGTGGCCTCGAAAACATGATCTTGTCCCTTGATTGTTGCCTACGAAAAGTGATGATCGTCCCTTGATGTGCTAGGATACTCCTACAAGTTTCCTTCTATGACCATCCGATGTCCCTTGAATGTCCCTCACATCCAACGAATAGGTTTACCTACCAACTAATGCGGATAGCACTATTCTAAAGGAATGTAAAATAGCAGCGACCATTCTGAGTAGGTAATAAGACTTTTAGTTGCTTGCTCAATCAAATACTTTTCACACCTCACACTTTTGTCAAAGTTCAAACTCTTTTCAAAACGAAAAATTTCCAAACACTTTGTATACATTCCTACATGAATCATTACAAAGTCAAAGCAAAATGCCTTTTCAAAACATTTTTGTCAAAGACACAAAAAACACTTTTAAAAAAAAGCTAGAAGCAACTAAGAGCCCGTAGAAAACTACGGATGAAAAGGGGTGCTAATACCTTCCCTTTTCATAACCTTCTCCCTTATTCAGAATCTAACGAAGGTCTTTTTCTATTCTTTCACCTTCCTTAATTGGATAAAAGAAAAGTCGGTGGCGACTCTTGCTATCCGCAACATTTCTGATAAAAGCAAAACAAATTCTCAAAGTCAGTTCATCGTATTACACATATCTTTGGCACGAAGAATCTTGTGGATACGAAACTTCACAGATCAAATATGAGGACGCTTGGCGAGAGCGAACCCATAGGGAGGAGGAAGATTGTAGATAGGCAGAACTCCTAACATACATATTTACACGAAGCAACTTTTAGATAAGCCACTGCGGATAAAAATGAGAACACATGGCGAGTGAACTCCAGCGAGGCGATTGTGGATTTATGAACTCCAAACGAGATCTTGCACGAAGAAGCTTGGATAAGAAACTTTGCGGATAAAAATGAGAGCGCATGGCGAGAGAACTCAATAGGGAGAGAGCAGTGTAGATAGATGAACTCAAACACGGATGTAGAATCACGCTTCTCAATCTTAATAAAGATATAATGTTTTGATGAATAAAAACCTTTATGGAAAGAAGGCAAATATATTTCTCAAAGCGAAATGCACTTTAAAGCTAAAGCATCCTGTTCAAGACTTCGACTCAAGTCAATTGATAAACTTTTAGAAGGTATGATAATAATGCCTTACATTTACTTAAGTCATAGATTCTCAAAGTTACTAACATGATTGCATATCATATACATTTGAATACACTAAGTTTCAAAGCAAAAATTACAATTTTTTAACTGTGCAATCGATTTACACATAGGTGCAATCGATTGCATACTAAATGTTTTCACGTGGAAAGGTTTTGTTTGAGGTTGCAATCAATTTGCACAAAGTTGCGATCGATTGCAGACTGTACAATTTTCAATTTTTAACTAAGTGCAATCAATTTGCACATTGGTACAATCGATTGCTTACTGATTATTTTTTTTAAAATTATTTCTGTTAGAGGTCGTGTAATCGATTTGCACAAAGGTGAAATCAATTACACCTTTGCAATTTGAAAATCAGACTCTTTGCATTCACCATTTCATGTACCATTTCACTAAAACTTTGTCTCTAATCTTGAAACTTGTTCATGATTCATATGAAGAGACTTATGATATTTCTAAAAGGTTTCATGAACATATAAATACTCGAATTTTCAAATTCATTCTTCACCTCTTCCAATCAAATATTATTCAAATTTCAAAATTCACATTCAAGTGTTCATCTTTCATACAAGATTTTTCACATACTTTCACATTATAAACCAAAAATATTGAGCATTCTATTTCTTTAAGTCATTGTGAATTATTGTTATTGGAAGGAAGATCAACTTCATTGATAAATCACTCAAATTGATATTGTTCTACAATCTTACAAACTTAAAATCTCTTTTTTTATTCATTTCTTATTCTTAGAATTGTTAAAGATAAGAAATATTGGCATTATATTATTAATGTCCAAGATTATTGGAAGCAAGTTGTGCATTAAAGAGGAATGTTCTTCTTGCACTTAGTATTTTAGATCTTAAAGGTTTTAGAGCCTTTGATCTCCTATAGGTTAGATAGTAAGCATCACCATTGGTGTGAATAGGCTGTACAATCATTCTAACTATAGTGAAATCTCTTGCATGTAGTAAGGGGACTGGACGTACTCTCGGACTGGGAGGGGAACAAGGATACATCTTGTGTTCTTTACTTTTCCGCATTTATCACTTTCATCATACCATAACCAAAATGAAAGAAACCTTGTAAAATTTCATACAATAAAAATTAGAACAAGTATTCATAAAACCGATAAAATTTTAAAGACCTAATTTACCCTCCTCTTGGCGCACTTCATTCTTACAGTGGAATCGAGATAAATTTATAGGTAACTTGTTCCTAAAGATCCAAATGGCTTCCATAAATCAAAATATGGTTTTCTAAGATGGTGGTAGTAACAACAATCCTCCATTGTTTTGCGGTGAACACTTTGACTTTTGGAAAATTCGCATGAAGGCTCATCTTGAGCGCCAAAGAGATGAAATATGGATGTTGTCCAAAATGGTCCTTTTTCTCAACATGTGTTGTCAATAGTGTTGGAACTCAAAGCCTAAATCATCATGGGATGACTATGATAAGAAAAAGGTTCTTTATGACAAGAAGGCAATAAATCTACTCAAGATTCTCTTAGTATGGATGAATTCTTCGAGTATAGGCATGTGTAACACGGTGAAGCGACTTTGTAGGTTTTGTATCGCAAATGTGCGGATAGCAAGTCGCCACCAACTTTTCTTTTATCCAATTAAGGAAGGTAAAAGTACATAAAAAGACCTTCGTTAGATTACGAGTAAGGAGAAGGTTATGAAAAGGGAAGGTATTAGCACCTTTCCATCTGTGATTATCTACGGGCTCTTAGTTGCTCTTAGATCACTTTAAAAATGTGCTTTGTGTGTTTGACAAAATGTTTTGAAAAGGCATTCGCTTTGACTTTGTAATGATTCATGTAGGAATGTATACAAAGTGTTCGGAAATGTTTCGTTTTGAAAAGAGTTTGAACTTTGACAAAAGTGTGAGGTGTGAAAAGTATTTTGATTTGAGCAAGCAACTCAAAGTCTTATTATCTACTTTCGGTGGTCGTTTCGTTTTTATTTCGTTCCTTTAGAATAGTGCTATCCATACCATTAGTTGGTAGGTAACTCTATTTGTTGGATGTAAGCGGGACATTCAGAGGGACATCGGATGGTCATAGAAAGCAACTTGTAGAAAGTATCCTAACACATTCGAAGGACTATCATCATTTTTCGTGGCGACAATCGAGGGTCAAGATCATGTATTCGTGGCGACATCGTGGGTCTTATGATCTTTGTATCGAATGGACTATGATGATTTGTTTTGAAACCAAGGTGCTAGAATACCTCGTTCGAGGGACATGACCATTTGAATTCGTAAAGCAGCGAGAGAATTACCCTAAGGGGTGCATGTGTGAAAAGAGTGTGTTGATTTGATTCATATCTTGAAAATTAGAGTGAGCTATGTTGATTTTAGTCTTGCCATACACGCCTAATTACTAGCGGACTTATAGGTGCGGAAATTAAAATCGGGAATATAAAGTGCGGAAAGATAAATCCTACGCTATTACATGGCTTTAGAGTAGATACATAATTGAAAAGTGCGGAAAATAAAAGCCCTAATCAAACTATTACATCCCATAAGGAATTACATAATTGGAAAAAAGAAACGATAAAAAGAAATCGTCCAAAGCAGGATAACCTATGAAAAGATGAAATCGGGAAATTCAAAATCGAACAAGAGAAAATGTTAGCAAAAATGATAATTTTAAATGAAAAAATATTTCATCTGGAAATAACATTAATATGCTAAAATAATTTTTGGGATTTTTGGAATTAATTTAATAATTAAAAACTAATTAAATGTGATTTATATGATAAATTAACAATTAAATTAAATATTCAAAAATAATATTTTTAATTTTATAAATTAAATAAACATTTTCGGAAATAATGCAAAAGAAAATATTTTTTGGTGTTTTAAATGCATGATAAATATTTGAAGTTAAATTAAAATGAATGGAAAATATTGAAAATATGAAAAAATAAGAAAATAGTTGAAGTTTGCAAAAAGAAAAGACAAAACCGGTCTGGCATGGTTGAACGGGGACCCCTTGGAGCATCTTTGAGCACTAGCGCCTTAACCAGGGCCAAGTGACATCAGTGTTTTAAGTGTAAATCAATGGAATATAAGTATGATGGCGTCATGGATAGTTTGAAACACGATCATGTCGTGGACCCATGACTTATGAGCGAAGAATCGAGAATGCGCCATCGTGCCACGCAGCCATACGGGTCCGTCGATCCAGCGGCCGGGCCACAGCTAATTAGACTTCTCCGGCGACCACGATCCACGAACACCAAAATAGCGCGATTAAAAGCAAGGACCACCCTTCCCACCTAATTCGATGGCTCTGCGAGTCAATGGTACCATCGGTTTCGATTGAAAATGCTTGTACAAGCTAGTTGGCTTCACAGTTTGGAAACCCTAAACATGGCAATATGGTTTCGGGCGTTCAAACATGTCAACGATTGCGGATCGACCATGTGGAGTCTTAGGAAACAACCAAATCATTAAAATCAATTGAAACAAGCAGATAATAAAGTGCAAATTCAAAAATATTTGAATATGTATGAATGTATATGCGCGATTAGTTGCTTTGATCATTGTAATGTATACTTACTCAATCTTACCTCCTAAACACAATGGAATGGTTTGAGGAGCTTGAAAGTGGCTGGAGAATAAAATTCAAAATTTGACAATTCTGGAGAAATTTGGCAAAATAAGGGTTTTGTAAGGGCTGGGGTTTCGTCCTTTGTGATACGACTTGCTAGCTATTTATAAGTGAATTAGGAGAGAAAAAGGAAAAAGATTTGGTTTGAATGTGCATTGAATATTTTTCAAATAAAATCAAATTTTGGAAAAAATTTGATTTTCTTCTTAATGAGAGAGCAAGCACGAAATTGGCATGTATCATGGGCTTCCTTGGACCTCGAGTTTGATATAAAATCACTCCTTTTGGAAAAATATCTTATTTTCATATTTTATATAATTTAATTTGAATTAAATGGTTTTAAATCCAAAAATAAATTAATAAAATAGAAAATTGCCATATTAACATTAATGGGTCACAAATAACATCATGAACAAGTTTGGATCATAAGATTATAGGCCCATTTGGAAAAATTTGCATTTTGACCAATATCTCCTTTGTGCAATTGTCCAAAATTGCCCAACTTCTAAATAGTGTATCTTGCTCAATTTTCCACATTTTTGAGTGTTCTTGGACTTTTTAGAAAGCTCTAAGAGTCCTCTAACCAACCTCTTTGGTTTCATCTCAATTGGAGTTTCCATGCTCAATATATCTTCAAAACAAAATGTTGACTTTTGTTGACTTTGAAAAGGACACATAATATTTTTGATCCATACCTTCCAAATGAAGCATTTTTGAACATTCTTGTGAGACATGAAGTTGTAGAGAATTGAATTTCCTTAAAAAACAAGAGGTGGTGGAAAAATTTCGAGAAAGTATGAAGAAGTTATGCTCGGTCAAAGTTTGGTTGACTTTTCATTGAGAAACCATAATTTAGAAAGTTTGACTTTTGAGCAAATCTTGAGTTTTCTTGATGAATCATGATCAACCCTTGATCAAATGATAAATGTAACTTCAAAATGAGGATGTTGACCAAAATCATGAAGTTTGACTGTATGTTGACCATGATTGACTTTTGTCAATCTGTTGATTTTCAACCATACAAGATTATGCGAAACTTGACTTGTGAGGCTTGAAACTTGACATGGAGAATCTTTGAAGCATATGAGGAGGCATGAAGACCATTGGAGATGTTGGAAGTCCATCTTGATCGAGAGATACCAAACCTAGTTTGGGTTGATTGTAGGAGGGGTTTGTCACGATCACCCTTGAGGAATCCTTGAGTATGGATGTATGAAATATCTTGAGAAGATGGAGGCAAATTTTGGGGTATGATAGCTGCCCACATTCAATCTTCTTGTCTTGGAAGGTTAGATTGGCATGTTACTTCGTGACACAGGGTAGAAGATGATTGAACACTAATTACTGAAAATTTACTCATTTGTTGGGCGATGATCGGGGAATGGGCTTCAAGATGCCATTTGGAGAAGTTGGAGACTTATTTGGGGAATGAGTCATGCGCTAGACTTGAGATTGTTGATAGGAGGTGGCGGGATGGGCTTAAGATGCCATCTGGGAAAGGTCGGTGCCGAGGTGAGCCGTCACGCTGGGCTCTGATGATGTTTACGGAAGTGAGGGATGGTTAAATGCCATCGAGAGGAGTCGTCACGTTAGACTTAGTGCTTATCTTTGAATGAAGTTATTGGTTTGTATTGGTTTTAACCAAATATCGACGATACGAGTGGAGAAATGTTGACAAGTAGTCGAGAGATGGGCTTAAGATGCCATCCAAGCAAGCAGGTCGTCGCCGACTCTGTAGTTCTTTATTGATAATAAGAATGAGTCAGAATAGTTCTTCGTCTTGACTACTACGGGGGTAGTAGTTGGCAAAATGTGGATAGCTTCCATTGTGCGCCGGGTATTGGTCCTTTGTTATCGGGAGGATAACTTGTGATCGTTCGGATAGGGTTTCCGTCTGGCCGGGTATTAATCACGGATCCGTTGTCGGAGGACAACAAGGGTGGTCGTTCGGATAGTTTTCCGTCGGATTGGGCATTAATCTGGACCAGTTGTCGGGAGACAACTAGGGCGGTCGTTCGAGATAGTTTCCCGTCGGCTTGGGCATTAATCTTGGACTGCTTGTTCGAAGTGATTTTCTGTTTGGAAAAAACAAGAGAAACTTTGATAGAATATTGTTAGTCTTATGCAAGAATGATGCATGACAATGTGTATGAATGACATATGCATCTTTTGTGACTTTATAGAAATATGAATGATAGATGTTGTGGTATTTCAAAACATATCCATCTTGAAGAAGAGCGGATGTTACATTTAAGGATTTCGACACTGTTTGGGGACGGATCACGAAAAGAAGAAAAATTTGATTCCTCCGGTGCACTATCGACCACGTCTTGGGCCTAGATTTTGTTGAGGATGGTAGAGATCGAGAAACACGTTGTTGAGGACCTCGTATATAGACCTGCGGGAGAGTCAAGTACTTTCTTTGGGATCTTGTGTAAATCCTGGAGAGTATTTAATAGGCTCTTGGGAGGCCGGTTAGAAGAATCTGGGAGCCCGTTGTAATCTCTTGAGGAAAAAAGGATGTAGGTTTCCTCGGTGCACTATCGACCAAGTCTCAATCTGGATCTCTCTTGTCTTGGAGGAAAAGGGAATTGTTGAGATATTCTCGTTGGGGACAAATACCTCGGCCGGGGGTGAAATGTTATTGCTGAATATAGGTGTAACCGATTAAGTTGAGTGGAATCAACATGGGGTTCTCTCTTCTTTCTTTGGGGAGGTTTTGTGGTGAGTGACACCTCTGTGGGATTATGCTCTGAGGTGCATTGGTGACTTTCATCGTCATCTCAATTCACGGAACTGTGGTAGCTACTTTTGCATGTTCACTTTTCGGATGTTTGAATAGATTTTTATTGTAGGATGCATATAATCATTCAAGCAAATGTTGGACCTTATGCAAGCGACAACAACAAAACTTGTAAAGAACTTATTTATTTGAAAGGTGGCGTATGGCCAAATAGTTTGTACAGGGAAAAGTAAAAGCTATCACGGAAACAATCTCGTTAAGTTCCAACTATGCTAATACTCATATATTTCAACTATCTCATCTCCTTTTTGTCATTAGAAAGTGAGTAGGCGATCTTCGCCATTTGAATCTTGAATCTTGATAGTAGTATGCGGAAGTAGGTGATCGGATGAGACATAGTCGTGCGCTTAAATCTAACTTTTGCCTAGACCGCCCTTCGGGTTTCGTCTACAGGATACCCTTTTTGCCCAAACCCTTTTAGGTTTCGACTTTTTGGTGTACATTTTTGTGTATATCCTTAACTTTTGCCGAACCCTTTTGGTTCTCCAGGATGCCCTTATTTTTGCCTAGGTCGATCGACCTAGCGGGTCTCTGTTTATCGTAGTATTTTTGACTATGTGCGTTCACGAGGGTGTGGAAGTCTTCACCATCCATGGTGCTAGTATCATAGCTCCGTAGAAAAATCATCTTGACTACTAAATGGTCCCTCGTGGGTGGAGTCCATTTCCCCAGGGATCACCTTGTGGAAGAATGATGCGCTTGACTACTAGATCACCGACTTGGTAGACTCGGTGCTTGACCTTCTTGTTAAATGCTACGATCATTCGCTTGGAGAACATTCCATGGCGGATGGACCGAGTCGTTCTCATCAATCAAATTAATCTGGTCAAGAGTCAGGATCGAATCATCTTCGCCTTAACTCTGCGTCTGGACTACAGTTGAGGGTATCCCGAACCTCGATGGGTAGGACGACTTCCATACCATATACAAGAGAGAAGGGTTGCCCTGTTGATGTTGTCTTGTAGTGCGATAACCATGAAGAGAAAATGGTAACATCTCATGCCAATCTTTGTAAGTCCTTGTCATCTTACGTATAATCTTCTTAATGTTCTTGTTGGCGGCCGATTGCGCCATTCATCTTAGGCCCGATCGGAGAAAATTGTGATGCTTGATCTTGAGCTGCGTGTAGAGTTCGGTGATCATCTTATTGTTGAGATTAGAGCCGTTATGCATGATAATCCTCTTAGGAGTTCATACCGGCGGATAAGATTGTGTTTGATGAATCGAGCCACAACATTCTTGGTAACGGTCTGACAGGGCTTACCATTTGGTGAAATAGTCAATTGCCACGAGGATGAACGATGTCCGTTGGAAGTTGTGGCTTGATTTCTCCGATCATGTCAATGCCCACATTGCA
>CM038794.1:96859466-96981038 GCA_021764765.1 Vicia sativa | reverse complement strand
TCCAAGATGGATCCGATAAAGTACATATTTGAGAAACCAGCTCTCTCCGGAAGAATAGCAAGATGGAAAATGATCTTGACCGAATATGAAATCCAGTACACTTCTCAGAAAGCAATCAAAGGAAGTGTAGTAGTCGATCATTTGGCTCATCAAGCCGTAGATGACTATCAGTCTATGCAGTTCGAGTTTCCAGACGAAGATGTTTTTCTAGTTACTGATTGCGAAAAACCAAGACTAGACGAAGGACCTGAACAAGGATCCCGATGGACCATGGTCTTTGATGGAGCCTCAAACGCACTTGGCAATGGCATTGGCGCCATCATTACATCTCCTACAGGCGGGCATACGCCTTTCACCGCCAGATTATATTTCAGTTGCACTAACAACATGGCCGAATACGAAGCGTGCATCATGGGTATTAAAGCTGCTACTGACTTAAGAATCAAATTCTTGCAAGTTTATGGAGACTCAACTTTAGTGATCAGTCAGATCATAGGCGAGTGGGATACGAAGCATCCGAATCTCATTCCCTATCGAGAGCATGTTCTAAGTTTGATCCCCTACTTCAAAGAGATTACTTTTGATCATATTCCACAAGAAGAGAATCAGTTGGCGGACGCATTGGCTACTATGTCATCTATGTTCAAGGTCAGATGAGACAACGAGGCTCCCTAAATCATCATCGAGAAATTTGACGAACCAACATACTGTTGCGAGCTTGATACAGAAGAGAAACCTTGGTTCTACGAAGTGAAGAGGTATCTTGAGACTCAGGAATATCCGGCAGGGGCATCTGTCAAGGACAAGAAATTCTTGAGAAGATTTGCATCCAAATTCTTCCTCAACAACGACATCTTATACAAGCGCAATCACGACTTGTGCTTACTCCGATGTGTAGATCAGAAAACTGCAGAACAAATCATGGAAGAGTTACACGAAGGCGCATTTGGTACCCATTCCAGTGGACATACAATGGCTAAAAAGATTCTGAGAATAGGTTACTATTGGTCCACCATGGAAGCTGATTGTCACCGCTATGCTCGATCTTGTCACAAATGCCAGATATATGCAGACAAAGTGCACGTACCTCCAGTACCGTTGAATGTTCTGACCGCTCCTTGGCCTTTCGCAATGTGGGGCATTGACATGATCGGAGAAATCAAACCTACTGCCTCCAATGGAAATCGCTTCATCCTAGTGGCAATTGACTATTTCACCAAATGGGTAGAAGCAGCCTCGTTCGCATCTATTACCAAGAATGTTGTGGCTCGATTATCAAGCATAATCTTATCTGTCGGTATGACACTCCTGAAAGGATTATTACAGATAACGGCTCTAATCTCAACAACAAAATGATAACCGAACTCTACACGCAGTTCAAGATCAAGCATCACAACTCTTCTCCTTATCGGCGTAAGATGAATGGCGCAGTGGAAGCCGCCAACAAAAATATCAAGAAGATTATACTGAAGATGACAGTGACTTACAAGGATTGGCACGAGATGTTACCATTTGCTCTTCATGGTTATCGCACTACAGTACGAACATCAACAGGGGCAACCCCCTTCTCTCTTGTATACGGTATGGAAGCGGTCCTACCCATCGAGGTTCAGATACCTTCAACCAGAGTCCTCCAGGACGCGGAATTAGGCGAAGACAAATGGATTCAGACTCGCCTTGATCATATCAACTTGATTGATGAAAAATGGATCACGTCTGTCATACCCCAAAATCTTCCCTCCTATTTCTCAAGACATTTCACATATCCATACTCAAGGATTCCTCAAGGGTTGATCAGACAAACCCTCTCCTAGACAATCAACCTAAACTTGGGTTTAACTATCCTCAGATCCAGATGGATTTCCAACATATCCAATGGTCATCATGCCTCCTCATATGCTTCAAAGAATCTCCATGTCAAGTTTCAAGCCTTACAAGTCAAGTTTCCTCAAACAATTGCTCAGATGGTTGAAAATCAGTTGTATTGGACAAAAGTCAATTGTGGTCAACATACAGTCAAACTTCATGATTTTTGGTTAACATCCTCATTTTGAAGTCACATTCATCATTTGATCAAGGGTTGATCAGGATTCATCAGGAAAACTCAAGATTTGCTCAAAAGTCAAACTTTCCAAATTAGGGTTTTCTAGAGAAAAGTCAACTGAACTTTGACTGAGCATAACTTTCTCATACTTTTCCACCACCTCTCATTTTGAAGGAAATTCAATTCTCTACAACTACATGTCTCACAAGCTTGGTCAAAAAATGCTTCATTTTGAAGATATGGATCAAAACATTACAGGTCCTTTTCAAAGTCAACAAAAAGTCAACTTTTTGTAATGAAGTTTTATTGAGCATGGAAACTCCAATTGAGATGAAACCAAAGAGGTTGTTTAGAGGACATCTAGATATTTCTAAAAACTCCAATAACACTCAAAAATGTTGAAAATTGAGCAAGATACACCTTGTACAAGTTGGGCATTTTTGAAGAATTGCACAAAGTGAAATACTTGTCAAAATCCAATTTTTTCCAAATGGGCCTATAATTTTATGATCCAAACTTGATCATAATATTATCCATGACCTCTTGATTCCTGGCCACGACCTCCTTTTATATTTTTGATTTATTTTTGAATTTAAAAGCATTTAATTCAAATTTAAATTAAATAAAATATGAAAACAAGGTATAATTTGAATTGGGTTGGTTTTTTATCAAGCTTGAGGTCCAAGATAGCCCACACAACTTGCCAAATTCGTGCTAGCTCTTGCAAGGGAAGAAAAATCAAATTTTTGAAAGGATTTGATTTGAATTTAAAGAGAAATATTTTTACATTGAAGAAGAGATCTTTTTTCATTCTTTTTACTTCCAATTCTTGCTCTATAAATACAAAAGCATTCACAAAGACAAGAGGACGAAACCCTAGCCCTTGGAAGTAACCCTATTTTTCTCAAATTTTTCCAAAGTTGGCAAATTTCGAATTTGTATTTCCTGCCGGATTCAAGGAGTTTCAAGCATTCAAACGTGTTCCTTGATATCCCAGCAAGCATTCCCAACCTTTACACAAAGCCCAGACTGCCCAGAACACGATATACACATAGCTCCGATTTGGTATTTTTCTTAATTTTGATTTGTACAATTCATGCATTGTTAACTGTTTTTGTTTGCATATTTGAACTCAGGACATCCATTAGAGTGCATTTGAACCATTACATGTAAGCTTGCACGCAAAAATTTCGAATTGCCATTGTTAGGGCATTTGGAGCTCTTTGCTTTGAACTGGCTTGTACAGGCATTTTTAATCCAAACGAACACGACCATTGGATTCGCAAGGGCCGATTTAGGGGGGGTAGACTTAACCCTAGCCTTTGATTTCCATTATTTTTGCAGGTTTGAGTTTTGACTGATCGGTGAAGACAACCGGAGCTAGGGCTCTAACGTCGCTGACTTGTTGACTCCAGCAGGGACGTGCGTGGCAATTCTGCGCAATCTGATTCGTCCATCTATACATCCTGGGTCCCACGCGGTTGACTGTGTTTGAAAATCAGAAATCATGACACGTTTACGTATATAATCAATTATTTCCAATTCCCAAACACAAAAGCAAGCTAGATCAGATGGCAACGCGTGTGTGGATTTCCTCAGAGGACATAGGTTCATGCAATTTAATTAATCTTTAAATAATTTTATCATGTATTTAAAAAATCACAAAAATATTTTCCTTTTGCATTTTAATCAGAAAAATGTTTATTTAATTTTTGACATTAAAAATAATATTTTTGCATGCATATTTTATTTAATTGCTAATTAATCATTAATTTGACTTTTAATTGCTTTTAATTATCAAAAACAATTCAGAAAATTACCAAAAAATTATCTTATCATCTTATTGTCATTACTAACTTAAAATATTTTTCTCCATTCAAAATCATGTTTTTACTAACATTTTTCCTCTTATGCAATTTTCTCGTATTTTCCAATTATGTATCTGTTTACAGGTTGTCATGTTTCGGACGATTTTTCCTGCTTTTCTTTTTCATATTATGTAACTGTCTATGGGATGTAATAGTTTAACTAGGACTTTTATTTTCCCCATTCCTATTATGTAACTTCCCCAAAGCCATGTAATATTGTAGGACTTTACCTTTCCGCACTTTACATTCCGCAATTTACTTTCTGCACCCTATACACTGCTAGTAATTAGGCGTGTATGGCAAGATAAAATTGGACGTAGATCACTCATAATTTCAAGAAAACATATATCTGAATTTGACACACTCTTTTCACACATGCACCCCTTAAGGTAATTCTCTCTCGTTGCCTTTACGAATACAAATGGTCAAGTCCCTCGAACGTAGAGGTATCCTAGCACCGTTGCCTTCAGAAACAAATCATCATAGTCCCTTCAATACAAAGATCATAAGACCCACGATGTCGCCTACGAATACATGATCTTGACCCTCGATTGTCGCCTACGAAAAGTGATGATAGTCCCTTCGAATGTGCTAGGATACTTCCTACAAGTTGCCTTCTATAACCATCCGATGTCCCTTCGAATGTCCCTTACATCCAACGAATAGGGCTACCTACCAACTAATGGTATGGATAACGCTATTCTAAAGGAAAGTAAAACAACACGAAAACGACCATTTTGAGTAGGTAATAAGACTTTTAGTTGCTTGCTCAAACAAAATACTTTTCACACCACACACTTTTTTCAAAGTTTAAACTCTTTTCAAAACGAAACATTTCCGAACACTTTGTATAAATTCCTACATGAATCATTACAAACTCAAAGAGAAATTCCTTTTCATAACATTTTTATCAAACACACAGAAAGCACAATTTTAAAGTGATCTAAGAGCAACTAAGAGCCCGTAGATAACTACGGATGGAAAGGGGTGCTAATACCTTCCCTTTTCATAACCTTCTCCCTTACTCAGAATCTAACGAAGGTCTTTTCCTGTTCTTTTCACCTTCCCTTAATTGGAGAAAAGAAAAGTCGGTGGCGAGTCATGCTATCCGCAACATTTTGCGATAAAAAGCAAAACAAATTCTCAAAGTCAGTTCACCGTATTACAGAACTGGCGACTCTGCCGGGGAGACACCCTAAAAGAGAGAATGCCTTAGGGATTTCTAGATCACTTTTACTGTTTTCTGTTTGACTTGCTTGCTTTTTCTTTAAGGGTTGCTTGGGCATTATATTTATGGGGGATCCTACACCCGGATCTAGGTTTCCTTTAGGTAAGTAGCAATAGATCGTCGCGACTGTTAGGCGTATACCGAAAAGGTCAACATGATGGCTACGTTAGTGTGACACTTTGGATGTCCTGATGCTCTTCATTTCCAACTTGATGATAGTATTTGGCTTCTGCGTGGTGTCATCAGCACTAACTCAACTTTTAGAACCTTAATTGACACATCTTGGCCATTAGAAGGTAGTGAGATGATCGACTTCGGTGTAGACCGAGGTTGGCTGATACTCGATGCTATGCTCATTAAGATCAGACTCTTGGGATATTTTCGGTCGACCACTTGGTAGTCGTATTGAAATAAACGCCTACGAGAAAGATCAATGATATGAGATTCCTAGAACGCGGTTACTATTATAGGACAGGATGAACCAACTCAAACTTTTGGTAGGGTAAACACCTATACCTCACAAAAGCCTTAAACCTAGGGCTTTGGTGTGAATTGTTTGTGTTTGCTAAACATGACATCATCATATCATCGCATTGCATATCATTTGTAACTATTTCAAGGACCTAGGGATTTATCTTTGCTCTGTTTTGTAGGGATTATGGCTTCTAGAAAGACTATCCGAATCAACTTCATGGGTATACCTTCTCAACTCAAAGAATTGGTTTCAGAGATTCCCGATCATGCTCAGTTCATCAAAAGGCATGGTTATCTGGTTGACTTGGTTATCTCCATTTTTGAAGAAGATATGATGCATGTCCTATTCCAGTTCTTTGATCCGAAACACCATTGCTTTACATTCCCAGATTATCAGTTGGTTCCTACCTTGGAAGAGTTCTCTAAGATACTTGGCATACCTATTCTTAATCAAATGCCATTCACCGGTTTAGAAAAGGTTCCTAGGTATGAAGACATCGCATCAGCATTACATCTAAAGCGCTCAGACATTGAAGCCAATTGGGAAACAAGAAGTGGAGTTAAGGGTTTACTTGCCAAGTTCCTAATGAAGAAAGCCCGAGAATTCCTCAAAGCTATGAGTTTCCATGCATTTGAAGACATTGTGGCCTTGCTAATCTATGGTTTGGTTCTATACCATAACTCAGATCAATTCATAGATGTCAACACCATCAAGTTATTCCTTACTCGCAATCCTGTGCCTACTTTACTTGGAGACATTCTACATTCTCTCCACACTCGTACTATCAAAAGACAAGGAACTCTCATGTGTTGCATACCGTTACTTTCCAGGTGGTTTATTTCACACCTTCCTCCATCAGTTTTGAAGAACGAGAAAAGGTTGAAGTGGTCTCAAAGACTAATGTCACTCTCTCATTCCGATATCTGTTGGAGTCTTTTCTCTCAAAAGGACTTCACATTCATTAAGCGTTGTGGAGAATTCCCTAATGTACCACTTCTTGGAATAAGGGGAGGTATTACTTACAATCCTTCTCTAGATCTACGTCAGTTTGGTTATGCTCGAAGAGATGCTCCTCATGATATGTTTCTCCAAGATATTGTGTTCGACTACAACCACGATCTCCAGAATTACCTACAAAGGTTCATACACGCTTGGTGCATGGTATAGAAGACTGATACCAAAACATTGGGACACCAAAATTCCATTCCTTGGGAACCTTACCTCAAATGGGTGCGAGCTCGAGCTCAAAACCTCATGATGCCATTCACGCCTGTTTTACCAATAATTATGGAACCTGTTGCTATAGGTGACATACCCTATATTGTTCTCCATCCCGGCATGCCTACTGATTTTGAAGACTTGAAGAGATCCTGGATTCAACTAAAAGAAGAAAGGGATACGTTCGAAGCTCAGTGTTATGCAAGCGAGAAGAAGGTACTAGAGTTGACAAAGCTACTTCACGAGGAGCGAAACGTCAACGCCTACCTCGGCACCAAGAGGAGGCGCCCATGGGAGACTTAGAGCTTTAGGATTTTGTTCTTTTTCTGAACTATCTTTTGTACTTAAAAAGAAAAAGAATAAAAAAGAGAACTAATAAATGTTTGTTCATGCTTGTTTAACAAATTTAAATTCCTAAGGTCCTTGAAAACATTGCATTGCATTTGCATAAACATTGCATATCATGGCATAACATCTCATAACAGGTACATTGAAGATCAGTTTTCTCATTTTCTCGCTATTTATTTTAGCATAAATGGCTCTTGAACAGAGTGTCAAAGATCTCCAGGCTCAGAATGCTCAGTTCCAGGAGATGTTCACCAGCTTGGTCCAAGGCCAAGAAGATCTGAAAAAGCTCGTCAACAAAAAGAAGAAAGTCATTGGTGTTCTCAACATGGGAAGACGTCACAAAGGTGGTCCTAAAGTGGTTAGCCGGATAGAGTTCTCAGAAGGGAGTGTCAAGACTGAGGGAAGTGTCAAGGGCAACAAAGACGACCAGCGTGAGCCTGACAAGATGGAAGAAGATTATGAGAATGATCAGTACTCTTATGAGGATGACAAATACAAACAACTTGAAGACCGTCTGAATGCTGTGGAGAATCTGAAGATGTCAGGGCTGAATTTTGATGATCTGAGTCTTGTCCCTAGTGTGGTCATTCCTCCAAAGTTCAAGGTTCCTGCTTTTTCCAAGTATGATGGCATTTCTTGTCCGAAGTTGAATTTGAAGTCCTATGTTCAGAAGATCAACCCCCACACTGATGACAGAAAGTTGTGGATGCACTATTTCCAAGAGAGTTTGTCCGGAACTCAATTGGAGTGGTATTATCAACTAGAGAGTGACCATATCCGTACTTGGAGTGACTTAGCGGATGCTTTCTACAGGCAATATGAGTACAATGCTGAATTGACACCCACTCGCATGCAACTACAAAGCATATCGATGGGTCGTGATGAAAAGTTCAGAGAGTATGCTCAGAAATGGAGAGATCTAGCAGGCAGAGTTCAACCACCCTTGTCCAATAGGGAGTTGGTTGATATGTTTATGGGAACACTGACAGGCCTATTCTTCAATCATCTGATTGGAAATTCTTCAGCCGGATTCACCGAGCTGATATTAACAGGAGAGCGTATCGAAGCTGGTATCAAGAGCGGAAAGATTCAGGTAGAGTCGTCATCAAATGCTGCGAAGAGATCTTTTAGTGGTAAGAAAGAGGCCAATGCTGTGTATGGTCAGAAAAGCCGAGCCAAGACCAATCGTGCTCAATCTGTGGGGGCAGTTGTAATCTCCAATCCTACATCACCACAACCTCAGCGAGACAACGCGCGTAACTAGAACGCGCCACGAAGACAGTTTACAAAGATCAGCATGCCATTGTCACAAGCCTTGCAACACATGTTGAAAGCCGAGCTGATTACCTTGAGGGATCCTCCTCAGAATATCAACACTACCTCTCTGAGATACAATCCTAATGCTAAGTGTGCTTACCACTCTAACAGCCCAGGGCACGACACTGACAACTGTTGGGCTCTGAAGAACAAGATCTAAGATATGATTGAAGCTAAACAGATTGAGTTTGATCCTCCTGTTGAGACTTCGAATGTGATCAACGCGCCTATGCCTAACCATGACAAAAGTTCCAATGATATTGACAAGAACTCTTATGTTTTCAACATAGATGACCTGACTATTCCTCTGATGACTGTTAAGAAGAATTTGCTGCAAACCGGTGTCAATCCAGAATGCCCAGAGAATTGTCGTTGGTGCCCATCTGCGCCCTGATGGTTGTGCTTGGTTGAGAAGACGTATTCAGTGCATGATGGATAACCGCGAAGTGCTATTTCTAAAGCCATCACCTATGCAGAATTTGTGCGAAGACATGTCTAAGAAACTGAAGATTGAAGATGTGAGCGAAGCTGTACCAGAAGTATGGGATACCTTGGGACAACCAAGTGGAAAGTTTGATTACATGGTGAAGTATATTGTTCCTGAAAGCTACAAGATTCCTATTGAAGATGTTAAGGCGACCGGATGGGAGACGATTTCCCAGAAGACTATACTGATGTTAACACAATAAAGATTTCCTCTGCTGATCCTGTGCCTAGAGTGGCACCTCTCATCATTACTTCCCCCAGACCAGTGCCATATTCCTCTGACAAAGCTATACCTTGGAATTATGGAGCTGAGGTTTATTATCATGGTGTCAAGAAAGACCCTCTTTCCATCGAGGATCTTACAGTTGAAGCTACCATTCCTGACATTGACAACATCACCGGATCAAGTAAGGTAACCAGAACTGGAAGGGTATTCTCTCCAGAGATCTCTCCTCCAAAAGACACTGCGACTCCAGCTCGCATTCCAACTATTGAACCAGTTCCCGAGACTAGAGGAAAAGAACCAGTGACACATCCTGCTCAGCCAGAAGTACCAAAGGAAGTTGCTGAAGACACCTCCAAACAAGAAATGGAGGAAATTCTGAAGATCATCAAGAAGAGTGACTACAATGTTGTGGAACAGTTGGGACAAACTCCGTCCAAGTTCTCCATGCTTGCTCTGCTCTTGTGATCTGAGAATCATGCTAAAGCCTTGGTGAAGTTTCTGAAGAATGCTCACGTACCGCAAGACACTACTACTGATCAGTTTGAAGTTTGTATTGCTAGCCTGTCTGCCAACAACGGCCTAGGCTTCTCTGATGCTGATTTGACTCCGGCCGGAAAGAAACACAACAAAGCCTTGCACGTCTCTGTTGAATGCAAGGGCATTACATTGTCTCATGTTTTGGTAGATTCCGGTTCTGCTTTGAATATCCTACCGAAGAGTGCTTTTGATCGACTTGATGTTGAAGGGTTGGTTTTGAAACCCAGTGACATAGTACTTGGAGAGCTCATTCTGCCAGTTAAAGTCGGTTCCCAAACTTTCGAATCTACTTTCTTTGTCATGGACATCCGTCCAGCTCACTGTTGCCTACTTGGGCGCCCTTGGATACATGGGGCGGTATTACCACCACCGCATCGGTCAAGTACCAGAGAGGAAGGTTGTTACAGTATGCGGTGAAGAGGAATACATGGTCAGTCATCTGCAGTCTTTCCGATATCTCGAGATGGAAGGTGAATTCTTCGAGACTCCCTGTCAAGCTTTTGAAGCAGTTCCAAGAGTCGTGCTTGTTGACTCCCCTGTTACTCCTGAAGTTACACAAGTTCAGCCCAGGATGGCCTCGCTGAAAGATGCTCAAGCTGCAATTGAAGAAGGAGGTAGTACTATTTGGGGTCAGCTCCCCAATCTCCCTTATAAAATCCGACAAGATTGGTTTAGGTTTCACCATCAAAGGTCAGAAGATGATACGCCGCGAACGTGCTGGCCAACTTCCTTTTCGCATCAATCAGAATGGAATCCATGATATAAAAGATGACGACAACGACTTCGACATTAGCAAGTGGATCTTCCCAACTCCCGACAACGGACTCAGCAATTGGAAGACTGAAGACGTCATACCAATCTCCTTTAGACAGGAGTAATTGCCTTTGTTTTTGTTTTGTTTTTCATTTCCTATGCTTTGAACAATAAACTTTAAAGCCTAGTGCCTTGCCCGGGGCATCATGGCTCGTTTGTGAGGGTTATTATCTGTCATTTTCATATTTTCATTCAATAAAATCGTTGGACTTTTGCATTTAAATGTTGTTTCTTTCTTTTACTTTATCACCCCTTCAAAAGCTATGTGTTCTTACACACACCACGTGATACTTGCAAAATCACTCAATCTCGATAATGATTATGTTATTGCTAAATATGACTTCGATAATCGATCTACCAAGCAAGAAGGTGAGGAAGATTGTGAAGTGCCGGAGAACTTGTCGAGGCAAGAAGATCGAGTTATCTGACCTCATGAAGAGTCAGTTGAGGTTGTGAATTTGGGTACTGATGAAGACAGAAAAGAGATCAAAATAGGAGCAGGTCTTGAGAACAGTGTCAAAGAAAGATTGGTTCAGATGCTACGAGACTACATCGAGGTTTTTGCTTGGTCATACGAAGACATGCCAGGTCTAGACATTGACATTGTGGTACACCAGTTACCGACCAAAGAGGGTTTTCTACCGGTGAAGCAGAAGGTTCGTCGCATGCGTCCTGAGATGTTAGAGAAAATCAAAGCTGAAGTTATGAAGCAATTCAACGCCGGTTTCTTAGCTGTTACTTCTTATCCGCAGTGGGTTGCAAATGTGGTGCATGAACCTAAGAAGGATGGTAAAGTACAGATGTGTGTGGATTACAGAGATCTGAACAAAGCGAGTTCGAAAGACGATTTCCCACATCCTCATATTAATGTTCTGGTTGACAACACTGCCCAACATAAGGTCTTCTCTTTGATGGATGGTTTTTCCGGTTACAATCAGATCAAAATGGCTCCTGAAGACATGGAGAAGACTACTTTTGTTACACAGTGGGGCACTTTCTGCTACAAGGTCATGCCGTTCGGACTGAAGAACGCTGGTGCCACTTATCAGCGTGCCATGGTAGCATTATTTCATGACATGATTCATCACGAGATAGAAGTCTACGTCGACGACATGATAGCTCGATCATAGACAGAAGAAGAACATCTTGATCATCTGCGAAAACTATTTGACAGACTGAAGAAGTACAGACTGAGACTTAATCCTAACAAGTGCACCTTTGGGGTCAGGTCCGGTAAACTCCTAGGTTTTGTTGTCAGTGGTAAAGGTGTTGAAGTTGACCCCGCCAAGGTTAAAGCTATTCAAGAGATGCCAGCGCCCCACACCGAGAAAGAAGTCAGAGGTTTCTTGGGACGATTGAACTACACTTCCAGATTCATTGCGCATCTAACTGCTACTTGTGAGCCAATCTTCAAGTTACTGAAGAAAGATCAAGTGGTAGTGTAGCAACTCGATTTTCAAAAATCATTTAAATTTCCGAAAACTAGTAAAATCGCCACCTAATTTTATTTGTTCTAAAAAGAACGGGAAAATATAGATAAAACCCCACAGATGTGGATAAGGCGGTTATGTAAGGGGAAGGTATTAGCACCCGTTACATCCATCGTACTCAATGGGACCCATTTAGTTCTACGTGTTTGTGTGTGTTTATTGCTAAGTTATGAATAAAGGAGAAAATGATTTGTTTATTATTATTTTGAGTTTGGCACAATTTCAGAACCGTGTGCCTACGTATTCCATTGTGCAATGGGAAAGTCAAACCTCTGTAGTTCCTCTTGAAAAGGTTTTAAATTGGTTGTGTTTTTTTTATAAGAAAAATCGTGCATTAGACATTTCAAATGCTTGAACTTGGACTTGTTTAGTTTGTTTGAAAAGCCTAAGTCCTTATTCATGTTTGAAATGGCTATTGCACACTCTTTGTCGGAAAAGAGTTTGATGATCGCATATGAGCGAAAAAAGGATCTTGAGTGAGTTGAATTGATTTTAGGTGGGTGAAAAGTACCGAACAACAGGACTAGCATCCTACGATTCAAATACTAGAAACAAGAGGAGCTCAATGCTCAACGAGTCGTCTATCATCCCAAAAGTTTTCTTTTGAAAGAGTAAAGTGAAACAAAGTTCACGTTTGTTAAGAGCCTTTAAACAATTGGACTAGCATCCAACGATTTAAAGACTAGAAGTTTATTTTGCACAAGTATTTAAACAATTGGTCTAGCAACCAACGATTTAAATACTTGGGGTTTTATTGTGAAAGAGTTTTGAAAATGCACTCGACATTGGATCGAAGTTTGTAAGTTAATTATGAAAGTGTTTTGAAGTTTGATACGCGAGGGAATGTGAAATGGAGGAGAAACAAATAATTGTAAGCAAATTAATAAATCAAGAAAAGCCTATTCATGGTGGCCAACACAAGCAAAATGCGATTAAATTACACGTGTACTAGCAAAGTGGACTAGTCTACTAAGACGATCAATTGGAACAATTAATCGAAATAGGCTCACTATAAGAAGGCTCCGGACCAAGCGTACATGTGTGCATGTGTGGTTATCGCGACGCTTCTAAGCTTTGTCGACTTACGGGTTTAAAATGATTCACAATTATTAGTTTAAAAATGATTATTTTGTTTTGTGTAAGTGATGATTAACATAAAATAAACGCGAACTAAATTACTATTACAAGTTTTTTTGGGGAGAGGGATACATCAATTACAAATGGGGATTAGACGGTAAAATAAAATAGAAAGCGGTAAATTATTTACAATGCAACAAGGGGATTGGGATACATTATTTCGAATGGGGATAAAAATAAATTAAAGAGAAACTGTAAATTAACTGTATCTTAACGGAATATTAACAAAAGTTAAATGCGGAGAAACTTAAGTGTCGATTATTGACCATTTGTATTGTTATTATATTAATCAACTTTAGAATAAACCTATGAAATTAATTCTAAGAAGTGCAACTGATATATTACAGTATAATTCGAATTTATTTACAGAAGAATATAGTAAGGTATAAAAATCAAAGATCATATGTACATAATTATATTTACCATACTAAATATAAAAATAAATAAAAAAATAAAATAATACTAAGTGTAATTAAGTTTACAATATTAAATATAAAAATAAAAAACTAAGTATTATATATGTATTTATAAATACATTACTAAACTAACAAATAGAAGTCGTAATTCGAAATTAAAATGCCAATGAGAGAGTATAGATGTGAATTAAAAGTGAATGCTTTTGAACGAGATTCTTTGGATATCTTCACAAGTAGCAAATATGTTAGTAGCATGAGATAATAAAAATCGAAAAATAAAAAAGAAATGTACATTATCTTAATAGTTTGACAAAGTCCATTCAGACAATTGATGCAGAACTTTTCAAATGTTTCTATCAATTGATGTCAAACCATACAGTTTATATCACTTTATAGAAATTTATTTAAATCTAAATCAATTTCCATTCAACCCACTTTTAATCAAATCAATTTTTTAAAGTCAATTTCTTCACCACATAACCAAATAAGTGTATATATAGACTTTCACTGCAATATTAAAAGAATAACCTCGTTGAAACTTCAAATTGTTACATATCATCTTGTATGTACAGTTTAATTTCATTCAAGATCTACATGAGGTTAACAGGTGATGAATTTTACTGACATAGATATTTAATTTCCTTTCTTGTTTGAAAGGTTTAAACTTCCGAAAGTCCTAGCGTTCCACCAAGAATGAGTTTAAACTTCTTCTTCGACCAATACATTTCATCTGGAAAAGCATTTGGAAAGGGTAACAAAGTGATCATTCGATAACAAGCTAAGATTTCACCCATTGGAGTATTTAGAAAATCAACGACGAACTATCTCTCATAATGAAGAGATTGCGATCCATCGGAATAACAAATCAACGATGAACTGTCTCTTATAAAGAAGAAACTGCCACTCATCGGTAACAAAATCAACGACGAACTGTTTCTTATCATGAAGAAACTGCTATCCATCGGCAACAAATCAACGACGAACTATTTCTTATCATGAAGAAACTGTCATCAATCGGCAACAAATCAACGACGAACTGTTTCTAATCATGAAGAAATTGCCATCCATCGGCATAACAAATCAACACAACATATAACCATATGTTGAAACTTCAATCATTCTTCTGTCAATCACCATCAACAGTCGAATGCAGCAATGCACATAACCATATGCAAAACCGATGATAACCATCATCTTTTTTCTTTTTTTTGCTATTAACCAATAGCAGCAACAACACATAACCATATGTTGAAACTTCAATCATTCTTCTGCCAATCACCATTAACAGTCGAATGCAGCAATGCACATAACCATATACAAAACTTCAATGATAACCATCATTTTTTTCTATTAACCAATAGCAGCACAACACATAACCATATGTTGAAACTTCAATCATTCTTCTGTCAATCACCATCAACAGTCGAATGCAGCAATGCACATAACCATATGCAACACTTCGATGATAACCATCATATTTTGCTATTAACCAATAGCAGCACAACACATAACCATATGTTGAAACTTTAAACATCTTCTGCCAATAACCATTAGCAGTCGAATGCAGCAATGCACATAACCATATGCAAAGCTCCAATGATGATCATCATATTTCGCTATTAACCAATAGCAGCAACAACACATAACCATATGTTGAAATTTTAAACATCTTCTGCCAATAACCATTAGCAGTCGAATGTAGCAATGCACATAACCATATGCAAAACTTCAATGATAACCATCATTTTTTGCTATTAACCAATAGCAGCAGCAACACATAACCATATGTTGAAACTTCAATCATCTTCTACCAATCACCATCAGTAGTTGAAAATAAGAATGCACATAACCATATGCAAAAACTTCGATGTTGACAATTCTTTTTTTGATAATAACCATTACCGGTAGATGCCATGATAGTGTAAACACTTTACTGGGGAATAGAACTAACAAGCTCTAAACTCATGGTTGAAAAAAAAATAGATAATTCCAAATTGAACAAATATTCTTCCCATCAATCTTGACAGTAGACCAATAACAAGGATGCAATCTGAAGAAGATAACCATCTCCGATCGGAAACTCTTTAAAAATGCATGTCGAGAGAGATATCTATGTTTGAATGAGGCGAGGAACTCACTGGGGAAATAAACACACCAGAGGCTCGCAGGGAGATTAACTAGGAAAACCTTAGGAAATCGGATCCATAGAGGATTATTGCCCCTTTAAGACTGATTAAGAGATTGTTATATGCAAGAATCTGAACAGATCTTGGTTGAGAATAACAACACTAGGGATACTGCAATGGTAATCCTTGTTGGAGAAGGCTCACTTGGGGAGAATATGAAGCTTTAATGGAGAAAACTTCTGAAGATAACTCTGTGGGGAAGATCACTGGCGAAATCCAAGTAGAAAATTCCGTTGACACAAGAGTTCACTGGGGATAATCAATCACTTCTCTGGGGAAGAAATTAGCTTGAGGGTTGACGTCACTTCCGATTTATTTTGATTTGATTTTTTTTTTGAATAAGCATTCAACTTGTACTGGGGAAAAGAACTAAGCTGCCATTTGAGAAATAGTCTTCGAAGCTTGCACCTGACTTCATTCTAAAAAGATCCCAAGTCCTGACTGAGGTTTATGCATGAATATATTGTATATGATATATACGAGTGAGCGGCGTGACTAATGCATGAAGATGATTTATGTGATGATTTATTAATGCATGTATGGATTATCGATATGTACCAAATAAAATTGGGCTTTGAAGGGTGAATCATCGACGAGAACCGACTTTTAAGATAAACCACAAGCAATGGCGAAAGAAAATTTAACAACCAATGGAGACTAGTGAAATAATTTTACCACGAAAATAAGTTTAACAGTCATACACCGACTACGGGCGTGAACTGGATTTAAATTAACGGTCGAGACGAGAAGCGACTACCGGGCAGGCGGATTTAAATGATAAGCTGTCGGACAAGAACCGACTACCGGGCGAGGCGGATTTAAATGCAATCGACGAGCCGACTACGGCGTGAACTGGATTTAAATGATACCCAACAAGGTCGAATTTTTATTGCACAATATGAGATGCATGATTTAATGCATGATTTAGTGTATGTAATACGTTTTGACTGTATGATTGGTAATGCATGAAGATGCTTTGACTGTTTGATTAGTTAAGACAAAGAAAGATCCTTGACATAATTTTCCCATCAAAAGAAAGTTGTTAGCATGATTCCCTGCCATTCAAATTGAATGCAACAGTTGTTGACACTTGAGAGAAACATTTATGATCAGCTTGAAGATACAGAACGAAATTGTCTGTATATAGCATTCATTGCCCCAACCTGTTGATTATCTGAAGAGATTTTCTTTGAGAGGATGTCGGAACAGCTTACAGCAATCCGATATTTGAGATCTTGCCCCAGAATCTTGAATTCCAATGCAAGATGCCCCTGATTGATATATCCTTTGAGAGATATTACCGTATCTCGACGTGACCGCCCTAGATTGACTGAATCTTAAAGGATCGGCTTCACCGCGCTATAGAAATAGCATGAGCCAATATGCTCTTTGGAGGTACTTCAACGTGTAAAGGTGACTTCTTCAGATTGACCACATTTGGATAATTGGCTATGCAAACATAGGTAAGACTTGCTCCAGGATGAGCTTTAGAGAGACTCCTACGTCTCGAAGTAATTACTTCAGTTAGACAACTTGTGAGCAACTAACTTGATGGAATGAGAGGTTTTTTTGGAAGGCTTCGACGTCTCGAAGTAATTGCCTCAGAACTGAGCGATTAGTTCTGCACAGATTGAGGCAAAATGCCCTAATTTAGCTTTAGAGAGACTTCCACGTCTTGCGGTAATTGCTTCAGGCTGACTGATTCTTGAAATGACGGTTGTCCCAGGCTAATTGCTCTTTGAGAAGGACCAAGTCACCTACTGGTTGCTCTTTAAGGACCTGCCCCCAGATTGGTAGAAGTTTGAGGAACTGAATTTCGACTTAATTACCCCCAAGTTAACAGAATCTTGAGAAAACAACTTGTGATATGCTCAAAGGAGTCCTTAGACGCCATGCTTCTTGATACAATTAACTTTTAACTCAAAGGAGTAATCAAGTTTCTATTCTTTGGACCAAGTTAAACTTTTCACTGATGTTCATTATGTGAACTTCTTTAATGTTAAATAATTGTTTTACACGTAGAAGAACGTTTATTATGACAATTATAATGCAACATTTATGCGTCTTGAAGTTTTGTATGAAAAACATTATTGACTTTTTTGTGAGTGAAACACTTTTAGAGTGCAACATTGAAAACCTTTTTTTTTAATGAAAGATAAGACAAGCATATGATACCAACTCAGATGCTTAGCACGCACCGTAGGAGTCAGGTAAACACGATCTCTTCGTCGTATGCTTTTGAATTAACCCATGCTTCAATTAGGACTTTTAAGGGTTGTAACGTGGCCTGGTTCATGGGTTTTAGAAAAAATACTTTTTTTAGGCTCAAAATTATTTGGTGCCTGCCCATTCTCCATGATGTACTTCAGTCCTAAGTTCAACTATCTTGATACGAGCACTCATCTCTCGAGAGGCGTTATGATGGTTAAGGAACCAATACGAGGTTTCTTAGACACGACAGTCACTTACATTTTGTCTTTGGTGTTTGACCACATAACTTGTTCTGAAGTTGAGAATTTTTATTCAATAATTCTTTCTTTGATCTCCCTAAATTTTGCCTAAGCGACTTATCACTAAGTTTCGACTTAGCGGGCTTTTTTGTCTCTTACCCTTTCATACTTCCATTTTGAACAAGTCGTGGAACTTTACACTGTTTTCAACTTTTTGAAAATGATAGTGACTGTCTGAGTCTTTGGGTTGATGAGGGATAAGCGTTGTTGTATCGTCATCCGTTGACCTTCTGATGTGCGAGCGATAACCATTATAGTATTATCCTCTTTTGATGCACATTGTTGATAGATGACGGTCAACTATCGTGGTTCTGACCTTCTCAACCTTTTGAAGGATAGCCATTGTTGTATCCTTTGATGCACACTCTCTTGATGAGTTCTGAACGCCCGATCAAATTAACTGAACACTACCCGCCCACAGGGTAAAAATGATGGTTTTTTTCGAAAAGAAAAGAAACTCCTACTTCAAGGCTCGAAGGGGTTAACGAGGGTCTATCTCCCTTATAACTTTGGTGTTTGGGGATTTGAAACAAGGCCTGCAAATCATTAGCAAGGTTTTTACTCGAAAGCATACGACTAGAGACCTGGCGTTTTTCAATTATCGTCATCCTCCCTCAATCTTTGCCTAGACGAAAGAATTAGTAACGTTGGTATCAAAATGCTCGGAAATCAAATAAAGAGTGATAACGAATGGATTTAGTGACAACGAATGGATCACTTCAAGACAAACATACTCGTTGCATTTAAGATTTAAAAACCAAACTAGTTTCTACATGCAAGCAAAGTTTAAACAATTAAACAAGGTACAAATGAAAATGCAATAAAGAAATACAAGATTGTCATTGTGGAGGAGATTTGAGCTCCTTCTTGACTTGTTGATCGGATGATATTCAGTAGTCTTGGCATTCACTTGAGTACGGGGTTGCCATCCACAAATAGATTTCCTCCTTGAAGAGTCAAGTACTTCTGGTCAATCAATTGTTGAACATTGGCTTTGTAGGCATTGCAGTCCTCTGTTGAGTGGCCTACTGTTCCAGCATGATATCCACTTCGCACATTGAAATCATACCCAAGAGGGAATGCCTTTGGTGGGTTAAGAAACTTGGGAACCACCAATGAATTTTGAACCAGATATGGCAGAAGGTGACTGTAAGTCACTGGAATTGGATCAAGAGGAGCATTCCTTCTTTCCAAATTACTTTGAGGCTCGCATGGATTCTGATGCCAACTCTGATATCCACGACCTTGAACTTGATTTTTTGCATGAGGAGTTCCCCATGGTTGTTGGTACTGTGAACTGAGATGCATAGATTGTTGACACTGAACAACTACTACATACGGAGGTTGACCATAAGGTACAAGTGGTGGAGCTTGCGGAGCTTCCCAAATTGCATTGGTTTCAAAATCGTCTTCTTCCATTTGAGAACCTCTGAAGAATTCTTCCTCGTCATCTTGACTACTCGAGACATCTTAGAGTTTCCCACTTTTTAGACCGCTCTCAATGCGTTCTCCCACTATCACTAAGTCAGAGAAACTTGAAGATGTACAACATATCATTCTTTCAAAGTATGAATTAGGTAAGGTATTCAAAAACAAATCAACCAACTCCCTATCAAGAAATGGTGGTTTAACTCGGGAAGCCAACTCTCTCCATCTATGAGCATACTCCTTGAACGACTCATTAATATTTAGATAAAGATTCTGTAATTGAATACGAGTTGGAGCCAGGGAAAGGTTGAAATCGTATTGTTTCAGGAATGAGGAAGATAAGTCTTTCCAATTGTGAAAATCCTTTTTCTCCAATTGTGTATACCAATCCAGAGATGCCCCACTGAGACTGTCTTGAAAACAATGGATGAGAAACTTTTCATCACGAGCATATGCAGCCATCTTGCGAACAAACATCTTCAAATGAGTCTCTAGACAACTAACACCTTTGTACTTCTCGAAAATTGGCATTTTAAACTTTGGTGGAATCACGACGTCTGACACTAAACAAAGGTTAGCAGCATCCAGACCAATAATATCGTTTCCTTTCAATATCCTTAATTGTTCCTTCAGGTCAAGACACATTTGTCTAGCTTCAGTATCTTGAGGAGCTCTGGTGTTGACCATTGAATTCGTTCCTTGAGGATTTTGCACGTAGTTGGAAAACCTAGGCTTCGTAGCAGCCTGAGGATGTGTGATACAACCTTCTTGAACAGTTGATTGTCTTTGGACCGTAGGGATTGTGTTAGATAGAATATTGAGCACCAATTGAGGTTGAATAGGATCATCCACATGCAGAGGAGAATCGTACATTGGATTAGACATAATAGTAAATCCTGACATGGAATCAACATGATTTGCAGCAGCATCCTGGACATTGTTCTTCGAAGAAGCTAGCATGGCTTCCAACATTTGATCCACCTTGTCTTTCACACCTTCCAGGTCATCTTTTATCATAACTTGATTATGTTCCAATTGTTCTATCGGACTTGCCATGAGTGCAGGAAATCAGCTAAGTGGCCAGGAACAAAAGGTGACATGAGATTTTTTGTAGTGGAGGAGAAAATGCATGCATGTTGATGAATGCAAATGCATGATTTTATTTCTATTTTTGAATGCAAATGATTTTTTTTATTTGTGAATGCAATGTAATGGCAATGCATGTAAGAATGTAATGTGATGCAATACATATTGATGTTATGCGCAAAATTACAGGTAAAGTTAAACAGACAAGGGTTTAAAAGGACGGTCGGTCATGTTTCGACGTCTACCCAACAAATCCCCACACAAGGTTGTTCTAATGTTTTTTTGCTAAATGTTTTTCGGAGTCTCAGATCCCCTTTTAAGAAATATTATCATCACATAAGCGGCCTACGTGAAGATAATATTTACGAAATATCTCGAAAATGGCTCTTAAAGGGATACTCAAAAAACCTTTGAGCAGTTGGTCTCAGTTTTGGACATCCTAATACTTAGAGTTATAGGCCATTTGTCCAGAAATTGTTGTCCCGCACTAGCATACGGTGCAACAATCCCCTTAAAACGACCAACTCTAAGTTGTGGTCTTCACGTCGATCCAAGGAACACAGATGTCCAATGGACCTAAGATACTCAACCACTCTAAACTTAATGTTTCCTAGAAGCCTGGGTATTGGGATTATCTATGAATCATAACCAACAAATTCTCAACACAATAATATATCAACAGGATAATATACAAAGCATAAAGAAATAATAGGCAATAAATATCAAGAACAAAGCGATAAACAAACACAACAAACATGCGAAGAACTAAACTAGGGTTGACTCGCCTAGTCAAAAAGAATTTTAAAAATTGATCATCCCCAGTGAAGTCGCCAATTGTAGCAACTCGATTTTCAAAAATCATTTAAATTTCCGAAAACTAGTAAAATCGCCACCTAATTTTATTTGTTCTAAAAAGAACAAGAAAATATAGATAAAACCCCACAGATGCGGATAAGGCGGTCTACGCGACCGAAAACATGGAATCGGGATTCGGTAATGTAAGGGGAAGGTATTAGCACCCCTTACATCCATCGTACTCAATGGGACCCATTTAGTTCTACGTGTTTGTGTGTGTTTATTGCTAAGTTATGAATAAAGGAGAAAATGATTTGTTTATTATTATTTTGAGTTTGGCACGATTTCAGAACCGTGTGCCTACGTATTCCATTGTGCAATGGGAAAGTCAAACCTCTGTAGTTCCTCTTGAAAAGGTTTTAAATTGGTTGTGTTTTTTTTATAAGAAAAATCGTGCATTAGACATTTCAAATGCTTGAACTTGGACTTGTTTAGTTTGTTTGAAAAGCCTAAGTCCTTATTCATGTTTGAAATGGCTATTGCACACTCTTTGTCGGAAAAGAGTTTGATGATCGCATATGAGCGAAAAAAGGATCTTGAGTGAGTTGAATTGATTTTAGGTGGGTGAAAAGTACCGAACAACAGGACTAGCATCCTACGATTCAAATACTAGAAACAAGAGGAGCTCAATGCTCAACGAGTCGTCTATCATCCCAAAAGTTTTCTTTTGAAAGAGTGAAGTGAAACAAAGTTCACGTTTGTTAAGAGCCTTTAAACAATTGGACTAGCATCCAACGATTTAAAGACTAGAAGTTTATTTTGCACAAGTATTTAAACAATTGGTCTAGCAACCAACGATTTAAATACTTGGGTTTTTATTGTGAAAGAGTTTTGAAAATGCACTCGACATTGGATCGAAGTTTGTAAGTTAATTATGAAAGTGTTTTGAAGTTTGATACGCGAGGGAATGTGAAATGGAGGAGAAACAAATAATTGTAAGCAAATTAATAAATCAAGAAAAGCCTATTCATGGTGGCCAACACAAGCAAAATGCGATTAAATTACACGTGTACTAGCAAAGTGGACTAGTCTACTAAGACGATCAATTGGAACAATTAATCGAAATAGGCTCACTATAAGAAGGCTCCGGACCAAGCGTACATGTGTGCATGTGTGGTTATCGCGACGCTTCTAAGCTTTGTCGACTTACGGGTTTAAAATGATTCACAATTATTAGTTTAAAAATGATTATTTTGTTTTGTGTAAGTGATGATTAACATAAAATAAACGCGAACTAAATTACTATTACAAGTTTTTTTGGGGAGAGGGATACCTCAATTACAAATGGGGATTAGACGGTAAAATAAAATAGAAAGCGGTAAATTATTTACAATGCAACAAGGGGATTGGGATACATTATTTCGAATGGGGATAAAAATAAATTAAAGAGAAACTGTAAATTAACTGTATCTTAACGGAATATTAACAAAAGTTAAATGCGGAGAAACTTAAGTGTCGATTATTGACCATTTGTATTGTTATTATATTAATCAACTTTAGAATAAACTTATGAAATTAATTCTAAGAAGTGCAACCGATATATTACAGGATAATTCGAATTTATTTACAGAAGAATATAGTAAGGTATAAAAATCAAAGATAATATGTAAATAATTATATTTACCATACTAAATATAAAAATAAATAAAAAAATAAAATAATACTACGTGTAATTAAGTTTACAATATTAAATATAAAAATAAAATACTAAGTATTATATATGTATTTATAAATACATTACTAAACTAACAAATAGAAGTGGTAATTCGAAATTAAAATGCCAATGAGAGAGTATAGATGTGAATTGAAAGTGAATGCTTTTGAACGAGATTCTTTGGATATCTTCACAAGTAGAAAATATGTTAGTAGCATGAAATAATAAAAATAAAAATAAAAAAGAAATGTACATTATCTTAATAGTTTGACAAAGTCCATTCAGACAATTTATGCAGAACTTTTCAAATGTTTCTATCAATTGATGCCAAACCATACAGTTTAAATCACTTTATAGAAATTTGTTTAAATCTAAATCAATTGCCATTCAACCCACTTTTAATCAAATCAATTTTTTAAAGTCAATTTCTTCACCACATAACCAAATAAGTGTATATATAGACTTTCACTGCAATATTAAAAGAATAACCTCGTTGAAACTTCAAATTGTTACATATCATCTTGTATGTACAGTTTAATTTCATTCAAGATCTACATGAGGTTAACAGGTGATGAATTTTACTGACATAGATATTTAATTTTCTTTCTTGTTTGAAAGGTTTATCAAAAAAGAAAAAAAAATTATTTACAGAAAGATGATGAGCAGGGAGACAATTTCACGCAGTAAAAAATAATGACATAAAGAAACAACCTTTCACCCTATGTTGACATCACTATGCAGAATTCTATCACTCTTCTCAAAGATATTTTCCAGCATCACAAGTCAATCCAAATATCAACAAAGTATTTCAGGTTTTTTTCATGGTTTCAGCATCATCTCATCACTTGAATTCAATAATGACGACATCACAAGCGGAAAAAAAATCTTAACAGAACATACATGACGATTTACTCATAACAAGAAATTGATTTAATCATAAATCCAGAATATGAGCAAAATAAGTGAGATAAAGTATTTACGTGGATACTGAAGTTTGGTTGGGGCTGATGTTTGCATTGGCGGAGATGAACAGATCTGTTGTTGCGAGCTTGAGATGTCGGAGAATGAAGATAACAGGGAACCACGTTTGGACTTGACAAAGAGCTTTGAAGTAGGAGCGACAGAGATGGCTGAGGAAGATAAGAAAGGGATGTTGGAGGTTGAGATTGAAGTACGGCAAGGGTTTTAGCAGTGAGGGTTTGTTGAGTTATTGAGAGCAAGTGACGACAAGGAACGGATGGAAATAGAAGAAGAATGGCGGCAGTGGTGAAGTAACGGTTGGATGAATCTGAGATTACTGGAGGTCGCGGATGGGGTTTTACGGATGGATATGAGGCAGAAGTGAAGGTTGAGAGAAACGACGAACGGAGGGTGTTGGCACAGCGGAGTTCTGTGAGCTACGGTGAAGGTGATGTTGTTGGGTGTACAAAAGTAGGATGAAGGCAAAAGGTTGAAGGAAGTTTCGGTGAGGGGTGAGCTGAAACAGAGGCAGTGACGGTGGAGTTTCGGAGTTACGGATGGGTTTTTAACGTTCACGGCGAGGGAGTTTGAAGGAACGGAAGGGATGGCGGTAATTCTAGCAAATGGAGTATGGAGCCGGGAGTGGGAGAGACGGCGGGAGGTGTTTGGCAGTGGGTGCTGAACGGTATAAATGGAGCAGGGAGTATATGGTCAAAATCGAAATAAAATGATAATAAGGAATACCCGGCTTTAAAATGCTCACGGTTAAGAACGAGTCTTCAAAATGTATCGAAAAATTAGAGATCACATTTTCATGATCTACGCGACATGTAGATTCATAAGCAGTGAGTTAAAGGCGAAAACTTGAAATATTTTCTCGCTAATTTTCCGCACAGTGTATAATCGCTTTTAACAGTCTGTTTATAAAATCGAAAATTCAATATTATCGACATAAAAAAAACTCAACATGATGAGAGAATCAAGTAAGGAGATAAAAATGCGTGAAGTGAAACATCAGGTATTTTACAACTACAAAACGATGCAAATGTCGATTTAAACTGACTTTTGGTCAACTTAAATACGACTAATGATGCGGATGCGATGAATGAATGACTGTTTAATGCCAATGACCCAATGCGAGCATATGTGGATGAATGTGATGCCTGACTCATATAACTTGGAGTTAGGAGGGCAAATTTTGGGGTGTGACAGGTAGAATGGAACGACGATTGCCAGATCGCTTTTGACAAAATCAAGGAGTACCTACAGAATCCTCCTATTATGATGCCGCTTGCCGAAGGAAGACCTCTTATCATGTACTTGACAGTGTTAGAGAGCTCAATAGGGTGTGTGTTGGGGAAACATGACGAGTCTGGTCGAAAAGAGTATGCAATGTACTACCTTAGCAAAAAGTTTACTGACTGTGAAACAAGATACTCACAGCTCGAGAAGACTTGAAGTGCTTTGGCTTGGGCTGCTCGCCGACTAAGACAATATATGTTGGCTCATACTACCTTGTTGATCTCCAATATGGATCCGATAAAGTACATATTTGAGAAACCAGCTCTCTCCGGAAGAATAGCAAGATGGAAAATGATCTTGACCGAATATGAAATCCAGTACACTTCTCAGAAAGCAATCAAAGGAAGTGTAGTAGTCGATCATTTGGCTCATCAAGCCGTAGATGACTATCAGTCTATGCAGTTCGAGTTTCCAGACGAAGATGTTTTTCTAGTTACTGATTGCGAAAAACCAAGACTAGACGAAGGACCTGAACAAGGATCCCGATGGACCATGGTCTTTGATGGAGCCTCAAGCGCACTTGGCAATGGCATTGGCGCCATCATTACATCCCCCTACAGGCGGACATACGCCCTTCACCGCTTATGTTTCAACTGTACCAACAACATGGCCGAATACGAAGCGTGCATCATGGATATTAAAGCTGCCATTGACGTAAGAATCAAATTCTTGCAAGTATATGGAGACTCAGCTTCAGTGATCAGTTAGATAAAGGGCGAGTGGGATACGAAGCATCCAAATCTCATTCCATATCGAGAGCATGTTCTGAGTTTGATCCCCTACTTCGGAGATATTACTTTCAATCATATTCCACGAGAAGAGAATCAGTTGGAAGACGCGTTAGCTACTATGTCATCTATGTTCAAGGTCAGATGGGACAACGAGGCTCCCCATATCATCATTGAAAAGTTTGACGAACCGGCATACTATTGTGAACTCGATGCAGAAGAGAAACCTTGGTACTACGATGTGAAGAGGTATCTTGAGACTCAGGAATATCCCGCAGGGGGCATCTGTCAATGATAAGAAGTTCCTGAGAAGATTTGCATCCAAATTCTTCCTCAGCAACGGCATCCTATACAAGCACAATCACGGCTTGTGCTTACTCCGCTGTGTAGACCAGAAAGCTGCAGAGCGTATCATGAAAGAGTTACACGAAGGCGCATTTGGTACCCACTCCAGTGGACATACGATGGCTAAGAAGATTTTGAGAATGGGTTACTATTGGTCCACCATGGAAGCTGATTGTCACCGTTATGCCCGATCTTGTCACAAATGCCAGATATATGCAGAAAAAGTGCACGTACCTCCAGTACCTCTGAATGTTCTAACAGCTCCTTGGCCTTTTGCGATGTGGGCCATTGATATGATCAGAGAAATCAAGCCCACCGCTTCCAACGGACATCGTTTCATCCTTGTGGCAATTGATTATTTCACCAAGTGGGTAGAGGCAGCCTCGTTCGCATATCTGTTACCAAGAATGTCGTGGCTCGATTCATCAAGCATAATCTTATCTGTCGGTATGGAACTCCTGAAAAGATTATCACAGATAACGGTTCTAATCTCAACAACAAGATGATCACCGAACTCTGCACGCAGTTCAAGATCAAGCATCACAATTCTTCCCCATATCGGCTTAAGATGAATGGCGCAGTGGAAGCCGCCAACAAGAACATTAAGAGGATCATACAGAAGATGACAGTGACTTACAAATATTGGCATGAGATGTTACCATTTGCTCTCCACGGTTATCGCACTACAGTACGAACATCAACATGGGCAACCCCTTTCTCTCTTGTATATGGTATGGAAGCAGTTCTATCTATCGAGGTTCAAATACCCTCAACCAGAGTCCTCCAGGATGCAGAGTTAGGCAAAGACGATTGGATCCAGACTCGCCTTGACCAGATCAACTTGATTGATGAAAAACGACTCGCATCCATCTGCCATGGACAGATCTATCAGAAACGAATGATCAGAGCATTTAACAAGAAGGTCAAGCACCGAGTCTACCAAGTCGGTGACCTAGTAGTCAAGCGCATCATTCTTCCACAAGGTGATCCCAAGGGAAAATGGACTCCCACCTATGAGGGACCATTTGTAGTCAAGACAGTATTTTCCGGCGGAGCTATGATACTTAGCACCATGGATGGTGAAGACTTCCCACACCCTGTGAACGCATACATAGTCAAAAAATACTACGCATAAACGAGACCCGCTAGGTCGACTGACCTAGGCAAAAATAAGGGCATTCTGGTGAACCAAAAGGTTCGGGAAAAAGTTAAGGATATATACAAAACATGTACACCCGGCAAGTCGAAAACCTGCAAAGGCGGCTTGGGCAAAAAGGTATCCGGTGGGCGAAAACCCGAAAGGGCGGTCTAGGAAAAAGTTAGGGATTTAAGCCTACGACTATGTCTAGTCCAGATCACCTACTTCCAGACTACTACTATCAGCATTCAAGATTCAAATGGCGAAAATCAATTCACTCACTTTCTATTGACAGCAAGGAGATGAGATAGTCGAAATATATGAGTACTAGCATAGTTGGAACTTAACGAGATTGTTTCCGCATAGCTTTTTTTTGTGTACAAACTACTTGGCCATACGCCACCTTTCAAATTAATACAAGTTGTTTCTCTTTGTATTGTTGTTTACATAAAGTCCAACGTTTGATTTGAATGATTATATGCATCTGACAATAAATATCTACTTACAAACATGCGAAAAGTGAACAAGCAAGGATAATTACTACAGGCTCTAGGAATTGAGATGACGACGAAAGTCCTGTCGTTCCACCTGGCAGGCTCCGGATCCTCCCACTCTCTCTAGCAACAACCAAATACTCTCCGGCAGGATCTACACACAAGATCCCCAGTAGAGCGCCTCCTAAGTTTTCCCCAGCAGGGTCTACGCACAAGATCCTCGGTAGTATACCTCTCGGTCTCTACCATCCTCAGCAGTATAAATATCTAGGCTCAAGACTTGGTCAGATAGTGCATCGGAAAAGTCAAGGTTATTTTTTTCTTAGGGTTTCCATCCGTTTCGTCCCCAAACAGAAGCCAGAAATCCTCAAGCAGAGTATCCACATCTTCTTCAAGATGGATATGTTTTGAAATACCACAACATCTATCATTCGTACATTATTCATAAAAGTCATAATTTGTGCATATGTCATTCATACACATTGTCGTGCATCATAATCTGCATAAGACTAACTATATTCTATCAAAGTTTCTTTTGTTTTCCCAAAACAGGTGAAAATCACTTCTGAAACAAACAGGTCCAAGATTAATACCCGAAGCCAGATGGGAAACCCTATCCAAACGATGATTGTCCTCCGGAACAAGATCCGGTTTAATACCCAAGCCGACGGAAACCCTATCCGAACGATCACACAAGTTATCCTCCGATAATAGGCATTGGATCAACACCCAAAGCACAACAGGGAAGCTATCCACATTCTGCCGACTATTATCCCCTCAGAGTAATCAAGACGAAGGTTTATTCTGACACTCTCTTATTATCAACAGCAGCTACAGAGTCTGGCGTACGACTCAGTTACCCTCGATGACATCTTAAGCCCATCTCCGACTATTTGTCGACATCTCTCCACTTTCAGAATGCTGCATATTTGGTTAAAAAACTAATACAAACCAATAACCTCATTCAAAGACAAGCACGAAGTCTAACGTACGACTCTCTCCGGATGGCATCTTAAGCCCATCTCCGTGCTCCCTACTATCTTCAGGAACATCTACAGAGCCTAGCGTACGGCTCGTTCCCCAACATCAGTCTTTCTGGATGGCATCTTAAGCCCATCTCTGACGAATCTCCCATTTAGACGACATTCTTGAGTCTAGCGTACGACTCATTCCCCAGCGAAATCTCCAGCTTCTCCAAATGGCATTTGTAAGCCCATTCCCAATCAACAGTGAGTACAAATTTTCAGGTGTATTCGAGTGTTTAATCATCTTCTACCTCCAGGTCACGAAAGGCACGCCTGCCAATCTAACCCTTCCAGTACAAGAAGATTGAACAGGGGCAGCTGTCATACCCCAAAATTTTCCCTCCTATTTCTCAAGACATTTCAGATATCCATACTCAAGGATTCCTCAAGGGTTGATCAGACAAACCCTCTCCTAGACAATCAACCCAAACTAGCGTTTGGCTATCCTCAGATCCAGATGGATTTCCAACATCTCCAATGCTCATCATGCCTCCTCATATGCTTCAAAGAATCTCCATGTCAAGTTTTAAGCCTTACAAGTCAAGTTTCCTCAAACAATTGCTCAGATGGTTGAAAATCAATTGTATTGGACAAAATTCAATTGTGGTCAACATACAGTCAAACTTCATGATTTTTGGTCAACATCCTCTTTTTGAAGTCTGTCATACCCCAAAATTTGCCCTCCTACTTCTCAAAACATTTCATACATCCACACTCAAGGATTCCTCAAGGGTTGATCAGACAAACCCTCTCCTAGACAATCAACCCAAACTAGGGTTTGGCTATCCTCAGATTCAGATGGACTTCCAACATCTCCAATAGTCATCATGCATCCTCATATGCTTCAAAGATTCTCCATGTCAAGCTTCAAGCCTCACAAGTCAAGTTTCCTCAAAAAATTGCTCAGATGGTTGAAAATCAGTTGTATTGGACAAAAAGTCAACTGTGGTCAACATACAGTCAAATTTCCTGATTTTTGGTCAACATCCTCATTTTGAAGTCACATTCATCATTTGATCAAGGGTTGACCATGATTCATCAAGAAAACTCAAGATTTGCTCAAAAGTCAAACTTTCCAAATTAGGGTTTTTCAATGAAAAGTCAACTGAACTTTGACTGAGCATAACTTCTTCATACTTTCTCAGAAATTTTTCCAACACCTCTCATTTTGAAGGAAATTCAATTCTCTACAACTTCATGTCTCACAATAATGTTCAAAAAATGCTTCATTTGGAAGGTATGGGTCAAAACATTACAGGTCCTTTTCAAAGTCAACAAAAAGTCAACTTTTTGTTTTGAAGATTTATTGAGCATGGAAACTCCAATTGAGATGAAACCAAAGATTTTGTTTAGAGGACACCTAGAGCTTTCTAAAAAGTCCAAGAACATTCAAAAATGTGGAAAATTGAGCAAAATACACCTTGTACAAGTTGGGTATTTTTGGACAATTGCACAAAGTGAAATATTTGTCAAAATCCAATTTTTTCCAAATGGGCCTATATTTTATGATCCAAACTTGTTCATAATATTATTTGTGACCTATTGATGCCTTGCCACGACCACCTTTTATTTTTTTTTGATTTATTTTTGAATTTAAAAGCATTAAATTCAAATTTAAATTATATAAAATATGAAAACAAGGTATATTTTCAAATGGATTGGATTTTTATCAAACTTGAGGTCCAAGATATCCCACAAGACTTGCCAATTTCGTGCTAGCTCTCACATGGAAGGATAAATCAAATTTTCAAAAGATTTGATTTGAAAGAGAAAATTTTTTGCATTCAAGAGGAGATCTTTTTTCATTCTTTTTGCTCTCATTCCTCACTCTATAAATACCTAACACATTGCACAAGACCAAGAACGAAACCCTAGCCTTACAACAACCCTTATTTCAGCCAATTTCAGCCTCTCTCATCCATTCCATTGTGTTCCTACGGTAAGTTTGAGTAAGTATACACCAAGAACCATGGTTGAAACAGCTTGAATCGAGCCATACATGATCATACATATTCATATTTTTCTTGAATTTGCATTTTTATTATCTGTGTGTTTTAATCGAAACAAACCGTTTTAATGTGATCATGAGACATCATAGAAGTGATCTGGGCCATCGTTCTCAAGCTTGAACGTGTAGAACACGAATTGCCATGTTTAGGGTTTGAAAACTGTTGAGCTTCGAACTGGATGCTACAAGGCGCTTTTAATCGAAACTAACACCACCATTGAACTCGCAGCCATCGATTTAGGGGGGGTAGGGTACCTCTTGCCTTTTTATTTTGCTTACTTTTGCAGGTTTGAAATTTGTTTGGTCGGAGAAGACGACCGGAGCTAGGGCTCCGGCGTCATTGACTGGGAGACTCCGGCGTGAGCATGCGTGGCGCGATCCAGTGTTCTGATTCGTCCATCTGTTCCAACTCGGGTCCACGCGTGTTGACTGGGCTTTGAGTTATAATCAGGACACATTATCATATATATTCACACGTTTCCAATTCCCAAACATCAAATGCACGCTGGCTCAGTGGTAAAGGCAAGCAGATTGGAAGATTCTCTCAAAGGTCACTGGTTCGAGCCTGGTCAGGACCAAATTTTTTACAAGTTTGAAAACTAACTTATTTTTCTATTTTCTTTAATATTTTCATGTTATTTTAATTTATCTTCAAATATTTTTATCATGCATCTAAAAAAAACCAAAAATATTTCTTTTTTGCATTATCATCAAAAAAATACTTATTTAATTTTTAATATAAAAATTATTATTTTTGCATGCATTTTTAATTTAATTATTAATTAACCATTTGAATGACTTTTAATTCTTTTTAAATTATCAAAACGATTCCGAAAATTACCAAATATTTATCTTATCATATTAATGTCATGACTAACATAAAACCTTTTTCCTCATTCAAAAATATTTCTTTTTACTAACATTTTCCTCTTATGCAATTTTCTCGTATTTCCGATAATGTATCTGTTCACAGGTTGTAACGCTTCGGACGATTTTTCTTGCTTTTCTTTTTTTTCAATTATGTAACTGCCTATGGGATGTAATAGTTTAATTAGGACCTTTTATTTTCCGCACTCTTATTATGTAACTTCCCCAAAGCCATGTAATAGCATAGGACTTTATCTTTCCGCACTTTACTTTCCACAATTTACTTTCTACACCCTATAAACTGCTAGTAATTAGGCGTGTATGGAAAGATAAAAACGAACGTAGATCACTTCTAACTCCAAGATAACATATATGAATTTAACACACTCTTTTCACACATGCACCCCTTAGGGTAATTCTCTCTCGATGCCTTTACGAATACAAATGGTCAAGTCCCTCGAACGTAGAGGTATTCTAGCACCGTTGCCTTCAAAACAAATCATCATAGTCCCCTCGATACAAAGATCATAGACCCACGATGTCGCCTACGAATACATGATCTTGACCCTCGATTGTCGCCTACGAAAAAATGATGATAGTCCCTTCGAATGTGCTAGGATACTTCCTACAAGTTGCCTTCTATGACCATCTGATGTCCCTTCGAATGTCCCGCTTACATCCAACGAATAGGGTTACCTACCAACTAATGGTATGATAGCACTATTCTAAAGGAACGTAAAACAACACGAAAACGACCATTCTGAGTAGGTAATAAGACTTTTAGTTGCTTGCTCTATCAAAATACTTTTCACACCTCACACTTTTGTCAAAGTTCAAACTCTTTTCAAAAACGAAACATTTCCGAACACTTTGTATAAATTCTTACATGAATCATTACGAAGTCAAAGCGAAATGCCTTTTTCAAAACATTTTTATCAAACACACAAAAAGCACTTTTTTAATGATCTAAGAGCAACTAAGAGCCCGTAGAAAACTACGGATGGAAAGGGGTGCTAATACCGTCCCTTTTCATAACCTTCTCCCTTACTCAGAATCTAACGAAGGTCTTTTCCTGTTCTTTTCACCTTCCCTTAATTGGATAAAAGAAAAGTCGGTGGTGACTCTTGCTATCCGCACATTTGCGATACAAAAACCTCAAAGTCAGTTCACCGTATTACAGAGTCACATTCATCATTTGATCAAGGGTTGATCATGATTCATCAGGAAAACTCAAGATTTGCTCAAAAGTCAAACTTTCCAAATTAGGGTTTTCTAGAGAAAAGTCAACTGAACTTTGACTGAGCATAACTTTCTCATACTTTATCAAAAAAAATTCCACCAACTCTCATTTTGAAGGAAATTCAATTCTCTACAACTTCATGTCTCACAAGCTTGGTCTAAAAATGCTTCATTTTGAAGATATGGATCAAAACATTACAGGTCCTTTTCAAAGTCAACAAAAAGTCAACTTTTTGTATTGAAGTTTTATTGAGCATGGAAACTCCAATTGAGATGAAACCAGAGAGGTTGTTTTGAGGACATCTAGAGCTTTCTAGAAATTCCAAGAACACTCAAAAATGTTGAAAATTGAGCAAGATACACCTTGTACAAGTTGGGCATTTTTGAAGAATTGCAGAAAGAGAAATACTAGTCAAAATCCAATTTTTTCCAAATGGGCCTATAATTTTATGATCCAAACTTGATCATAATATTATCCATGACCTCTTGATGCCTTGCGACGACCTCCTTTTATTTTTTTGATTTATTTTTCAATTTAAAAGCATTTAATTCAAATTTAAATTAAATAAAATATGGAAACAAGGTATAATTTGAATTGGGTTGGTTTTTTTATCAAGCTTGAGGTCCAAGATAGCCCACACAACTTGCCAAATTCGTGCTAGCTCTTGCAAGGGAAGAAAAAACAAATTTTTGAAAGGATTTGATTTGAATTTAAAGAGAAATATTTTTACATTGAAGAAGAGATCTTTTTTCATTCTTTTTACTTCCAATTCTTGCTCTATAAATACAAAAGCATTCACAAAGACAAGAGGACGAAACCCTAGCCCTTGGAAGTAACCCTATTTTTCTCAAATTTTTCCAAAGTTGGCAAATTTCGAATTTGTATTTCCATCCGGATTCAAGGAGTTTCAAGCATTCAAACGTGTTCCTTGATATCCCAGCCTTTACACAAAACCCAGACTGCCCAAAACACGATATACACATAGCTCCGATTTGGTATTTTTCTTAATTTTGATTTTTACAATTCATGCATTGTTAACTGTTTTCGTTTGCATATTTGAACTCAGGACATCCATTAGAGTGCATTTGAACCATTACATGTAAGCTTGCACGCAGAAATTTCGAATTGCCATTGTTAGGGCATTTGGAGCTGTTTGCTTCGAACTGGCTTGTAAAGGAGTTTTCAATCCAAACGAACACCACCATTGCAATCGCAAGGGCCGATTTAGGGGGGTAGCCTTAACCCTAGCCTTTGATTTCCATTATTTTTGCAGGTTTGAGTTTTGACTGATCGGAGAAGACGATCGGAGCTAGAGCTCCGGCGTCGCTGACTTGTTGACTCCGGCAAGGGCGTGCGTGGCAATTATGCGCAATCCGATTCGTCCATCTATACATCCTGGGTCCCACGCGGTTGACTGTGTTTGAAAATCAGAAATCATGACACGTTTACGTATATAATCAATTGTTTCCATTTCCCAAACACAAAAGCAAGCTAGCTCAGATGGCAACGCGTGTGTGGATTTCCTCAGAGGACATGGGTTCGATTCCTGGCATGTCCATTCTTTTTTTTAGTTTTGAAAACTAACATGTTTTTCTATTTTCTTATTTTTAATATTTTCATGCAATTTAATTAATCTTTAAATAATTTTATCATGCATTGAAAAAATCACAAAAATATTTTCCTTTTGCATTTTAATTAGAAAAATGTTTATTTAATTTTTGACATTAAAAATAATATTTTTGCATGCATATTTTATTTAATTGCTAATTAATCATTAATTTGACTTTTAATTTCTTTTAATTACCAAAGACAATTAAGAAAATTACCAAAAAATTATCTTATTATCTTATTGTCATTACTAACTTAAAATATTTTTCTCCATTCAAAATCATGTTTTTACTAACATTTTTCCTCTTATGCAATTTTCTCGTATTTTCCAATTATGTATCTGTTTACAGGTTGTCATGTTTCGGACGATTTTTCCTGCTTTTCTTTTTCATATTATGTAACTGTCTATGGGATGTAATAGTTTAACTAGGACTTTTATTTTCCCCATTCCTATTATGTAACTTCCCCAAAGCCATGTAATATTGTAGGACTTTACCTTTCCGCACTTTACATTCCGCAATTTACTTTCTGCACCCTATACACTGCTAGTAATTAGGCGTGTATGGCAAGATAAAATTGGACGTAGATCACTCATAATTTCAAGAAAACATATATCTGAATTTGACACACTCTTTTCACACATGCACCCCTTAAGGTAATTCTCTCTCGTTGCCTTTACGAATACAAATGGTCAAGTCCCTCGAACGTAGAGGTATCCTAGCACCGTTGCCTTCAGAAACAAATCATCATAGTCCCTTCAATACAAAGATCATAAGACCCACGATGTCGCCTACGAATACATGATCTTGACCCTCGATTGTCGCCTACGAAAAGTGATGATAGTCCCTTCGAATGTGCTAGGATACTTCCTACAAGTTGCCTTCTATAACCATCCGATGTCCCTTCGAATGTCCCTTACATCCAACGAATAGGGCTACCTACCAACTAATGGTATGGATAACGCTATTCTAAAGGAAAGTAAAACAACACGAAAACGACCATTTTGAGTAGGTAATAAGACTTTTAGTTGCTTGCTCAAACAAAATACTTTTCACACCACACACTTTTTTCAAAGTTTAAACTCTTTTCAAAACGAAACATTTCCGAACACTTTGTATAAATTCCTACATGAATCATTACAAACTCAAAGAGAAATTCCTTTTCAAAACATTTTTATCAAACACACAGAAAGCACAATTTTAATGTGATCTAAGAGCAACTAAGAGCCCGTAGATAACTACGGATGGAAAGGGGTGCTAATACCTTCCCTTTTCATAACCTTCTCCCTTACTCAGAATCTAACGAAGGTCTTTTCCTGTTCTTTTCACCTTCCCTTAATTGGATAAAAGAAAAGTCGGTGGCGACTCTTGCTATCCGCACAGTTGCGATACAAAAAATCTCATAGTCAGTTCACCGTATTACAACGTCCATCTTCCATGGACAAATCTATCAGAAGCGAATGATCAGAGCATTCAACAAGAAGGTCAAGCACCGAGTTAACCAAGTCGGTGATCTAGTAGTCAAGCGCATCATCCTTCCACATGGTGATCCCAGGGGTAAATGGACTCCCACCTACGAGGGACCATTTGTAGTCAAAACTGTATTTTCAGGTGGAGCTATGATACTTAGCACCATGGATTGCGAAGACTTCCCACACCCTGTGAACGCAGACATAGTCAAAAAATACTACGCATAAACGAGACCCGCTAGGTCGACTGATCTAGGTAAAAATAAGGGCATCCTGGCGAACCAAAAGGGTTCGGGAAAAAGTTAAGGATATATACAAAACATGTACACCCGGCAAGTCAAAAACCTGCAAAGGCGACTTGGGCAATAAAGGGTATCCCGGTAGACTGAAAAACCGAAAGGGCGGTCTAGGAAAAAGTAAGGGATTTAAGCATACAACTATGTCCCGTCCAGATCACCTACTTATAGACTACTATCAGCCTTAAGATTCAAATGGCAAAAATCAATCCACTCACTTTCTACTGACAACAAGGAGATGAGATAGTCGAAATATATGAGTACTAGCATAGTTGGAACTCGACGAGATTATTTCCGCATAGCTTTTACTTTTCTTTGTATACAAACTACTTGGCCATACGCCACCTTTTCAAATTAATACAAGTTTCTTTCTTTTCACAAAATGTTCGTTGTTGTTTGTTTTTGCATAAAGTCCAATGATTGCTTTGAATAATTATATGCATCTGACAATAAACATCTGTTCACAAACATACGAAAAGCGGACATACGAAAGTAATTACTATAGGCTCTCGGAATTGAGATGACGATGAAAGTCACAAAAACGTTCCCCTGCAGAGTACTATCCCCGCAGAGGTATCGCTCACTACAAACCTTCCCCAGCGGAGTACATATTTTCTTGCACTAGTTCCAACATTCCAAGTTTCATCGCGTTAGTCCATGAGCAGCGATCCCAATCAACTTAACCTGATTACACCAGTCTTCGGGATGTAACATTTCATCGCCAGCAGAGATATTTATCCCCAACGGAATATCTCTCAACAATTACCATTTCCCCGGCAGCAGCAGTATCTAGACTCGAAACTTGGTCAGATAGTCCATCGGAGGAAACCTACATCTCTTATTCCCCGGCCGGAGGTTTCAACAGGTTCCAGATCCTCCAAAGCCCTGTCTCCCAGTAATAATCAAATACTCCCCAGCAGAATCTACGTGCAAGATCCCCAGTGGAGTGTCTTCCAACTTCCACCATCCTCAATAGGGTTTACGCACAAGGTCCTCAGCAGAACATCTCCCAGCCTTCATTCCCCAACAGCAATGTCCAGGCTCGAAACTTGGTCAGATAGTGCATCGGAGGAATCAAAGGCGCCTATTCTTATTCCGAGTTAGGGTTTCACGGTTTTATCCTCAAGTAGAAGCCAGAAATCCCCAAGCAGAGCATCCACACCTTCTTCAAGATGGATATGTTTTAAAATACCGACATCCACATTCATACATTATTTATAAATTAAAAAAAATCATAACATACGCATATAACATTCATACACATTATCATGCATCATAATCCGCATAGGGGTAACTATATCCTATCAAAGTATCTTTCCCAAACAGGTGAAAATCACGCCTAAAACAACGGGTCCAGGATTAATACCCGAAGCAAGAGGGGAAACCCTATTCGAACGACCACCCAAGTTGTCCTCCGACAACAGGCATTGGATCAACACCACACACGGGGAAGCTATCCGCACTCGCCATTGTTACCCTCGAGTAACCAAGACGAAGGTTTATTCTGACTCTCTCTTATTATCAACAGCAACTACAGAGTCTGGCGTACGACTCAGTTGCCTTAGATGGCATCTTAAGCCCATCTCCGACTATTTGTCGACATCTCTCCACTTTCAGAATGCTGCATATTTTGTTAAAAAACAGTACAAACCAATAACTTCATTCAAAGACGAGCGCGAAGTCTAACATACGACTCCCTCCAGATGGCATCTTAAGCCCATCTCCATGCTCCCTTCTACCTTTAGGAACATCTGCAGAGCTTAGCGTACGGCTCGTTCCCCAGCACCAGTCTCTCCGGATGGCATCTTAAGCCCATCTCCGACGATTCTCCTATTCAAGCGACGTTCTTGAGTCTAACGTACGGCTCATTCCCCAATGAAGTCTCCAGCTTCTCCAAATGGCATCTGTAAGCGATTCCCCATCATCAAGCAGCAGTGCAAATTTTGGTGTACTCGGTGTTCAATCATCTTCTACCTCCGGTCACGAAGGCAAGCATGCCAATCTAACCCTTCCAGTACAAGAATATTTAACAGGGGCAGCTGTTATACCCCAAAATTTTCCCTCCTACTTCTCAAGACATTTCATACATCCCCACTCAAAGACTTCGCAAGGGTTGACATTTCATACAAACCCTCTCCTAGGCAATCAACCCAAACTAGGGTTTGGTTATCCTCAGATGAGGATGGACTTCCAACATCTCAAGTGATCATCATGCCTCATCATATGCTACAAATAATCTCCATATCAAGTTTCAAGCCTTACAAGTCAAGTTTCCTCAGACAATTGCTCAGATGGTTGAAAATCAGTTGTATTCGATAAAAAGTCAATTGTGGTCAACATACAGTCAAACTTCATAATTTTTGGTCAACAGCCATATTTTGAAGTGACATTCATCATTTGATCAAGGGTTGATCATGATTCATCAAGAAAACTCAAGATTTGATCAAAAGTCAAACTTTCCAAATTAGGGTTTTCTAGGGAAAAGTCAATTGAACTTTGACTGAGCATAACTTTCTCATACTTTATCGTGAATTTTTCCACCACCTCTCATTTTGAAGGAAATTCAATCCTCTACAACTTCATGTCTCACAAGAAAAGTCAAAAAATGCTTCATTTTGAAGATATGGATCAAAAGATTACAGGTCCTTTTCAAAGTCAACAGAAAGTCAACTTTTTGTAAAGAGGTGTTATTGAGCATGGAAACTCCAATTGAGATGAAACCAAAGATGTTATTTAGAAGATGTCTAGAGCTTTCTAAAAAGTCCAAGAACACTAAAAAAAGTTTAAAACTGAGCAAAATACACCTTGCACAAGTTGGGCATTTTTTGAAGAATTGCACAAAGGAAAATATTTGAAAAAATCCAATTTTTTTCAAATGGGCGTATAATTTTATGATCCAAACTTGATCATAATATTATTCAAGACCTCTTGATGCCTTGCCACGACCCTTTTCTTATTTTTTGATTTATTTTTGAATTTAAAAGCATTTAATTCAAATTTAAATTAAATAAAATATGAAAACAAGGTGTAAAACAAGTTGGGTTGGATTTCTATCAATCTTGAGGACCAAGGAAGCCCAGAATACATGCCAATTTCGCGCAAGATCATACAAGGAAGAGAAAATCAAATTTTGGAAAGATTTGCTAAAAATTGAAGAGAAAATATTTTTGCATTCAAAGCCATATCTTTTTTCATTCTTTTTGCTTCAATCTCTTGCATTATAAATACACAACACATCCACAAGACCAAAGGACGAAACCCTAGCCCCATGAAGCAACCCTAATTTTCTCAAAATGCTTACAAAGTTGAAATTTTCGAATTTTGTTTTCCAGCAGGTTTCAAGGAGATTCAAGTATCCTATCATGTTCCTGAGCATTCCAACAATCCATCCCAGCCCTTACACGAAGCCAAAGGACTCCAAATCGTGCCATCCAAGTCCCACCGGTTTGGTATATTTCTCAAATTCGATTTTCAAAATCTATGCATTATTAACTGTTTTCGTTTGTTTGTTTGATCTCAGGGAATCCATTAGAATGTGTTTGATGCATTACATGTAAGCTTTAATGCAGAAATCACGAACTGCCATTGTTAGGGCTTCTAGAACTGTTCGTTTCGAAACACACTTTCCAGGCCGATTCAAGACGAAAGAACACAACCATCGTGTTCGCAGCCCTCGAATTAGGGGGTAGGGGTCCCTCTTTGCTCTTTATTCTGGCTATTTTGTAGGTTTCAGGTGAGGATGCCGCCGGAGAAGACGATCGGAGCTAGGGCTCCCGTGTCGTTGACTGGACTGACCCAGGCGAGGCACGCGTGGCGCAATAGTGCATTCTGATTCGTTCTCACTTTACAACCGGGTCCCACGTTTTGACTGTGTTTGAAAATTCAAACATGACACGTTGCAACACTTATAAGCCATTGATTCCACTCCTATAACACCAAGGCAGCCTAGCTCAGATGGTAATGTGTTGGTTGGTTTATCCAGGAGGTCCTGGGTTCGATCCTGGCTTCCAGCATTTCTTTTTATCACTTTTCCAAAACTAACTCTTTTTCTTTATTTTCTTAATATTTTCTTATTTAATTTAATTTCACTTCAAATATTTTTCTCATGCATTTAAAAATCACCAAAAATATTTTCCTTTTGCATTTTAATCAGAAAAATACTTATTTAATATTTGACATTAAAATTAATATTTTTGCATGCATATTTTAATTAATTGCTAATTAACCGTTAATTTGACTTTTAATTACTTTTAATTATCAAAATCGATCCAGAAAATTCCCAAAAAATTTCTATATCATCTAATCAGCATGACTAACCCAAAACATTTTTTCTCATCCAAAAATCTTGTTTTTACTAATATTTTTTCTCTTATGCGAATTTCTCATATTTTTCGATTATGTATCTGCTCACAGGTTGTAATGTTTCGGACTATTTTTCTCGCTTTTCTTTTCAATATTATGTAACTGCTCATGGGATGTAATAGTTTAATTAGGGCTTCTACTTTCCGTACTCCTATTATGTAACTGCCCCAAAGCCATGTAATAGCGTAGGACTTTATTTTCCGCACTTTACTTTCCGCAATTTATTTTCCGCACCCTATAAACTGCTAGTAACTAGGCGTGTATGGCAAGATAAAAACAACATAGATCACTTCTAATTGCAAGATAACATATCTGAATTCAACGCACTCTTTTCACACATGCACCCCTTAGGGTAATTCTCTCTCGTTGCCTTTCGAATAAATGGTCAACTCCCTCGAACGTAGAGGTATTCTAGCACTGTTGCCTACAAATATATCATCATAGTCCCTTCGAATCAAAGATCATAGTCCCTCGACGTGGCCTACGAAAACATGATCTTGTCCCTTGATTGTTGCCTACGAAAAGTGATGATCGTCCCTTCGAATGTGCTAGGATACTCCTACAAGTTGCCTTCTATGACCATCCGATGTCCCTTCGAATGTCCCTCTACATCCAACGAATAGGGTTACCTACCAACTAATGGTACGGATAGCACTATTCTAAAGGAACGTAAAATAACGCGAAAACGACCATTCTGAGTAGGTAATAAGACTTTTAGTTGCTTGCTCAATCAAATACTTTTCACACCTCACACTTTTGTCAAAGTTCAAACTCTCTTCAAAACGAAAAATTTCCAAATACTTTGTATACATTCCTACATGAATCATTACAAAGTCAAAGCGAAATGGCTTTTCAAAACATTTTTGTCAAACACACAGAAAGCACTTTTAAAAAAGAGCTAGAAGCAACTAAGAGCCCGTAGAAAACTACGGATGGAAAGGGGTGCTAATACCTTCCCTTTTCATAACCTTCTCCCTTACTCAGAATCTATCGAAGGTCTTTTCCTGTTCTTTTCACCTTCCCTTAATTGGATAAAAGAAAAGTCGGTGGCGACTCTTGCTATCCGCAATATTTTGCGATAAAAAGCAAAACAAATTCTCAAAGTCAGTTCATCGTATTACACATATCTTTGGCACGAAGAATCTTGTGGATACGAAACTTCACAGATCAAATATGAGGACGCTTGGCGAGAGCGAACCCAATAGGGAGGAGGGAAGATTGTAGATAGACGAACTCCTAACATAGATCTTTGGCACGAAGCAACTTTTAGATAAGCCACTTTGAAGATAAAAAATGAGAACACATGGCGAGAGTGAACTCAACAGGGGGGAGGAACGATTGTGGATTTATGAACTCCGAACACAGATCTTCGGCACGAAGAAGCTTGTGGATAAGAAACTTTGCAGATAAAAAATGAGAACGCATGGAGAGAGTGAACTCAATAGGGAGGAGGAACGAGTGTAGATAGATGAACTCTAAACACAGATGTAGAATCACGCTTCTCAATCTTAATAAAGATATAATGTTTTGATGAATAAAAACCTTTATGGCAAGAAGGCAAATATATTTCTCAAAGCGAAATGCACTTTAAAGCTAAAGCATCCTGTTCAAGACTTCGACTCAAGTCAATTGATAAACTTTTAGAAGGTATGATAATAATGCCTTACATTTACTTAAGTCATAGATTCTCAAAGTTACTAACATGATTACATATCATATACATTTGAATACACTAAGTTTCAAAGCAAAAATTACAATTTTTTAACTGTGCAATCGATTTACACATAGGTGCAATCGATTGCATACTAAATGTTTTCACGTGGAAAGGTTTTGTTTGAGGTTGCAATCAATTTGCACAAAGTTGCAATCGATTGCATACTGTACAATTTTCAATTTTTAACTTAGTGCAATCAATTTGCACATTGGTACAATCGATTGCTTACTGATTATTTTTTTTAAAAATATTTCTGTTAGAGGTCTTGTAATCGATTTGCACAAAGGTGAAATCAATTGCACACTGCATGAATTTGAAAAATCAGACTCTTTGCATTCACCATTCCATGTACCATTTCACTAAAACTTTGTCTCTAATCTTGAAACTTGTTCATGATTCATATGAAGAGACTTATGATATTTCTAAAAGGTTTCATGAACATATAAATACTCGAATTTTCAAACTCATTCTTCACCTCTTCCAATCAAATATTATTCAAATTTCAAAATTCACATTCAAGTGTTCATCTTTCATACAAGATTTTTCTGCATACTTTCACATTACATAAACCAAAAAATATTGAGCATTCTATTTCTTTAAGTCATTGTGAATTATTGTTATTGGAAGGGAAGATCAACTTCATTGATAAATCACTCAAATTGATATTGTTCTACAATCTTACAAACTTAAAATCTCTTTTTTTATTCATTTCTTATTCTTAGAATTGTTAAAGATAAGAAATATTGGCATTATATTATTAATGTCCAAGATTATTGGAAGCAAGTTGTGCATTAAAGAGGAATGTTCTTATTGCACTTAGTATTTTAGATCTTAAAGGTTTTAAGAGCCTTTGATCTCCCTATAGGTTAGATAGTAAGCATCACCATTGGTGTGAATAGGCTGTACAATCATTCTAACTATAGTGAAATCTCTTGCATGTTGTAAGGGGACTGGACGTACTCTCGGACTGGGAGGGGAACAAGGATACATCTTATGTTCTTTACTTTTCCGCATTTATCACTTTCATCATACCATAACCAAAAATGAAAGAAACCTTGTAAAAATTTCATACAATAAAAATTAGAACAAGTATTCATAAAACCGATAAAATTTTAAAGACCTAATTTACCCTCCTCTTAGGCGCACTTCATTCTTATAATTGGAATCAGATAAATTTATAGGTAACTTGTTCCTAAAGATCCAAAATGGCTTCCGCCAATCAAAATATGGTTTTCTAAGATGGTGGTAGTAACAACAATCCTCCATTGTTTTGCGGTGAATACTTTGACTTTTGGAAAATTCGCATGAAGGCTCATCTTGAAGCGCAAAGAGATGAAATATGGGATGTTGTCCAAAATGGTCCTTTTTCTCCAACATGTGTTGTCAATAGTGTTGGAACTCCAAAGCCTAAATCATCATGGGATGACTATGATAAGAAAAAGGTTCTTTATGACAAGAAGGCAGTAAATCTACTACAAGATTCTCTTAGTATGGATGAATTCTTTCGAGTATAGGCATGTGTAACACGGTGAACTGACTTTGTAGGTTTTTATATCTCAAATGTGCGGATAGCAAGAGTCGCCACCAACTTTTCTTTTATCCAATTAAGGGAAGGTAAAAAGTACATAAAAAGACCTTCGTTAGATTCTGAGTAAGGGAGAAGGTTATGAAAAGGGAAGGTATTAGCACCCCTTTCCATATGTAGTTATCTACGGGCTCTTAGTTGCTCTTAGATCACTTTAAAAATGTGCTTTCTGTGTGTTTGACAAAATTGTTTTGAAAAGGCATTTCGCTTTGACTTTGTAATGATTCATGTAGGAATGTATACAAAGTGTTCGGAAATGTTTCGTTTTTGAAAAGAGTTTGAACTTTGACAAAAGTGTGAGGTGTGAAAAGTATTTTGATTTGAGCAAGCAACTAAAAGTCTTATTACCTACTCAGAATTGGTCATTTTCGTGTTATTTTACGTTCTTTTAGAATAGTGCTATCCATACCATTAGTTGGTAGGTAACTCTATTTGTTGGATGTAAGCGGGACATTCGAAGGGACATCGGATGGTCATAGAAAGCAACTTGTAGGAAGTATCCTAACACATTCGAAGGACTATCATCATTTCGTGGCGACAATCGAGGGTCAAGATCATGTATTCGTAGGCGACATCGTGGGTCTTATGATCTTTGTATCGAAGGGACTATGATGATTTGTTTTGAAGGAACAGCGGTGCTAGAATACCTACGTTCGAGGGACATGACCATTTGAGTTCGTAAAGGCAACGAGAGAGAATTACCCTAAGGGGTGCATGTGTGAAAAAAGTGTGTTGATTTCAGATTCATGTTATCTTGAAAATTAGAGTGAGCTATGTTGATTTTAGTCTTGCCATACACGCCTAATTACTAGCAGCTCATAGGGTGCGGAAATTAAAATGCGGGAATATAAAGTGCGGAAAGATAAATCCTACGCTATTACATGGCTTTGGGGCAGATACATAATTGAAAATTGCGGAAAATAAAAGCCCTAATTAAACTATTACATCCCATAAGCAATTACATAATTGGAAAAAAGAAAACGATAAAAAGAAATCGTCCGAAACGGGATAACATGTGAAAAGATGAGAAATCGGGAAATTCAAAGAAATCGAACAAGAGAAAAATGTTAGCAAAAATGATAATTTTTAAATGAGAAAAATATTTCATGCTGGAAATAACATTAATATGCTAAAATAATTTTTTGGGATTTTTTGGAATTAATTTAATAATTAAAAACTAATTAAATGTGATTTATATGATAAATTAACAATTAAATTAAATATGCATGCAAAAATAATATTTTTAATTTTATAAATTAAATAAACATTTTCTGGAAATAATGCAAAAAGAAAAATATTGTTTGGTGTTTTTAAATGCATGATAAAAATATTTGAAGTTAAATTAAAATGAATGGAAAATATTGAAAATATGAAAAAATAAGAAAATAGTTGAAGTTTGCAAAAAGAAAGACAAAACCGGTCCTGGCATGGTTCGAACTGGGGACCCCTTGGAGCATCTTTGAACAGCTAGCGCCTTAACCACTGGGCCAAGTGACATCTGGTGTTTTAAAAGTGGAAATCAATGGAATATAAGTGATGACGCGTCATGGATAGGTTTGAAACACAGTCAGCTACGCGTGGACCCCATTGACTTATGAACGAAGGAATCAGAATGCGCCATCGTGCCACGCCAGCCATACCGGAGTCCAAGTCAGTCAACGACGCCGGAGCCCTAGCTCCGGTCGTCTTCTCCGGCGACCACGATCCCTGAACCTGCAAAATAGCGCGATTAAAAAGCAAAGGACCACCCTTCCCACCTAATTCGATGGCTGCGAGTCCAATGGTACCATCAGTTTCAATTGAAAATGCTTGTACAAGCCAGTTCGAAGCTTCATAGTTTGGAAACCCTAAACATGGCAATATGGTTTCTGGACGTTCAAACATGTCAACGATTGCCCAGATCGACCATGTGGAGTCTTAGGAACACAACCAAATCATTAAAATCAATTGAAACAAGCAGATAATAAAAGTGCAAATTCAAGAAATATTTGAATATGTATGAATGTATATGGCACGATTCAGGTTGCTTTGATCATTGGCAATGGTGTATACTTACTCAATCTTACCTCCTGAACACAATGGAATGGTTTTGAGAGCTTGAAAGTGGCTGGAGAATAAAATTCAAAATTTGACAATTCTAGAGAAATTTTGGAAAAATAAGGGTTGTTGTAAGGGCTAGGGTTTCGTCCTTTGTGATACAGCTTGCTGGCTATTTATAGAGTGAATTAGGAGAGAAAAAAGAAGGAAAAAAGATTTGGTTTTGAATGTGCATTGAATATTTTTCAAATAAAATCTAATTTTGGAAAAAATTTGATTTTCTTCTTAATGAGAGAGCAAGCACGAAATTGGCATGTATCATGGGCTTCCTTGGACCTCAAGTTTGATATAAAATCACTCCTTTTGGAAAAATATCTTATTTTCATATTTTATATAATTTAATTTTGAATTAAATGGTTTTAAATCCAAAAATAAATTAATAAAATAGAAAATTGCCATAATAACATTAATGGGTCACAAATAACATCATGAACAAGTTTGGATCATAAGATTATAGGCCCATTTGGAAAATTTTGCATTTTGACCAATATCTCCTTTTGTGCAATTCTCCAAAATTGCCCAACTTCTAAATAGTGTATCTTGCTCAATTTTCCACATTTTTGAGTATTCTTGGACTTTTTAGAAAGCTCTAAGAGTCCTCTGTAACCAACCACTTTGGTTTCATCTCAATTGGAGTTTCCATGCTCAATATATCTTCAAAACAAAATGTTGACTTTTTGTTTACTTTGAAAAGGACCTGTAATGTTTTGATCCATACCTTCCAAATGAAGCATTTTTTGAACATTCTTGTGAGACATGAAGTTGTAGAGAATTGAATTTCTTTTAAAATAAGAGGTGGTGGAAAAATTTCTGAGAAAGTATGAAGAAGTTATGCTCAGTCAAAGTTTGGTTGACTTTTCATTGAGAAACCCTAATTTAGAAAGTTTGACTTTTGAGCAAATCTTGAGTTTTCTTGATGAATCATGATCAACCCTTGATCAAATGATAAATGTAACATCAAAATGAGGATGTTGACCAAAAATCAGGAAGTTTGTTGTATGTTGACCATAGTTGACTTTTGTCAATCTGTTGATTTTCAACCATCGAGCAATTGTGCGAGGAAACTTGACTTGTGAGGCTTGAAACTTGACATGGAGAATCCTTGAAGCATATGAGGAGGCATGAAGACCATTTGAGATGTTGGAAGTCCATCTTGATCTGAAAGATACCAAACCCTAGTTTGGGTTGATTGTCTAGGAGAGGGTTTGTCTGATCAACCCTTGAGGAATCCTTGAGTATGGATATCTGAAATGTCTTGAGAAATAGGAGGGAAAATTTTGGGGTATGACAGCTGCCCCTGTTCAATCTTCTTGTACTGGAAGGGTTAGATTGGCAGGCGTGCCTTTCGTGACCTGGAGGTAGAAGATGATTAAACACTCGAATACACCTGAAAATTTGTACTCACTGTTGATTGGGAATGGGCTTACAAATGCCATTTGGAGAAGCTGGAGATTTCGCTGGGGAATGAGTCGTACGCTAGACTCAAGAATGTCGTCTGAATGGGAGATTCGTCGGAGATAGGCTTAAGATGCCATCCAGAAAGACTGATGTTGGGGAACGAGCCGTACGCTAGGCTCTGTAGATGTTCCTGAAGATAGTAGGGAGCACGGAGATGGGCTTAAGATGCCATCCGGAGAGAGTCGTACGTTAGACTTCGTGCTTGTCTTTGAATGAGGTTATTGGTTTGTATTAGTTTTTTAACCAAATATGCAGCATTCTGAAAGTGGAGAGATGTCGACAAATAGTCGGAGATGGGCTTAAGATGTCATCGAGGGTAACTGAGTCGTACGCCAGACTCTGTAGCTGCTGTTGATAATAAGAGAGTGTCAGAATAAACCTTCGTCTTGATTACTCTGAGGGGATAATAGTCGGCAGAATGTGGATAGCTTCCCTGTTGTGCTTTGGGTGTTGATCCAATGCCTGTTATCGGAGGATAACTTGTGTGATCGTTCGGATAGGGTTTCCCGTCTGGCTTCGGGTATTAAACCTGGATCTGTTGTCGGAGGACAACTGGGGCGGTCGTTTGGATAGGGTTTCCCATCTGGCTTCGGGTATTAATCTTGGACCTGTTTGTTTCAGAAGTGATTTTCACCTGTTTTGGGGAAAACAAAAGAAACTTTGATAGAATATAGTTAGTCTTATGCAGATTATGATGCACGACAATGTGTATGAATGACATATGCACAAATTATGACTTTTATGAATAATGTACGAATGATAGATGTTGTGGTATTTCAAAACATATCCATCTTGAAGAAGAGGCAGATGTTCTGTTTAAGGATTTCTGACTTCTGTTTGGGGACGGAAATCCTGAAAAGAAAGAAAAATTTGATTCCTCCGGTGCACTATCTGACCACGTCTTGGGCCTAGATTTTGTTGAGGATGGTAGAGATCGAGAAACACGTTGTTGAGGACCTCATATATAGACCCTGCTAGGGAGAGTCTGGGAGGTACTTTGCTGGGGATCTTGCTTGTAAATCCTGCTGGAGAGTATTTAATAGCTGTTGGGAGACCGGGTTAGAAGAATCTGGGGAGCCCGTTGTAATCTCTGGCTGGGGAAAAAGGATGTAGGTTTCCTCCGGTGCACTATCCGACCAAGTCTCAGGTCTGGATACTGATACTGCTGGGGAAAAGGGGAATTATTGAGAGATATTCTCGTTGGGGACAAATACCTCGGCTGGGGGGTGAAATGTTATTGCTCGAAGATGGGTGTAACCCGATTAAGTTGAGTGGAATCACTGCTTGGGGGTTCTCCTCTTCTTTGCTGGGGGAGGTTTTATGGTGAGTGACACCTCTGTGGGATTATGCTCTGAGGATGCATTGGTGACTTTCGTCGTCATCTCAATTCCTGGAGCCTGTAGTAGCTACTTTTGCATGTTCACTTTTCGGATGTTTGTGAATAGATTTTTATTGTCAGATGCATATAATCATTCAAAGCAAATGTTGGACCTTATGCAAACGACAACAACAAAAACTGTAAAGAACTTGTATTTATTTGAAAGGTGGCGTATGGCCAAATAGTTTGTACACAGGAAAAGTAAAAAGCTATGCGGAAACAATCTCGTTAAGTTCCAACTATGCTAATACTCATATATTTCAACTATCTCATCTCCTTGCTGTCAGTAGAAAGTGAGTAGACTGATCTTCGCCATTTGAACCTTGAATGCTGATAGTAGTCTGGAAGTAGGTGATCTGGATGAGACATAGTCGTACGCTTAAATCCCTAACTTTTGCCTAGACCGCCCTTTCGGGTTTTCAGTCTACCGGGATACCCTTTTTTGCCCAAGCCGCCTTTTCAGGTTTTCGACTTGCCGGGTGTACATTTTTTGTGTATATCCTTAACTTTTGCCCGAACCCTTTTGGTTCGCCAGGATGCCCTTATTTTTGCCTAGGCCAGTCGACCTAGTGGGTCTCGTTTATGCGTAGTATTTTTTGACTATGTCTGCGTTCACAGGGTGTGGGAAGTCTTCACCATCCATGGTGCTAAGTATCATAGCTCCGCCGGAAAATACTGCCTTGACTACAAATGGTCCCTCGTAGGTGGGAGTCCATTTTCCCCTGGGATCACCTTGTGGAAGAATGATGTGCTTGACTACTAGATCACCGACTTGGTAGACTCGGTGCTTGACCTTCTTGTTAAATGATCTGATCATTCGCTTCCGATAGACCTGTCCATGGCAGATGGACGCGAGTCGTTTCTCATCAATCAAATTAATCTGGTCAAGGCGAGTCTGGATCCAATCATCTTCGCCTAACTCTGCGTCCTGGAGGACTCTGGTTGAGGGTATCTGAACCTCGATGGGTAGGACAGCTTCCATACCATATACAAGAGAGAGGGTTTCCCATTGATGCCGTCTTGGTCGATAACCATGAAGAGCAAATGGTAACATCTCATGCCAATCTTTGTAAGTCACTTGTCATCTTACGTATAATCTTCTTAATGTTCTTGTTGGCGGCTTCAGTTGATTCATCTTAGGCCGATACGGAGAAGAATTGTGATGCTTGATCTTGAACTGCGTGCAGAGTTCGGTGATCATCTTATTGTTGAGATTAGAGCTGTTATCTGTGATAATCCTCTTAGGAGTTCCATACCGACAGATAAGATTGTGTTTGATGAAACGAGCCACACATTCTTGGTAACAGATCTGACGAGGCATTCTACCCAGTTGGTGAAATAGTGAATTGCCACAAGGATGAAACGATGTCCGTTGGAAGCTGTGGGCTTGATTTCTCCGATCATGTCAATGCCCACATTGCAAAAGGCCAAGGAGCTGTTAGAACATTCGAGTGCGGAGGTACGTGCACTTTGTCGCATAATCGGCATTTGTGACAAGATCGATGTAGCGGTGACAATCGACTTCCGTGGTGGACCAATAGTAACTTTGTTCTCAAAATCTTCTTAGCCATGGTGTGTCCACTGGAGTGGGTACCAAATCGCCTTCGTAACTCTTCCATAATATGTTCCTCTATTTTCCGGTCTACAGTGGAGTAAGCACAAGTCGTGATTGCGCTTGTGTATGATGTCGTTCTTTGAGGAAGAATTTGGATGCAAATCTTCTCAAGAACTTCTTATCATTGATGATGATGCATTCCTGAGTCTCAAGATACCTCTTCACGTCATAGTACCAGGTTTCTCCGTATCAAGCTCATAACAAACCTGGTTCGTCAAACCTCAATGAATCACCGAGCCGCCCCATCCCACTAACTTTGAATATAGACGACATAGTAGCTAATGCCGCGCCACTGATTCTCTTCTCGTGGGATGTGATTGAAGGTGATCTCTTCAAAGTAGGGATCAAACTCAAAACATGCTCTCGATATGGAATGAGATTGGATGTTTCGTATCCCTCGCCCTTAATCGGTGATCACCAAAGTTGAGTCTCCATACACTTGCAAGAACTTGATTCTTAAGTCAATAGCGACTTTGATACTCATGATGCACGCCATTATTCGGCCATGTTGTTGGTGCAAGTGAAATAGAGCCTAGCGGTGAAAGTATGTCCTTTGTAGGGATGTAATGATGGCGCCAATGCCATTTGCCAAGTGCGTTTGAGGCTCCATCAAAACCATGGTCCATCGGGATCCTTGTTCGGGTCCTTAAATGGGCACAGGTTCTTCTCGATAACTAGTAAAACATCTTCATCTGGAAATTGAGCTGCATAGGCGATAGTCATCTATGGCTTGATGAGCAGATGATCGGCTACTACACTTCCTTTGATCGCTTTCTAAGAAGTGTCTTGGATGTCATACTCGGTCAAGATCATTTGCCATCTTGCTATTCTTTCGGAGAGCTGGTTTCTCAAATATGTATTTTATCGGATCCATCTTGGAAATCAACAAGGTAGTGTGAGTCAATATATCTTGTCTTAGTGTGAGCACCAAGCCAAAGTGTTGCATGTTTTCTCATTGTGAGTATCTTGTTTCTGGTCGGTAAACTTTTGCTAAGGTAGTATATTGCATGCTCTTTTCGACCAGACTCGTCATGTTGCCCCAACACACACCCATTGAGTTCTCTAACAACATCAAGTACATGATAAGAGGTCTTCCTTGATGGGCGGCATCAGGATAGGAGGATTCTGTAGGTACTCCTTGATTTTGTCAAAAGCAAACTGGCAATCGTCGTTCCATTCCACTACTTGATCTTTCTTGAGTAACTTGAAGATTGGCTCACAAGTGGCAGTTAGATGTGCAATGAATCTGGCAATGTAATTCAATCGGCCCAAGAAACCTCTGACTTCCTTCTCGGTGCGGGGAGCTGGCAATTCTTGAATAGCTTTAACCTTGGCGGGGTCAACTTCAATACCTTTACCACTGACAACAAACCCTAGGAGTTTTCCGGATCTGAATCCAAAGGTACACTTGTTAGGATTAAGTCTCAACCTGTACTTCTTCAATATATCAAACAGTTTCTGCAAATGATCAAGATGTTCTTCTTCAGTTTGTGACCGAGCTATCATGTCGTCGACATAGACCTCTATCTCGTGAAGAATCATGTCATGAAATAATGTCACCATAGCACGCTGATAAGTGGCGCCTGTGTTCTTTAGTCCGAGCGGCATAACCTTGTAACGAAAGTGCCCACTGTGTAACAAAAGTAGTCTTCTCCATGTCTTGAGAGCCATTTTGATCTGATTGTAGCAAGAAACCATCCATGAAGGAGAAAACCTTATCTTTGGCGGTGTTGTCAACGAACATCAATATGAGGAAGTGGAAAATCGTCTTTCGGACTCGCTTTGTTCGGATCTACGTAATCTACACACATTTACCTTACCATCCTTCTTGAGCACAGCCACATTAGCAACCCATTGTGGATAAAAAGCTTGACTAAACCGGGAACGCTTCTTGGCTTTGATTTTCTCGACATCTCGGGGCGTCGACGAACCTTCATTTCAGGAGAAAACCTTCTTTTGTCGGCAATTGGTGTACCACAATATCAATGTCTAAACCGGCATGTCTTCGTATGACCAAGCAAATACCTCAATATAGTCTCCTAGCATCTGAACCAATCTTTCTTTAACTGTTCTCAAGACCCGCTCCTATCTTGATCTCTTTTCATCTTCATCGGTACCCAAATTCACAACCTCAACTTGCTCTTCGTGTGCATGTATAACTCGATCTTCTTCTTTAGCGATCGACAAGTTCTGGAACTTCATAATCTTCCTCACTTTCGTCTTGACTTGGTAGATCGGATTATCGAAGTCATATTTAGCAATAGCATATGTTATCAGCGAGATTCGAGTGATTGCGATGTATCACGTGGGTGTGTGTAAGAAACACATAGCTTTTGAAGGGGTGATAAAGTAAAAAAAACAAACAACAATTGAATGCAAAGTCCAACGATTTTATTGAATGAAAATACGCAAATGACGGATAATAACCCTCAAGCGAGCCATGATGCCCGGGCAAGGCACTAGGCTTTAGAGTTCATTGTTCAAAACATAGAAAATCTGACGACACAAAACAAGAGCAATTACTCCTCTAAAGGAGATTGGTATGGCGTCTTGATCTTCCAATTCTTGAGCCCATTATGGAGTTGGGAAGATCCACTTTGATGTCGAAGTCGTTGTCAATCGTCTTATAGCATGGATTCCTTTGGGCGATCGGAAGAAGCGGTTGGCGGCACGTTCGCGTATCATCTTCTGACCCTTGATGGTGAAGCCTAAACCAGTCTTGTCAGATTTGAGAGGAAGATCGGGGAGCTGAACCCAAATAGAACTACCTCCTCCTTCAACAGCAGCTAGAGCATCTTTCAGCGAGGCCATCCTAGGCGGAACTTTGTAACCGGGGTAGCGGGAGAGTCAGAGGCATGACTCGGGATTGTTTCAAAAGCTTGATAGGGAGTCTCGAAGAATTCACCTTCCATCTCGAGATATCGGAATGACTGTAAATGACTGACCATGTATTCTTCTTCACCACATACTGTAACAACTTTCCCTTTCACGGGTATTTCGACACGATGTAGGATAGAGTAACGGCGCGCCCCATGTATCCAGGGCGTCCAAGTAGGCAGAGTAAGGTGGACGGATGTCCATGACAAAGAAAGTGGAATCAAAAGTCGGGAACCGACTTTAGCAGAATGAGCTCTCCAATCTTTGTTCGTTTAGAACCATCAAAAGCTCTCATAATGTCACGGGTTTGAACCAACCCTTCGACATCAAGCCGATCAGCAGTCTTGGAAGGATATTCGAGGCAGAACGGTATCCACCAAAATATGAGATAAGGTAGTACCCTTGCATTCGAGATGTGCAAGGCTTTGTTGTGTTCTTTCGGCAGGAGTTAATCAACATCAGAGAAGCCTAGGCCGTTGTTGGCAGCCAGGCTAGCAATACAAACTTCAAAGCTGGTCGTAGTAGTGTCTTGCGGTGCGTGAGCATTCTTGAAACTTCACCAAGGAATTAGCATGAGCCTCGAGAGCACAAGAGCGAGCAAGCATGGAGATCTTGGGCAGATGTCCCATTGTTCCACACATTGTAGTCACTCTTCTTGATGATCTTGAATTTCCTCCATTTCTTGTTTGGAGGTGTCTTGTAACTTCCTTTGGCATACGGTTGAGCGAGGATGAGTCACTGGTTCTTTCCTCTAGCTTGGGAATGGGTTGAATAAATGGAATCGGTGGAGTCATGATGTCTTTTGGAGGAGAGATATAAGAATACTCTTCGGTTCTGGTCACCTTACTTGATCCGGTGATGTTGTCAATGTCGAATGGTAGCTTCAATGTAAGATCTTTAATGGTCGGAGGGTCTTGCTTGACGCCATGATAGTAAACATCGTTCCATAATTCCAAGGATAGCCTTGTCGGAGGAATATGGAACTAGTTTGGAGAAGTAATGATGAGAGGTGCCACTCTAGGCACGGGATGGCGAAGGAAATCTTATAGTGTTAACATCGGCATAGTCTTTGGAAATCGTCACCCATCCATCGCCTTAACATCTTCAATAGGAATCTTATAGCTTTCAGGAAGTGTACTTCACCATGTAATCATACTTTCCACTTGGCTGCCCAAGGTATCCCACAGACGTGCAGTTTCATTCCCTTCTCGATCTTCAACTTAGACATATTTTCACAACTTACGCACGGTGGTTTCAAGAATAGTATCTCACGGTTATCCATCATGCACTGAACACGTCTTCTCAACCAAGCACAACCATCAGGTGCGGATGGGCAGCGACAATTCTCGGGCATCTGGATTGACACCGGCTTGCAACAAATTCTTCTTAAGTCATCGGAGGAATGGTCAAGTCATCTATGTTGAAAACATAAGTATCCTCCCAACACATTGGAACTCTTGTCATGGTTAGGCATAGGCGCGTTGATCACATTGGTCTCACGGGTGGATCAAACTCAATCTTGCTTCAATCAATCTTGAATCTTGTTCTTGAGCCAAGGTTGTCGGTCGTGCCTGGGCTATTGGAATGGTAAGCACACTTAGCATTAGGATTGTATCTCGGAGAGGAAGTGTTGATATTTTGAGGAGGATCCCTCAAGGTTATCAGCTCTGCTTTCAACATGTGTTGCAAGGCTTGCGACAATGGCATGTTGATCTTTGTAAACTTTCTTCGTGGCACGTTTTGGTTGCAGCGTTGTCTCGGAGGTTGTCTTGATGTAGGATTGGAGATCCTGGCTGCCCACATTGAGCTGCAGTCGGTCTTGGCTCGGCTTTTCGACCATACAGGCATTGCTTCTTTCTTACCACCAAAGATCTCTTTGACATTTGAAGATGACTCACATGAATCTTCCCACTCTTGATACCACTTCAATCGCTCTCTGTCAATATCATTTCGGTGAACCGGTGAAGAGTTTCAATCGGATGATTGAAGAATGGGCTGTCGGTGTTCCATAAACATATCAACCAACTCCTATTGGACAAGGGTGGTTGAACTCTGCCTAGATCTCTCCATTTCGAGCATACTCCTTGAACTTCTCATCACGACCCATAGACATGCTGTAGTTGCATGCGAGTGGGTGTCAATTCAACATTGTACTCATATTGCTTGTGAAAGCATCGCTAAGTTACTCCAATACGGATACGGTCATTCTCTGGTGATAATACCACTCCAAGCGAGTTCGGACAAACTCTCTTGAAAATAGTGCATCCACAACTTACATCATCGGTGTGGGGTTGATCTTTTGAACATAGGACTTCAAATGCGACTTCGGACAAGACATGCCATCATACTTGGCAAAGTTGGAACTTTGAACTTAGGAGGAATCACCACACGGAACAACTCGGATCATCAAAATTCAGCCGGACATCTTGAGTTTTCCACAGCATTCAGACGGTCTTCAAGTTGTTTGTACTTGTCATCTTCATCAGTCTGGCTATATCGAGCGAGCTTCTCCCTCCTTCTTAGGCTCACGCTGGTTATCTTCATTACCCTCGACACTCCCTCATTCTTGACACTTCCTTGAGAGCTCTATCCGGTGACCGCTTAGGACCACCTTTGTAGCGTCTGCCCATGTTGAGAAGACCAACAACCTTCTTCTTTACATTGATGAGCTTCTTGGATCTTCTTGGCCTTGGACCAAACTAGTGAACATCTTTGAAATTGAGCATTACGAGCACAGGATCTTTGTGATATTCAAGAGCCATTTACGCTAAAATAAATAGCGAGAAAATGAGAAAACCAATCTTCAATGTACACGTGATGCAATGTTATGCTATGCTATGCAATGTTTATGCGAATGCAATGCAATGTTTTCAAGGACCTTAGAGATTTAAATTTGTTAAACAAGCACGAACAAACATTTATTAGTTCTCTTTATTATTTTCTTTTTAAGTACGAGATAGTTCAAAACAATAAAAAGAAAACATATAAATTCTAGAACTCTAAGTCTCCATGGGGCTTCCTCTTGGTGCCGGTAGGCGTTGATGCTTCGCTCCTCATGAAGTAGCTTTGTCAACTCTAGTACCTTCTTCTCACTTGCATAACATGAGCTTCAAAGGTATCCCTTTCTTCTTTAGTGAATCAGGATCTCTTCAAGTCTTCAAAATCGGTAGGCATGTCGGGATGGAGAATGGTATAGGATCGTCACCTATAGCAACGGTTCCATAATTCTTGGTAAAGCAGTGAATGGCATCATGAGGTTTTGAGCTCGAGCTCTCACCCATTTGAGTAAGGTTCCCAAGGAATGGAGTTTTGGTGCCCCAAAGTCTTGGTATCGTCTTCTTTACCATGCCCCAAGCGTGTATGAACCTTCGTTGGTAATTCTGGAGATCGTGGTTGTAGTCGAACACAATGTCTTGGAGAAGCATATCATGTGGACCATCTCTTCGAGCAAAACCAAACTGACGTAGAGCTAGAGAAGGGTTATAAGTAATACCTCCCCTTATACCAAGGAGTGGTACATTAGGGAATTCTCCACAACGCTCGATGAAAGTGAAGTCTTTTTGAGAGAAAAGACTCCAACGGATATCTGAATGAGAGAGTGACATTAACCTTTGAGACCACTTCAACCTTTGTTCATTCTTCAAAACTGATGGAGGAAGGTGCGAAATAAACCACCTAGAAAGTAACGGTATACAACACATGAGAGTTCCTTGTCTCTTAGTAGTACGAGTGTGGAGAGAATGTAGAATATCTCCAAGTAAAGTAGGCACAGGATTGCGGGTAAGAAACAACTTGATGGCGTTGACATCTATGAATTGATCCGAGTTAGGGAATAGAACCAAACCATATATTAGCAAGGCCACAATGTCTTCGAATGCATGGAAACTCATAACTTTGAGGAACTCTCGGGCTTTCTTAATCAGGAACTTAGCAAGTAAACCCTTAACTCTGCTTCTGGTTTCCCAATTGGTTTCAATGTATGAGCGCTTAAGATGTAAGGCTGATGCAATGTCTTCATACTTAGGAACCTTTTCTAAACCGGTGAATGGCATTTGGTCAAGAATAGGCACCCCAAGTAGCTTAGAGAACTCTTCTAAGGTAGGAACCAATGATAATCAGGAATGTAAAGCAATGGTGTTTGGATCGAAGAAGCTGGAATAGGACATGCATCATATCTTCTTCAAAACCGGAGATAACCAAGTCAAGTAGATAACCATGTCTTTTGATGGCTGAGCATGGTGGGAATCTACGAAACCAAATCTTTGAGTGAGAAGGTATACCCATGAAGTTGATTCGGATAGTCTTTCTAAAGCCATAATCCCTACAAAGCAGGCGAAGATAAATCCCTAGGTCCTTGAAATAGTTAGAAATGATATGCAATCACGAATGATGTCATGATGTCATGTTTAGCACACACAAACAATTCACACAATGAGCCTAGGTTTAAGGCTTGCTGAGGTATAGGTGATTACCACCAAAAGTTTGAGTTGGTTCATCTGTCCTATAATAGTAACGGGTTCTAGGAATCTCACATCATTGATCTTTCTCGTAGGCGTTTATTTCAATACGACCAGTGGTCGACAAAAGTATCCCAAAATCGATCTCAATGGCGTAGCATCAGTATCGACCAACCTAAGTCGCACCAAGTCGGCCATCTCACTACCTTCTAATGGCCAAGATGGGTCAATTAAGGTTCTAAAGTTTAGTTAGTGCTTGATGACACCACAGAATCCAAATACTATCCTCAACTTGGAAATGAAGAGTATGGGACATCAAAGTGTCACACTAACGTAGCCATCATGTTGACCGTTTCGATATCGTCTAACAGTCGCGATTATTACTACTTACCTAAAAGAAACCGGATCGGTGTAGGATCCCCAACAAATATAATACCCAGCAACCTTCAAAGATAAAGCAAGCAATTCAAACAAAAAGCGATAAAAGTGATCTAAAAATCCCTAAGGTATTCTCTCTTTAGGGTGTCTCCCAGTGATCGAGTTACGTAACACGGTGAACCGACTTTGTAGTTTTGTATAAATGTGCGGATAGCAAAAGTCGCCACCGACTTTTCTTTTATCAATTAAGGAAGGTAAAAATGAGAAAAAGACCCGTTAGATTAGGTAAGGAGAAGGTTATGAAAAAGGAAGGTATTAGCACCCTTTCCATCCGTAGTTATCTACGGGCTCTTAGTTACTCTTAGATCACTTTAAAAATGTGCTTTTATGTGTTTGACAAAATGTTTTGAAAAGGCATTTCGCTTTGACTTTGTAATGATTCATGTAAGAATGTATACAAAGTGTTGAAATGTTTAGTTTTTGAAAAGTTTGAACTTTGACAAAAGTGTGAGGTGTGAAAAGTATTTTGATTTGAGCAAGCAACTAAAAGTCTTATTACCTACTCGGAATTGGTCGTTTTCGTGTTATTTCGTTCCTTTAGAATAGTGCTTTCCATACCATTAGTTGGTAGGTAACTCTATTTGTTGGATGTAGCGGGACATTCGAAGGGACATCGGATGGTCATAGAAAGCAACTTTGTAGGAAGTATCCTAGCACATTCGAAGGGACTATCATCATTTTTATAGCGACAATCGGGGAAGATCATGTATTCGTGGCGACATCGTGGGTCTTATGATCTTTTATCGAAGGGACTATGATGATTTGTTTTGAATGCACGGTGCTACCTACCTACGTTAGAGGACATGACCATTTAATTAATAAAACGAGAGAGAATTACCTAAGGGGTGCATGTGAAAAAAGTGTGTTGATTTGATTCATGTTATCTTGAAAATTAGAGTGAGCTATGTTGATTTTAGTCTTGCCATACACGCCTAATTACTAGCGCTTTAGGGTGCGGAAATTAAAATGGGGAATATAAAGTGCGGAAAGATAAATCCTACGCTATTACATGGCTTTGGGCAGATACATAATTGAAAAGTACGGAAAATAAAGCCCTAATTAAACTATTACATCCCATAAGCAATTACACATAAAAAAAAGCGATAAAAAATATCGTCCGCAGGATAACATGAAAAGATGAAAATCGGAAATTCAAAGAAATCGAACAAAGAAAATGTTAGCAAAATGATAATTTTAAATGAGAAAAATATTTCATGCTGGAAATAACATTAATATGCTAAAATAATTTTTTTGGATTTTTCGGAATTAATTTAATAATTAAAAACTAATTAAATGTGATTTATATGATAAATTAACAATTAAATTAAATATGCATGCAAAATTAATATTTTTAATTTTATAAATTAAGTAAACATTTTCTGGAAATAATGGAAAAAGAAAAATATTTTTGGTGTTTTTAAATGCATCATAAAAATATTTGAAGTTAAATTAAAATGAATGGAAAATATTGAAAATATGAAAAAAATAAGAAAATAGTTCAAGTTTGCAAAAAGAAAGACAAAACCGGTCCTGGCATGGTTCGAACTGGGGACCCCTTGGAGCATCTTTGAACAGCTAGCGTGTTAACCAGCCCAAACCGGTGTTTTAAAAGTGAAATCAATGGAATAAAAGTGGCCGCGTCATGGATAGGTTTGAAACACAATCAACCCTACGTGTGGACCCCATTGACATGCGAACGAATCAGAATCGCCGCCGCGCCACGCCAGCCCCACGGTCCGCAATCAGCAGCCAACTCCGTCATCTTCTCGGCGACCACGATCCACGAACCTACAAAATAAGCGCATTAAAAAGCAAAGGACCACCCTTCCACCTAATTCGTAGGCCGTCATCAAGTTTCGATTGAAAATGCTTGTACAGCGGTTCGAAGCTTCACGGTTTGAAACCCTAAATATGGTTTTACGGGCGTTCAAACTTGAAAGCGGATGCAGACCATGTGGAGTCTTAGGAACACAACCAATCATTAAAATTAATTGAAACAAAATAAAAAAGTGCAAATTCAAGAAATATTTGAATATGTATGAATGTATATGTACGATTTAATTGCTTTGGCAATGGCAATCTTACCAATCTTACCTCCACGAACACAATGGAATGGTTTTGAGAGCTTGAAAGTGGGGAGAATAAAATTCGAAATGGAAATAAGATTTAAGGGTTGTTGTAAGGGCTAGGGTTTCGTCCTTTGTGATCACAGCTATTTATAGAGTGAATTAGGAGAGGAAAAAGGAAAAATTTGGTTTTGAATGTGCATTGAATATTTTTCAAATAAAATCAAATTTTGGAAAAATTTGATTTTCTTCTTAATGAGAACAAGCACGAAATTGGCATGTATCATGGGCTTCCTTGGACCTCAAGTTTGATATAAAATCACTCCTTTTGGAAAATATCTTATTTTCATATTTTATATAATTTAATTTTGAATTAAATGGTTTTAAATCAAAAATAAATTAATAAAATAGAAAATTGCCATAATAAGCATTAATGGGTCACAAATAACATCATAAACAAGTTTGGATCATAAGATTATAGGCCCATTTGGAAAATTTTCATTTTGACCAATATCTCCTTTTGCGCAATTGTCCAAAATTGGCCAACTTCTAAATAGTGTACCTTGCTCAATTTTCCACATTTTTGAGTGTTATTGGACTTTTTAGAAAGCTCTAAGAGTCCTCTAACCAACCTCTTTGGTTTCATCTCAATTGGAGTTTCCATGCTCAATATATCTTCAAAACCAAATGTTGACTTTTTGTTGACTTTGAAAAGGACCTGTAATGTTTTGATCCATACCTTCCAAATGAAGCATTTTTGAACATTCTTGTGAGACATGAAGTGTGAAAGAATTTCTTTGTGGAAAAATTTTGAAAGTATGAAGAAGTTATGCTCAGTCAAAGTTTGGTTGACTTTTCATTGAGAAACCCTAATTTAGAAAGTTTGACTTTTGAGCAAATCTTGAGTTTTCTTGATGAATCATGATCACCCCTTGATCAAATGATAAATGAAACTTCAAAATGAGGATGTTGACCAAAAATCAGGAAGTTTGACTGTATGTTGACCACAGTTGACTTTTTGTCCAATACAACTGATTTTCAACCATCTGAGCAATTGTCTGAGGAAACTTGACTTGTGAGGCTTAAAACTTGACATGGAGAATCCTTGAAGCATATGAGGAGGCATGAAGACCATTTGAGATGTTGGAAGTCCATCTTGATCTGAAAGATACCAAACCCTAGTTTGGGTTGATTGTCTAGGAGAGGGTTTGTCTGATCAACCCTTGAAGAATCCTTGAGTATGGATGTATGAAATATCTTGAGAAGAGGAGGGAAAATTTTGGGGTATGACACACCACAAACGAATAAACAAAATATGGGATTATTTAGGTGACCGAGAAAATATTTAAAATTGTAAAAAAGATTTGTTCACTTGACAAATCATTTGAAGGCACTTGGTAAGACTATTACTATCGAAGAACTTAATCTTAGAGTGCTTAGATATTTAACAAGTGAATGGAAACCAAAAGTGACGGCGATATCCGAAAAGAAAAATTTGTAAAATTTGACTTTCGCAACATTATTTGGAAAACTTCAAGAATATGAGACGGAACTTGGAGGACTAGAAAATCATGAGAACTTAGAGAAGAAATTCAAAGGCATCGCATTGAAAGTAGATTCAAAAGAAAGTCAAGATAAAGATGCATCAGAGGAAGATGAGAACTTCTTACTTCTTGTAAAAAGGTTAGGAAACTATTTTGGCCATAAAAATAATCTTGGTAATGCTAACTTTGTCAAAAGGAATAAATTCTCAAAGCATAAAGATAAAGAAGCCTCCACATCAACACAAGATGTCAAATGTTATGAATGTGTAAAGCAAGAACATATAAAGCCGGATTGTCTGAAACGCTCCAAGAAAAATGGATTCAAAGGGAAAAAGGAGATAAAAAATAAAAGGCCTATGTTGCATGGAAAAGTAAAGATGAACTCTTAAATGAAAGCAAAATTCTAGATAGAACTATTTCATCTCAAAATAAAATAATTTCGTCTTTTGAAGAAAAAGTTGAAACAATCGAAAAAGAATATAAAGATTAAAAAGAAAAGATGATTAGTGATCAAAAACAGAATTTTGTATGCAATAACTATGAATCACTTTCTTTCCAAATTGTTCAATTAAAAAGAGTCCTAGAAATATATGAAAAAGGACAAGTTTTATTGTAAAATGTTCTTAGATAACAAAGGTATCCTAAAGATAAAAGTGGACTGGGTTTTTCAAAAATTTCTCAACCAAGTCCCAACAAAACTATCTTTGTTAAGGCTAGTAACCAACCAATCCAAGAGAAAGTGAACAAGCCTAAATTAGTTAATCATTATCCTAAAAAGAAAATATTTGTGAATAATAAATCTTATCCTCCTAGATATAGAAGTAATTTTGAACCTATTTATTTTTATTGTGGTATTAAAGGCCATACACCTAATGCTTGCTATGTAAGAAACTTTAGTGTAGCAAGTGGGCATTATGTGTGGGTAAATCAAGGTACTAATTATGGAGGACCCAAAGAAATTTGGGTACCTAACAAAACATAATTTGTTTTGTAGGTTTTCTTGAAAACCACTTAAAATCTATGGTATCTTGATAGTGGTTGATCCAAGCATATAACGGGAGAAATAAACCAATTTTCAAATCTAGTCTTAAAGGACAAGGGTTATGTCACTTATGAAGATAATAATTCTTGGGAAAGGCAAAGTTGGTTCTCCACCTTTCACATCTATTGAAGATGTTCTTTATGTTGAAGTACTAAAGCAAAATATTCTTTGTATTAGCCAACTTTGTGACAAAGGCTTCAAGATCAAGTTTACAAAAGATGAATGCTTGATTATTGATGAAGTCACCAATGAGGTAAAACTCAAAGGTACAAGAATTAATAATATTTTTATGATTTCTTTAGATGATTTATCTTTGAAAGTAAAATGTCTTATGGTAAACAATAATGAATCATCGCTATGGCATAAAAGGGCAGCCCATATTCATATGGATCACTTAAATAAATTAACCAAACATGATCTTGTTGTTGGCTTACCAAAGAAAACGTTTGTCAAAGATAAATTATGTGATGCTTGTTAAAAGGGAAAGCAAACCAAATCAACTTTCAAATCTAAGAATGTCGTTTCCACTACAAGGCCACTACAAATTTTTTGCATATGGATTTATTTGGTCCATCAAGAACAAGAACCTCCGTAGGTAATGTATACGCTTTAGTTATTGTTGATGATTTTTCTAGATATTCTTAGACTTTGTTTCTTGTGCAAAAAAGTGATGCTTTCAAAGCCTTTAAGAAGTATGCAAAGCAAATCCAAAATTAAAAATCACTAAAGCTTGTATCCATAAGAAGTGACCATGGTGGAGAATTCCAAAATGCATCATTTGAAACATTTTATGAAGAACATGGTATCTCTCATAATTTTCAGCACCAAGAACTCCACAACAAAATGGAGTAGTTGAAAGAAAGAATAGGTTTCTATTGGAACTTGCAAGAACAATGCTTAGTGATGGAAATCTCGAAAATATTTTTGGCGGTGAGGTTAGTATGGCATGTTATGTTTGAAATCGAGATATCATTAGAACTATCTTGAAAAAGACTCCATATGAACTCTTCAAAGGAAGAAACCCAAACATTGCTCACTTTCACATTTTTGGATGCAAGTGCTTTGTTCTCAACAATGACAAAGACAATCTCGGTAAGTTTGACGAGAAACCCGACGAAGGTATATTTCTTGGTTATTCACTTTCTAGTAAAGCTTATAGAATTTATAATAAAAGAACTTTAACTGTTGAAGAATCTATGCATGTAGCCTTTTATGAAATTAACACCTATATGGAGGACATATTTGTTTGTGATGATGATGATATTATAGATTTACCCTCGGAAGAAATTTCAAATGATCAAAATGTGAATCCACCAGAACATCCACAAGAAGTTTCACAACAAGATACAAACATCAATGAATTACCCAAAGAATGGAGAACTCATAGAGACCATCCTATTGATAAAGTCATTGGTGATATTAGTCAAGGATTTAAAACAAGATTAAATCTCAAAGATGCTTGCTTAAACATGGCGTTTATTTCTCAAATTGAGCCCTTTAAAGTTGATGAAGCCTTAGGATATGATCAATGGATAATTGCTATGCAAGAAGAATTAAATCAATTCGATAGAAATCATGTTTGGGAACTTGTTCCTAGGCCAAGTAGTAAACACATCATAGGTACCCAATGGGTTTTTAAAAACAAACTTGATGAGAATGGTACAATTGTTCGAAACAAAGCAAGGTTGGTGGCCTAAGGTTATAATCAAGAAGAAGCAATTGATTTGGAAGAAACATTTGCTACGGTTGCAAGGTTAGAAGCTATTCGTCTTTTACTTGCTTATGCTTGTTCATTAAATTTTCATCTTTTCCAAATGGATGTCAAAAGCGCATTCTTGAATGGCTACATCAATGAAGAAGTCTATGTCAAACAACCCCCAGGATTTAAAGACTTCAAAAATCCTTCACATGTCTTTAAGTTGAGAAAGGCTTTTATGGCTTGAAGCAAGCACCAAGAGCATGGTATGATAGACTTATCAATTGTTTGTGTGAAAAAGGTTTTGATAAGGGTAAAGTTGATAAAACTTTGTTGATTAAGAAAATAAAAGGTAACACTTTATTGGTTCAAGTCTATGTTGATGATATCATTTTTGGTTCAACTAACAAAGAAATGTGTAAAGAATTTTCATTGATGATGCAAGGAGAATTCGAGATTTTCATGATGGGTAAGATGAATTATTTTCATAGTTGAAAAGTGATGAATAAACCAATGGGCTCTAGTACATATGTTGATCAAGATGAATCTGGTATTCCAATTGATATTACAAAGTAACAAGGTATGATTGGTTCTATATTATATTTGACGACAAGCCATCCTGACATAAAATTTAGTGTTTGTCTTTGTGCTCTCTTTCAAGCAAATCCAAAGGAATCTCATCTAGTGCTGGTCAAGCAAATCATGAAGTATCTCAAAGGGACAACTAATGTCGACCTATGGTATCCTAAAGGTAGTGTGTGCAATTTAATTGGTTATTTTTACACGGATTATGTAGGTTGTACAACTGCTAGAAAAAGCACAAGTGGTACTAGTCACATTCTTGGAAATGCATTAGTATCTTGGGCTTGCAAAAAAAAAACAAGCATGTGTTGCTATTATCATGTCCGAATCCAAGTACATAGCATCGGGTAGTTGTTATGCACAAATTCTTTAGCTTAAACAACAACTCCGTGACTATGGACTCAATCTCAGATGCATTCCTCTTCGATGCGACAACACAAGTGCAATCAATATAACCAAAAATACGGTCATGCATTAAAGAACCAAACACATCAAAATTCGACATCATTTTCTTCGTGATCATGTACTTTAAGGAGATGTCGAAGTCACTTTTGCGAATACTCATAATCAACTCGCCAATATTTTTACAAAACCGCTTGCTCGTGAACCATTTTATAAAATTCGAAGAGAACATGGAATTTTTTATGAAAGTGGTGATACATAAAATATTCACTACAAATAAGGTGCACATTTTAATATTTTCTTTATTTTATCTAGTGCATCTATTCTCCTACTCCTTCTTATACTTTTTTTATGATTAAATGTGTTACAATATGTTTGTAGTATCTTTGTTATACTTAAGTGTCAATATATGTGTGTTAATGAATCTTTACATGCACTTACAGTAGTTGTCTAGGCATTTTTCGTTGGCTGCAATCGATTGCACATAAGTGCAAATCGATTGCATACTATAACTTTTTGAAATTTCACGTAATTTAGGGCAGTGCAAATCGATTGCATATGGATGCAAATCGATTGCACCAGCGCGTGACAACATGCATAATTAGCTTTTATGGTGTGGTCAGATTTTGTTCCCTCTCTTTATGGTCCCATTCAACCTCCTTCCTTGACCTATCACATCATTTTGACCCCCTCTCATCTACCCAATCACATCTCTACCATTTCCATCTCTTTATCATAAATTTCCTTTCCCCAAAATCAATTACTTCCCACTAGTTATTTTCAAAAACCAAATTATACACTCTCCAAAAAAGTAATTTTCTTCCTCACTCATACCCAATTCCGAAAATACACCATCAAAACCCAAATTTTCTCCAAACCCTACCTAAAAATCATGGCTTCTAGACAAAAGAAAGGCTACAAGCTGCTTCCAAGGAAAGGGTCAAGCTTCCTCATCATCAACAACTTACGATCCTCTCACTGTAGATCAAGAAGATGTGTTCTCAAAGCACTTTCAACAAAAAGTTGTTCGAACACCTAAGTATGTTATGCTATCTAACTTTCCTACCTAATGTTTTAGCTTTTAAGCAGTTTAATATCTTATGGTCTAGAACGTTTAACTACATCATTTGGACCATATTATCGGATCTTGTTAGGTTGTTCTTTTGCAATTTACATTTGATAAAGGGACCACTTATCACTTATGTTAATGGCAAAAGATTGTTTTGATTGGCAAGGCTAGGGAGAATCTTAGAAATTCCTATTACCGATAGTTCCTTATATGATGGTGATGATGAAGCATAGAAAAATTATAACAAAGGGACCTTTTACTATAGTCTTAGTAGGATGTCGGGACAAGAATTTCATGCCAAAAGAGTTTGTGCTCTAGGTGGTGTTGAACCATGTTGAGATTCTTGGTCGGCGGTATCTTTCATATTAATGATATGCTCTTTAACTATTTCATGGTTTATGTTATGCTTCCAAGAGCGGGTAACCATTGCAATTCTGATTTATAGATGCAATTGCTATATGCTAGGAAAAATAACATTGATGTCTTCTCACATGAGAAAGTTTAATAAGAAGTCAAAATGTTTCCGTATGCTTGGTTTATTACTCGGATTTTGGAGGATTTTAATGTTGACATTGAAGGTTATGAGTCGTATTCCATGAATATTGCTAGCAACAAGATTACTATAAAAAAATTTGGATGCAAGAATGGGAGTGATCTACAATCCAGAATCAAAATATATTGCTTACATTGGTGAGGATGTAGTTGGAAATGAAGGAAATGTTCAAGATGTTGATGGTGATGAAGACCGTCCTACTCAACAAGATCCAAATGTTTATGGGCCAAGTAATCAAGAGATGATGGATTACACGATTCAACAATTTACCGCGCTCAACTCCAACATCAACTCTCAATGGTCTTTAATCAATGAGTCTACAACCACCCGGATCAGCAACTTCCAAAATGATGTGAACAACCAACTCTCATATCTTTACTCAGATCTTTACATCCCTCCATATGATCCAAATAACCCGACTATCCCTCCACCAAGATACCATCCATACCAAGGACCAAACAACGACATGGACCAATCTTGAACTTTTCTTTTTATCATTCATTTCCTCTTTTAAGTTGTTGTTTTATTTCAATTATGCTAATTTTATGTTTTTTTGTGTACTTTAAATTAATTTGGTTATGTAAGGTTCTATGTACCAAAACAATGTTTTCTTGTTTTAAGTCTTTGCTTGCTTAAGTTATGTTATGTTTAAATTTTATATATGTGTTATGCATTGCTAATTTTAAATGCTTATGTGATGATAAATTATATGTCATCTATTTCACCCATCTTTCCCTTCTTTTTGATAGTGTCAAATGGGGAGAAAGGTGTATTGTTGCTTGTTATTTCCTTGTCTTAAATTTTAAGGTACATAATATTCTACAACACTCTTAACTTCACACATTAAGGGGGAGTCCTTCATCTTAGGGGGAGAATTAATCCGGAAATTACAAAGCATCTTAGAAGAGTGTCTGTCTTCATCAAAAAGGGGGAGAATGTAGAATCAAGCTTCTCAATATCAATAAAGATATTATGTTTTGATGAAAACAAATCTTTATGGCAAGAAGGCAAAGATATTTCTCAAAGCAAAATGCACTCTAAAGCTAAAGCATCATGTTCAAGACTTTGATTCAAGTCAATTGACAAACTTTTAGAAGGTATAATAATAATGTCTTACAATTACTTAAGTAATAGATGTTCAAAGTTCCTAACATGATTGCATATCACATACATTTGATTACACTAAGTTTCAAAGCAAAATTACAATTTTTAACTGTGCAATCGATTTACACATTGTACCCAAAATTTGCCCTCTCCATCTCAATCCTAATTGGCTTATGCTTCATCATCGCACGCACATGCATTCATACCACCGGTTCTATGGTTATGGGTTGGATTTAACTCCCAAAGATTTTCCTTTGAGCAGGCAACGACAAAACAAAAGAAAGGGTGAGATATCAAACCATATAATTTAGATCATGATAAATAATATATAGTTAGAATTACGTAAAATTACTATTTTGTCATCTCACAACCAATCAACAACAAAACCAATCAATCATACAACAACGTCAATATGAACTAAAGTATGCGACTTGACAATGCAAATGTATGTGGTACCATCGGAGTAAAACTCCCAAATTAGAACATTTGCCAGTAATTTCGAGGCACAAGGCATAAGCCTTCAACATTTTGCCAATCCAGGCCAACATTTTGAGCATTCGCTCCAACATAAGAATTTTCCAATCCAGGCCAACTTAATAATGCAATGTATGCCATATGGCTATCATGTGTAGCATACAACAACAACAACCAAAATTAACTAAGTAAAATGACAATCACCCATCAACATTGGCCATCAAGCCTTCGACAACAACAATATTCAACAACACCGATTTTCTAACAACAACAACTTTCAACAACAACAATGTTCAACAATAACATTTTGGCATATTGAATGACGATTCAGCAAAACAAACATGCTACAATAAATCACGAGCATATACGAGCAATTTTTCCAACTTCGATTAATCGGTTAAACCGCTTACATTCACCAACATATTATTTCGGAATTCTTTCTATTCAATTCCTATGTCATTCCTTACTTATTACCAGTGTTTTTATACTCATAAAAGCCTACTTGAAGTTCCCTAACCAAATTACTTAAAATTGGACGGAACTCAAAATCATAAAATTAAGGCCAAATCAACTAAGCACGCGTCGCGAACCACTTTTCGCGCTGCGACCTTAGCAGGTTTTGGTTCGTGTCGCGTCAGCCCATTGGCACCGCGAACTGAGCGTAATAGGTTGGGTTTTAGACGCTTCCAGCCTCTCCTCAACACCCTCAATCCCAAATTTATGGCATTCAACACCCACACAACCCAAGATAAACCATTCTAAGGTATTAGCAACATGTATCATCAAGCAAAAACAACATTAGTCACAACATTCAACAAGTTCCTAGGTTTTCAAGTTTCAAATTAAGATTTTTATTAACAACAACAACAAACCTAGCAATATCACAAACCCCAATACCTATCATTCATCATGTTCCTAATTATAGTGCAAGAACCCCACCCTTACTTTGTGAATCAAAGATTGAATGGATTGGAGATGGTGGTTTTACCCTAGCTAGCTTCTCCTCTCTTCCTTTCTCTTCCATTTCTCTTCTTTCTCTCTAAACCCCCTCTTTTATCTACTACTCATAAAAATAACCTATTCTTTCTTCTTATTCTATTCCTTTTAAAAGTATTTGTTTTGATTGAGCAAGCAATTTAGAGTCTTTATTACCTACTCAGGAAGGTCCATTCTTGTTATTTTCCTTTTCCTTTAGGACATCGCTATCCATACCATTAGTTGGTAGGTAACTCTATCCGTTGGATGTGAAGCGACAGGCGTAGGGTCATCGTATGGTCATTGAAGGCAACATTGTAAGGATACCTTAGCATTTTCGTAGGGACGATCATCACTTATTCGTAGGAAACAACCGAGGGACGAGATCATATATTCATAGGCAACATTGAGGTTCATCGAGGGACTATGATCTTTGCGATGATTTTTGAATCGAGGGACTTTTTCTAATGGTACCCTTACGTTCAATGGACATGATCATTGTATTAAGAACAACAGAGAGGATACCGAGGGGTGCAAGTGTGAGAAGTGTGTTCAATTCAGATATTTTATCTTTGAATTAGGGTGATCTAAGTTTGATTTTATGTCTTTTCATGCAATCCTATTAGTCATACATCTAAGCAGTTTATATAGTTATAGAGTGCGGAAAGTAAATGCGGAAAATTAAAGGTTCTACGCTATTACATGGCTTTGGGGCAGTTACATAATAGGAGGTGCGGAAAAGTAAATGTGCGAGAAAAGTAAATCTACGTTATTACAAAAATATCCTTGCGACCTATACATCAATTTCTAGAATTTAAAATGTGAAATAAGTAAATAGATAATGAAAAAAAATGTTTCAAGTGTTAGGAAAATGTTAGAAACCTAATTACTATAAGAAAATATTTTTTGAGGTTTTTAGAAATCAATTTTAGTGAATAAAATTAAGAAAAAGTATTTAAATGTGTCTAAAAGAAAAATGTTTTGTGTCAAAAATTAAATAAATTATTTTATTGATCTAAATCTAAAATCGAAACATTTTTTAGGGTTTTTTAAGATAGTTAAAATAATTTTTTAAAAAGAATTAAAATAAGAAAAGAAAATATAGAAAAAGGTTAGAAAAATTGAAGGAAAAAGGTGTTAAAAAATAGGGATGGTCCTGGTGAGGGTTGAACTCGTGACCCTTAGGTCACTGGTTCAAAATTACACCACTACACCACTTGCGAATGGTGTTAGAATATCGCCTCTGAGTATATGTATGCGTTTCTGAAATTCTGGTGAGGAAAGACTTAGGATGTCGTGACGTCTGATCCGACATTATAAAAAACAAACAAGGTAGAACATACAATTAACAATGCAGAAAACAAAAGAACACACAAAATTGTTCAAACATTTCGGTTCTAACCAACCTACATTTGGGGTTATACCAAGCCAAGAATGAAGTCCACTATCAGCAGTATTAATACGGAGGGAAACCTTCCCTTTTTACACTACTCACTTAATCAGACTACCAAGTTTCCCTTCTACCTATGATACCTCACTTAGATATGAGAACCTCCGCTCACTTCTAATCACCTCATTGATGTCTAGAAATTACATCCGAGCAACTGCATTAACGGCTTTGCTCTTTACACAATCAGCTTGGAGATACCTCACTCCAAACACAACTAAAACATTTTGAAGATACCACACTTCAAACTCATTACAAAGCAATCACACATGTGACACAAACCAAACTTGGAATTCCTTCACAGCTTCTTCCAAGGACACAACTACATTCATTGCTTCACAACTTTTGAGTGATTAAAATAATCCTTTTGCCTACAGGATTTGAGATACAAATCAGTTACCATCCCATAATCCGGGTGGTTCAATTACATGTCTAATCCTAAAGATTACATCTTTCTAAAACCGACAAGCTTACTATAACTAGGTTACAACTGCTTATTTATAACCTATTACCAACATGTTTCTATATTAAATAGAACATCAACCTGCTTTCTACTTACAATTTATAAATCCTATTTACCCTATTTCTGCTAAATTAGTTTTACCAACCATAAAGCCAATCCTAAAAATAGAGAATCATCAATCTCCCCCTTTGGCTTATTTTGGCTAAAACTAATTTACATAACCTTTGTATTACATAAGCATAATAAAATATACAACAGCAAGTTAGAAGTCTTCAGTAGTCACTTTTTATGATATTTTAAACTTTACAAGTGACAGTCTTCAGTCTTCTTTTATGATATTGAAACATCATACTAGGACATCTTTCTGGAAGGTCCAACTCCAATGTCCTCTCTCTTTTAAGGATCCCACAGATCACACAAAGTTTCTCTCCCTTAAAAGTTTCTCTTCAAAGATAGCATAACATAACAACTTCTCCCCCTTTTAGCCATAATAATACAAAGGCTTGTTGAAGAATAACTCATTATAGCACAGGAAATATAACATCATAGGAACCATCTTCACTCAGAAGGAGAAATTTTGAGGCCATGATGCACATGAGAAAGAAGATACCAAATACTCCCCTCAAACGAGAACTATCGACAACAGTTGACATAACATCCTCTTTTAGAGCACAAGAGGAAACTCACTAAAAGAAACAAACAATTGGACTATCCATTTACAAACAAAGAGAACCAGACCTCTATGTTGGATAAATCAGAACACAAGACACAATTTTAGTTCATAACTCAAAAACAAGACACAAAACAAAAATACTTGCATAAAATGCAAGAACCAACAGACTCAAAATAGGACATCCTATTCAACATCTTTGCAAAAACTACTGCAAAGATTGACCTCAGACTTAACAACTTCTGAATACTACCCTTTTCCCTATGTTTGCCACAAGTTGAAAAACATAACCTTCACAGACTCTAAACATACCCATATCCGAACGAAGGACATGAGAGTAAAACAAACCAAGACACAACAAAAGTAAAGGGAAGAAAAAGAAACAAAAAGAAACTCTAAATACCCGAGCAACTAAAATGACGTACCTAGATTGTACCAATAGTCTTGGTCAAGAAACGCTACTTCAATAAGAACCGCATCAGGTGAATTTGTGCACTAGTTGAAGGCAATGAATGCCTTTAATATAACCTGTTTATTTTGGAACTAAAAATTTCCAAAACATGCACTAAGTCAGAACACGTGATACACACCATTAATACACATCTTAGATGAATTGTTTAAGAATTATCCTATGGTCTTTAAGAATAAAACATGTCTTGAGATATGTCTTGACTTCTTGTTCGACATTGTTCTTCTAGTTTAAAAATATTAGTATTTAAAAGACTTTCCATATGATTAGAAAAATAATTACACTGTCTTTGCTGATCTCAATACCACTTACTCGTCCTGAGATACACAAAATAAGGACATCTTTTATGTTGGTCCTCATAATACTTGAAGTATTCTTTATTTGGAATTTGCCACAGTTTCCAAATTAGGAATCCTTAGTTTGCTTGCTTCACAAGATTCAGATTGCCACACTCTGTAACTCATAATAGAAGAAACCTCCTTGTTATTTATGTGTATAACTAATTATAAGGCTTCAAGAGATAAGTCTTAACCTTATCATCTTTCTTCAACCTCTGGTGTCTTCAATAGTTGTGATATTACATCATCATGTAGAACACTATCTTCTATACATCACAGTCTTTATCTCTTTCTTGATTCAGATTTCCACACAGTTTATCACAAATATCCAGCTGCCATCAAGATATTTGACAGCATTTGTGTGCATCTCCTTAGTTGAATCAGGTATTTAAATAATCACCAGATAACATTGCCACACATCATTGACCTATGAAGATAATAATGAACTTTAGTATGGATATTTAGTCCACACTAGTCCATGGATTTTTCATATAGATACTTAGCTCCCGACAGAATATATGAGTTTTTCATTCAGGCTGCACATCTAATAAGTACTTAGTCTCCCGTCAAAGTACCTACCAGTTAGTCAGTTAGTATTAACTACTCACACTAAATCATCCTGACTGATTACATCTTCACACTTATATTTACTTCCTGGAAACAATACAACTTTCAATAACAAAAGACTTTAAAAAGATGTTTTGACATCTGATACAACATCATCCATTTTGGTTTTGGGGGTAACATCCATAATTCCTTATTCATAACACTCGGGTAGGAACACAAGAATCACTGCAAGTGTTAGCTTTACATCCAAACAATTTTACATATCACGGATAAATATGATCCACATCTCAATAAGCTTTTCTTCAGACTCTCATTCTGATCTTGAGATGATGGATGTCATAGTCTATACCTGCATAGGAGATTCCCTCAACTAGGTTTCAGGAATAGACTTAATCGTGGCATAACACAAAAGTATGCAGATTCTTTAAGATAATATGTCTTCCTTGATTCATCTTGACAATACCCTTCTTGGACAATATTTAGGGCATTTAATATCCATTGCTATAATTCACTGTGGTTGAGACATAGTATTCAGCTCCAAACAAAATTTGTTCTATGGTCATGAGCAAGTCTCCATATATCTGGTTCCTTTGATCAGAAGAATGTACCAGATATAAACTCATCTTGATTTCACATAAGGGGATTGAAGAATGTACCTTTGTGAGTCTTCTTACTTTCATTGAGCTTTATTTTACACTCTCATAGGCTTAGGTCAGAAATAAACTGACATCTGGAGTATAACAATCTAGTTGATCGTGTCCTAATCAAATGATAAGCAAATGTCTCCTCTTCTAGATCAAGAGCAGGTTCTAAACATATGTACTCACACTACATTTCTTTAGCACCCAGAACATATGTTCTTCAACTGGTAGCTGCATACCAGTAATAATGTCCTAACATCCTATAGAACATTTGTTCCATCTCCTTGGAATACATCATCCTTGATAATCTTCAAGGTCTTCAAACAACTTGCAGATGTATATGAGAATCATTGATTAATTGATACGCATCAACTCTATTAATACATGCCTTTATGAGTTGACTTAAGAGAGATCTCAAGTTTCTTTGACACTTTATATAACGTTGTGAAAATCTGCCAAATATTGAGTTGGTAAAAATAACCCTAGGGTCCTTGTTTCACTATAGGGGTTGCATTAGAGGTTATGCAGCGAAAAATAGCCATACATCAACAAAACTTACACAATGCTTATTCCACAATTTAATTGTAAGCATGACACATAAGGATTGAAGATAAATCAACCCTACAATAGGCTTGCCTCTCCACCAAGCAACAGACTAGACCCAACCAATATCTTGACCAATATGGAAACACATAAGCACATAAGCTACCTTATCAATAGCTTCACTCCCGCATGAAGGTTTTGACAATCTTTTTTTTGTGTTTATTATAGGCTGAACAATACAATTCAAAATCCTCACTCCCGCATGAAGTCTTTGAATATAACTTTCTTGTTCCAGCATCAATATCTTCTCTCTTCAAGAAGAACAAAATTTTTGGTTATGTTGGTCTAGCTTTCCACAAATAGGTCCATCCTCCACTTCAAGGGACCATACAATATAAAAACTCCTTGTTCAAACAGTCTTCTACCTTGTATACAACCAGAAAGTATCCCCCATGGATCTCATCCAAAAACAGACAGGATGCTTGCTCTGATACAAATTGAAATTCTGGTGAGGGTAGACTAAGGATGTCTTGACATCTAATCCGACATTATAAAAAATAGACAAGATAGAACATATAATTAACAATGCAGAAAACAAAAGAACACACAAAATTGTTCACCAGTTTGGTTCAAACCAACCTAAATCTGGGGGCATACCTTCATTGTTTACACTCCTCACTTAATCATACTACCCAGTTTTCCTTCTACCTCAGATACCTCACTTAGATATGAGAACCTCCGCTCACTTCCAATCACGTCAGTGATGTCTAGAAACTACATCCCAACAACTACATCAACGATTTGGCTCCTAACACAATCAGCTTGGAGATACCTCACTCCAAACACAACTAAAACAGTTTGGAGATACCACACTTCAATCAAAATATAAAGCAGTCACACATCTGACACAAACCAAACCTGGAATTGCTTCACAACTTCTTCCAAGGAGACAACTACACTCATTGCTTCACATCTTCTGAGTGAGTAAAATAATCCTCTTGCCTACAGGCTTCGAATTACAAATCAGTGACCATCCCACAATCCAGGTGGTTCACTTACATGGCTAACCCTAAAGATTAAATCTTTCTAAAACCGGCTAGCTTACTAAAACTAGGTTACAACTACTTATTTATAACCTATTACCCCACTGGATTTGGGCCTTCAAAATAACAACATAAATTGTAACAAACTTCTGCAGTAACAAACTTTCTACAGAGATAAACAAGCAGATAACTTCTGCTACAATCAAGGTCCTTGCTGATGTTTCTCTTTAGCTCTTGGACCTTCACATATGCCTTCAAAGTCACACCACATAAGATGCATAATATTCCCAGAATATTCAGCTCTAATTAAAATAGAGCTGTAACAAACTAAGCAGTTTCTGTAGCTTGATGTCCTGATGTGTGATGTCTCGACATCTCATATGACATGTTGTTCTAGATGTTGAAACATTTCAACACAACTTATTTCTCCATTAAATAAAACTTCAACCTGATTTCTCCTTAAAAGTTATAAATCCTATTTACCCTATTGCTACTAAATTAGTTTTACCAAATATAAATCCAATCCTAAAAATTATGAAAAAATTGTAAAAGGCAAGGATCGAACTCGTGCCTTGAGAGACAAAGAGGACTAGAGCGTGCATGGTTAATCACTGGGGTGGTGATACATCTATTAATTTGGATACAAGGATAAATATATATTGGTTTTTTATTTCTGAAAATAAAACAACAAAGCCACATGTGTCTTTGGGGCCTAAATTTAAATCGTCTAATATACACGACCACACATGCCCTCTCGGTCAATATAAAGTCAAGGACGCCAGAGCCATGCCTCGGTCGTCTTCTCCGACCACTAGAGAATCAAAACCTGCAAAATCAAACGAATAAAAACTAGAAGAGGACCCTATCCCCCTAAATTGAACCTCAGGAATTCAATGGTGGTGTTATTTTGGCCTGAATCGGCCTGTATATAGAGTTTCGAAGCTCCTCAGTTCGTATGCCCTAATAATGGTGAAACATGATTCTGGCCTCAAAGCTTGCAAATGATAGTTCTAAGCAATCACAAACATCAGTATGAACATGAATATATTAATCGAAGCAATTTAAATGGCATGAATCGAGAGTTTGAGTTTCGAATCCTTTACCAAACTGGTGCAACTTGGTTATCACATTCTAGGATGCTTTGGAATGAGGTAAGAGCTTGGATCGATTGTTGGAAACTTCAGGATGATGAATGGATGCTTGGTCTTGCTTGAGAACAACTGGAAGTTTGACTTTGATTTTGCCCTAGTTTCTTGAATTTTTTGAAGAATTTTCTTGGGTTTTTAGAGGCAGCCACTCATGTCTTTCTCATCTGGCCTTGTAAAATGTATAATGAGGAGAAAATTAGGTTAACAAATGCATTGAAATATATTGCATTGATTGTAAGAATATTTGATTGAAAATAAAATGCAAATATTCCAATTTTGATCAAATTCCATGTAAATCTTTCCTTGTGCGTTTTTTTCCAGCTTGCTATGACTTACTTGCACCGCAAGACATCTGAACAACAAGCCCACACGTCTGGCATCTTGTTTTGGCATTTTATTTTAATTAAAATTGAATTTAAATGAAATAATTCAAAATAATTAAATAAAAGATGGAAGGGCATATAATTGGACTTAAGAGTCATGGGCCACATTAGAAACACGTTTAGACCATGAAAACATAGGCCCATTTAGAGGAAATTCAAGATTGATCAATGTTTTCTTCATGCACGTCTTCAAAATTTCCAATTTTTCTCAAACCATAACTTGCTCAATTTTCATCATATTAGAGGGTTCTTGGGCTTTTTAAAAAGCTTAAGATGTCTTCTAAGTGCTCCTTTTTGTTTCATATTCATTGAAGCTTCCATGCTCATGTACACTTCTTTGGAAAAAGATGACTTTTTGTTGACTTTTAGAAGGACCTATAATGTCTTGACCCATATCTTTCAAATGAAGCATTTTTGGGCAGAGCTTGTGAGAAACAAAGTTGTAGAGAATTTAACTCCCTTTAAAATGAGCTTTGGTGGAAAAATTTATGATGAATTATGTAAAAGTTATGCTTGGTCAAAGTTCTGTTGACTTTCCCTTAAGAAACCCTAATTTAGAAACTTTTGAGTTTTGATCATTCTTTAAATTTTCTTGATGAATCATGATCAATCCTTGATAAAATGATGAATGTGACTTCAAAATATTTATGTTGACCAAAAATGATGAGGTTTGACTGTATGTTGACCACAATTGACTTCTTATTTAATACAATTGATTTTCAACCAACTGAGCCACTGACTGAGAAAAATTAGGTTATGAGGCTTGAAACTTGACATGGTTACATTTTGATGAATATGAGGAGTCATGATAATTACTTGAGCCAGTAGAACTCAACCTTGACTTGAGAGAAGCAAAACCTTATTTATGGGTTGATTTCTTAGGAGAAGGTTTGACTGATCAACCCATGAGGAATTCTTGAGTATGGAGATATATGTTGACTTCAAAAATTGGAGGGAAAATTTTGGGGTATAACAGGTGCCCCTGTTCAATTTTCTTGTACCTTAAGGGTTAGATTGGTATGCTTGCCTTTCGTGACCTGAAGGTAGAAGATGATTGAACACTCGAGTAACCCATGAAATTTGCACTTCCAAATGTATAGAATGAAACCATCGACTGACGATGTATTGGAATAGGCTTATAGATACCATTTGGAGAAGATGATATTGAGGAATGCGTTGTATTTTAGACTCCATGATAGCCTTCTTGGAAATGTGTCCCACTGTCGTTTGGGAATGAAAGTTATTAGCATGCATTGATTTTTGACACGATATGCAGCAATCTATAGATGGAGAGATAACAATGCAGAGCCGGAGATGGGCTTAAAGAAGCCATCCAGAGAGATAGATGATAGGAGAGTCAGAATAAACCTTCATCTAGGTTTTACTTGAGATAAGCACTTGTCAGGATGTAGATAGTCGCCCCGTCTTATTTCGAGATTTTATCTACAGTCTACTTTACTGGTAAACCCGTCTTGTTTCGGGAGTTGATGCCGACTTGGCTGAATAGATAGTTTTCCCGTTTTGTGTCAGATATTAATCTTTGACCATTTTCTTGGAAGAATAATTTTCGCTTACTTGAGGATTTAACCTGAAGAGTGAGGTTAGTTTTATGCATATTATGATGCATGTGAGTATGTAATGATGCTCTCGAAATAAACGAGAATTATGTATGAACATGTTATGATTTTTTTTATGAATGATGTGGTTATGAGTAGCCTATTACTGCTTAGAGACAGACATAACAAGTTGACTGAGGATTTGTTACTGCTCGGGGACCAATGTAACAAAGTTGACGTTCACTACGCGGGGACTAACGTGACAATGTAGATGATCACCGCGCGGGAAGTGACGTGATAAGTTGAAAATGTAGATGATCATTGCACGGGGACTGACGTGATTAATTGAGAATGATCATTGCGCGATGACTGACATGATGAGTTGAGATAAACATTGCGCGGGGACTGACATGATGAGTTGAGATAATCAATGCTTGGGGACTAACGTGATGAATTGAGAATGATCATTTCGTGAGGGCTAACATGACAATGAGATAATCACAGCTTGGGGACTAACGTGATGAGTTAAGATGATCACTGCACGGGGGCTGACGTGATGAGCTGAGATGATTACTGCGTGGGGACTGACGCAATGAGTTAAAATGATCACTACTCGGGGACTAACGTGACGAATTGAGAATGATCACTACGCAGGGACTGGCATGATTATTTGAAATGATCACCGCTTGGGGCCTAACGTGATGAACTGAGAATGATCACTGCGCGGAGACTGACGTGATGAAATGTAAGTTGATGACCTGCTACTTCTTGGGGACTAATGTAGCAATGGCATGTGTAGATATTGTAAATGAACCATCCTACTGCATATGAGATAGTGGTATAGTATTCCTGAAGATGCGATAACTTTGTGGGGTGGTATTGGTGACTTAGATTATTATCCCAAGTCCTAGAGCCTGTAGTAATTGCTATTTCTATTCGATTTTCATGTATTTGTGAGCATATATTTATTGTTAGACACATAACCATTCAGAGCAGTCATTGGACTCATGCAAACAAAATAGATAAAAGTAAAAAATTCGGATTTTAGAAGAGAAATTGTATTGATTTTTGACAAACGGGCCTATAGACAGGCAATTTGTGTACAGGTAGATAGATATCCTAGTTAGAGGAAATCGTCGAAAGCATTGAGAAAGTGATAAAAGCTATGTTAAAATAAAAGCCGAGTTTCAATTACATTCTGCTCATATATTTTTGACTATTTCATCTCCTTGCTGCCAAAAGAAGGTGATTGGACTGATCTGCGCCATTTGAGCTTAACAGTGATGTGTTATGTAACTAGGTGATCCGTCGACACATAGTCATACGTTTTAATCCCAAACTTTTTCAAAGACCGCCCTTCGGGTTTTAGATCTATCGGGATACCCTTTTTTCCCAAGCCGCCTTAGCAGGTTTTTGACTTGTAGGGTGTACATTTTTTACATATGTCCCTAACTTTTGCCCAAACCCTTTTGGTTCGCCGGGATGCCTTTATTTTTTCCTAGGCCAGTCGACCTAGCGGGTCTCGTTTATGCGTAGTATTTTTTAACTATGTCTGCATTCACATGGTGCAGGAAGTCATCTCAATCCATGGTTCTTAGTATCATGGCTCCGCCAGAAAATATTATCTTGACTACAAATGGTCCCTCATAGGTGGGAGTCCATTTACCCCTAGGATCACCTTGTGGTAGGATGATGCGCTTGACTACTAGATCGCCAACTTGTTACACTCGATGCTTGACTTTCTTATTGAAGGCTTTGACCATTTATTTTTGATATATTTGTCCATGGAAGATGGTTGCGAGTCGCTTCTCATCGATCAAGTTTATCTGGTCAAGTTGAGTCTAGACCTATTCATTTTCATCTAACTGTGCATCCTTCAATACTTTTAGCGAGGTATCTAGACCTCGATAGGTAGAACCACTTCCATACCATATACAAGAGAGAATGGGGTTACCCCTGTAGATGTTCGTACTTAAGAGCGATAATCGTGGAGAGCAAATCGAAACATCTCATGCCAATCCTTGTACGTTATTGTCTTCTTCTATATGATCTTCTTAAGATTCTTGTTGGCGGCTTCCACTGCGCCATTCATCTTTGGCCGATACAGAGAAGAGTTGTGATAATTTATCTTGAACTACATGCAGAGATTGGTGATATTTTGTTGTTGAGATTGGTACCACTGTCTGTGATAATCCTTTCAGGGATGTCGTAACGGAAGATGAGATTATGTTTGATGAATCGAGCCACGACATTCTTGGTAACAGATGCGAACGACACTGCTTCTACCCATTTTGTAAAGTAGTCGATAGAAAAAAGGATGAAATGGTGTCCATTAGAAGCGGTTGACTTGATTTCTCCAATCATAACAATGCCCCACATTGCAAAAGGACAAGGAGTAGTTAGAACATTCAACGAAACCGGAGTCACATGCACTTTATCTGCTTATATCTAACATTTGTGGCATGATCGGGAATACCAGTAGTAATCGACTTCCATTGTGGATCAGTAGTAACCTTCTCTCAAAAATTTCTTAGCCATTGTACGTCCACTAGAATATGTACCAAAGGCGCCTTCATGTAGTTCTTCCATAATTCGTTTAGCTGTCTTCTAATCTACACACCGTAGTAAGGCAAAGTCATGGTTGCGTTTGTATAAGATGATGTTACTTAGAAAGAACTTGGAAGTGAATCTCCTCATCAATTTCTTATCGTTGACAGATTCCCCCTCAAGGTATTCTTGAGCCTCGAGATACCTCTTCACTTTGTGGAACTAAGGTTTCTCTTCTACTCCTTCAGTTTCGAGTTCACAATAGTACGCTAGTTCGTCTAATTTTTCAATAGTAATCTGAGGAGCTTCATTGTCCCATCTGACTTTGAACATGGATGATATGGTAGCTAATGTGTCTGCCAACTTATTCTCTTCTCGTGGAATGTGATCGAGTGATTTCTTAGTAGGGATCAAATTCAACACATGTCCTCGATATGGAATAAGGTTTGGATGTTTCGTGTCCCATTCGCCCTTAATCTTACTAACCACCAAAGCTGAGTCTCCATATACTTGTAATAATTTGATCCTCAAGTCAATAGCAACTTTGATACCCATGATGCACGCTTTGTATTCATCCATATTGTTGGTGCAGTCGAAGCATAATCAGGAAGTGAAGGGTGTATGGCCGCCTTTGGGAGATATGATCATAGCGCCAATATCATTGCCAAGTGCGTTAGAAGCTCCATCAAAGACCATGGTCCATCGGGATCCTGGCTGAGGTCCTTCATCTGGTCCAGGTTCCTCGTAATCGGTGACTAGCATAATATCCTCGTCTGGAAATTCAAAATGCATAGACTGATAGTCATCTACGGCTTGATGAGCCAAGTGATCAGCTACTACACCTCCTTTGATCACTTTCTGAGTAGTGTATTGAATATCGTATTCAGTCAAGATCATTTTCCATCTTTTTGTTCTTCCAAAAAGAGAAGATTTCTCGAATATGTATTTTATCGGATCGATTTAAGAGACCAATAAGGTAGTGCAAGTCAACATATACTATCTTAGTCGGCGAGCAACCCAATCCAAAGTGCAACAAGTTTTCTTGAGTAGTGAGTATCTTATTTCACAATCGGTAAACATTTTGCTAAGGTAGTATATTGCATGCTCTTTTCGAGCAGACTCGTCATGTTGCCCCAACACGCACCCCATTGAGTTCTCTAACACTGTTAGGTACATGATTAGAGGTCTTCCTTCAACCGGTGGCATCAGTATAGGAGGTTCTTGTAGGTACTCCTTGATTTTGTCAAAAGATATCTGGAAATCGTCGTTCCATTCCACTACTTGATCTTTCTTCAGTAATTTGTAGATTGGCTCACAAATAGTAGTTAAATGTGCAATAAATCTTGAAATGTAATTCATTCGTCCTAAGAAACCTCGTTCTTCCTTTTCTGTGCGGGGTCAACTTCGATACCTTTACCACTGACGATGAATCCCAGGAGTTTGCTGGATCTGAATCTAAAGGTACATTTGTTTGGATTTAGTCTCAACCTGTATTTCTTCAGTCTATCAAACAACTTATGCAAATGTTCAAGATGTTCTTCTTCTGTTTGTGATCAAGCTCTTATGTCTTCGATGTAGACCTTTATCTCGTGATGGATCATATCATGGAATAAAGCTACCATAGCACGCTGATATGTTGCGCCAACATTCTTCAACCCAAACGGCATGACCTTGTAACAGAAGGTGCCCCACTGTGTAACAAAAGTAGTATTTTCCACGTCTTTGGGAGCCATCTTGATCTGATTGTAACCGGAGAAACCATCCATAAAATAAAAAACCTTATGATGAGAGGTGTTGTCAACTAGGTTATTGATATGAGGAAGCGGAAAATCATCTTTCGGGCTTGCCTTATTCAGATCTCGATAGTCCACATGCATACGTACCTTGCCATCCTTCTTAGGTAATGGTACCACATTCGCAACCCACTATAGATATGAAGTAATGGCTAAGAAACTTGCATTGAACTGCTTCATTACTTCGGATTTAAATTTCTCAGACATCTCAAGGTGTATACAATAAACCTTCTACTTTACAGGGATAAAACTTTCTTTCGTTGGTAGTCGGTGAACCACAATGTCGATATCCAAACCTGGCATGTCTTTGTAAGACCAAGCAAGAATCTCAATGTAATCTCGCAGCATCTTGATCAATCTTTCCTTAACATTATTCTCAAGATCGGCTCCTGTCTTGATTTCTTTTTTGTTTTCATCGGTACCTAGATTCACCGCCTCGACCAGCTCTTCATGTGGTTCTATAGCCCTTTCCTCTTGTTATAGTAGTCTGGCAAGTTCTTCAGGCACTTCACAATCTTCCTCGCCTTTGTCTTCGGCTTGGTAGATCAGATTCTCAAAGTCATATTTAGCAATAGGAGAGTCGTTACCGATGGGATCCGGAGTGAATATGGATTTGCAGTTTATTGCGTGGGTGTGTGTAAGAACACATAGCTTTTTTTGAAAAGGTGATAAGTAAAAAGAATGACAGAGAGAAAAATATTTTAATGCAAAAGTCCAATGATTTATTGAATAAAATTATGCGAATGAAAAATAGTAATCCTCACAAATGAGACATTGTGCCCTAGGCAAGGAACTAGGCTTAAAGTCTTTTTATTCAAAGCTATAAAGCATAAAACAGAAAAACAATTACTCCTGACTAAAGGAGATTGGCATAAAATCCTTAGTCGTCCAATTGTTGAGCCCGTTGTCGGTAGTAGCGAAGATCCAATTGTTGATGTCGAAGTCACCATCATCGTCTTCTATAGCATGAACTCCATTCTTGTTGATGTGGAACAGAGGCCCACTAACACGTTCACGGCGTACCATGTCCTGACCTTTGGAAGTGAAGCCTAAACTAGTCTTGTCAGATTTGAATGGAAAATCGGGCAACTTCCCCAAATAGTACAACCTCCTTCTTCTACTACAGCTCTGGTGTCCTTCAGCGAGGCCATCTTTGGTAGACATCTAGTAACCTTAGAAGTGAGAGGAGAGTCGACAAGCGTGACTCGTGGAACTACTTTGAAAGAAAGCTTGACAGGGTTTCTCGATAAATTCTCCTTCCATTTCAATGTATCAGAATGACTGTAGATGACTCACCATATATTCTTCCTCTTCGTATACCGTAACGATCTTCCCCTTCACTGGGTACTTCAACTTCTGGTGCAAGGTAGAGGTAACAGCGTCTGCCCCATGTATCCAAGGGCGTCCAAGAAGGCAAGAATAAGTTGGACGAATATTCATCATAAGGAAAGTAGAGTCGAATGTCAGGGAACCTACATTGATCGACAGGTTGAGTTCTCAAAGTACTGTTCTCTTCGAACCATCAAAAGCTCTTATGATTGTGTCACTGGGTTTCATGATCACTTATTTAACATCATGTCTGTTGAGGGCACTCTTTGGCAGGACATTCAGAGCAGAGCCAGTATCCACCAACACATGAGACAACGTAGTGCCCTTACACTCTATAGAGATATGCAAGGCTTTGTTGTGTTTTCTTCCGACAGGAGTCAAATCAGTATCTGAAAATCCCAAGCCATTGTCTAGGGTTAGGCTACCAATACAACTTTCAAATTGGTCAACAGAAGTGACTTGCGGTATGTGAGAATTCTTCAGAAACTTCACCAAGGATTTAGCATGAGCCTCGGAGCACAACAATAGTGCTAGCATGGAAATCTTGGATGGGGTTTGTACCAACTGCTCCATAATATTGTATTCTCTTTTCTTAATAATCTTCAGGATTTCCTCCATCTCTTACTTGGAGGTATCTTCAGTAACTTCTTCTGTTAAAGCAGGTTGAGTCACTTTCTCTTTTACCCGGGCCTCGGGAGTTGGTTCAACAGCAGGAATGCGGACTTGTGTAGTAGTGTCTTTTGGAGGAGAGATATCTCGAGAAAACACTCTTCCGGTTCTGGTTACCTTGCTTGATCCAAGGATATTGTCGACATCAGGATTAGCAGCCTCAACTGTGTTGTCTTCAACGGCCAATGGCTCTTGTTTGACGCCATGGTAGTAAACTTCGGTTCCATAATTCCAAGGTATAGCTTTTCCAGAGGAATATGGAACTGGTCTGGGTGTTGTAATAATTAGAGGTTTCAATCTAGGTACTGGATCGGTAGAGGTGATCCCTATTGTGTTTATATCGGCATATTCATCGGGATAATCATCATCTCCCCATCTGGTTGCTTTGACGTCATCAATTGCAATCTTTTTTCTTTCAGGGGCGGTATATTTTACCATAAAATCAAATTTACCACATGGCTTCCCCAAGGTATCCCATACTTCTGGTATGGCTTCTTCCACGCTTATGTCTTAGATTTTCAAGTTTTTGGAAACATCTTCGCACAAACCCTCGATAGAAGGAGTTTTCATGAATAACAATTCTCGATTGTCCATCAGGCGTTGAACACCTCTCTTCAACCAAGCACATCCATTGGGTTCGGATGCGCAATAACAAAAGTTGTTAAAATATCTTGGAAATAAGTCGGCTTGTAGAAGATTCTGCTTAACAGTCATCAAGGAAGTGGTTAACTCATTCACAGCAAAGACATAAGAGTCGTTATCAATAGCGTTGGCACTCTTGCCATGATCCGGCATCGGTGCGTTGATCACGTTTGGGGTTTCGATAGGAGGGTCGAATTCAATTTCCTGAGCTTCAATCATGTCTTGGATCCTATTCTTTAGGGCCTAATAGTTGTTGGTGTCGTTTCCATGGCTATTGGAGTTGTATGCATACCTTGCATTAGGGTTGTACTTCGAAGATGTGTTAAAATGTTGAGGCAGATCTCTCAAAGTAATAAGCTCTACTTTCAACATGTGTGGCAATTCTTGACACAATGGCATGTTGATCTTCGTAAATTGTCTCCTTAGCGCATTATGCCTACATGTGTTGTCTTGTTGAGGTTGCACCGATATGGGATTGGAGATCATGACTGCCCCCAAAGATTGATGGTGATCACCCTTGTCACGGTTCTTTTAACCATATACAACATTGGCTTCTTTCTTCCCACCAAAAGACCTCTTCGCAGGATTTGAAGATGTCTCGACTTGAATCTTTCCCCTCTTGATTCCAACTTCAATTTGTTCTTCTGTCAATATCAGTTCGGTGAATCCGGCCGAAGAATTTCCAATCAGAAAATTAAAGAATGGGTCTGTCAGCGTTCCCATAAACATGTCAACCAACTCCCTATTAGACAAGAGTGGCTGGACTATGGCTACTAGATCTCTCTGTTTCTGAGCATACTCTTTGAACTTCTCATCACGGCCCATAAACATATTATGTAGTTACGCGCGGGTTGGTGCCAACTCAGCGTTATACTGATACTACTTGTAGAAAGCATCTGCTAAATCATTCCTAGTGTGAATGTGGGTATTTTCTAGCTGATAATACCACTCTAATTATGCTTCGGACAAACTCTCTGGAAAGAAATGCATCTACAATTTCTTGTCAATAGTGTATGGTTGAATCTTATGAACATAGGACTTCAAATGAAGTTTCGGACAGGAAATGTCGTCATACTTAGCAAAAGTAGGAACTTTGAATTTGCGGGGAATGACCACTCCAGGAACCAGGCTTAAATCATCAAAGTTCAATCCTAACATTTTTCATATTTTCCAAAGCATTTAGACGGTCATCAGGTTGCTTGTACTTCTCATTGTCAAGAGGATACGATTCGCTCACATATTCGTCTTCCTCTTCTTCTTGAGACCCATGATGGCTTCCTTCATATTTTGCCACTCTTCTCTAAGAAATCAAGCAGTATGACTACCTTTTCCAGACCTCTGAACCTTTCCCTATGTTGAAAATACCAACAATCTTCTTCTTTTTCTTCTTGATGATGAGCTCTTTCATATCTTTCTATCCTTGGGCCAAGTTGGTGAACATCCCTTGGAACTGAGCATTCAGAGCCAGGATATCTTTGACACTTTATTTGAGAGCCATTTCTACTGAAATAAATAGTGAGAGGATAAGAAAAATCGGTATTCAGAGTACCTGTTATGAAATTATATGCTATGATATGCAATGTTTATGCCATGCAATGTTTTCAAGGACGTTAGGAATTTAAATTTCATAAACAAACAAGAACAAACTTTTATTAGTTTGATTAGTAAATACAAATAAAAGTTCAAAAGTAAGACTCCTGGTTCCTTAAGCCTCCCATGGACGTGTCCTCTTTATGTTGACATAGGTGTTAATGCTTTGTGCCTCGTGAAGTAGCTTAGTCAGCTCCAATACTCTTTTCTTGCTTTCATAGCATTGAGTTTCGAATGTATCCCTTACTTCTTTAAGTTGAATCAAGGATCTCTTTAATTCTTCGAAACCGGTGGGCATGTTTGGATGGTGGATGGTCGAAGACTCGACGCCTTCAACAACAGGTTCCATAACCACCGGTAGGATATCAGCATATGGCATCATGAGGTTTTGAGCACGAGCCCGCACCCATTTAAGGTAAGGTACCCAAGGAATATAATTTTTATGACCTAAAGTCCTGGTATCAGTTTTCTTCACCATGCCCCATGCGCGTACAAATCTTCGACAGAAATCTCTGAGATCATTGTCGTAGTCAAATACAATACTTTGGATAAGCATGTCATGAGGTCCATCTCTTCGAGCATAACCAAATAGTGGTATGGCTAAAGAAGGGTTGTAAGTGATACCTCCCTTTATACCAAGGAGTGGTACATTAGGTAATTCTCCACAACCCTCGACGAAAGTGATGTCTTCTTGGAAATAGAGACACCAACAAATATCTGAATGAGAGAGTGACATCAACCTTTGAGACCACTTCAGACCTTGTTAATTCATCATTACTAAACGAGTAAGGTGCGAAATACCTGGATAATAATGGTATGCAACACATGAGAGTCCATTGTCTTTTCATAGTACGAGTGTGAAGAGAATTCAGAATATCTCCGAGCAAAGTAGGCCCAAGATTATGAGTGAGGAAAATCTTGATGGCGTTCACATCTAAGAATTGATCTGGATTAGAAAATAATAACAAACCATAGATTAGTAAATCCAAAATGTCTTCGAAAGCGTGGAAACTTATAGCCTTTAAGAATTCTCGAGCTTTCTTTATCATAAACTTAGATAGAAAACCCTTAACTCCACTTCTTGTTTCCCAATTAGCTTTAATGTCTGACCACTTTAGATTTAAAGCTCATCGATGTCTTCAAACCTCAGAACTTTTTTTGAACTAAATGTTATCTGATAAAGGATAGGTATCCCGAGTAGCTTAGAGAACTCTTCCATTGTCTGATAATCTGGGAAGGTAAATCAGTGATGTTTAGGATCACAGAACTGGAATACGACGCTTATCATATCTTCTTCAAAACCGGATATAACCAAGTCGATTAGATAACCATTCCTCTTGATGAATTGAGATTGGTCGGGAACTTTTGAGACTAACTCCTTGATTTGAGAAGGTATACCCACAAAGTTGATTCAGATAGTCTTCCTGGAAGCCATAACCTTACAACAAAGAGCAAAGATAAATTCCTAGGTCCTTGAAATGGTTAGAAATGTTATGATGATATGATTCTATGATGTCATGATGTCATGTTTAAATAGCAAGCGCAAGCAATTCACACAACTGCCCTAGGTTTAAGGCTTGCATGAGGTATAGGTGTCTACCCTACCGAAGTTTAAGTTGGTTTAACCTATCCTACAATAGTAGTTGGGTTCTAGGAATCTCATATCAGAGATTTTTCTCGCAGACTTTATTTCAGTATGGATACCAAATGGTCGACCGAATCATCCCGAAGTCAAATCTCAACGAGCGTAGCATCGAGTATCAACCAACCTCAGTTTGCACCGAAGCCGGCTATCTCACTACCTTCTAATAACCAAGATGGGTCAATTAGGGTTCTAAAAGTTTAGTTAGTGCTTGATGACACCACGCAGACGCAAAAAATTTCCTCAACTGAACATGAGGAACATCAGGACATCCAAAGTGTCGCACTAACCGTAGCCATTATTTTAACCGTTTCGGTCTACGCCGGACAATTGCAGTGATCTATTTCTACTTACCTAAGGAAACCTAGATTCGGGTGTAGGATTCCCCACAAGTATAATACCCAAGAAACCCTTAAAAGTAAAGCATACAAAGAAAATATAAAGCGATTAAAAGTGATCTAAAACCCTAAGGTAACCTCTCTTTGGGTAGTGTCCCCAGCAGAGTCACCATTCTGTAACACGGTGGGATAACTGACTTGTTTGTTTTGCGTTTTATCACAAATGTTGCAGATAGTAAGAATCGCCACTGACTTTTATTTTATCCAATAAAGGAAAGGTGAAAAGAATAGGAAAGACCTTTGATAGATTCTGAGTACGGGAGGTAATTATGAAAAGGGAAGGTATTAGTACCTTTCCATCCGTAGTTATCTACAGGATCTTAATTGCTTTAGCTCACTTTTTGAAAACTCACTTTGTGTGTGCGTGTTTTGAAAATTATTTTGAAAAGTATTTTTCTTTGACTTGATAATGATCCCTGTATCAGTTCTCGAGAATGTATACGAAGTGCTTGAAAATATTTGCTTTGAAAATGTAACTTTATAATGATTTTCGTGCAAATGTATACAAAGTGTTTGTCTAGAAGTATTTTTGAAAAGAGTGTGAGGTGTAAAAAGTATTTGTTTTTATTGAGCAATCAATTCACAGTCTTTATTACCTACTCAGGAAGGTCCGTTCTTGTTATTTTCCTTCTCTTTTAGGACAACGCTATGCATACCATTAGTTGGTAAGTAACTATATCTGTTGGATGTGAAAGGACATGCGTAGGTTCATCGTATTGTCATTGAAGGCAACATTGTAAGGATACCTTAGCATTTTCGTAGGGACGACCATCACATATTCGTAGGCAACAACCGAGGGACGAGATCATATATTCATAGGCAACATCGAGGGTCATCGAGAGACTATAATCTTTGTGATGATTTTTGGATCGAGGGACTTTTGCTAATGGTAAACCTACGTTTGAGGGATATGACCATTGTATCCGTAAAGCAACAAGAGAGGATACCCTATGGAGTGCAAGTGTGAAAAGTGTGTTTAATTCAGATATTTTATCTTTGAATTAGGGTGATCTAAGTTTGATTTTATGTCTTGTCATGAAATCCTATTAGTCATACATCTAAGAAGTTTATATAGTCATAGAGTGCGAAAAGTAAATGCGGAAAAGTAAAGGTCCTACGCTATTACCTAACTTCGGGGCAGTTACATAATAGGAGGTGCAGAAAAGTAAATGTGCGAGAAAAGTAAATCTACGCTATTACTAAAATAACCTTGCAACCTATACATCAATTTCTTGAATTTAAAATGTGAAATAAGTAAATAGATAGTAAACAAAAATGTTTCAAGTGTTAGGAATATGTTCGAAACCTAATTACTATAAGAAAATATTTTTTGAGTTTTTTAGAAATCAATTTTAGTATTAAATTAAGAAAAAAATTGTAAATGTGAATAAAAGAAAATTGTTTTTTGTGTCAAAAATTAAATAAATGTTTTATTGACCTAATTCTAAAACCAAAACATTTTTTAGGGTTTTTTAAGATAGTTAAAATAATTTTTGAAAAAGAATTAAAATAAGAAAAGAAAATATAGAAAAAGGTTAGAAACATTGAAGGAAAAAAGGTGTTAAAAAATAGGGATGGTCCTGTTGAGGGTTGAACTAGTGACCCTTAGGTCACTAGTTCATGATTGCACCACTACACCAGTCGCCAATGGTGTTAGAATCTCGCCTCAAAGTATATGTATGAGTTTCCCTGCAAATTTATGAAATATTACAAAAGGCAGGGATCGAACCCGTGCCTTGATAGACAAAGAGGACTAGCGCGCATGGTTAACCACTGGGTGGTGATACATCCATTAATTTGGATACAAGGATAAATATATATTGGTTTTTGGTTTCTAAAAATCAAACAACAAAGCCAAATGCGCTGGGCCCCGGGAATTTAAATCGTCCAATCGCACGCAACCACACATGCCCTCGTCAGTCAATATAAACTCAGGGACGCCGTATGTAACACCCCAATATTACCCAAAGTTTAAAATGCAAAAATCAGAGTAATTTAAAATTTCATAAATTTAATACTGAGGTATCACACCTTCAAAAACAACTCACTTTAAACAGTTTGTTTTAAAGCATAAATCTCAGATACATAGCATCGCCGGAAGACATAAATTGATTCATAAAAATAGAACATCTCGTTTATTAAACTTCCTCATCAAAATCATGTTCTTATAAATTATGGTTCTTATTTACAAAAACAACAAAGAACAACAACAAGGACAGCATAAATATTCCCCAGGTGCTACGTGTCGAGCGACACCGACACGACTAATGACTACAAACTCCGTCTTCAAAACCTGCACGTTACCAATATAAAGGTAACGACGAAACAAGTAAAGGGTGAGATACTCCAAAACATATAATTAAAGGCATGATAAAGTATATATATATATATATATATATAGTTTCGGAATTGTGAAGGGTATAGATTAATAAGTGTAATTCCAGCACATAATCAAAACTCACTTACATTACTCGTCATCCTAATGTGTATAATCTACACTTTATCACCATAACCTCATTGGCATAAAACGTCGCAACAACACATAAACGTTCATCACCACGAAATTATCACAACAATCATCAACAACGACATCAAACAACAATATCAAACAATGTTAATCACATAAGCAACATAAATAATATCATCTCCAATTGGCTAAAGCCCATCATCGTTTTTGGCATAAAAGCCCATCGTCACAAACATCATCACATCATATTTACATTTAAGCATTTCATCAAGTTAATTCATCGCAAAACTCATCATTTATATTCATCGCATAGTTATCATGAAATTATCAAATCATATTCAATTCATGTTCATCATAAGGATCATCACCAAACAAAACAACATATATCATCGCAATTCAATATCATCCATCAATCAACAAAAACCCAACGCCAAACAACTAAAACATAAACATAACCGACTCCATGAGACACGACTATGTTATGCATGTGGTACCCATCGGTTTGTCCATAATTAGGGACACTAGGCATAAAGCCCATCATCGCTCGGCATAAAATCCATCATCGCTTGGCATAAAAGCCATCATCGCTTGGCATGAAAGCCCTCTTCGCTTATGCAATGTATGTGACTCGACAATAAAACAACACAACACAAACACACCATCATCGCTCGTCAAAATTGGCATAAAGCCCACATCGCTATAATTTATCCACATCAAGATAAATATATCATCGCATCATATTTGCATTTAAGCATTCATCAAGTTAATTCATCGCAAAACTCATCATTTATATTCATCGCATATCATCAAGTATTCATTAATAAATACACCGTCGCAAACATTATGTTTATTCACACCGCATCATTATCAAATTAATTCGCCAAATTCCAAAGACGGAAAAATAGTCAAAACGTCAATAATCGTCGCGAAAGTAATTCCTAATAACCGGCATTAATCATAATCGTCAACATCGAAATCGGATTGTCCTTACGTGCCTTAAATCCACTAAAACACAATCCGGTTCAATTTACCGTAAATTGGCCTATTTCGGGTCGCTTCGTAAAAACTCGTAATTTCTAAAAACTAACCTCACCACTACGTTCTACACGTCAAACTTAGCTAGCACGTCAATTTTCGTTGAATTCGGAGCAACTTGCTCCGTCGTCGCATTTACCAAAATCGGAAAATCGGGATATAGTCGAGTCCTAAATTTAATCGGCTAACTTATGCTCTAGTTATATTTTATTAATACCAACTAGTATTATATGGATTTAATGAAATAGAAACTAACAGAACCAAATTGGAAAATTATGCAGAAAGAAGTTATGCAGGAAAACAGAAAACGCAGACAGCAATTTTTCATTTCCACCCCACTTGCTAAAAGGGACGAACGTCCCTAGCCTTATGAAACAATGGAGGCGAGGGCCTCAAAGAAGGGGGTGGTCGCCCCACACATGGAGGTGGGCGCCTCCCCCACGTATGTTCTTCCATTCATTTTCTTTCTTTCCCTGCGTTTTATCTGTTCACAGTTTCTTACAGTTTCATATTTTTTGGTTTTGCATATTTGTTGTTTATATTTTTCTTTCCTATTTCCATCTCAATTTCCATTACCTAATATAACATACTACTAACAACAACACCCATATTCTCTACACCAAATGCAACTCTTCAAACATTTCAACAATCACTCAACAAAACCCTATAAACCAACCATCAATTTTACCCCCAAATCTAAAATATAATCATCAAAACCCTAACTATATGGATGGAGAAATCAAACCCCTTACCTCTAGCTTGGATGATCCATGAAGGTTCTACAAAGCTCAACCCCAAGCTTCCTCTATTGCTCTTCTTCTTCCTCTTCTTCTTCTTTTTTCCAAAACCCTCTCTTTTCTCTCCCAAGTTTCTATTCTTGGTGTGTTTGGAAAAAATGAGAAGAAAAACAAAGGAAATGGTTTTTATAATGGTATTTCCTTACTAATTTCCTCTCTATGTTTGTTTGGTGTAGGAAAATGGAAGGAAAAGGGAAAGAAAGTAGTTTATAATGTGTTTCTTACTAGCAACAAGGGTGAAAACCCAAACCTCACTAATTGCTCCCCACACCCTTAACTTAATTATATCATTAATTCAAATAATTAAATAATTTCGGGGAATTAAATATCGGATCCGAATAATATTTTACGGACGACGGACGTCGCCAAATATATTAATAGATATATTGATTAATATAAATATCGATCGGAAATTCGAAAATATTAATATAATATAGTATTAATTAAAAACGGGCGTTACACCGTCGCCATGCTTTGGTGGAAAAATTTCTGATGAATTATGTGAATGTTATGCTTGGTCAAAAGTTCTGTTGACTTTACCTTAAGAAACCCAAATTTAGAAAATTTTGACTTTTGATCGTTCTTTGAATTTTCTTAATGAATCATTATCAACCCTTGATAAAATGATGAATGTGACTTCAAAATCTTGATGTTGGCCAAAAAGGATGAGGTTTGACCCACCCATAGCCCCTGCTGCTGCTGATGACCAGATTCCACAACCCGACTATGTTGCTGCCATTGATGCACTCACGACGGAGCTCGCTGCTATTCGTTCAGATGTTACTTCGCTCTACACTAACTTTTATGGTTTCATGGATCTTGTTACGGCGAATCTAGATCACCTTTTTCAGTAGTTGAATTCTAGAGGTGGATGACTTTTGATTTATTTTAGAACATTGAGGGCACTGTTCATTCTAAGTGTAGGGGAGGAGTGTATATTTAGATTTGTATTTCACAGTTTAGTTTTTCATTAGCATCACTCTAGATTTATTTCGGCTATTCATTTTTCGGATTATTTGTTTCATTTATTTTATTTATTTCATCATTTTATTTTTCTATCTATTTGTGTTATATCTGTCATTGTGCTCTGTTACTATTATCATATGATTTTATTGTGTTATTATTAAGTTTCATCTAAAAAATAAAATGCATGAATATTAACCTAGTAGTCCTAGTATGCAACTATCACTAAATAACAAACCTAATAAGTCCTTCATTGTCTCCCATGCTCAATTTATTTTAAGACATTGAAGTGACACAACCTGCCATGCCATTGTCAACAAGAAGGAATCTCATGCATGTTGTCTTGTCTCGTCCGTTGTAGGCATGCGAGATTCTTGGGTCTACACCTTGTAACGACTATTACAAGGGTGGCAGGCTAGGCTTGCAAAAGAGAGCCGTGTATAACGACCGTTACACACCCCTTTGACATGCAAACTTCATAAACCGACCAGCACCATTCATTCTCATTCATTTCAATTCATATCAATTCAAACCATTTCAAAATATTCCCATCCGTTTTAATTTTATTCCACACAAATAAACACCACTATAAATACCATTCAATACCTCCATCCATCTTCTCTTCACCATTAAAACCTTCTTTCTATTTAAACCTTTGAAGAGAACTCCACCATTTCACCAACTTTCTTCAACAACCCTTCTACCGTTTAAACAATCTTATTTCTAAAACCTTTCACAAAAATGGTCAGAAGAGCTCAAGAAGACAAAGAGGAACCAGACCTCACAGATATGGTGTTTAGAGATTGAGAAGCCGGAGTTCGACACAAGCAACTCTAACGGAGATTTCACCAAAGAGGTATACTTCTAACAAGGTATATTGATAAAGAATTTCTACGTGATTTGGGGTTGCATGATAGTTTTTAACTCATGCTTCTTGCATCTAGTTTACACCACATTGCCACTATGAATCTGCCAACTTATGAACTGCTCACATTGGATTTCTTGAGTTCTTTTGCATACCAAACACCACCTACTCTAGAAGTCGGCCAGTACCTGATCGACGCGACAACATTCAGATTATTCAACACAGAGTATGTCATGAACCAGGAGACTCTGAGTCAAGTACTTCATTTCCACCATGGAGAGGTGTGGAATACTGAATTCCGCATGATGAAGATTGGACGGCTAGGTCATTTGAAATATAAGAGCATTTAACTGGCACTCGAGTTGCTAATAGGGCAGAACTTCTTTCCACTCACATCCACAATTTGTGTATCCGTTATTTCCAACGTGTCCTGGCCAATATAGTGTTCGGGCGAGCAAACAACAACAAGGTAAACGCTAGGGAGATGTACTTTCTACATTGTATTTTTGATCCCAATTTCAGTATAAATGCTGCTACGTTCCTTCTCAACCACATCCAGTTGCTATTATCAAGAAATGCAAACACATCACCTTTCTGTATAGGGGGCATAGTCACAGCTATTGCCCAGTATCTGGATTTGCAAGATAGGTTGGATGAACTACCTTTTTGGAAAGTCGAGTTTCTAGATATCGATTACTGCCAGTTTGGTCACATTGTCAAAGCAAGAAGGGATAGGAGATACAACCTTATTGTGAAAAATAGAGTCGTTCCAGGCTTTCTTCTGCCAAATCCAGATGTCACAAGAATTGATGTTGCTGCAAATTGAATTTACGATCTTCAAGGCAGAATAATCAAGCAGGTGCGGATAACTCTATATCGGTAGTAAATCATTAGCCACCATAACCAGATGCCCCACCACAAGCACAACCATGAAATGATCCTCAGCCAGCCGTACTTGATGCTATATATGCATCGCTTTTACTTCAAGATCAGCGTCAGCGGGAACTGATGAAGATGATGCAAGAGATGCAGCATGATCAATGCAATGTAGCCTACTGGAACCATCGCGATATTTCTGACTTGATTGACGAAATGCGTTACTTATCATTCCGTGTTGAAGGCCTGCATGCATATGTTTACAACACTGGTGAGGAACATCCTATACGCACATGAGGTGGAGTGAGGACACGTGGTGGAGGAAGAGAACGAGGCGAAGCATCAAGCAGTAGAAATGTCAGAGACAACAATGAGGAGTGATCTATTTTCCTTGTATTTTGTTTTCTCTGTTAGTTTTCTTTCCTCACTTTAGTTACCACATTGAGGACAATGCTCAGTTTAAGTGTAGGGAAGGAAATCTTTGTCTTCATTTTCTAGTAAGTTAGTTTTGAATTTAAGTTATTTCCCTTCAATAAAAAGTTTTCTTGTCAAATTGATTTCATTTAAGCATTCATTTCCGTAAGTTATTCTTTCTTCCATAACTTTCTTGAACCATAAAAAAAAAAAATTTCGACGTATTAGCTCGGTATATTTGCTCAATTAGGCTTCGTTAAAATTTTTGAACAAGACTCAACAAAAATAATATCGCCTTGGCACCTAAATTTTCCAGATCATGCAAATTAGTTTGAGTAGTTATGGTACCAAGACCTTAAGTTTTAAGTTTTAGATCAGCCCTGAGTAGTTTATACAAGTAGTCGACACCGTCTTATCCACAAACTACGTAGGGAGCCGATGAATATAAGTGACTGGTCTTAATTAGAAAAAATTTAAGCATCAAGATATAATAGGGAATACGCTAATTAAGTTAGGTGACCCTCACCAGGTCATTTAATTCAACAGTCGCGGAACCTAGAAAACTTATATGAAAACAAGTTTTGAGCCTGTTCAATGGTATTTGGTGCTGAACTTGGTAGGGCGGACTATGGTTCGATCTCCCGAGACTTATAATTTGGAAAAGAAAAGGGTTACCAACTTGCGTACCAGAACCCCGTGCATAAAATGACCAGAATCACTAATCGGCTACTCTACTATGTATGTGCGAGAGATAAAGGGCTTAATGTGATTGCGCGAGAATGAAATTAGTTGATTTAGAACGAAAAGAATTAGGTTCAGCTATGATAACATGATTCAGACTGGTTTGTATAGGAAGGAAAGTTTTGACCATGTTCTATGGTTTTGTGTCATCTCTATATCATTAGTGTCGAAACCCAATTCCATTTTTCTAAATGTTACACCCCTCAACCACATATGATTCGAGTTGCATCGTCTGATTGTGTCAGGAACTCTACGCTAAATGATTTTTATTCTATCATTTGCTTGAGGACAAGCAAAGGTTCAAGTGTAGGGAAGTTTGATAACCCGAAAATATATCGATTATTTGAGTCAATTTATATGATTTTTATCCGCATTCCAATTAATTAAATTACTCGATATTCGTATTATGCCTCTATTTTCTATGTTTTCAGGTTTTTACCAATTATAAGGCATGTGCAAAGAAAGTCGAGAAAAGTCGGAAAAATCTAGTCAAAATCCACAAAAGAATAGCATTTATTGAAGTATGTGGTGTATAGCAAGAAGTGATGATGTAAAAGAAGCAAAGTTGAAAAATGAATTAAGGAAGCAGGCCCAGCCCACTTCCGACGCGCGCACAAGACATCCCACAAGGGTATAACAACCGTTACACATCTAAACCCTAAAGCCATAACGATCGCTACGGAGTAGGGAACAAATCTTCCTCACCGAGCCAATGCGTAACGACCATTACGCTTCACTAGAAAGTCTGTAGCGACTGCTACGGAGGAGAAAAAAGAGGTGAGAATATCTCAACCAACCCAGCTGCCAAGCACGCCACTGCCTCTATAAATAGGCCTTCAATCTCCGATCCAAACAAGCTTTTTCTTCTGCATTTTATTACCGTTACTGTGCTTAATTTTATTTCCAGTATTGATTTTATTTCCATTCGATTTACTTTAGTTTTTCTGCTCTCTTTTCTCGTAGAAATTTCCACATCGGGGATTGCTGGGAACCTTTGCCAATTCTAACCTTGCGTTTGAATTGTGCCTTTTTAATTTCTTTCATCGCATTTGATTTTTGCACAACGAACGGAAGATCTCACCGACTTGTGGGAGACTCCTAGAACTTGCCAAATATTCCGCCTATTATTTTCAGGTTTATTTTAATTAAAATATTTATTGGCTTATTTAATTTTGTTTATTTATATATTTATTGGCTTATTTAATTATTTATTTATTTTATGTCTGATTCATCTGAAATGTATGTTTTATCTAAACTGTCTGTTTATCACTGTTGCGCTATAACTGAATCGTTATGTAAGGTCATATAGCCGACGGGGTTTAGCAATGTCATTCGGTTCATTCTATTTTAAAAAGATTGACTTTCTGGTTTCGATTACTAGTTCTTAATGCAATTGTTTTGTTACGAGAGTAAAATACAGACTAGAAGTTATGATCAATAAAGTGAGAGTTTGAGATAATAACTGGACATTAGTAATTGAGCATCAACTTAAAATACAACGAGAGCGCTTTTAAGTTGATTAGGTTTTATTTATTTTCAAAAACTATTTTTAAACTCTAATGAAACAACGAGAGCACTCACTTAGGTTTGATTATAGGATCTAAATCAATAAACACGAAAGTGTGAGAAGAGGGTTTTCAAATAAATATCTCCTACTGAAACACCTTTTGATAATACAAGTTTGAGTGAATGAGTTGCTAAAATCACCGAAGTCCGACCATTACATACCGATTTTTTTCTCTTGAATTTAAACTAGATTACAATCAGTTAGGTTCCCTAAAACCCCAACTATTTACATCATTAGCCTTAGATTTACGTAGTAACCTTAGATAACGATAGGTCGACATTTAGTTTCTTGGAATTCGATAATCTTTAAAGCTACACGCGATAGGACTGTATACTTATGGTCTAGATTCTATAAGATGTATAAAATCGCGATCAAACACACATGCTCACCTTAAACCAAAAAATGTAACAGTTTCTTTTCTTTAGCTAATTGTACAATTTAGTTTTATTTAGCGACTAAATAACTATTTTTTCAACATAAAAGTTGCACTAGTGTTCATAAGTTTCATAGTAAAAGAGTGAGTGCGTGTGTTCAAATTAACATGTTGGCTAGTATCAAAAAACTAGGACAGAAAAAGGCATATATGTTCATCTATGCTCATCAAATAGTTGCTTGACAAGGGTTACGCTACGTTGTTAATTCTACTGTTAGAGGTCCCGATAATCCTAAAAACATATCATACCTAGTGGCACTGTAGAGATTTTTGCAACTGAATATGCTTAAGACGCAATTAATTCCTATTGAATGAAAACCATAACGTTCCATTTTTTTACTATTATACCAAATTTTCCTTCATAGATATTAATTCATATTGAATGAAAAATCAGCACCTATTAACCTTATTGTAGTATAGAAAGTGGCTGCTATTTGTTTTCTTTTCATCTTATAATGAACTATACGTTGAATTGTATTATTTAATTTTACGTGGATTTCTTAATCATGCCATAATTTCTCACGCATCACGTAAATTTTTAAAAATATTTTTAAAACAAAAAATATATTTTAGGTTGGTATTCTATATCATATAAATAACTTTGAAAAGAATTTGGTGTAAATTAGAAGTATATTTCCGTTTTTAAATTATATGTAATTTTTAAATAAAGCGTGTATGTGAGATCAAATTTAAAATAAATTTTAATATTATATTATTTAGTTTGTAATTAGAAATATATTTCCAGTTTTCATCCAAATATTTTAAAATATGGTGCGTACCAAAAATATATTTCTACTTTTTAAAAATATTTTAAGGTTTTTATGGAGTGGGTTAAGAAATCCAAAATAATTTCTTGTAGGTAAAGATTAAAAGTTAAAATGAGAGACTTGATGAACACTTGAAGATGAAAGTCATAGGCAATAAAGTGGATGCAGCTTATTTTTTATTTAGAACTTCAGAGCTTATTTTATGATTATAAAATTATCTTTTTTTATTAAAATAACTCTAAGTATTCTAGAATTGACATGATACAAGTACCATTAATTATATATTTAAATTATATATTATAGTGTGACACTTTTGTTACAATTTGTTTTCACAAATATATTTATGGAATAAATATATAAACCCCGTAATGTTAGCGAGTTTTGATTTTATTCTTATATAAAGTATTTTTTTAAACACCTGTTGTACTCTAAAATTTATCCTCTTCATCTTTTTATTTTAATAGGCTTATGTTTCTCATCGCACACATATGCATTCATATTATTGGTTATATGGTTATGGGTTTGAGGAGGCTTCTGGTGGTTCTTTTGCAAACTATGGAAGATGTTTATGTTTTCAATGACGAGGATTTGACAATGAATCTTATTTTCTCTTATCTACCGATTCTTGTACATGGGTTTTGATTGCTAAAGTAGGTGATGTCTTTCTAGACAAAATTCTTGGAGCATCATCATCATGAACTAAGGATCAACAAGGAATTATGGTGTATGTTCATCATCTGGATTTCATTGAATTCGTGTCAAGGTTGTTCTTCTCCAAAGTTACCAAGGTTTTGAATAAGACTTTATTCCTTGTTACTTCTTAGAAGATTAGGGTTGCATTCCTTTGTATTCGGGCATGAGAAGAATTAAGGTTATATTAGTATTCAAGGTTTAAGTTCAATTGCAATTTCATTCCAACTTTACAAGTATCTTGCAAATGGAAGTGCTTTTATACAAGGTCCATTTTGAATATTTTTTAATTACACAAGGTTTACAAGTTTTTAGTATTTTGGCAAAAGAATATTTTTTAAGTACAAATTCCACTTTTTTTGAATTCTTTATTCCACAAAGTTGGCAATAGGATCTATAAGTAGTACTTAAAGATTCAAAGAAGATATTTGAAGGGAAGAAAGGTTTTTGAATTAGTGTGTCTCTTATTCAACTAAAAGTACAAGAAATGAAGGAGCCTTTCTCCTTAAGGTTTTGGTCTTGTATTTGTTTTCTCTTGAAAAGAAGAAAATAAGTGCTACATGGTTTTGGAGTGTAGTTCAAATTCAAGTGTATTCAAGATTTCGTGTCATTTCTTATTCAAGTGCAAAATTCATTCAACTCCACATGATTTGCAAGTTGTTACAAGAAAGTTACATTGTTTCTAAGTTTGTTTCATTACAAGACTTAAAACAAAAGAAGTTGATAACTACAAGTCCAAATGGTAAAAAGGGAAAGATACTTTTATTCTACAAGTTTAAACTTCTAAGTTCATAACAATTATAATATCATTTCTTTTACAAGATCATGCCAAAGAGAATTCTAAATTCTAGTCAATCCTATATGACAGAAATGGTAAGATTTCACATTTCTTTTGGACTCTCCCTCAAAGACTTCATGATTTAGGCCACATATGCCTTCATACTTCAAGCATTTTCCAACCACCATTACTCATGAATTAAGAAGAAAAAACATGGTTAGCAATTGAAAATATTGATCAAGAAAACAAGAACCATTCAAGATATTGTGCAATATCATCATTAGGGATCAAAGGCATGAATCAGGTTAGGAGTTTTCAATCATGTTTAAGTGACATGAAGGCCTCAGTAAAAATCGAATCTCATCCTTCATCGGGCCATAACCTCAGTTGCAAATCACATAGGTAAATTTGATTCACAAAAGAGGATGAAAAAGAAAAATATAACAAGTATTAACTTAGCAGAAAATGGCTGAAACATCACATATAGCAAGGCATAATCACAAGTCCAGCAAACTCAGAAGACATTGTTTCAAGCCCGACAACAAAAAATTCGTACAGCCTTTTTGTCACAAAAAAATCAGGTCCAGCATAACACATCAGAAAATAAATTCAAGTCAAAAAAAAGTTTCAGCAAAAATACTGCAAGTTACCACAGTGAATCAAGAATCACCAAAGAATCATTAACATGTCAGAATAATGTCAGTCCCAAATACACAAATTCAAAAATCCTTTTTTCCAGAAAATCATGAAGTCCAGCAACAGAAAAAGCAAACAGCTCTCTAAGTCCAAACCAAACAGTCACCAAAACCCTAATTTCATCGCATTATATAAATATTAAAGGCGCGGATTTCGAAGGAGGAGAGGCAATTGTTCACAAAGAAAACCTAAAACGGAAAACCCTAATTTTCGTATCCAAGAACCCTAATTTGTTCATCACTTTCCTACTCCCGTTTCCCATCAGAAATTGAAAAAAAAGTGAAAAGAAGAAGAAACAAAAACCGATAGCAAGTCAGGAAGAAGAAAAGAAAAATATCATCGAGTAAAGGTTTCGAGTTGCTCCGAGGTGGCACAGGCTCCGCTTCTTTTCCTCTTTTCTACTTTGATTCATCTTTGCAGCACCGTTTTTGCCATCGATTTCGAAAAATAGAGGTTAGGGTTTCCGCCACCCCCATTTAGATCTAAAGCAAATCATCATGAATCTGCAGAAAATCATGAAGTCCAGCAACAGAAAAAGCAAACAGCTCTCTAAGTCCAAACCAAACAGTCACCAAAACCCTAATTTCATCGCATTATATAAATATTAAAGGTGCGGATTTCGAAGGAGGAGAGGCAATTGTTCACAAAGAAAACCTAAAACGGAAAACCCTAATTTTCGTATCCAAGAACCCTAATTTGTTCATCACTTTCCTACTCCCGTTTCCCATCAGAAATTGAAAAAAAAGTGAAAAGAAGAAGAAACAAAAACCGATAGCAAGTCAGGAAGAAGAAAAGAAAAATATCATCGAGTAAAGGTTTCGAGTTGCTCCGAGGTGGCACAGGCTCCGCTTCTTTTCCTCTTTTCTACTTTGATTCATCTTTGCAGCATCGTTTTTGCCATCGATTTCGAAAAATAGAGGTTAGGGTTTCCGCCACCCCCATTTAGATCTAAAGCAAATCATCATGAATCTGCAGAAATTCATGAAGTCCAGCAACAGAAAAAGCAAACAGCTCTCTAAGTCCAAACCAAATAGTCACCAAAACCCTAATTTCGTCACATTATACAAAGATTAAAGGCACAGATTTTGAAGGAGGATAGGCAACTGTTCACAAATAAAACCTAAAGCGCAAACCCTAATTTTCGATCGAGAACCCTAATTTGTTCATCACTTTCCTACTATCTTTTCCCTTCAGAAATTGAAGAAAAAAAAGTGAAAAGAAGAAGAAACAAAAACAGATAGCAAGTCAAGAAGAAGAAAAGAAAAATATCATCGAGTAAAGGTTCCGAGTTGCTCCGAGGAGGCACATGCTCTGCTTCTTTTCCTCTTTTCTACTTTGATTCATCTTTGTAGCATCATTTTTTCCATCAATTTCGAAATATAGAGGTTAGGGTTTCCGCCACCCCCATTTATATCTAGAGCAAATCCTCATGAATCTGTAGAAAATAGCCATGGATTAAGATAAAGGATAGAGAGACGAAGCAGAAAATGTAAAAAAATTAGAATCGGAGAGACTTAGTAAATAAATCATTGCCGCCGATTTCCTTGTGACTACTTCTTCTTTTCTAGTAGGCCAAGGTTAGAGAGAAGTCAGAGTGCGTTTTGTTTAGAGAAAGAGAGAAAAATTAATATGTTTTGCCTAATTTCCATTTGTTATGTTAATTTTTTTTTGTTTTGTTTGTTAATAATAATTGGTTAGGTGTTGATTAGTGGTGGTGACACATGTCACCTCCTGGAGATTGGATCAAACGCCTTAGGATGCACGCTCATGGTGGACCCCCGCTACCCTGCCACACAAGATCAGGCAGACACCTCATTTTTGGGCTTTGATCATTTCACCTCTTTGGGCCCAGCGAAATTCAAATATAAACTCTTCTTTTTTTAATTATTTGATTTAATCATACAAATAAATTTGGGTTGATGTATTAAATAATAGTTAGTTTTATGATATTTTTTATTTGGCAATTTATTGATTAAATTATTAATTGATTTTTTATCAAATAAAAAAAATCTATTCTAATAATTATTTAAATTTTTTAGACTTGTATTATGTGACAATTACTCATTTGCTCTCGCATGCTGGTATGATTTATTCACGATTAAACACTTCACACACACTTAATATAAAATAATTCCATTTCTTTTAATATTGGCTCATGTGACATAAGGGTCTCATAGTCAGGGATGAGCATGGTCATCCTCACGAGGTTAATTAAAGCCCTTGTTTGATTTGATCAACCATAACCCGAATCTTTTGGTCCGTATACCAATTGACCATGCACGAGGATTTCATGGTTGGGGATAGGAGCACCTATCCTCACGAGATTAATTAAGTCTATATACTTGATTAATCATGACCGATTCCATTCCATTCTATCCATGTACCAAAGCCTTATAAAACACTTTCATAATCAAAGTTCTAAACCTCGATCCAACGTCAAGTGTCTTTTCGAAAATTCTCTTTCATAATAAACACCAAGTCTTTAAATCGTTGGTTTCTAGACCAAATGTTTAAAAGCTTGTGCCAATTGAACTCCAAGTCTTTAAATCGTTGGATGCTAGTCCAATTGTTTAAAGACTCTTAATAACGTGAACTTTGTTTCACCTCACCCTTTTTTTATAAGAAAAACTTTTGGGATGATAGACGACTCATTGAGCATTGAGCTCATCTGGTTTCTAATATTTGAATCGTAGGAAGCTAGTCCTATTGTTCGGAACTTTTCACCCACTTAAAATTAACTCAACTCAGTCAAACTCATTTTTCGCTCTTATGCGATCATCAAAAGCCCTTTCTTCTAAAATCAACACAATCAACTTAAACATTTTCAAGAAGAACTAAGGAGTTTTGACTTTCCCATTGTACGAGGGAATACGTAGGAACACGGTCTCGAGACCGTGTCAAACTTAAAATAATAAACAAACCCCTCCGTTCTCTTATCTTGATCATAACTTAGAATTTAGCGAATATACACACAAACACTTAGAAAGAAACGGGTCCCATCAAGTACGATGGACGTAAGGGGTGCTAATACCTTTCCTTTGTGTAACCGACTCCCGAATCCATCTTTTTTGTCTTGTAGACTGCCTTATCCGATGTCGTGAGTTTTATCTATATTTTCCCATTCTTTTTTTTAAAACAAATAAAACTAGGCGGCGAATTCATTGTTTTAAAAATAAATGATTTTGAAAAAACCAGTTACGACAGTTGGAGACTCCACTGGGGATACTTAGAGAGTCTACCCTAGTCTAGCTTTTCGCATGTTTGTGTGTTTTTTTATTGTTTTCTTTATATTGGTCATTTATGGTTCATTGCTTATTATTTTCTTTACGATTTATATATTATTCTGTTGATATTTTATTGTGTTGGGAATGTATGGTTATGATTCATAGATAAGCCCAATACCACGGCTTCTATGAAACATTAAGTTAGAGTGGTTGCGTAGCATAGGTCCATTGGACATCTGTGTCCCTTGGATCGACGTGAAGACTGCAACTTAGAGTTGGTCATTTTAAGGGGATTGTTGCACCGTATGCTAGTGCGGGACAATAGTTTCTGGACTAGTGACCCATAACTATAAGTATTAGGGTATCCAAACCAAGACTGACCGCACAAATAAAGGATTCTGAGTATCCCTTTCAGAAGCCGTCTCTTGGAGTATACTTTTGGAAATATCATCGTCATGTGATTCGTTTGCATGATGATGATATTTTTAGAAGGGGATCTGAGACTCCAAGAGACATTTAGCCAAAAAAACATTAGTACCATCCTATATGGGGAATTGTTGGGTAGACGTCGAAACCATGTCTGACCATCCTTGGACCCATCATGTGATCTACTTCTACACTATTTGTCGGATTCCATCTTAAAACCATTTGCATTACATTTTGCATAAATATTCATTTTCATCATATTTTTGTCATTTTCAGGAAACTTTAAAGACACGATCGTGCAAGTAACCAAATCACACATGGATTCCAGCAGAAAGAAAAGTCCTCATATCAACTTCAAAATTCCAAATACTCAGACTTTGTTGAAGCTTAGGAGGAAAATGAAGCACACTCAATTGAATAACTTTCATACTAGGTATGGGTGGATCTTGGAGCTATTGGATACTACAGTTGAACACAACGCCTTGAAAGCCTTAGTAAAGTTTTTTGATCCCCCTCTACGGTGCTTTACGTTCCAAGATTTTCAGTTGGCCCCAACGATTGAAGAATTTGAGAGGTTGTTAAATTGGCCTTTGAAAGATAATGTTCCTTTTACTAAGTTAGGGGAAAAGTTGGATGCAATTGATATGGCAACTGCCTTGTATCTACCTGTTAGAGAGATAGGGCCGAAATTAGTGGAGAGGGGAATTACAAAGGATTTCTTAGAAAAAAGAGCTAAAGAATTGGCAGTGGGGGAGGAGAATTGGATGTCACTCAATGCTATTTGAGCCTTGCTAATCTTTGGGGTGGTAATGTTTCCAAGCCATGATGATGAATATGTCAGTCAACCCGCAATTAATGTGTTTCTTTTAGAGAACCCTGTACCCGTTTTGCTTGCAAATATGCTCATCAACATTCATACTCGGTATACAAAGAGGAAATGAGTGGTAATGTGTTGCTCTGCTTTACTCTACTCATGGTTGAAGTCCCATATTCTTCAACGAGGACCTTGGGTTAAGATCTTGGAGAATTTGATTTGGTCCCAAAAGTTGGCTTCCCTCACCGTTAGTGGTGTATTCTGGTATTCACCAGATTGGTACACTTGGGAAGTCATCACTCATTGTGGAGCTTTCCCCAATGTTCCGCTGATTGGATCTCAAGGTTGTATCAATTATAATCCTCGGTTGGTCCTCAAGCAATTTGGTTGTCCTATGGAAACTGCGCCAAAAGATGGATTTCTGAAATAGCTTATATTGCTAGATTTTGGAAATGAGGACCCTGGTTTGTTGAAATAGATCCAGAAAGCATGGACCCAAGTCTATAGGAAAGGTACAGGGAAGAGAGGAAATGAGGACGAAGAACCGTATGGACCATGGATACTTAGAAGGATGGCGGAGGTAAAACTTCCCTTTACTGTGGAAACTCCTTTTGATGTGCCAGAACCTGAACTCACTCACATTCCTATTGAGGAATTCAACAAGCTCAAAATCACCATTTCAAAGATGAAAGTCGAAGAATAACGACAATAGGAAGCCCTTACTCGTATTGCCCGAGAGAGAGATGGTTTGAGGTAGAGCCTTAAAGAAAGAGATGTTGAGCGCTTAAAAAGTTAAGAACAAGTTGAAAGGGAAAGAAAAGTGAAGTTTCGTGTGAAGGATAATCAGAATGTGGCTAATTATGAATTAAGTGAATTCCATCGTAAGTTGGCTGAGGTTGAACAACAGAGAGGACAAGCGTACACAGACGAAGAACGTGCTATCAAAATGAAGGAAAACTTGAGGGTAAGTCTTACCACTCAAATCCGAAAGTTACAGGCTGCGTTAAGAAATATTGAAGCCAGTCTGGCGCGTGAAACTCACCATAAGGAAGAAGCTCGCATGGCCTGCAGTGTGGATCCCGAAGAGTTGGCTCAGAAAATCCAAGAGTTAACTATTTCTAGAAAACGGATAAGTCAATGGGAGACGACATATGAAGAATTAGAGATTCAGTGCGAGGGGTGGCAAGAGGAAGCTCAGCGTCAGAACGAACTTTGGATAGATAGAGGAGAAACTATTTTTAACTTGGAAGAGCAGAACAAAGACTTGTATGCAAAGTACTCGAGATTGGTAGGTTTCAGCAGACAGCTCATGGTGGAAGTTCCATGGAGACTTTGGTCATCCATCGAATACCTACAAGAAGACCAGGTCCCTCTAGAAGTAGAACACTCCATTTTTCTCTACAAAGATATGGTGGATCGTTTAAGCATGTCATAATTTCGGTTTTTATGTGCTGATCCTGATCGTGTTACAAACTATCCAATTCCTTTTACTCATTTACACAATTAGGTTCCTTATCCCCATAATCCATTTCCTTTCCCAAAGAGTGTTCCACAAATAAATCTCCAATAGTATTCATTAAACTAAAGTACAAAGCAAAATCGATAGTATCATCATCCTTGCTTTTAAAAATAAATCCTTCTTAGATTTCTAAGACTCTTGCCCATACCCTAAAACTACTCTCCTTATACTCCAACCTACTCATCAATTTTCCAATGTTATCCATAGTCCAATTTGCAACATGCATAAAAATTACAGTTGAAACAAAACCCTTTTTGTAAATGATTTCATTTGTGGTAACCCTAACGAATTCACCCTCATGATGAACAGTGACACTAAAATGATCCAAATCTTGTGAATAAACCATAGCCATACATCAAAAATGCATATTTCATACAAAATTAAAAAAACATTTTGTAGAAATTGAACTATTTATTCTCTAATTAATGAATGTAAAAAAGGACATTGGAGGGTATAACAAAAATTCTATAAAAAATCACTATCAAGATATATACCAACAGAATTTTAGAGTGTATAGTGAAGGGTAAAATCCATAGCTAGAATAATATAAGATTTAAATTTAGGTCTATACCTATAATAAATAGTCATGAGTATAACTAAATGTTTATACCAACGGTCTAAAATTCATAACTATAGCCTATTGTGACAGAAATAATATGTAGGTACAAAAAACTATAGGTCAGAAAAAAAGTGTCATAGGTATAAGTATTTAAAGCTATACACCCAATAAATAGATATTTATCTAAGCTTTTTGGCTGTCACTAAATATCAAATTTCTTGTCGTGTGTTCTTTAGAAATTCTGAAAGTGCAACTGATAATGCTTTCTTATGATGGATAGATCTTGTTACCAAGTATAGTGAAGGTAATGTGGATGATTGGTTTTGTGGGGGAATTTCGCGTAGTTTGGGTGTGGGTGCAAAATTAATTTTTGGTCAAGTAAGTGGGTTGGTGGTGTAAGTTTAAGGTTGGCGTATCTCGATTTATTGAACATTGCTGCTAATCCATCTGCTTTGGTGGAGGAGATGGGAAAGAATATTGGTGGTTGTTAGTGTTGGAAATTTAGTCATGAATTGATGGCATCTTCGGTCACAACATTGACATAGCTTGTGGAAGTCGTCGGTATACTTTATGGCGTTGAGACTATGGTGGGGTTGGAGATAAATTCAGGTGGTATAAAAGTGTCGGTTGTATATATATAGTTAGCTCGGTGTTAGGAACCAAATAGTACTAATTTCCATACACTATTATTGGTCCCTTTAACCAAGTTTTATTGAATTTCCACACTTATATGCACACAATTTAGTAAATATGAAATTACTTTTGTTTTAATTATGTTTTGAGTAGGTATTTAACTTTGTTTATTAGTTGTGTAGAAGCTATGGACAAGAGGTAGTTGATGCATGAGCAAGTTAGGAAGAAGCTCGGAAGACATTTTTTGAAGCACTTGAAGAATCAAGCAAGGAGGAAAATATTGAGAAAGGTTTTTAAGGAAAGGCAAAGCAAAGGAGTATTATTAAGCTCAGTTGGCGTCGCGTCCACCCATTGGCACCGTGAACTGTCATTTTTGCCTGGAAGTAAAAAATTCACTCAGTTCGCCCCGCTTCCCTTGTTTGCCGCGAACTATGATTTTTGGGTAGCATGTCATACACCTTTTAGGATACTTTTTGAGTATTAGAGAAGCTAAATGGTTGCATGTAACAGTAACTTATCATTACACTTTGTAAGAGAGAACTTAGAGAAAGATTTCAAGGTGGATTCTCATAAAATTTGTGAAAGCAAACTTGATGCGCATTGATTCTTCTATATTTCTTGTGTTATCAAACATGAGGACGGGTAGCTAAATCTCACTTTGGCAAGATTGGAAGTATTATCTATCCCTTATTTACTATGTATTTTCTTTAGCTCTTGTATGTGAACAACTTGGTTATTAAAATAGATTGATGCTTTTGTTCTATGTTGAGTATTTAGATTTGGATTATTATTGAGAAATATTGTTCAAATGTTGACCTAAAATATTCTCTCAAGTAGTGGATGAGTTGTAGAAATAGATTTAAAGATTGTTAGATTAAAAGTTAGATGGAGAAAACGTCTAAGGGTTAACATAATGATTATCAAAATCCCATTTAAAAATAAATGTCATTGAGAGGATACTAGAATATATTCAATAATCTTGAGTTCATATATTTTTTCTAAGGAAACATAGGAAATTAGGATTAAAATTCTGGTATCAGATATAAGATGTCAAAGGTGATGTCACGATCGATATACATTCTATGAATACTTCCAGTACAGAATATTAAAGTGCAGAAAAAGTAAGAACACAGTGAATTATTTACCCAGTTCGGTTCCAATCAACCTACATCTGGGGGCTACCAAGCCAGGGATGAAGTCTACTATTTGCAGTATTAATTCAGAGTTAAACCTCTCTATTTACACTCCTCACTTAATCACTATCCAATGACCCTTCTACCTAAGAAACCTATCCTAGATATGAGAACCACCGCTCACTCCTTAAGTCACACGCGGTGACAATCAACTAGAACGGATATTGAAGATACCCTTCAAAGACACACAACCACTCTTGCATCAAAGTTTATGGTGATTGACAAATTACAACTCAACTAACGTCCTACTCAAGTATCAAAGAATACGAGAGAGGCTCACAATTAACAACTAACAAATAAAACAACCAACAAATAAAACAACCAACAAATAAACAACCAACAATGTAAAACAAGGTTTGTAGTCATTAAATAGAGTAACAGCAGCTAGGGTTGCTTTACTCACAAGTCTTCAGCGTCCTAAGCTTTTTCCATATAAGTAGGACATAATATCTCGAATAATATTGCTGAAGACGTTACATAAGCTTCCTTAATCAAAAATACAGATTAAATCAAACTGACTTCCCAGAGTATATGAACTTAAAATAGTTCAATTTTGTTTCACATGTCGGGACATCATTGTTTGATTCTTCATGGCATTTTTACGACGAGAATGTTTTACCAAAATTGTTCCCAATCAATAACCAGCGGGGATAGTAAACTGATCTTGGCAAGTTTTACATTTGATAAAAGTTCAATTTATTGCTTTAGTGTTATTTTAAATTGAAGACAATGATTCAAACCAAAACAACCTTGTTACTTTTAAACTTGAAGCGATAATAACTATAGAACAACGGTAATATCACCCAATCTCTATGGATACGATACAAAAATATTTGTCGGAAATATACTTTTAAACACTTAGGCTATGAGGTTTTTCTAATATAAGCAACTTTATTTTGAACACTTCAAGACTTGAAGCAACATTAAACTTTTGAGTTACTTTGGTTCCATCAAAATTCATGTTTTGGTTGGAGATGCATTAGAGAGGCTTGCAACCTGTGGCGTTAGATAAGAGGTATTATGCGGATGCAAATGACATAGTATGCATTCTTGTCTTCTAGAACTTGAAGCGATGAATCATATTTTGGTGTTGTGTCCATTTGCTAGAAGTGTCTAGTAAAAAGTGTTTGCATGGTTAGAATTGGTCATGGTGAATATTTCGAGGCTTCACTACAACATTTGTTGTCTATGGCAACACTTTTTTAGGTAACATGTAGAAATTGTTGCCTTAAATTCATATAGGCAACGATTTATATTGTCAAAAATATATTTGCAACCCTTGATAATCGTCGCCTAAAATACTTTTGGGGACGTTTATGGAGCGATACTCTTTTATTTTTTTGGCAACGATTGTTAATGTGCCCTTAACTACTTTTGGGGACGATTGTAGAGCGTTAAAATATTATTTCTTTAGCAATGTTTGATAATTGTCCCCTAAAATATTTTTGGGAACATTTTTAGATTGTTACATTAGTTCTAATAAAAGACTACATTTCTGAAATATTGTATAAAATTTTAACATTATCAAATATTTGGTGGCAATCTTCCCTCCAAAACTTATACATTAAAAACATTATTTTATTATATGTATATAATAAATAATAAAATATAAAATATAACAATAATAAATAAATAAAAAACACAATTTGGCAGATTGTTAAAACTTGGTCCGGAAAAAACACACACGCCGTCTGTAACACCCCATCTAAATACCCCGAATATATTAATTAAATTAACATTTAAATCATCTTTAATCAGAGTTTAACACGGTAATCACGGGATGTCACAATTAATAAATAGAATAAACCTTCATTCAAGCGATAGCCATGCTACTGAGGATCATCATTCAACAATTCAATCATTATAAGACCATGTCTTACAGTGAAATACCAAAACCAAAATTTAATATAACATCATAGTTCTCAAGAATTGAGAATCAAAACTATTAAACAATAATGATTCTCTTAACTAGCGTTCCCGGTTACACCTAATCGAGCATGACAACGACACGGACTAAAAGATAAGCTCTAGAGCCATCCTCACCGACTCCTCATTTGCTAATTTAATACGAAATGGTAAAGTAAGGTGAGACTTCTCATAATTAAAGCATATTATAAGTCTTTCAATCAATAATATATCACAAGCATATTATTTCACCCACTAACATAAATTGATTCACACACAACCATATTCATCATGCTTATTCATAACAATCATCGAAGTAACCTGGAAGACATCCTAACATGTTACCACTTCATACAAATAATCACGAGACTCAATGCATGCGGTGCCGACTTCGTGACCAAGTCATGACCTTTGATCCATCATCAATAGGATACGGTTCCATCGATTAGTCCATAACCACGGTTACGAATCCGGCCTAACCACCATCCTCTTTCGGGTATCGGTTATATGAATCCAAGTCAAATTCCGCACAATGGAATTAACTTCACAAACAATGCATATGCACATCACTAGCATGCAACATCAATCGATCATGTATACATTCATTGAACATAAGCGGATCTCAATAATCAACATGATATATCAACTAATCATGCATACATCTAACATCGGCATAAACATGCAAACCAATCAACATGATATATCAACCAATCATGCATACATCAACCACGGTTATGACCACCTCGGACATCATAAACCCTCATCACACTGACATGATATAATCACCTATCATGAAACAATTCATCACAAAGCATAAATATGCGGACACTTACCCTTGATCGGTGGATATCACGATTATATATCACAACAACGACAATTAAGATCAATAGCCATCGGGCATATCTGACTGCGAACATGATATCAATACAATCGCGGCTACACCAATTATCATAATAGAATCAAAACCCAAAACATGATATTCCAACCATCATGCACACCAAATAACAACAGCATAACAGCTCCACATTCACTCGGTATCAATATATCCATCACCACGGGATCTCGCATGCACACATCAATATCGTCGGTCAAGAGTCATCTATTTCGGAATTGGCCCATTTTCAAAATAATTTCAAGTTTTGGAAAATATTTTCATTTCATAAAATAGAGCTTTAAATTTAGAAAATAACGTCCAAGCGAGCTCAAAGCGGACTTACGGTTTGAAAGTTATGAATTTTCAAAGTTTGACATTTTCAAAAATTTAAGTTGGAACCGGTTCCTACATATCTGAGAACCGGTTCTGAAAAGTTCAAAACCTCGTTCTTTGGAAAAATGTAGGAACCGGTTAGTCACATCAGAACCGGTTCCTAAGTGCAATTTTCAATTTTACCAATTTTCAAAGGGAACCGGTTCCTACACATCTGAGAACCGGTTCCGTGTTAAAAACCATTTCTGCACTTTTGCGGCATCCATCCATTTCAATTCAAACTCGAACATACCATCACGAGTTGCTATATGAAACACCAAAATACATCATTTGCATCATCTATCTCATCAACCAACATATTTCCATCATCTATTTTCATCTCTGACACTCTAATCATATTCCATACATATTAAACCTGATCGGACTCGTCGACACCAGTGACCATATGGGTATACATCCATGGAAACCTAGAATTTCCTAAACATAGATTCCTAACATGCCATTGTCTATAATATTAACATCAAAACCTATAATAAGCAATAACCAATAAATCACCCTTACCTTGTGGGTTCTTGATTCTGGCTATCTAGGTCTTTTTCCTTCTCCTTCTCTTCTCACTTCCGTATCTTGTTTTCTCCAAAAATGATTCCTTTTTTCCTCTTTTCCTTCTTTTATTTCTTTTATTATTTTAACATAATAAAAATAACATAATTAATGTGAGTAGAGCCTTTTACTCCTCCCTACTTTATTCATCATACCACCAATAAACCCACTTCCATTTAATTGATTGACTTAATAATCAAAATATTAAATATTACATTCCTAATTAAATTAATAATTAAAAATAGTAATTATTTAATAATCGATTTATTGGGGTGTCCTGATCACTCAAACACTTCAAACCTTCCTCGACCTAGCCATGCGTTAATCTTCAAACATTCAGATTGAATCTCGAACCCGACCACACTCTTCACCATCGTTTGTTTATTCACCATCGGTTCACCACCGGAAGAAAGCATTGATCGATTCACCTCTTATTTACCACTTGGAGGAAACAGGAAAGAAAGAGCGAAGAAACCCATTCTTCGATAAATCAAACTCAACTCTTCGTCACTACTTACCCGTCATCCATCTCTTCATTTGTATTTGGTAATCATTCTATTCTTAGATTCTTGATTTGCATTGTAGATTGTAAAATTAGGGTTTGAAATTAATGATAATTTAGTTTATACTATTATTGACTAATTGGTGAATCCCTAATTTTTACATACCTGAAACATTGCGCAGTTCAGTTTTTGAACAAGGGGCGGGACATGTTTGGCCGTTATTGAAGTGATGATTACTCGATGAGACAATCAAGGTTGTGAACTTGAGGGCTGTTTGCAAATCGCTTGAGTTTTCCTTCTATATTTTCATAGAGTTTTGTTTGTTTGGTGTCATTTTAACAACCTGAGAATGCATGTAACCCAAAGAACATGAAACAAAAGAATTTTTGGTTGTATTCAACATGCTATTGCGGTTTCTAAAGGGATAAGCACACTTTTATGTAATGAATTGCTCATTTTATGCATTTCATTAATATTGTCGACCTTTTAGTGATATAGACCTTGCAACTATGCTATGTCTTCTTCGAAGCTCATATTTTTGAATCTTTGACCTTTTAGTGTAATATACATCAATGAAAGCTAGTTTAGTCTTATTATTGATGGTCATAGCTTCAAATATTTGATATTAATCATGCGTTCTTTTGCGTTCGTTACTAAGATTTGTTATTGTCCATTTATCTCTTTCTTTCTCTTAAACTTTCATTGACATATCAAGGCCCTCATTGTTAGAACATGGAATTCTAAAAAATTGCTTTTGCTTAGATTTAAAACTTTTAGAAGCAAATTAGTGGTTTGTTTTTTATTCTTGTTAACTTAGTAGTATTGTCTATTAAAATCCAGTATTTACATTACTCTTTTGCTCCTCCCGCTAATGTCAAGCTTACAATGAAATATAAATTTCCTTGATGTTTAGGTGACCGTATTCTTTATTTCAAGTAGTGTCTTTTAACATTTAATTGACCCAAAATGTTCACGTAGCATTCTTTGTTATTCTTCTTTGTTTTAAATTGAAGCTTTTTAAGCGGTTCCTTATAAAATTGGAACTTACTAACGTTTAAGCTTATATTTTAAATGCTTGAGTTAAGTTAATCATAAGGGTTAGTGAGAAATTCGGAATAATTGATTTTGTTTGCTTCTTTCATTTTGTTTGATATTTAAACTTGATGTTTTATGATACAAGAGAAGAAATGCATCATTGAATTAATTATATATTGTTGCTTGCATTAAATGGTCTTTCGCTAATAGTTTAACAAGATAAGAGGATAGCATCAAATTTTCAAATATGCATTATAATTACATGTACTAAATAGATTACTTGAATAATTTAGGAATGTCTTATGTTTCACTATGATGCTCTTCTCTTGGCATTTTACACTTTTTAATTTATGATTTGAGGACTTAATATTTTTGTAAAAAAGAACCATTGTGACTTTCTTTGTTGTGGCAATACTGGACCCTAAACGCTATATTTTAGGGTTGTGCAAGATGACTTCCGAAACAAGTACCATATTAACAAAAGTGGTATTGGTATGTGAATGATAAAGTCGATAATAACTAATAACTAATAAGCCATATTTGAAAGGTCCTTAATTTTATGTGTGGAGGCGTTTTATTTTAAATTTATACCTTTTGAAGTTTCATGTATTATAGATATTGCATGTTCGTTGAAAAATAATCTTGGGTATTTCTAGTATCTTAAATTATCTCTTGGTTTACTTTCACATTTTCCTTATATTTCTTGCTTTTTTTGTATTAATTTGGATTGATAATCTTCATATTAGTATAATCGAGCTTAGTGCTTTGTCTTTTATATCGGATTAAAATACGGGAGAATTTATTCTAGCTCTTTTATTTATCTTTCCTCCTTTATAATTTAACGTGGTGTCGGTTATAGTTTAACATGGTATCTGAATGGTATTGTCCTCTTGTATAAGTTCCCAAAAATTAAGAGCTCTATTTATTTAAAATTATTTTCTTCCTTTGATTAGTCATCTCTTGCCAAGGTAAACAAAGTGCACTCACCGGTAAAGATTACTTTATGAAAACAAGGTAACTCTCGAGTTGTTGGCTATTCGATGATGATTAGGTAGGTTCACTATGAAATAGAAAGTCCACTTCGGTATTGTCTTCTTGTTGGTGGGAATTTGATCTCGTGGTGAGCAAGAAGCATAGCATAGTTTCATGATAATTATGTTAAAGTGACATGGTTGAATGCGAGGGGTTAATCATGATGTGTGGTACAAAGAGGCTAGGCAAGTGCATATGTTATTATGGCAACAAGGCATGTGCAATTTTATATAAATAAACATCATAATGCAATATATAGATAAGCGCAACGGATGCTATGGAGGAGTCGCATTGCCAAACAGAGTTATCGATCTTGATATGGTTATTATTATGGTTAATGTGTTTATTTTATTTTCTTATGTAGCAATGTATCAATGAGGATGTTGAAAAGGACGATATAAATGATGAAATTCAAAGAGCGACATAAATGATAAAATTCAAGAGGCGACCTAAATGATAAAATTCAAAGAGACAGCGTAGATGGCCAATTTCAAGAGAACGACATAGATTTAGATGATGAATTTCAAGAGACGATATAGATGGTGAATTTCAAGGGCGGCGTAGATGAAGAATTTATGGAGGATGACATATCTAACGAATTTCAAGAGGACGATCTGGATGCTTCTCCTAGAAGACAAACTTGAATGAGTTGGATGATGTCTTTTAGCTTGTAGTTGAAGCATTAAACTTGAAATATGATTTTGTTCTTTTTGAACTATGTTTTAGTTATTTTACTAAATTCATACTTCAAGTATTAAAAATAATATTACGTTAGGCATTTTGTGTACTCTATATACTATATATCTTGAATTAAAGTTTGAACTCGATTTTATTATATTACAACTATTATGGATGTATGGTTTAAGTTATATAATCAATATTATTTTGAAGCCAATTATTATTGACTATATTATTTTGATAATAATTGCAAAATTGTATATTTTATGTGGACACTATAAAACAACAACCTATAAGCTATGACTACTTCAATGATCTTCTGATTCGGGTTTAAGGCAACGATTATTAATTGTGGTAATTTGGCAACAAAAAGCGTTGTCTCGAGCCGTAAATAGTCTATTCCTTTACTATAAGCGTTTTCAAAGCGTTCCCAAAAACATAAACGTCGCCTGAACAATAAATAGCGCTTCATACGAGCGTGAAAGCGTCCCTATTGTTTTAGGCAACGATTTTGAGTTACATGCGTTTTCAATTATTCTTTGAAGCCTAAATGTTGTAGTGCTTGTGGAGCACATGGGGTGGTTTTGGAATTCGATGTTGGAAAAAGTGTGCTCTAGAAAGAGATTATTAATATGGTTGGCAACATGTTGGGCTCTATGGAACATGAGGAATTCCATAATTTTCAAGGCGTTAGTTTTGAATGAAGGTGATGTAGTGGATAATATAAAAATTCTCTCTTGACTTTGGAACGTAACGGGTCAAAAGTCCAACAATAGTTATAGCTTTTATTTATGGAGTCCAAATCCTTTGAAATTTCTAAAGATTAATTGAGTCGTTGTAATCGGACGAGTATGCTTGTACCCGGTTAATTTTTATTCCACTGCCTATAAAAAAAACCATTATAAAAAACAATTTAATAACCCTAATTCCAAAAAAAATAAAATAATCATCCCACCTTTTTCTTCATTACTACTTCATTTTCTTCCACTCTTCCATCTCTTCTTTCCTCCTTTAACTATGTAATATTTTTGGAATATTTATTCTATGTGATTCTTCTTCTGCATATGACTTGGATCTATATGATTTTTCTTCTTCTATTTACCATTTGACCAAATAGAAGACCTTAATCTTCCTATTTTATCCTAAATTTCGGAAATGCGGTTTATCCAAAAGAAGTGGGGTTTTCGGCACCATGGTAAAATTGGATATGTGAATGTGATTGTGACTTGATAGCATTTGTTTAAGGGCTATTTGAAACTGAATCTCTGTTTTTTTTAATAGGCGGCTTTTATTTAATTTTGATTGAAAGAGAATGTAGATCTGAAAATAGGGATTTAGACAGGCAATAATAGTTTCTATTTTTATTTTTATTATTAATTTAAACAAGAAAAACAATTCCAGATTTTTCTAGAAATGTTTTAATGGAGTTCAGTATGATGAGTAAGGGGATAATATAGAAAGAGTGTAATGGATATGAATCCACAATATATTAATTTTATATTAATTATCATTCAATGAATTGTTAATAAATTGTCAAATTATTAAATTATTTTTAAATTTTAAATGTGACTTGTCATTTAACTTAGTTGTGATTGATTGATAGTATAAAATTATTTTATATTATCGGTGTATATAATTCTTTTTCATATAGAACAAGATGAAGAAGCAAGAAATGTACGATGATGATTAATTATTAAAATTATTTTATTAAAATTATTTTAATCATATAATTGTTTATGAATTATACAATTAAAAAACCAAAATGATTAATTGTTAAAGAAAATTAAGAATATTTTTATGTTTTGTAGATAAATTAAATGACATGGAAATTAAGAATAAAAAAATGTATTGTACATGTAATCTTTCGTATGCCACCTATTTTTACATTTTTACATATCAGCTGATTTTTTTTATCAAAAACTAAATTGAAGACTACAATTATTTAAAAACAAAATAGAGGATTGATTTCGTAATAGTATTAAAAAGAAAAGACTAAAATTGTAATTTAGTTAATATTAAATGACAACTTATGGAAATTTTTAGTAGATTATTTATGCAAAATTGTAAAATTCGAACAGCAAAACGAACCGTTAAAAAATGCAGGTTAAGGTTCAATCAATTCAACCGATTAAATCGTAGTTGAACCCTAAATTAAATTTAAACTAATAAAACAAATAAAAACACTACTAAATATTCTAATAAAACTAATCTATATCATTATTTATAATATAAAATTCTTAAAATAATATCATTATAATGTTTCACATTTCTTTCAAGACCAACATCAATTAACCCATGTCCACAAGTATTATATTATTTCTTCTGTTTTTATTTGAATTTACATTATCTTTTGTCTTTTAATTTTATTATTTATATTCTATATATACAATTTAAAATGTTTGCTATAACTAGATTTAAATAGAAATAAAATAAAATAAAATATAAAACATAAAATAAAATTAATTTTTTGAACTGTCCGATTCACTAAAGCTGGTCCCAATTTTTATGGTTATTTTAATTTTTGCAATTGAAATAATTTAATTCCAATTTTATAGACATAACTGTTTATTATTTTAAACCGAATCGAATAAACAATGATTCAAGACTAAATCGGTTCAACCGACCGATTTAATATAGTTTTAAAAACATTGCAGTAATGTACAATCTTAAGTATGAAACTAAATATAATTTCCTTCACAAAATTACTCTAAGATTTTAACACGTTTACATCGTCTATCGACACAAATCGCCTTGTAATATTTTGAACAATGAAGATACCAACAATCAAAATCTTTTGAACACACATTTTTAGCTGCTGTAAAAAAAATTATTTGAATAAATGAGTTTAATGATAATTACTAAAGAAAATAATAAAATATTATACAATAATTAATAATAAAATTAATAAAATTAATTTAATAATGTGAAGATATATATAATATATATATATTATATATATATATATATATATATATATATATATAT